>CM060405.1:19912447-20658045 GCA_030545235.1 Helianthus tuberosus
GGTATCAATACCCACCACCTCCTCAACCTCCGCAGCAACAGCCGCCGCAGCCACCGCAGCCACCACAGATTCAACCACCGCAACAACAAGAAATCCTACAGAGGTTGAACCAAGTGGAACGATAGGTAGACGAGGAGCGTAGGAGCCGCCGCGGTCTACTGAAGGGTTTGGAAAACCTCATACAGGGGAAAAAGAAGAGAGATTATTAAATTCCTTAATTATTTGTATTGTTTATTTCAATTAAGTCCCTGCGTGGACATTTTATTTATGTACTAGGTCCCTGCGTGGACTTGTTGTGGGCAAGTTAATTATCTAATAGTCCCGTTTAGGGCAGTTATATACTTCTTTCAATTATGGAATGTTTTAATTTAAAATTTCACTTGTCAGTATATGAATGAATATATAAAACAAATCAAAATATCATTCCATTTTATAATTGATCTGACAATAAATATTAAGAGAAAGTCTTAAAGGTATGACCTAGCCTATATGTCATTTAGACATGGCTATGATGGTAAAACCTTTTAAGATTCAAATCCCTGTTAACATCTAAAAACATGTTAGCACTCCTGGCAAAAGTGATGCGATAAAATCACACATGTCATCTTTATATTGGATTCTTCCAATTCCTTATTCTTACCTAATTTAAACATCCATTAGTGATGAAGTGCCTATGGACCATATTCATTGTTCAATAAGACAAAAGACAGTTGTAGTCTACGACTCCCTGTCAAGAAAAAGGTGATGAACTATGTTGTCACACCCCAACCGATGGCGGAAAGATCGGAGTGAGACGAAATAGATTGCTCGAGACATCATAACACTAATAATTGTGACAAGTATTTAAATAATAAGATCTTCATTTAGGTACCTCTAAGTATCATGGAAATCATGTAGGAGGTAGGAAGAACAAGCTTCCATTTAGGCACCTCTTATGTGTTCACCACTAAACTTGATGTAAAAACATACAAGGAGGGTCATGAACTATGAATAATACAAGAATGTAAATGACTACACCATGAGAAATTATCAAGTAATGTGGGGATTTTATGTTGGACAACCCAAGTTAGTCCACAATCACACCTTCATCAAGCTTGAAGCTTGAACATCACTTGTGGGTCAAAAACCCTAAACAAAACAGAAAGTATATGAGGTTTAACCTATGATTTTGTATGTCTCAGCCTTGTTTTTAAGCCCAACTAACCATTCATTTGATTATGAGCATTAGGACATAGGTTTGAGATGAGTTACACTCAAGTTTAAACAAGTTTAGTAAAGTTTGAATCAAAATAAAGCAAACAGTGAACATTGTAGCCTTTTTGCCAGAGTTCCAGGGACTTGTTTACTATGAAACACCCATGGAATCGAAGCTAAGGTCATTCCAAGCGTGTAGGAAAAAGAATGGACTAAAACGGACAAGAAATGAAGAAGTTATGCTCATTTTCGTGAAGCTTGAAGAATCTGCTCAAACACTGAATTGCAGCTACGTTTTAGGTGATTTGAGAGAGATTTAGATGAGTTTGTAAAGTGTTTAGAGCTTGGATTAGTGTGGTATTTATAGGGGAAGAGTTAGGTTAGGTTGGTGAGTGTTTTAATGGTGATTTGAGGTGATTGGAGGAGGTTTGGTGTTGGGATTTCGTGCAAAATCGCGGTTGTTTGAACAATCTGTCCGCCAGACACCCTTACGGACCGTAAGGGATATAGCATACGGTCCGTATGCCTATGACATAAACATATATTTTTTTATTTCTTGATTTATTGATTAGCAACAAGTCTAGATGTTATATATTACATATTTTATGAACATTTTAGGGTATTTAAGCATACTAAGCATGTTCTAAGGTTACACGAGTATAAAATAAATAAGATTAAGTATAAGACTCGTATGTAAGTATGGTACAAAGTATGTATGTCACGTACTGGTAGATTTATCGTACGTTTGCAAGTATCACTAATATGTATCAAATTGTTTCACAATTAAACATATGATTAAGTATGAAGAATGTATAAAACTAATTTAAAGAAATACAAGTTTTATTTATGAAACAAGTCTCGGATGTTGCAATGATTACAACGAATAACGATTACAAGAACGCGAGATTTCCAAAAATAGAATTTTAGGCAGGGTTTTCAAATATAGAAAGTATGAAAACGCGGGGCGTTACAGTCTCCCATCCTTTAGGAAATTTCGTCGCGAAATTTATTCACGAGAAAGACTTGAAAGAGTTTTGGTAAAAAGTGATTATTTAAAACTAAGACTTGGAAATTTTGAAATGTTTTGAAAGTACGAAATTTTGGGAGATTAGCAAAATAGCTTTGTAAGAGGATTTGTTTGGCTAAAATGGTTTTGAGGCATAAGCATGAGGGAAACGTGTATAGGTAAAACAATTTTGAATAGCTAAATTTGGAGTTGTTTTACAAATGTATTGTATTTACGAAGGAGGCCTTCATAAAACAGTTTGTAATCAATACGAGTGAGGTAGGTTGTATAGGAAGTTTTAAGGGTAGTATAAAACCACATATCCATAAAAATTGCTTTTCGAGTGGAACGAGAAAGTTTGGTACTATAAATAAAGTATTAACGGCCTACTAAATACGTTTACACAAGAATAAAGAATAGAAAGATGGTTTTAAAGGTAATAAGATAAGTTAGGATTCGAATGTTTAAACAAGCTTGATTGTGAACGAGGTTTGTATGAAAGAAAAGGATAATGGAGAATAATACGAGTATAGAAGTGAACGATTGACTCTTAAGGAATGCAAGCATAAGAATAGCATAAGTGTTGGATATATGAAAGTAGCGTGTTAAGAATGAAGTCTCGTCGTGGATAATCGGATATAATGCATTTGCGAGTTGTTTAAAGTTTGAATTAGGTCCAAAAGGTCTGCAAAACACTGAATTTCTCATGGCACGTTTTACGAAAATTGGGTAACATGGTGAAAACACTTATATATAGGAAGTACCGGCGGCGTATCCACCATGTTTTGACCATATTACATTCGCTTCGTATTCGATGTCGTGTTACGTTCCGTGTCTTGCCGTACACAGTAGTACACTCTATGGTTCTCATGAGCCGATGACAATAATCCCGTGTGCACCCGCGATTATTTTGATTGTCGCATGATCCGCATAGCTTGTACTAATTGAGTATGAATCAGGGTATACATAATTTAAAAAAAAAGAATGTGTACGTATAAGAATATAGTATATAAGCAAGTCCATGCTTAAGTATGTATAGGACCCATGTAAGCGAATCCCTTGGATTACGCTCGCTTAAGGGTACGAATGTATGAATCATGAGTATGAATGAAAGTATGAGCATAAATATAAGTTTAAGTATGATTATTCACGTAAGTATGAGCATAGACATAAAACGTATGAGTAGTATGAGTATACGTATAAGCATGAAACGTTTGAATATAAGCAAAAGCATGAAACGTATGAGTATAAGTATGAATACGATTATAAGTATAAGCAGAAAATTTATTGTTATGAATATGAGTGTGAGTGTGAGTACGAATACTAATGATTGCGTATATAGTATTAATTGAACCATACAAATTTAAGCATGTAAAAGTGCTCAAAAGGTTGAGCATGTAAATACGAACGATATAATTGAAATTGTCGCGATAAAACGACTAAAACGTGTATGATGACATGTATGTATAGTGGTTTAAACGAAGCGTCGAGTTTTCCAAATCAAATTCGATACTTTGATTTGGAAAGTAGAATATAGTTTGTAAATGTAAGACAATATAAAGTATTTATTGGTTATGCATAATGTATTTTGTAATGAATGGAAATGCTACTTTTGTTTTAAAAAGTTTACGTATGTTGAAAATTGTCGGTCCCCATGAAGTCTTCTAGCCCACGTGTTTTGAAATTTGAATGGCGAATTAGGCGGTGTAGAAAAAAAAATTCAAAAATAATAAGTTCGCTTCATTTGCACCAAAACAAGAAATTTTAAATTTTGGAGGTTCTTGTGAAAACGTCGATCCTTAGAAAGGAAATTTAGTAAAAGGGCTTAGTGGTAAAAAAAAATTTAACAAGTGATTTGTTGATGTTGAAAAGAGTCTTTGGTAAAACGATCATATAACATCCGTAAGATCTTATAAGTGTATGAGAAAGGTTGGGTTGATCTCTGATTGAGAATGAAAGTCTTTAGTTTGGTGATATAACATGAGTGCGTTTTAGTGATTAAGGTGAATATGAAGTTCATGGGCAAAAGATTCATTGGACCGATTAAATTGGTATGTAGCATTTCGTAAGGTTTGGAAATTTGTGTAGGAAAACGTTTAAGACATGATTAAGAATCTCGTGTATATGAGTTAAGTGAAAATAGGTTGTAGGATAGAAAGTACGCTTGATAAAACAATGTATTTCGAAATCGTATACGTACGTATTTTGAATAATGATAAACAATTTAGGTATAAAACATGATCGAGTTTGCATAATAAGATATTTTGAAGAGACGTTTTGGTAACGATCACCTAGGTAAGGGAATCACCCCTAACTCGTTGGTGAGGTCGTTTTAAAAAAAAGGGAGTGGAGTTAATCGTCAAGGTAAGGAAATCATTCATATCTCGATGATATGTCTCCACTTGTCGTTACAAGGAATATGAATTTAAATTATATGAAATCATGCATATGTATAAATGTATGAAAAAGATTTAGTATGATGTGTGTGTGAGAAGAAATATCGAAAGTAAATTCGAATTTGAAAGATTGCATCGTATAAAATAAATAATAGAAACACATGTTTGATTAAAAATTGGATGGTTCCAAAACGGAACTTTGACTAACCAAAGTGGTCGAAAAGTCTTTTGAATTTGAGGAGCATGCTTTGGCCTAATAGGTAATATACTCTCGCCGACAAGTCGGTTAACGGTATTTACCCTTCCGGTTACTACATGTCCCAAATCAATCGAAATTTCGAGACTTGGCGGGATTTATAAAAAAAATCAAAGAGTGGAACTAGTCGACAAGGTGCGGGTTTCACCCCTAACTTGGCGATTTCGTATCCTAAGTGTGGTTTGTACTCGTCGGGTCAAAATTTAATTTCAACACTTTGACGAGGGTCCACTAGAATTTTGAAATTGAAATTCTTCATCAAGATGAGGACTTCACTCCTAGCTTGACGATGAATCTCGTATAAAAGAATAGGTAGATTGAGAGTCGTTCACCAAATTGTGGGTTTCACGCCTGAAGGGGTATGGTCCCAGATCTCGCGTCAGCGTGACCGCGAGTGACCATTACCCTTATCAAAAACCCCCACCAGCAAGAACTTATCTGTGTCCGTGCGGGCACGCGCGAACACAGCGGTATAAACCAATCTGTCCAATGATGAGAAGAATTACCTAAGTACGGAACAGATGTTACGCATAGCGATGCGGCTTGGCACCGCATCCTATGAACATTTTCGTCGCGACAAGGGATCTGGACAACAGTAACAGTCACCAAGCGGCGATGCGGCACGGCACCGCATCCCGCATGCATCTTGGCTAGAACAAGAACGCGGGAACAACATCAGTTACCGCAAGCAGCGATGCGGCCCAGCACTGCATCATGCCTACAATGCAAGTGGGTCTGACACCACAGTACAAGTAGCACTGGGAACAGTCACCTGTCAGCCCACATGTATGCAACAGTCTCACACCACAGCAGGACGTGGCATCACCACCGTAACCGACAGGTCTGACACACCTGCAGGAGACTGTGCGATGTCAGACTAGCTACTCAACTACCCTCCTTCACTCCTCGGCTATAAATACCCATCCCAAACCAGGTTTGAGGTATCACTTATCAACTCTCTCACTACTACTACTATCATACTTTGCTTCCCAAGCAAAATACTGATTCTCATGCTGGAGAGTGGTAACAAAGAGTACCCTCCACCCCATCCTCCTTGTTACGAGTCACGGCTTGTTTCCTTGTGCAGGAAACCAACCAGCGGACGATCCAGCCAGCGATCCTCGGAAAGAAAGGATTAACCCTACTTAACGAGACCAGTGAGTTAACCCTACCCGGTTAACCATTGTTTCATCATTGGCGCCCACTGCTACTCTTAGCACTTTTTTTTCCACCATCCCTTTCTCTCCAAAGATTATGTCTGATCGTCTAAACAACACTGCCAGCGATAACCTAAACCTCGCAAACCAAGGGCCAATGGGTACCACTCCCCTAGCCCCAAATGCTGACCACGTTGGCACATCGACGCAAGGGGGCGCTTCCCTTACGTTCGGACACGACCTTTCACAGTACGCTGCTGTGATACCTCCAGGCATGAACCTTCGTACCTGGTATGACCAGCAACAAGCTTTGCTGGCTGCAGCATACAACAGAGCTTGCGCAGAAGCGCAAGTACCTATGGGGCCTACCCCGGCACCGTATACACCTGCGGGTCGTGTTTTACAATACGACAGCAGGGCCCCCAGACATCCAGCCTCCCGGAGTAGGCACGAAGACCGCGGTTGCTCTTACTGCGGCGTCCGCACACTCGATGAGGACGATTCCTCATATGGGTCCCGCCGCAGGGGCCTATACATAGCCGTCTAGGCCCCCATGGCGAAACTAGGCGGCAGTCTACAGCCCACCACGGCCCCGGCATCCATAGCCGGCGTCCCACCATGAAGGGCAGGGCCGTACCGATCCGGATGACGGTACATATTGCGGGGAGTCTCATGCTACTAGTAGTAGACCGGGAGGACGCAATTATGTTCCTCCCACTCAACCCCGCACCACATACCTCCGCGCTGCAAAACGCCACCAGAGCCAACCCTACAGGCCGAAATCTGCGGCCGAAAACTCCAAATTCACCCCGGAGATCGTCCAAGCCGATGTTACTACCACTAAATTTCCATTGAACATTGGGAAATACAATGGGTCGTCTGACCCGGACGATCACATGAACATCTTCATCGGCGCAGGGTGCAACAGCAGGTGGGACGAGCCTACCTGGTGTCATTTTTCCCCCCAGACCCTTACGGGTCTGGCGAGGGCTTGGTTCGATTCTTTGCCAGTGGGATCACTGGCTTCATTCGAGGACTTGCAAGCAAAATTCCTCGCTCATTTTTGCCAGCAGCGACGTCATGAACGTGATTTTATGGACGTCATGAACATCTGGCGCAGAGACAACGAATTGCTTGAGGCGTTCGTTGTCCGTTACAATAAAGAGTGCCTGGAGATAGGCGACGTTGCAGACCAAATGGCACGCAACCATTTCATTGTTGCCGTTAAGGACGAACAAATGGTTATGACTATCTCCGGCAAGGAAGGCTTGCCTAAGAAATGGGAAGATGTCATGGCTGCGGTTAAGACATATGCCCAGACTCAGCGGTCCCTCAAACTGCACGTCTCAAAGGCACAGCCCCAAACGGAAGGCCAGTCCTCCCACCAAGAGCACAAGCACAACAACAAGCGCAACCGGGACACATGGAATCGTGGCAGCGATCCCAGACCATATGTCCCGCGTAACAACCAGCCCGACGCAAGGGCAACAATCAACGCCCAGCCTGAAAACCGGGCGTCGAAGAAGGAGTCTCGGGACCGTAGCTGGACCGAGATCAACCAGTCGCCAAGCGACGTCCTCCTTACGGACGCGCAATTCCTGCGACCAGCCCAACCAATGAAGTCCAAGAAAAACCAGGATCCCGCACTCTACTGCGAGTATCATAAGGACTCGGGCCACACAACAAACAACTGCATCAGTCTCCGACTGGAGATTGAGCGAGCCCTAAAAGAGGGGAAGCTGCAGCATCTGTTGCCAGCCGCGCAAAAGCAAACTAAGCGCATCACCCCCCACAACGAGGGCACCTCCACGGGTAAGAGGACCATGCACGTGGCCTCAACCCACATGATCAATGGAGGACGAGGAAGGCCGCACAAGGCGGCAAGAAGACCGGACAATGACTGGAAAGACGAGCAAGTGGTCTTTCCAAAGGTCCGAGGTGGACCGCGCGACAGGCGCGCCGTCGTTATCACAGGCTACCTGGCTCACTACTGCACCGAGCGACTATTCATCGACCCGGGCAGTACGTCTGACATTATATATAAGCAGTGCTTCAACCAGTTCGATCAAGAAGACAAGGATCGGTTGCAGCCGGTAGACTACCCTTTGGCCGGGTTTGCGGGGGAAACCGTATTCCCCCTGGGCCAAATCACTTTTCCTGTGCGCCTCACCAATGGAAGGCACACACGAACGGAGGAGGTAAACTTCATGGTTCTACCTCGCACCTCCAAATACGACGTACTTCTTGGGAGGGAATCCCAGGGCGACTTCAACATGATCACATCCGTCCCCCACTCTGCCATCGGTTTCCCAACCGAGACGGGGGTTGCGATAATATACGCCCACAGAGAAGTTATATCCTCGGACGAGCTGCGTCCGACCAAGATAGCAAGGCCTACCCCCAACACGCAACCAGAAAAATGGGTTCTTAACGCAAGACACCCAGAGCAAACGGTCACGTTGGGCCACGCCTTGTCCCCCACCATCAGAGTGCGCCTGAAGCAGCTCCTCTTCAGGAACCAGGATATTTTTGCGTGGACACCCCCAGACAATACAGGGGTACCACGCGAAATTGCGCAGCCTTTCTTGAATACCATGCCAGGTATCAAGCCGGTGATCCAAGGCCAACGCCACCTTGGATCAGCAAAGAACGAGGCGATGAATGAGCAGGTCCAAGAACTGCTCCCCGCAGGCATCCTGCGGGAAGTCAAATACCAGACTTGGTTGTCCAACCCAGTCATGGTAGAAAAACCAAGCGGGGCTGGCGCATGTGCGTCGATTATAAAGATCTCAACAAAGCCTGCCCCAAGGATTGTTACGCACTTCCAGAGATCGACGAGAAGGTCGATAACCTTGCACCATTTCGATGGAAGTGTTTCCTCGATTGTTACAAAGGCTACCACCAGGTACAGATGGCAATCGAGGACGAAGATAAAACGGCATTCCGCACGCCTACCGGAAATTATTGCTATACGAAAATGCCATTTGGGTTGCGCAACGCGGGTGCAACCTATCAAAAGTTGATGAACGACACTTTTCGCGGTCAAATCAGCAAAAGTGTCGAAATCTATATGGACGACCTGGTCGTCATGAGCATGGAGGAAGATACCATGCTCAACGATGTTGAAAGAACATTCCAAACTCTGCGAAGCGTCAATATGAAGCTAAACCCAGGGAAATGCTCGTTTGGAATGGAAGAAGGCAAGTTCCTTGGATTCATCGTAACCAAATATGGATTCAAGGTGAACCCGGAAAAAGTTCAGGCGATCGAGCGCATGCCATCGCCTTCTACGATGAAAGAAATACAACGACTAGCCGGCAGGCTAGCCGCACTGAATAGATTCTTAGCCAACCATTCAGCTAAGTCTTACCCTTTCATCAAGACCCTGCGGAGCTGCTTAAAAAAGGAACAATTCCAATGGACCTCAGAGGCCGAAAAAACTTTCCGGGAGATGAAAGAGTGTTTGATTCAACTCCCAACTCTAACCGCACCACGCAAGGATGAGCCACTTATTTTGTACCTATCTGCCGCGGACAACGCGGTAGGCGCGGTACTCATAGTGGAGCGAGAAGGAGTTCAAACACCCATCTACTATATCAGTAAAATGCTCAACGACCCAGAGACGAGGTACTCCATCATGGAGAAGTTGGTATTGGCACTAGTGCACGCGTCAAGACGGTTGCGACGTTACTTTGCAAACCACGCCATTACAGTGTTAACCAACTACAGGATCGGCCCGATCCTATCAAAACCCGACATCTCTGGTAGATTAGCAAAATGGGCAATTGAGCTGGGCGCACTTACACTGAACTATAAGCCGCGCCCCACAATCAAAGGCCAGGTCTTGGCTGATTTCGTCGCCGAAGTACCAGCAAATCGCATTCAAGAATGCGAACAAGAACAAAACCCTACGCCACCACCATCCTCCTTAGAAACATTGGCACTATTTACCGATGGTGCATCCAACGAGGATGGTGCAGGTGCGGGTCTGCGACTCGTCAGCCCCGATGGCCAAGAGCTTACTTATGCAATCCGCCTCGATTTCAAAAGCACAAATAACGAGGCAGAGTACGAGGCTCTACTGGCAGGGCTGCGTCTGGCAGTCAAACTCGGCGTCCAACATTTGGAAGCACACGTCGACTCACTATTGGTTGCAGGGCAGATACGCGGCGACTATGCCGCAAAAAGGGATATCATGATCCTCTACCTCGAACAAGCCTTGCAACTGAAATCAAAGTTCACTTCCTTCAATATCCGCCATATCAACAGGAGTGATAACAAACCCGTGGATGCACTGTCAAAACTTGCATCCACCAGTTTCCAACACCTGGCAAAAGAGGTACGCATCGAGATTCTGCAAAATCCCTCAGTACCCCTGCGCAAAGTCAATGTCATCCAGTACGGTACAACATCCTGGATGACACCAATAATTGAATACTTGCAATCAGGTGTTACTCCCGAAAGCAAGTCAGAGGCACGTAAGTTGCAATACAAAGCGTGTCATTACCAAATGGGAGACGGTATCTTATACCGTAAATCATACCTGGGGCCACTCCTACGATGCGTCGACCCCCAAGATGCCACATACCTTATCAGAGAAATACACGAGGGAATATGTGGCATACACGTAGGCCCACGCATGGTGGTGGCCAAAATCATGAATGCCGGGTACTACTGGCCCGGCATGCACCTAGATGCGGTCAAAGTCTTGCGCAAGTGTTTCAATTGTCAGCGGCATGCTCCTAAGACCTTGCGCCCCAAGAACAACCTGATCCCCGTCACCACTGCATGGCCATTCAAAAAATGGGCAATCGATGTGGTGGGACCATTTCCAGACGCACCAGGTGCAGTGAAGTTTATCATAGTGGCTGTTGATTACTTTACAAAATGGGTAGAGGCAAAACCGCTCGCCTCAACCACCGCTATGATAAATTCGTCTGGGAACATATCATCTGCCGTTTCGGTCTACCAATGTGCATCGTTACCGACAACGGTACCAATTTCGCTGCCGATGACTTTCAAAAATGGCTAAAGGAGCTAAACATTGAACACATATTCTCCTCAGTGGCGCATCCGCAAGGGAATGGCCAAGTCGAGAGTAACAATAAAAGTTTAGTCGAAGGCATCAAAGCACGTTTAGGAACAGCCAGACGCGCCTGGGTTGATGAACTCCCAAGTATCTTATGGGCCCACAGGACAAGCCCAAAGACAAGTAACGGTGAGACGGCCTTCAGCCTGGTCTATGGCACTGAAGCGGTGATCCCCGCGGAAGTAGGCCTCCCCTCACCTAGAATGTTGGCTATCAACAGGATAGACAACAATGAGGAACGCAGGGTTGACTTGGACCTCCTGGAAGAAAGGCGTGAAAACGCTGCCATCAACGAGGCCAAGTACAAAACCAAACTTGAAAAGTACTACAATGCACGCGTCCGCATTTGTACCTTCAACCCGGGAGACTACGTCCTTCGTGACAATGAAGCATCTAACGCGGAACGCCCAGGGAAACTTGCCCCCAAGTGGGAAGGACCCTACCTCATCCAAGAGGTCCTGGGCAAAGGCGCGTATAAACTGCAAACATTAGAGGGCGAAACTATCGCACGCACATGGAATGCACAACAGCTTCGACGCTGTTACATGTAAGCCATGTTTTTTACATTCACCATGTAACCTATCGGGCCGCAGTCTCGTTTGTATAATATGAGTGTTTGCGGTTTTAGAATAGTCGAGTAAAATGTATGAGGAAAAACGTACGTTGGGGATTAAAAAAACAAGTATAAATATGTCAAGAATGGCACATAAAGAATGAAATCTTAAAACAAATATTAACACATAGTAGAACATGTATTAACACATAAGAATAGCATGTCAAGTATGATACATAAGGATAAAACGACATATATGTTTAAAAGGCTCAAAGAGAATAAATAAGAAACACATAAAGTGACATGCATGTAGTTCCAAGCAAAACATAAGAATACGGCTCTAAAACTATAGACTAGTAAAAAGCATGGCAATTTTTCCTAATTCCCTATAGTTATGGCTCTGATACCAATCTGTCACACCCCAACCGATGGCGGAAACATAGGAGTGAGACGAAATAGATTGCTCGAGACATCATAACACTAATAATTGTGACAAGTATTTAAATAATAATTTCATTCCATTTTCTAAAGAATCAATTACAATGATTTGAAGCAAAATACAACAACATGAATAATGAAATACAACACAATATGAATACAAATTTTAACGTGTGTATCTAAGCATCCTACTAGATTCCATGCATCATCAACGTCATCGCTAAACCTGCAAAATGTTTTAAAAGTGTAGTTCAATACAAAGGTATTGACGAGTACACAAGTTTTAGACTCGTGTCATATGTATCAAAAGTATTTTCAATCCAACATAGCATTTTGGTATACAAGGTCAAACTATCATGCATAACTAAAAGTCAAACCCAAGTGTCCACTAGTATAATAGCATCCCTCGATGTAGCAACATCGAGACCGTAAAGTATGAATAATAGCATCCCTCGATATAACAATATCGAAACCGTAAAGAATATATAACTTAACAAAACCCCGTCGGGTGGTATGCTACTCCTATAGCGCTATAATTGTTAAGGCGAGTTAACAAGTAGTATGAATTCTAGCATGAACTTAAGCATAACAAAGCATGTATAATGATTGATTGAATAAAGCATGTTTGTGAATCGTGCATTTTTTAACAAGTAAAACATGTTGCACCCAAAGTGTATTAAAAGGAAAATGGGTCAAGTGTACTCACAAAATTTGCATATGCTTTCTGATTATCCAATGTGACGAAGTTGATGAGGTTAGAAGGTTGAATGTGTTCGTTTAGGGATTTTTAAGAGACGTATACATTTGGTCTAAGGATGTGAAGTTTAAAGTGCATGAAAAGTATGTATATGAAAAGTAATCATCTTGTAACATTAAGTACTTATCTTGACACTATGAAACCTCAAGGGTTAATGTTTTCATGAGTAATATACCCATTAGAATCGTACAAGTCTTATGTCCTTAGATGATTTTATTCTGACACTTTGACGAATGAACACAAGTTCACCATCAAAGGTTCGAATGTATATAGATATCATTTAGGTTATATATCATATATTAGTATGTCCAATAGTCAAGCATGAGGTAGAAGATTAAGATCTTCATTTAGGTACCTCTAAGTATCATGGAAATCATGTAGGAGGTAGGAAGAACAAGCTTCCATTTAGGCACCTCTTATGTGTTCACCACTACACTTGATGTAAAAACATACAAGGAGGGTCATGAACTATGAATAATACAAGAATGTAAATGACTACACCATGAGAAATCATCAAGTAATGTGAGGATTTTATGTTGGACAACCCAAGTTAGTCCACAATCACACCTTCATCAAGCTTGAATCTTGAACATCACTTGTGGGTCAAAAACCCTAAACAAAACAGAAAGTATATGAGGTTTAACCTATGATTTTGTATGTCTCAGCCTTGTTTTTAAGCACAACTAACCATTCATTTGATTATGAGCATTAGGACATAGGTTTGAGATGAGTTACACTCAAGTTTGAACAAGTTTAGTAAAGTTTGAATCAAAATAAAGCAAACAGTGAACATTGTAGCCTTTTTGCCAGAGTTCCAGGGACTTGTTTACTGTGAAACACCCATGGAATCGAAGCTAAGGTCATTCCAAGCGTGTAGGAAAAAGAATGGACTAAAACAGACAAGAAATGAAGAAGTTATGCTTATTTTCGTGAAGCTTGAAGAATCTGCTCGAACACTGAATTGCAGCTACGTTTTAGGTGTTTGAGAGAGATTTAGATGAGTTTGTAAAGTGTTTAGAGCTTGGATTAGTGTGGTATTTATAGGGGAAGAGTTAGGTTAGGTTGGTGAGTGTTTTAATGGTGATTAGAGGTGATTGGAGGAGGTTTGGTGTTGGGATTTCGTGCAAAATCGCGGCTGTTTGAACAATATTCCCGCCAGACACCCTTACGGACCGTAAGGGATATACCATACGGTCCGTATGCCTGTGACAGAAACATATATTTTTTTATTTCTTGATTTATTGATTAGCAACAAGTCTAGATGTTATATATTACGTATTTTATGACCATTTTAGGGTATTTAAGCATACTAAGCATGTTCTAAGGTTACACGAGTATAAAATAAATAAGATTAAGTATAAGACTTGTATGTAAGTATGGTACAAAGTATGTATGTCACGTATTGGTAGATTTATCATACGTTTGCAAGTATCACGAATATGTATCAAATTGTTTCACAATTAAACGTATGATTAATTATGAAGAATGTATAAAACAAATTTAAAGAAATACGAGTTTTATTTATGAAACAAGTCTCGGATGTTGCAATGATTACAACGAAGAACGATTACAAGAACGCGAGATTTCCAAAAATAGAATTTTAGGCAGGGTTTTCAAATATAGAAAGTATGAAAACGCGGGGCGTTACAGTCTCCCCTCCTTTAGGAAATTCCGTCCCGAAATTTATTCAAGAGGAAGACTTGAAAGAGTTTTGGTAAAAAGTGATTATTTAAAACTAAGACTTGGAAATTTTGAAATGTTTTGAAAGTACGAAATTTTGGGAGATTAGCAAAATAACTTTGTAAGAGGATTTGTTTGGCTAAAATGGTTTTGAGGCATAAGCATGAGGGAAACGTGTATAGGTAAAACGATTTTGAATAGCTAAATTTGGAGTTGTTTTACAAATTTATTGTATTTACGAAGGAGGCCTTCATAAAACAGTTTGTAATCAATACGTGTGAGGTAGGTTGTATAGGAAGTTTTAAGGGAAGTATAATACCACATATCCATAAAAATTGCTTTTCGAGTGGAACGAGAAAATTTGGTACTTTAAATAAAGTATTAACGGCCTACTAAATACGTTTACACAAGAATAAAGAATAGAAAGACGGTTTTAAAGGTAATAAGATAAGTTAGGATTCGAATGTTTAAACAAGCTTGATTGTGAACGAGGTTTGTATGAAAGAAAAGGATAATGGAGAATAATACGAGTATAAAAGTGAACGATTGCCTCTTAAAGAATGCAAGCATAAGAATAGCATAAGTGTTGGATTGATGAAAGTAGCGTGTTAAG
Organism: Helianthus tuberosus; assembly: GCA_030545235.1. Taxonomy (NCBI): domain Eukaryota; kingdom Viridiplantae; phylum Streptophyta; class Magnoliopsida; order Asterales; family Asteraceae; genus Helianthus; species Helianthus tuberosus. Next base: position 19,927,587 of record CM060405.1, read on the forward strand.
AATGAAGTCTCGTCGTGGATAATCGGATATAATGCATTTGCGAGTTGTTTAAAGTTTGAATTAGGTCCAAAAGGTCTGCAAAACACTGAATTTCTCATGGCACGTTTTACGAAAATTGGGTAACATGGTGAAAACACTCACATATAGGAAGTACCGGTGGCGTATCCACCATGTTTTGACCATATTGCATTCGCTTCGTATTCGGTGTCATGTTACGTTCCGTGTCTTGCTATAAACAGTAGTACACTCTATGGCTCTCATGAGCCGATCACAATAATCTCGTGTGCACCCGCGATTATTTTGATTGTCGCATGATCCGCATAGCTTGTACAAATTGAGTATGAATCAGGGTATACATAATTTAAAAAAAAAGAATGTGTACGTATAAGAATATAGTATATAAGCAAGTCCATGCTTAAGTATGTATGGGACCCATGTAAGCGAATCCCTCGGATTACGCTCGCGTAAGGGTTCGAATGTATGAATCATGAGTATGAATGAAAGTATGAGCATAAATATAAGTTTAAGTATGATTATTCACGTAAGTATGAGCATAGACATAAAACGTATGAGTAGTATGAGTATATGTATAAGCATGAAACGTATGAATATAAGCAAAAGCATGAAACGTATGAGTATAAGTATGAATATGATTATAAGTATAAGCAGAAAATTTATTGTTATGAATATGAGTGTGAGTACGAATACTAATGATTGCGTATATAGTATTAATTGAAACATACACATTGAAGCATGTAAAAGTGCTCAAAAGGTTGAGCATGTAAATACGAACGGTATAATTGAAATTGTCGCGATAAAACGACTAAAACGTGTATGATGACATGTACGTATAGTGGTTTAAACGAATCGTCGAGTTTTCCAAATCAAATTCGATACTCTGATTTGGAAAGTAGAATATAGTTTGTAAATGTAAGACAATATAAAGTATTTATTGGTTATGCATAATGTATTTTGTAATGAATGGAAATGCTACTTTTGTTTTAAAAAGTTTACGTATGTTGAAAATTGTCGGTCCCCATGAAGTCTTCTAGCCCACGTGTTTTGAAATTTGAATGGCGAATTAGGCGGTGTAGAAAAAAAATTCAAAAATAATAAGTTCGCTTCATTTGCACCAAAACAAGAAATTTTAAATTTTGGAGGTTTTTGTGAAAACGTCGATCCTTAGAAAGGAAATTAAGTAAAAGGGCTTAGTGGTAAAAAAAATTTAACAAGTGATTTGTTGATGTTGAAAAGAGTCTTTGGTAAAACGATCATATAACATCCGTAAGATCTTATAAGTGTATGAGAAAGGTTGGTTTGATCTCCGATTGAGAATGAAAGTCTTTAGTTTTGTGATATAACATGAGTGCGTTTTAGTGATTAAGGCGAATATGAAGTTCATGGGCAAAAGATTCATTGGACCGATTAAATTGGTAGGTAGCATTTCGTAAGGTTTGGAAATTCGTGTAGGAAAACGTTTAAGACATGATTAAGAATCTCGTGTATATGAGTTAAGTGAAAATAGGTTGTAGGATAGAAAGTACGCTTGATAAAACAATGTTTTTCGAAATCGTATACGTACGTATTTTGAATAATGATAAACAATTTAGGTATAAAACATGATCGAGTTTGCATAATAAGATATTTTGAAGAGACGTTTTGGTAACGATCACCTAGGTAAGGGAATCACCCCTAACTCGTTGGTGAGGTCGTTTAAAAAAAGGGAGTGGAGTTAATCGTCAAGGTAAGGAAATCACTCCTATCTCGATGATATGCCTCCACTTGTCGTTACAAGGAATATGAATTTAAATTATATGAAATCATACATATGTATAAATGTATGAAAAAGATTTAGTATGATGTGTGTGTGAGAAGAAATATCGAAAGTAAATTCGAATTTGAAAGATTGCATCATATAAAATAAATAATAGAAACACATGTTTGATTAAAATTTGGATGGTTCCAAAACGGAACTTTGACTAACCAAAGTGATCGAAAAGTCTTTTGAATTTGAGGAGCATGCTTTGGCCTAATAGGTAATATACTCTCGCCAACAAGTCGGTTAACGGTATTTACCCTTCCGGTTACTACATGTCCCAAATCAATCGAAATTTCGAGACTTGGCGGGATTTATAAAAAAAAATCAGAGAGTGGAACTAGTCGACAAGGTGCGGGTTTCACCCCTAACTTGGCGATTTCGTTTCCTAAGTGTGGTTTGTACTCGTCGGGTCAAAATTTAATTTCAACACTTTGACGAGGGTCCACTAGAATTTTGAAATTGAAATACTTCATCAAGATGAGGACTTCACTCCTAGCTTGACGATGAATCTCGTATAAAAGAATAGGTAGATTGAGAGTCGTTCACCAAATTGTGGGTTTCACGCCTATTTTGGTGAATTTGTCTCTTTGTATAATACGAGTGTTTGCGGTTTTAGAATAGTCGAGTAAAATGTATGAGGAAAAACGTACGTTGGGGATTAAACAAACAAGTATAAATATGTCAAGAATGGCACATAAAGAATGAAATCTTAAAACAAATATTAACACATAGTAGAACATGTATTAACACATAAGAATAGCATGTCAAGTATGATACATAAGGATAAAACGACATATATGTTTAAAAGGCTCAAAGAGAATAAATAAGAAACACATAAAGTGGCATGCATGTAGTTCCAAGCAAAACATAAGAATACGGCTCTAAAACTATAGACTAGAAAAAAGCATGGCAATTTTTCCTAATTCCCTATAGTTATGGCTCTGATACCAATCTGTCACACCCTAACCGATGGCAGAAACATCGGAGTGAGACGAAATAGATTGCTCGAGACATCATAACACTAATAATTGTCACACCCCAACCGATGGCGGAATCATCGGGGCGCGACACTAGGCGAATCAGATTGCTCAGGAGAATCCATAACAACTATTAGCGACAATATTTAATGCGTTCATTATCCCATACTAATAAACAATTACAGTCACATAAGTTATCACATATTTTGTGTTCTCTCGAACAATACAAATCCGACAACCTAGATTTTTTTTTGTTAAGTTTCTAGACTTCCTAGCTTGATTGATGTAGTATACGTCTAAACCTGCAACATACGTTAAAATAAAGTCAATACAAAAGTATTGGCGAGTATACAGGTTTGATATGTAATAGCATAATAGATTTAAAAGTGCTGCGAATTTCCTACATACATAAACGAGATACACGACATATATACTCACAAAACCGATACTACCAGCTAAGTCCTCGATGCTCGAATACGCGATGGCAAACTAGACCCCGCCGGGCGCAATAGTACTATACTAGTCATGGTGGGATGTCGCGAGTATAAGTCCTAGCACATATGTAACTAGCATCACGTATAACTATGCACGTAAGTTATTCGCAAGTGATAAGTAATTTAAGCATTTGATATAATTCGATTTGATAGCAACGTATGTTACACCCAAAAGTGCAAAAGCAAAAAGGGTTCAAGTATACTCACCGCGCGTATTTAGCGAGAACACAACTTGATTGGATCGATTGAGAGTACGTCTGAGTTAGCATAAACATCGAATGGTATCGTAAGCGATGGTGTGCTAAACGGAACTAGCATCGTAATGACAGTTATCCGGTCGGATGGTACTCATCCGGTCGGATGACACATGTTTGGGTCGGATATCAGATACCCGGTCGGATGGTACTCATCCGATCAGATGACACCCATCCGGTCGGTTGACCATATCCGGTCGGATGAGACTGTCCGGTCAGATGGTCTGTCCGATCGGATGAGCTTTCCTGGTCGGATGACCTGTCCGGTCGGATGAGGCTGTCCGATCGGATGGTCTGTCCGGTTGGCTGTCAATCAGTCCGTTCCAACGTCCTGATCAACTGTTCCTGATGGTTTTCGGAAAGAATACAGGTGGTTTTTACCGAAGCGTTGTGACATCGTGTTAAACAGTTGGAATTCCATCAGTTCCGACCCGTTCTAACGGCCGAGAACCACCCCGTTCCATCAGATCTGGCTGTTCTTAACGGTTTCCCCATGTTCAATCTGAAATCGCACAATGCTTTGATTAGATACATACAATTTTAGGTGAGATTGTTATAAAAATATGTGGAAATCACTCTGATCAGAGTTGTTTATGGTAAAACGAGGTCACTCTTTGAAGTTCATCATGAACTCTTGATGACATCATCTTTGAGCACCTCAAATCAGTCGATTTCATGGTTAAAAGTCGAGTTTTAAAAGATTTAATGGTGTAGAATCGAGTGTAGATTATAGAAGTACAAGATTTAGGTTGAGATCTTACCGGAATTGCGAGAAATCGAACGAAAATGGGTCCAAGAGCGTGCTGGTCGAGTGGGAGCTGTCACATCACTGCTCTAGTGAAGTGACAGGCTATTTATAGGCAAGAGCGAAGGGTAGAGGAGGTTTGGTGTGTAGGGTCGGATGGCTCATCCGTTCGGATGGCCCATCCGTTCGGAGGGCAATCCGTTCGGATGGCCTATCCGTTCGGATAGCCATTCTGGTTCGGTCTTCGGTGCGGAGAATTTCATAGTTTCGAGCATTGCGATAGTTTTGGGTACGTGTTTCCTACATTTATTATTACTATATTTATTTATTCATAAGGGCCGTATATACGTATTCATATATTTAATTATTCAAAGTTGCGATACAATAACCGGGTTTTGTTTTGAGTATGCGATTACCTTGCGACGCTTCATGGTCATTGATGAGGGTAGAGTAGGTCCTCTCTCTATGTCATCGTGAACGTTATTGTGCGTTTTGAGTAATGAGTTGTCCTGCGACACATCACGGCTATCAAGGAGGGTAGAATTGGTCCTCACTTGACATCTTCGTGGTTGTCAGCAAGTGCAATGTGATGTGATAGCGATAATGTATGCGTAATATGCGAAAATACTGCGATTTAGCGATTTATGTGATATAGTTACATTATGATCCGAATCTCTGGTGCTAGGCGTAACGATTGTAGCGAGTAGTAACAATGCACGAAAGTGCGGGTTGTTACAGTCTCCCCTGCTTTAGGAAATTTCGTCCCGAAATTAATCCAACAGGTAGACTTTTGAGAGTTGTCCTCGTATAAGTAGCGATACAGCGAGTTAATCGGGTGAGAGTTTGACAAGCGTGAGCGTCTCGAGTAAGAGAGAGAGAGATCGACCGCGATAGCGATAAGGCGACGTAATGACAAAAGTAGTATCCCACGAGTTGGCGTTTCAAAAGTACCTCGAGTCGCGAAGAATTTGTAAGTTCAATGCGATTGAAATTTTAAAGAACTTGAAAGGTTTCTCATAACGTAGGGTTAACTGAGTCGATGTTAACCAATATTACAAGAAAGTTTAGGTTTTAAACATTTTAAGGAATTCGAAAATGAAAACTGGGGTTACGGAAACTTCCCTATAACATGGGTTCAAGCTGAACTCGATGTCGAACCAATGTCTTAAGAAAGATTTCGTTTTGATATTGCAAAAGTTTTTAAAGAAAACTGGACTTATGAGACTTCCCTTGGAAATGGAGTTAAGCTGATTCGATGTTACCTCCACATTGTGAGGAAATTTCACTTGTCCAATAGTTTTAATAGAAATTTTATAAAAAAATCAATTTTTAGCAGTTTTAAAAGTTAATTAACATCGAGCCCCACTTAGCACTTTCTCACGAAAGTTTGTTAATATGGTTAAAACACTTATATATAGGAAGTACCAGCGGCGTATCCACCATGTTTCTCCCATATTACTTCCGTTTCGTGAGGCAGTGTCATGTGTGCTGATATGACACAGATAGAATTGCGCTACCTCGGTCCAATCGATAGGGAGTCGGACCGAGTTGAAGATAGCATCGAATAGGTTAAACAGGAGAGTTGAATTGCGAACGTAGCTATAACAGCGTGCGCGAGTAGCCTGGTGACACGAAACATTGATGTGTCGTGTCTGGATAGGCGTCGAGCGATAAGCGAATAGCGCGATTTCGATTAGATTCCACATTAAACCCACATGGCATGAATACCAAGTGATGAACGTCGAGCGATAAGCGGTACGCGATAAGAGAGTAATGCGACTCGATTTAGGCTTTACAATTTAACCAACGTTAAGCCCCATATGGCATCTGCCCATGAAAGTTTGCTAGTATGGCTGGATCACTTATACATTTAGGAAGTACCAGCGATGTATTTACCATGTTCCAACCCTACTAGATCTGTTTCGTGAATCGATGTCAGGTGTGCTCACGTAACACAGGTGGCGATAAGCGATAGGCGATTAAGCGAATAACACAAACACAACATAAGTGATGACGGCGACGGTAAATGAATTGCGATAAGCGGGACGCGATAGCGACAAGCGATGGGGATATGCACGATTTATGTGATTCGATTGGATTGATCAACACTACAAATTTAACTCACATTAGACCCCACATGGCCTTTCTCCATGAAAGTCTACTGATATGGCTGAAACACTTATATATAGGAAGTACCAGTGGCGTATCCACCACGTTTTAATCATATGAGTTTCGTCTCGTGAAGCGAGGTCATGTGTGCTGACTTAACACTGTTAACACAGATAACGGTAAGCGATAGCGACGAGCGATAGAGCGAGCGATAGATTGATACACAGCAAGCGATAGCGATCCACATAATAAGCGATAGAGATTGCGAGACACACATAATAAACAATAGCGATTGCGAGATAGATTTAAGCGATAAAGCGATAGATTCCAACAAAACTGCGATTGAGTTGCGATGTGGACTTACGACCAGTCTTGCGTCGCTGCAATTGCCCTGCGGGGGTAGACTTACCAAAGTCCATCAATGAGGCGATTGCATTGCGTTGGTAGACTTACGAAAAGTCTCGCAGTGATGCGGTTCGGTTGTTACGCCTTGCGATTTGAGTGTAGTGTGTTGAAAATAACCACAATAGTATAATAGGTCTAATAACGTTCAACTTCACGTGGCACTTTCTTCACGAAACTTCGGTAGTATGGCAAGGCACACCTTGCCTGACCCCTACTACTTACATCCCGTGATTGGGTGTCACACTTTGTCGAGACGCTTATGGCACCTTAGAATTCACTATGATCTCCGTGCACTGACCAAAATAATCCTGTGTGCACCCGTGATTATTCGTTCCTTGCACGTTTATCGTACCTTATTCTAAGAGTGCAGTGAGGGTAAAACACATTATCTCGTGATATAGTATATAGTATGTGTGTGAATCTAGTCTAAGTGCGAAACGCAAGAGAGAATGCGAATCAATGTTGCGCATAGCGACAACATCAATTAGTAGGGACAGTTTACACATGAAATTACGTCGAAAATTTGTTTCATTACAACGCTATCCTACGTCTGTCTGATGTCGAAAACTTTGCTGGAGCTGCGGTTGTTGTACTCAAGTTCTTGATCCGATGCGGCAGTTGCGGGTGAAGTGACCGTAACGGTTGCAGTTATCGCAATAGCGACAGTCAGCTCCGACCTGGTGACGGTAGGTACATGAGTAACACTGGGGATGAGCTCCAGTGTAAGCTCGCTTTGGATACACCGGAACTGCTTGAAGAGGCTTCGGTTGCAGCAGTTCGGTTGTTGATGAGTTCGGGCTTGAAATCTTTCGTTTGCGGCTGGGTTTGTCGGTGTCTTGCGATGAGGTGTCGTCGTTGGATGATTCGTCTGAGGACTCACTTGCAGAATCTTCGGCCGAGTCGTCGGAAGAACCGTCAGCAGCTTCATCAGAAGAATCGTCGGCAGATTCGTCAGAAGAATCATCGGCAGATTCGTCAGAAGAATCGTCGGCAGATTCGTTAGAAGAATTAATAACGATTGCTTGATAAGTTTGCGTGATAGGATTATTGGAGAAAAACCCTTCCATGAGTCGTTTGTTGTTGAATTCTGCGGCTAAGCGGTAGGCTTCTTCGACGGTAGTAGGTCTTGCAGCTTTAACAAAATCGCCCACACATTCAGGCAAGCCACGAATGTACTTCGCGATGGCTTTTCTGGAGTGTTGACTTGACTTAGGCAGATTAAGCTAAGATGTTTGAACCTTGCGGTGTAGCCAGTATTGTCACCTTTGACTTGTTTGATTTCCCAAAATTCGTCTTCCAACTTCTAGACTTCGTGGGGAGGGCAGTACTCTTCCTTCATGAGCTCTTTCAACTCATTCCAGGAGAGAGCATAGGCTGTGGGAATCCCACGTTTGTTGCGTTTGGCGGCCCACCAGTCGAGTGCTCGCGATTGAAATACTCCAGTTGCGCAAGTGGTTTGGAAATGTTCGGGACACCCACTCTGACGAAGGGTAACTTTGATAGAATCGAACCACTGGAGTAGCTGAGAAACACCTCCTTCACCCGTGAAGACCATCGGATCACAGGCTTTGAAGTGTTTGTAGAGAAATGTATATTGCGGCGCTTCTGTCTTAACGTCTTCCGAAGTTCGAGAGTTGCTGAGAGAGTGCACTTGAGTCACAATCTGAGGAATAACTTTGGCCACTTCCCTGACCACAAGTGAAGCAATCCTCTTTTCGTCCCTTCGTTTGGCTCGTCTCCTGGCTGACACTCTCGAAGCAGAGTTGTTGGAAGGCATCTAGACAGAGAGACTTGGAGTGAGATTCGATCATAATGATTTTAAGTCTTGCGATGAAATGCGATTGAGCGCGATCCAAACTTGTTGCAGGTTGTATAGTATTACGTATACACATAGGAGCCACATAGGAGACATAAGATTCCTAAATTCTCACACAAGTGTTTCGTTTGTATATATATATAAGTGACCGCTAAAATGAGAACCACCTCGAGTTGTAAGAACCGTGAGAACTTTTTGATCCGGGGCGAGGTGGACCAATTTTTTTTTTCATAAACGTAGATGCGTGTATTATAAACACATTTGTAAAAAAAAATTCAAAAAAAAATGTCGTGTGTGTAGTTTTGAGCACCACAAGTTTGTGTTTACGGGTACCGTAAATTTTCCGGTTAAATTTACGGTACCCGTAAACACAAACTTGTGGTGCTCAAAACTACACACACGACATTTTTTTTTTGAATTTTTTTTTTTTACAAATGTGTTTATAATACACGCATCTACGTTTATGAAAAAAAAATTTGGTCCACCTCTCCCCGTACGGTGTAGTTCTCACGGTTCTTACAACTCGAGTTGGTTCTCATTTTAGCGGTCCCCTATATATATATATATATATATCGTTGTGACATTTACTCAGATGCGTATAGATAATGCCAGGGCGCGATGAAATGAGAGGGCGAATTGTTAGACTTTTGTGTTGTTGCGTACATTCGGTTTTTGTTTTAGGTTGCGATGGCTGTGCGTGTTGTGTGTTCATAAAGCGGGGAGCGTAATTCGATAAATCGAGAAATCATTAAAGCATAAAATTCATATCGTAAACACGTAAGCGTAAATAAGTTTAACAATCGTAAAACCAGCGGATTTGTAGGCTAGAAAATTCGATAGAATGCCCTGGGTGTTTAGGCATCGACTGACCAAAGTCATCCAACTATACCTTACGAGTTCATGCACGCGCGTTGACCTAGTAGACTATGCTTCCACTGGGATGCAGCTCATGGCATTCGTCCTTCTATTCATCACGTGGCTCGAGTCATTTGTTATAGTCGAGTCTTTGGTGAGAGCTTTTCGAAAACCATTTGAGGAATGGAACGAGAAATTAAGGTATGGGTTTCACCCCTGACTTAACAACTTCGCTCCTTGCTGTGGTTGTGCTCACTGAATAAATTCGAGAGTTCCACTAGATTGAAGGGAGATTTCCGTCGAGATATGGATGTCACTCCTGGCTCGACAGAAGTTTCTCGTGCTAAAATAATGCGCTGAGTGAGCGACCTATCGAGAGTTCCTGGTTTTCACACCTCATCTCGACACGATCACTCGTTGATGAAATGCGAGTATCGTAAAACGTGTGTATTGTGTCAGCCTTAGGAAAGGCTATGTAGTATTTAAGCTTTAGGAAAAGCTTTCCTCGTGCGAAGCTGTAGTATGCGGTGTTCACACAAGATGTAGTTTTAGCGAGTTCGAATGAGAACATCAAGTAGGCCCGTACAAACCCTACTGGGTTCACACTAAGTCAGCTCGTTGGTACTTAGACTATAGACTAGGTCATTGCTAAGACTTCAACCCGGACTAGGTCGAATGACTCACCTAATTCCCTATAGTTATGGCTCTGGTACCAATCTGTCACACCCCAACCGATGACGGAATCATCGGGGCGCGGCACTAGGCGAATCAGATTGCTCAGGAGAATCCATAACAACTATTAGCGACAATATTTGATGCGTTCATTATCCCATACTAATAAACAATTACAGTCACATAAGTTATCACAAATTTTGTGTTCTCTCGAACAATACAATCCGACAACCTAGATTTTTTTTGTTAAGTTTCTAGACTTCCTAGCTTGATTTGATGTAGTCTGCGTCTAAACCTGCAACATACGTTAAAATAAAGTCAATACAAAAGTATTGGCGAGTATACAGGTTTGATATGTAATAGCATAATAGATTTAAAAGTGCTGCGAATTTCCTACATACATAAACGAGATACACGACATATATACTCACAAAACCGATACTACCAGCTAAGTCCTCGATGCTCGAATACGCGATGGCAAACTAGACCCCGTCGGGCACAATAGTAATATACTAGTCATGGTGGGACGCCGCGAGTATAAGTCCTAGCACATATGTAACTAGCATCACGTATAACTATGCACGTAAGTTATTCGCAAGTGATAAGTAGTTTAAGCATTTGATATAATTCGATTTGATAGCAACGTATGTTACACCCAAAAGTGCAAAAGCAAAAAGGGTTCAAGTATACTAACCGCGCGTATTTAGCGAGAACACAACTTGATTGGATCGGTTGAGAGTGCGTCTGAGTTAGCCTAAACATCGAATGGTATCGTAAGCGATGGTGTGCTAAACGAAACTAGCATCGTAATGACAGTTATCCGGTCGGATGACACATGTTTGGGTCGGATATCAGATACCCGGTCGGATGGTACTCATCCGATCGGATGACACCCATCCGGTCGGTTGACATATGTTTGGTTGAATGACTGAATCCGGTCGGTTGACCATATCCGGTCGGATGAGACTGTCCGGTCGGATGGTCTGTCCGATCGGATGAGTTTTCCTGGTCGGATGACCTGTCCGGTCGGATGAGGCTGTCCGATCGGATGGTCTGTCTGGTTGGCTGGCAATCAGTCCGTTCCAACGTCCTGATCAACTGTTCCTGATGGTTTTCGGAAAGAATACAGGTGGTTTTTACCGAAGCGGTGTGACATCGTGTTAAACAGTTGGAATTCCATCAGTTCCGACCCGTTCTAACGGCCGGGAACCACCCCGTTCCATCAGATCTGGTCGTTCCTAACGGTTTCCCCATGTTCAATCCGAAATTGCACAATGCTTTGATTAGATACATAAAATTTTAGGTGAGATTGTTATAAAAATATGTGGAAATCACTCTGATCCGAGTTGTTTATGCTAAAACGAGGTCACTCTTTGAAGTTCATCATGAACTCTTGATGACATCATCTTTGAACACCTCAAATCAGTAGATTTCATGGTTAAAAGTCGAGTTTTAAAAGATAGAATGGTGTAGAATCGAGTGTAGATCATAGAAGTACAAGATTTAGGTTGAGATCTTACCGGAATCGCGAGAAATTGAACGAAAAGGGGTCCAAGAGCGTGCTGGTCGAGTGGGAGCTGTCACATCACTGCTCTAGTGAAGTGACAGGCTATTTATAGGAAAGAGCGAAGGGTAGAGGAGGTTTGGTGTGTAGGGTCGGATGGCTCATCCGTTTAGATAGCCCATCCGTTCGGATGGCAATCCGTTCGGATGGCCTATCCGTTCGGATGGCCTATCCGTTCGGATAGCCATTCTGGTTCGGTCTTCGGTGCTGAGAATTTCATAGTTTCGAGCGTTACGATAGTTTTGGGTACGTGTTTCCTACATTTATTATTACTATATTTATTTATTCATAAGGGCCGTATGTACGTATTCATATATTTAATTATTCAAAGTTGCGATACAATAACCGGGTTTTGTTTTGAGTATGCGATTACCTTACGACGCTTCACGGTCATTGAGGAGGGTAGAGTATGTCCTCTCTCTATGTCATCGTGAACGTTATTGTGCGTTTTGAGTAATGAGTTACCCTGCGACACATCACAGCTACCAAGGAGGGTAGAATTGGTCCTCACTTGACATCTTCGTGGTTGTCAGCAAGTGCAAGGTGACGTGATAGCGATAATGTATGCGTAATATGCGAAAATACTGCGATTTAGCGATTTATGCGATATAGTTACATTATGATCTGAATCTCTGGTGCTAGGCGTAACGATTGTAGCGAGTAGTAACAATGCACGAAAGTGCGGGTTGTTACAATATTTGTGACAAGTATTTAAATAATAATTTCATTCCATTTCTAAAGAATCAATTGCAAGGATTTGAAGCAAAATACAACAACAAGAATAATGAAATACAATACAATATGAATATAAATTTTAAAGTGTGTATCTAAGCATCCTACTAGATTCCATGCATCATCAACGTCATCGCTAAACCTGCAAAATGTATTAAAAGTGTAGTTCAATACAAAGGTATTGGCGAGTACACAAGTTTTAGACTCGTGTCATATGTATCAAAAGTATTTTCAATCCAACATAGCATTTTGGTATACAAGGTCAAACTATCATGCATAACTAAAAGTCAAACCCAAGTGTCCACTAGTATAATAGCATCCCTCGATGTTGCAACATCGAGACCGTAAAGTATGAATAATAGCATCCCTCGATATAACAATATCGAAACCGTAAAGAATATATAACTTAACAAAACCCCGTCGGGTGGTATGCTACTCCTATAGCGTTATAATTGTTAAGGCGGGTTAACAAGTAGTATGAATTCTAGCATGAACTTAAGCATAACAAAGCATGTATAATGATTGATTGAATAAAGCATGTTTGTGAATCGTGCATTTTTTAACAAGTAAAACATGTTGCACCCAAAGTGTATTAAAAGGAAAATGGGTCAAGTGTACTCACAAAATTTGCATATGCTTTCTGATTATCCAATGTGACGAAGTTGATGAGGTTAGAAGGGTGAATGTGTTCGTTTAGGGATTTTTAAGAGACGTATACATTTGGTCTAAGGATGTGAAGTTTAAAGTGCATGAAAAGTATGTATATGAAAAGTAATCATCTTGTAACATTAAGTACTTGTCTTGACACTATGAAACCTCAAGGGTTAATGTTTTCATGAGTAATATACCCATTAGAATCGTACAAGTCTTATGTCCTTAGATGATGTTATTCTGACACTTTGACGAATGAACACAAGTTCACAATCAAAGGTTCGAATGTATATAGATATCATTTAGGTTATATATCATATATTAGTATGTCCAATAGTCAAGCATGAGGTAGAAGATTAAGATCTTCATTTAGGTACCTCTAAGTATCATGGAAATCATGTAGGAGGTAGGAAGAACAAGCTTCCATTTAGGCACCTCTTATGTGTTCACCACTACACTTGATGTAAAAACATACAAGGAGGGTCATGAACTATGAATAATACAAGAATGTAAATGACTACACCATGAGAAATCATCAAGTAATGTGAGGATTTTATGTTGGACAACCCAAGTTAGTCCACAATCACACCTTCATCAAGCTTGAATCTTGAACATCACTTGTGGGTCAAAAACCCTAAACAAAACAGAAAGTATATGAGGTTTAACCTATGATTTTGTATGTCTCAGCCTTGTTTTTAAGCCCAACTAACCATTCATTTGATTATGAGCATTAGGACATAGGTTTGAGATAAGTTACACTCAAGTTTGAACAAGTTTAGTAAAGTTTGATTCAAAATAAAGCAAATAGTGAACATTGTAGCCTTTTTGCCAGAGTTCCAGGGACTTGTTTACTGTGAAACACCCATGGAATCGAAGCTAAGGTCATTCCAAGAGTGTAGGAAAAAGAATGGACTAAAACAGACAAGAAATGAAGAAGTTATGCTCATTTTCGTGAAGCTTGAAGAATCTGCTCGAACACTGAATTGCAGCTACGTTTTAGGTGATTTGAGAGAGATTTAGATGAGTTTGTAAAGTGTTTAGAGCTTGGATTAGTGTGGTATTTATAGGGGAAGAGTTAGGTTAGGTTGGTGAGTGTTTTAATGGTGATTAGAGGTGATTGGAGGAGGTTTGGTGTTGGGACTTCGTGCAAAATCGCGGCTGTTTGAACAATCTGCCCGCCAGACACCCTTACGGACCGTAAGGGATATAGCATACGGTCCGTATGCCTGTGACAGAAACATATATTTTTTTATTTCTTGATTTATTGATTAGCAACAAGTCTAGATGTTATATATTACGTATTTTATGACCATTTTAGGGTATTTAAGCATACTAAGCATGTTCTAAGGTTACACGAGTATAAAATAAATAAGATTAAGTATAAGACTCGTATGTAAGTATGGTACAAAGTATGTATGTCACGTATTGGTAGATTTTTCATACGTTTGTAATTATCACGAATATGTATCAAATTGTTTCACAATTAAACGTATGATTAAGTATGAAGAATGTATAAAACAAATTTAAAGAAATATGAGTTTTATTTATGAAACAAGTCTCGGATGTTACAATGATTACAACGAAGAATGATTACAAGAACGCGAGATTTCCAAAAATAGAATTTTAGGCAGGGTTTTCAAATATAGAAAGTATGAAAACTCGGGGCGTTACATATGTTCAAACCTTAATGCCTCGATCTTATAAGATCATGGCTTAAAATTTAAAACTATCCTTGTGACTAGGCCTTTTGTGCCACTCTAATATCTTTAATGGTTTATAACTGAGGATAAATTATAATGAAAATCCAAAATAAATATGACTAACAAATTAACCAATATGGTTTATATTACCATGGTTAATGAATCATCAAAAATGATGATTCCATAATAACCTCTGAATAAAATATTGTCAATTGTTTTATAGCAATCATGATTCAGCATGTCTAAATCCGAAGAGGTTAACAGTCATCCGAGAGAGAGAAATGATACCACCAGAATTAATGTAGCTGGTGCAGAATTACAAGCAATGATAGATAATGTTGTCACTCGAGCCATGGACAGACAGTTCAAAGAATCAAGTGGTACTCATAGCAGGACCCAATCTGTGCAACATACAAAACCACCTTCCAAGACACACGTATCTCATAAGGATGATTCTCATCATTCGTCGAATCAAAGAAGTGTTCCATCTAAACGGATTGTGCTCAATCAGGAGCCACGTGTTAAGACCTGCTCCTACAAATACTTCGTCTCTTGCAAGCCAAGAGACTTCACAGGGGAAAAAGGAGCCATTGACTATATGACCTGGCTCGATGAGATGGACACTGTGGTTGACATTAGTGGTTGTGCGGAACAGGATATTGTGAAGTTTGTTTCGCAATCTTTTAAAGGTGAAGCTCTAGCTTGGTGGAGGTCATTAATCCAAGCTACAGGGAAGATTCCGTTGTATAACTTGTCTTGGGATCAATTTGTTCCATTGATCAAGGAAAATTTATGTCCCCAACATGAGGTTGAGAAAATCGAGACTGACTTCTTGACATTGGTCATGAAGAACTTAGATTGTCAGGCATATCTTACAAGCTTCAACACCATGTCCCGATTGGTCCCTTATTTGGTCACGCTGGAACCAAAGCGCATAGCACGTTTTATTGGAGGTCTAGCTCCAGAAATTAAGGGAAATGTGAAAGCATCCAGACCTACCACATTCAGGTCAGTGGTGGATCTGTCTCTCTCTCTCACACTTGATGCTATCAGAAACAAGTCTGTCAAAGTTTCTGATGAAGGAAAGCGAAAGCGGGAGGATGAGAGTTCTCATTGATTTGACAAGAAAAGAAAGGGGAACTCAGATCATAGAAAGGGTTTTGGGTTTAAAAAGGACAACCAGCAGTCGGGTGAGAAACCCAAATGTAAAACCTGCCAGAAAAACCATTTTGGGAAGTGCAGGCTTGAGTCAAAATCACAATCGCAGTCACAGTCAAAGCCTATTGGATGTGGGATCTGCAAGTCCAAAGAGCATAAGACTTTGGATTGCAAGAAATTGAAGGATGCAACTTGTTATGGTTGCAACAAAAAGGGGCACATTAAGACCAATTGCCCTAAGAATCAAAAGAAGCCTGAAGAGGCTAAGAAGACCAATGCTTGGGTCTTCCAAATGAATGCACAGGAAGCGGTACAGAACGACAATGTGATAACAGGTACTTTTCTTATCAATGATGTTTATGCTAGAGTATTGTTTGATTCTGGTGCAGACAAGTCGTTTGTAGACAACAAATTTTGTAAATTGTTAAATTTGCCTGTTAAAACTCTAAGCATAAAATATGAGGTAGAATTAGCCGATGGTACCATAAAGACTGCTTCAACAATATTAGATGGATGTTTTATATCCATTAGGAACCATTCTTTTCCACTGTCTTTGCTTCCGTTGAAATTGGCAGGATTCGACATAGTGATAGGCATGGATTGGTTATCTCATAACCAAGCCCAGATTGTTTGTGATAAGAAGCAAGTGGTTATCAGGACTCCTTATGGTGAGCCATTAACAATACAAGGTGATACGCAGTACGGTTTGCCTAAGCAAGTGTCTATGCTTAAGGCAACAAAATGTTTGAAGAAAGGTTGTGTCATTTATATGGCACAGGTGACTATTGATGAGCCAAAGCCCAAGATCGAAGACATCCCCGTTATTTCTGAATATCCAGACGTCTTCCCTGAATAATTACCTGCTTTACCTCCAGATAGGCAAGTGGAATTCAGGATCGATATCATTCCTGGAGCAGCACCAGTTGCAAGAGCACCTTATCGATTGGCACCAACTGAGATGAAAGAGTTGAGAACACAGTTGGATGATTTGTTGGAGAAGGGTTTTATTCAACCTAGCTCGTCTCCTTGGGGAGCGTCGAATCTGTTTGTGAAAAAGAAGGATGGATCGATGCGTCTACGCATCGATTATCGCGAGCTGAACAAAGTTACAATCAAGAACAGATATCCATTACCCAGGATCGACGATCTGTTCGATCAACTTCAAGGAGCAAGCTACTTTTCAAAGATCAACCTGAGGTCGGGATATCATCAGCTGAAAGTCAGAAATGAAGATGTGCATAAGACCGCATTCAGAACTCGTTATGGCCACTACGAGTTCTTAGTGATGCCTTTCGGGCTCACCAATGCACCAGCAGCGTTCATGGATCTCATGAATCGCGTTTGCAAGCCGTATCTAGACAAGTTTGTCATCGTCTTTATTGATGACATACTTATTTATTCGAAGAGTCAAGCCGATCATGAAAAACATCTCCGGTGTATTCTCAAACTTCTGCAACAAGAAAAGCTTTATGCAAAGTTCTCTAAATGTGAGTTTTGGCTCCGTGAAGTCCAATTTCTTGGACATGTAGTGGGTGAGCGTGGTATTCAGGTAGATCCCGCTAAGATCGAAGCAATCATGAATTGGCAAGCACCAAAAACACCTACAGAGATTCGCAGCTTCTTGGGTCTAGCAGGATACTATAGACGTTTCATTGAACACTTTTCAAGGATTGTTGCACCTCTAACCTCATTAACTCGCAAGAATATAAAGTTTGACTAGGGTCCCAAGCAACAAGAATCTTTTGAGATCCTCAAGCAGAAATTAAGCAATGCTCCGGTGTTAACATTGCCAGAAGGGATTGAAGAGTTTGTTGTATACTACGACGCATCGCACACCGGTATGGGTTGTGTGCTCATGCAAAGAGGAAAGGTCATTGCCTATGCCTCACGTCAATTAAAGGTGCACGAAAAGAACTACACCACCCATGATTTGGAATTGGGTGCCGTTGTGTTTGCACTGAAGCTTTGGAGGCATTATCTATATGGAACCAAGTGTATAATTTATTCTGATCATAAGGGCCTTCAACACTTGTTCAATCAGAAAGACCTTAACATGAGGCAGCGTCGATGGATGGAGACTTTAAATGACTATGATTGCGAAATTCTCTACCATCCAGGCAAAGCGAATGTTGTAGTTGGCGCTCTAAGCAGGAAGGAAAGGGTTAAGCCCATTAGGATCAATGCTAAAAGCATTGAGCTTAAGAACAGCTTGAAAGAAAGATTATTAGCTGCTCAGAAGGAAGCTGTTTTGGAAACTAACTTTCCGAATGAGAAGTTAGGCGTAACTGCTGATCAATTGTCTTATGGCAATGATGGAATCCTTAGATGAAATGGTAGAATCTGGGTTCTCCAAGAAACCCATAGATCGAAATATTCAGTCCATCCAGGCAGTGATAAGATGTACCAGGATTTAAAGACAAATTATTGGTGGATAGGTTTGAAGAAGTCTATAGCCACTTATGTGGCTAAATTTCTGACGTGTGCACAGGTTAAAGCCGAACACTAAAAGCCGTCAGGTTTGCTGCAACAGCCTGAACTTCCCACTTGGAAGTGGAAAATGGTAACTATGGATTTTATCACTAAGTTACCAAGGACAAAGCACAGAAATGATACTATTTGGGTTATAGTCGACAGGCTGACCAAGTCAGCTCACTTCTTGCCTATTAAAGAAACACATAGCTCCGATAAGCTAGCTCAGTTGTACGTGGATAAGGTAGTATCACTCCACGGAGTGCCGGTATCTATTATCTCCGATAGGGATACTAGATACACATCTCACTTTTGGAAAAGCTTCCAGCAATCTTTAGGCACTCGTTTAAATTTCAGCACTGCTTATCATCCTCAGACGGATGGCCAAAGCGAGCGTACGATACAAACACTCGAGGATATGCTCAGGGCTTGTGTTATTGATTTAGGTGGAAGTTGGGATGACCATCTTTCTTTGGTTGAATTTTCGTATAATAATAGTTATCATTCGAGCATCCAAGCCGCGCCCTTCGAGGCTTTGTACGGAAGGATGTGTAGAACGCCAGTTTGTTGGGCGAAAGTTGGAGATGTTCAACTGCCAGGACCTGATATAGTCCTGGAGACAACGGACAAGATTGTGCAAATCCGCGATCGTCTCAAAGCTGCCAGGGATAGGCAGAAAAGCTACGCAGATAAAAGGCGTAAACCTCTGAAATTCGAGGTAGGTGATAAAGTGTTACTCAAGGTGTCACCCTGGAAAGGGGTGATGCGTTTCGGCAAAAAGGGCAGCCTGAGCTCAAGATACATAGGATCATTCGAGATCATCGAATGTGTCGGAACTGTAGCCTATAAGCTGAATTTACCCAAAGAGCTTAGTGGAATACATAATGTGTTCCACATCTGCAATCTAAAGAAATGTCTAGCCGATGAATCGCTAGCAATGTCACATAAGGACGTGCAGATTGATGAGAGCTTGAAGTTTGTTGAAAAACCTTTGTCGATCGAGGATCGACAGGTTAAGAAGCTTCGAAGGAAGCATGTGCCGATCGTCAAGGTAAAATGGGATACCCGTAGAGGCCCAGAATACACATGGGAGGTTGAGTCCACAATGAAACAGAAATACCCTCATTTATTTCAGTAAATCTCGGGGTTGAGATTTCTTTTAAGGGGGTGAGGATGTAACACCTCGCAAAAATCATGTCCAATGTAGTAACGACATGTGTCATGGACTTTAAACGATTAACGAATTGATTTCGAGGGATTAAAATTGCCAAACAGTGTAAAGATGTGTGTGGAAGGATCAAAAGTGTCAACATGCCTAACTTGTGCCTCTGATTGACCTTATGTGATGTTCGTATTCCTTATTGAATAAATTGTCGGACACTAGAAGCAGTTTGCGCTTAAAAATCAAAAGTTACAAAACACAGGGGTTAAAAGTGTCAATATGTTAATTCTTACCTCTAAGAGGCCTTTTAACATTCCCAAAGCTTTGTAACATATTATTATACCCTCATGAACATCAGTATTGATTTATTAAAGATCCGGTGCAATTATGTAATGTAATTTGCAATTATCAAGAACAAGGGTTAAAAGTGTAAAAGTGGGAATTCTTCATTCGGGATCCATTTACAATATGTCCAAGACATCTTTTTGCATGGCTACACTCCCTAGAGCATCCCAGACCTGAATATATTGACCATGCATGCTGAAAATGTCAGTTTATCTAGCAATGGAACTGCGGGGACTGATCTTTCAAACAAACAAAAAGTTTTGAAACTGCACTCCCCGCGTGTCGCGCAGGGTCTCCCTGCGCTTGGCGCGACACGCGGGCGGGACCAAAATTCAGCAGCAACTGCCAGCTGCCCAGCCTGCAACCTAGTGATCTTTTTGAGATTTTCTGCAACTCTGAACGAAACCAGCTGCATGTTAACGGTTTTGCTAAACCACTAGGCACATGTTAACATCATAAAACACCTAAGGACACATGGATTGATCTTGTGAAGTGAAAATAACTATAAATAGGCCTCACTTCTTCACTTGTTCTTGCACATTCAAAAGAAATTCACAAACAAACTCTCAACTGAGTTCTCTGGAGCAACCTGGTCTTTAAGGAGGCTCTAATAGTTCAAACTTTCGTGCTAAGGACCATTGTAAGTTTTCTTAGCTTCTGTAATTAAGCTTTTGATAGTTTAAGGACCGAAAGTCAAAGTTAGCGTAATTCTGCTTTGACTTGGTGATTAATCACTAACGGTCCGGCCATTATTCGAATTGAATGTGGCTTTGTGTTGGTAATTATGTAGGTGTTAAACCCTTAAATGAGCACCTCCTAATTATCACATTTACTTGGTCAATTTTCGGGTCAAAATTCTTAACAGAAAAGTCAAACGAGTCAGTTTTTGCAAAATAAATCATAACTGATAATGTAGGGGTTATAAATTACATTTTATCACTTAAACAACTTGGTAAATAATATAAGAACATGTTTAGGCATGTTCAACCCGACAATTATGAGTTTAGGACCATATTATATGTTAGTATAACTCTCTGAAGATATACTACATGGTTCCTTATAAACCTTAGATTACATGCATGTTCCGTTATTGCTTAAAATTGACCAATATGCCATTTTATCATTAAAACGAGATTTTTAAAAATGTGAGTGGACAAAAATCTTTATTACTGAAATATAAGTATGTCCTAAAAATTTGACATCCGTTTCTGGTCTAAAATGAAAGTTATGCGCGATATCGCAAAATGAAAACTTTTTGTTATTTAAATAGCATTTTTAGCATAAATCATATTTAGACCCAATTTTTGGCACCAAACTTGCTACCTACTGTTAAGATATAATATTTAGGTATTTTTGGAAATTTTTGTTAAATTTTAAACTGATCATAACATAGAGTTCTTGCATGGACTCGGTAACTGACGATAATGCCCTTTTCGCTAATAAAACGAGTTCTACACATCATTTACATGTCAAACCTTTTTCTACTGATTTTATATATTAAATAAAATATCGTAAACACTTGAAACTGATTAAAATCTCAGACTTCCTTAAATAACCCGAATATCGTCAAATACCGACTTTTATGCGATTTAGGCGCATAGTATGGTTTAAAACCATATTTAGCACCTAAGACTTGTTGCCTACTGATGTTACAAATAAATTTTATACTTTAACAGTAAGTATAAGTCTTGAACTCAGATTTCCAAATTTGACCCTTAAAGCATATGTGAAATGACCAAAATGCCCTTACGGTGCATAGTTTGGCCATAAATGATAAACCTCACATATGTATGATATCTTACTGACATGACTTGATAAAATTAATATTTTTACTATATAATTCAGACCAGAACCTCATATTACTATTTAACCTCTTTTATAAACTTTAAAATGACCAAAATACCCCTACGGGGCTTAAATTTATTTTAAATTCGTTTTGGGCTTAATGGAAGGTACCCTACTGATATCACAACATAATTTAAAGCATAATAACTAATGGAACTTGTTCATGACACATTTGGTTGTCCGTTACGCATATACGCGTTCGGTAAGGTCTATGTAACTAGTTTGCATAAATTAGCCGAAACGGGTCAAACCTTATCATTTCTATTTCCAAATCCAGAATGTATTTAGTTTACCCATTTTATACAAGTCTTCATACTTGTTGGGTCTAAATCACATTCTAATCCCGTCTTCACTTAATCTTGCGTTTTGAACCGTGAACCTTTCTTTAAAACTAACCGGTCTAAGTTAGAACTTAAATAAGACCCGTTAGGTATCTAATATGTTATTAACACCTTCGTTCTAGACTAGGAGCCCAATAAAAGCTACTTGTACTTGCTGATTTGATATACGGCTGAGAATAAAATTATATTTTAGCTCAGGTAAATACTTTTAACTTATTTTCCCTTATACGGGCTTGGGATATGGTATTATAATAATACCGCTTGGTCGGGTATGAAATCATTTAATCGGAATGTGATTAATAAATAACATAACCCGTTTTAATCTGTTTTGTTTGATGCAATGTCTTTAGGGGGTTAATGACCATGTCCTGGATATCCTCGGCTCATTCATTAGAAATGGCCACGGCTTAAGCACGGGGTGTAGGCATACACCTGACAGTTGCGTATGTATAAACGGTATCTCACTCTCTTGTGGGCCTATACTTGTGGCGTGTCTATTAATCTTGTCTCGGCTCTTCTAACCGGGCCCTGGACGGACGACAAACATATAAATCTGTATACAAGATTATTTTTAAATAATTATCCCAAGTTATAAAAGACTTTATGCCTTGTGCATCCAAACCAATTTTATAAATACTTTTCAAAAGAGTCAGTTAATTGTATTTATCAGTGTAAACTGACGTATTTTTCAAAAAGGTTAAGTGTAGGTACTACGCGTAATAGGCTAGAAACTCCGAGTATTAAATAAAAAGTCTTGCAAGCTTTTAATACTTAAAGTCTGTTGAACAATATTTCCTTTCTGTTTTAGATCCGCATGTGGATCCACTTACAACTGTTGTGTAATATTTTATTATACTTTCAATTCGGTTTGTATTATTACTTTAAGACTTCCGTTGTGCATTAAACTGTGATTATTGACCATGATGATATTAACTACGTCACGATACTCCCCACCGGGCCCACCGGTAATACGTGGAAATATCGGGGTGTGACAAAAGTGGAGGTTTTTGGTAAAAAAAATGGGGTGAAAAGGTTGAATATATAGTGGTTGGGGGTGATTTTTTTTTAAATGGCATGTTACCGTTGTGGAGGGGCCCACCTTTTTTGAATCTTTCACCCGTCTCCAACGTCTCCAAGAGGACGGAGGAGACGCGACGCACATGAGGGAGCGGTGTGGGACGCCTGCGACGAGCCGGGACGGGGGGGGGGGGAGCTGACCCCCATACCCTTTGGTCTTATAAAACAAAAACTAACCACAACAAACTTCCTAAATAAAGGGGTGACAAATCTAAAATTAAACCCTAATGCACTTCTATAGTTACTACTATAAATAAATAGCAGGACACCCCTATATCTATTGCTAAGCAAAGTTAAAACATAGATCCAGTTATGAATTCAATTGTTGCAAAAAATCAAGAATGCGAGATTGAAAATTCTAAGGTCAGTTCTATTATATCGCAACAGTGAATAATTGTTTTCTTTTATTTACTTTTATGTGAATGTTAACTTATTTAATTTTCAGATTCAGTTGCATGATGAACATGCCAATTTAAACAGCCCAGTTGTTGAACAAGCTTCTAAGGTATTGATTTTGCTGGTTTTTAAGTATTATTTTTGCGTGTATCTTTCATATTAACATGTTCGTTATGTTATTATATGTGTGTTTTAGTGCAGGATGATGGTTTATGGTGCAATGTTTAGTCCATACAAGTCTAAGCTTCAACGTGAATTTAGTGAAGAGCTAATTTTAATGTTTATTTAAAAAAAATTTGACTTTTGTATTCAATTTTTGTCATTTTTAAGGATCAGAAGTTTGAGACTCAAACGAAGAGATCCAAGAGACTCTCTGAATGGAAATGGAGTGAGGTTATTAATTTAGACGATTCTGAGGACAATGACAAAGAAGAGGAATTAGAAGATATTGTCGATTCAAACACAAACTAGAAAATCCAATTAAAAATACCTCGAGTGTCAATTCAGAAGCAGAACGGATTTCATGCAGTCTAATATGAAATCTATCAAGTGTTTTTATGTTTTTTTTTTCATTTTCAGTTATTATGTTTGATCTAGACGTATGAATAAAGTTTATTTTATATTTAAACTTTATTTTTTGTGTTAATATAATGCATGACCATATTAATAAAGTTCAAAATAAAGTTAGTATCATAAATTTACAAGTTAACTGGATTTATATAAGTTAATATCCTAAAGTTGCAATAAATAGATATTGGAGTTAGATATAATCAAGCTGGAATTATAAAATATTGCAGTTATTCTTGGATATTAATCTAATAATTTGTATTTCTTAATTAAAAAATAATAAGGTATGAAACTTTAAAGCTAAACTAAAAAACTGAACTTACTATGATATAAAGTTAAT
This sequence comes from Helianthus tuberosus, assembly GCA_030545235.1. Lineage (NCBI taxonomy): Eukaryota > Viridiplantae > Streptophyta > Magnoliopsida > Asterales > Asteraceae > Helianthus > Helianthus tuberosus. Next base: position 19,952,080 of record CM060405.1, read on the forward strand.
CAAGATATAAACTCTTAACATCCTATTTTTTATAAAAAACTATTTTTAAAATTTTATAAAAATATAAATTATATATATATATAAACGAAATTTAACAATTAAAGTTAAAGGAGTAAAACGTACTTACGAGTCAACTACTATTTTTTATTTTTTATTTTTATAAAAACAAAAATTTTAAACTTTAAGTTTTTTAGATGAGCATCATGTGGATATTTAAAAAAAGTTATGAACTTTAAAGAATAAAATTATAAACTTTATCATTTAACCAACAAAATAAACTTACTTTGCAACTAGAACAACTTATCTTTTATTTTTTGTCATTTGATTATTATTTTTTTATTAAAAAAGCGAAACTTTACATGTGTAAAACGTTTTTTTTTTTACTTTATTTATAAACAAAACATTTTGTTTTTATAAAAAAATAATTATTTTATAAACATTTTTTGTAACAAGTAATATAAATAAAATACTCCAGAAATTTACAATCATTACTAGATAAATACTAAATTTTGTTGCAAATTTTATAGATAATATTAGTCAGTTTTAAAAGAATTCTTTACCAACTTGACTAGATACATAGTAGATTCAATTTGTGTTGCATATTTTTAGGGATTATAAGTTAAAAGTAGACTCGTATAGATAAGATTAGTTAGGAAATAAAAATCTGAACTTAGTATGATATAAAGTTAATAAAGATATAAACTCTTAACATCCTATTTTTTTTTATAAAAACAGCTCTTGAAATTTTATAAAAATATAAATTTTTTATAACTGGAAAAAACAAAATTTAACAATTTAAGTTAAATGTCTAAAACGTACTTACGAGTAAAATACTATTTTTTATTTTTACAAAAACAAATATTTTAAACTTAAATTTTATTGGATGAGTACTATGTGGATATTTAAAAAAAGTTATGAACTTTAAAAAATAAAATTATACTTTATAATTTAACCAATAAAATAAACATACTTTACAATTATAACAACTTATCTTTTATTTTTTGTCTTTTGATTATTAATTTTTATAAAAAAAAAATATTTTTTGTCTTTTGATTATTAATTTTTAGAGTAAAATGCACGGATAGTCCCTGTGGTTTGGTGAAAATTCACCTTTAGTCCCCAACTTTTCAAAATTACACTCTTAGTCCTGTGGTTTGACAAGTTGTTAATCGGATAGTCCCCAAAGTGGATGGAGGTTAGTTTTTCTGGTTAAGTGGGTGTGAAATGACAAGGACTATCCGAGTAACAATTTGTCAAATCACAGTGACTATCCGAGTATCAACTTGTCAAACCACAGGGACTATCCGTGTAACCTTCATCCGCTTTAGGGACTATCCGAGTAACAACTTGTCAAACCACATGGACTAAGAGTGTAATTCTGAAAAGTTGGGGACTAAAGGTGAAATTTTGCCAAACCACACGGACTATCTGTGCATTTTACTCTAATTTTTATAAAAAAATCAAAACTTTACATGTGTAACACTTATAACATATATCCACCACAATAATTTTATCATAAATAATATACAAATAAGAAAACTACCAACGAGTGCCGCAATGCTAAGTGTCACCCAATGTTGTAGAAGGCGCTAGGCGCTAGTCGGGCGGTGAGGTACCGCCTAGGGATTAATCGGGATTAATAGGGATTAATCGGGATTAATCGGAATGGGATTTTTATATGTATTTTTTCAAAATTATATATATATACCCAATAATATAAAAATAATACTTCAAAATTCACATAAATACTTCAAGTTTCAGATAGTATGGTTCGATTTTGACCGATTTTAACCAATTTTGACCGCCTAGGACCGATTTTGACCGATTAATATAGTCCGATTAATCCGATTTTTGACCGCCTAGGACCGATTTTCACCGCCTAGGACCGACTTTGACCAAAACCGATTAATTCCACCGACTAGCTTAAAATTAATCAGTAGCCAACCGCCTAGCGCCTAGGCGCCGATTAATCGGCCGCCTAGCGCCTAGGCGCCGATTAATCGGCCGCCTAGGCCGATTTCTGCAACCATGGTGTCACCCCACCACATCACACAAGCACCTTAAGGTAGTGTTTGGTATGAAGGAATGAGAGGTGGAATGGAATGGATGATTACAAGGGAATGAAGAAAAGGGTGTTTGGTTGGTCAATGGAATGGAATTACCCATTCCAAAAGGTATTCCATTCCCTCAAAATCATTCCTTCCACCCCCCATGTTTTTTTCTATTCCATCCTCTCTTGCACCATTCATCAACAACACCACAACCCACCAGCTTCGCCACAACCCACCACCACCACCAACGCCATCGCCGCCACCCGCCACTACCCCACCCCGACAACCACTGTCGTCGCCGTCGCCCATTCGCCACCGTTATCACCCACAACCGCGACCAACCGCCAAAGCCACTCGTCGCCGCCGCCGCCCACCACCATCGTCGGCGCCACCACCACAGCCACCACCACCACCGCCACCACCAACCGCCGCCGCCGCCCACCGCCACCTCTACGGCCACCCACCACCAACGGCCACCTTGCCGCCACCACCACTCGCCGTCACCGCCACACCGCCACTCGCCGTCGCCACCACCACCCATCACCACCGCCGACACCCACCACTGCCACCTATAACCACCCATAATCACTACCACCGACCACCACCATTACTCACCGCTGATTTTATTACTCCGTTTTTCTTGCCTTCCGAACAATATACAATTATAATTCATTTCATTCACACATGGTAACCAAACAGGACATGAAATGGTAATGATCCATTGCATTCCCTCGTGCATTCCATTCCCTCGTCCATTCCATTCCTTCGTCCATTCCATTACCCCATACCAAACAGACCCTAATAGTATAGTATAAATACTTAAAATGCAATTAAATTTGCACACTAAAATATGCACGCTGAAAAGTAATAAATTATGCCTTAAAATACAATTAACAAAAAACCTACGCCATGGGCCTTCTTATCACCGATTGACCCCATCCAAGTAGGTGAGTTGCCCAATTCCCTATTCATCTTTTTATATTACACCACTCACCCTTGCTTCTTTCTGCTCCACCGATGTGGGATACCCTCAGATTCATACTTCTGTTTTCTCAACTTTTGTAACACTAGCCAAGTACTCTCTCCATATATGCTTGTGTTACTTTATTATATATCTATGTTTTGTAAGCTTACTGCCTCGCTTGCGGTGTGCACGTATAATATATATATGTGTGGGCGCTCGGGGGGCAAAGGTGAAATGGTACTAACTTTAACGTTATTTTTCTAATTTCGTGAAAATAACGTTAAAAACGGAGGATGGTTAATCATTCATCATGTGGTGATGTCGATAGCTGAAAGACACGGGGGTACATGCACCAATCAGTCTCTGTCCCGATTGTTTGAGTGTTATGTGTCTTAGGTCCAAGGCTTGATACAAAACTACAATCGAGCCGGGGGTCTCACTGGAAGCAGCTTCTCTATTCCTACGGGGTAGATGTAAGGTTGTCTACATCTACCCTCCTCAGACTCTACCTTAGCTTCTCTATTCATGTTTTGTAAGCTGACGTTTTAAATCTAGTTAGTTTGCCAAGATTAAAGTGAGTTAACCTTATTTTATGTTTCAGTAATAATATTTTGGTCTTAAAGTGAATTAAATCTAGTTCTAGTTCTAGTTCTAGTTCTAGTTCTAGTCTTTGTTTGATCTTAAAGAACAAGTTATTAATTATGCATTAAAAGTTACACTTTGGAAAAAAAAATCACTTAAATGTAGTAAAACGATTTTAAGTTCATTATCGATTCTTCTGATGAGGCTTCAACCTCTGCAATTCCTTCACAGCCTTGACCTCCTCCTTGCAACAGATCACAATATTTTGCTGCTTCATTTTCATGTTCAAATACTTTTAAAAAATATTATTATCGTCATTATTATTATTATTATTATTATTATTATTATGTTATGCTAGGTGACAAAATATCATATGTTTTAGATTGTGATACTGGTAGAGTGATAGTCACAAAAAGCCATGTTTTACGGAGATCGCCATAAAATCAAAGTTGTTTCTCTTCGGTGTGGTTACAATTCTCATTTCTTTACAGGATGAGCATTGTAACAAAGATGCCCATAGCTTACTAACGGGTCAAAATGGGAAGATCGCCTGTTTGCCATGTTATCAATACAATATATCTCATGTTACCCGTTTGAAATATATGGGTTGAAATGTACACCTCCGAGTATTACCATAAGTAAAACTATGCTTTCACTCCGATGGTTAAACAATAGTCGCTTCTTCTGGCATGTAGTTGCATTTTTATATGTATTCTATGCATCGAATTAAAATGAGATGGCCACATGGGCGGACATGTCAAATGGGGTGGGTCAATACAAGTAGTTTTTGTAAGATTATATTATTTCAAAATTAATCTAGACCAGTTTTCTTTTTCAGCTAACATTCATTTTCTTAACAGTACCTGCTAGAGATTAGAAAAAACCCAAGCTGACCCATTCACTTTTTTCCTTGTACATTGATCGTTTCGTATTTTACACACCTTATATTTATATATGTGTAAGTTACATACATACAAATAACTGTTTTATACATAGTTGTTTTTAGATAAGCTACAAGATATATGTAAGTACACTACTTAACAGTGTACTTTAAATGTAGAAACATGACCCTGAGAGCACCTCTTCAAAGAATACTTCGAGTGGCTGAGGTCTGAACCCAAGTCTGCACAACAAAAACACCCAAGTCTGTAAGTTTAGGCAAATCAACCAAAAATTTAAAACAACATATTGGGCAGAGGCCGCACGAACACAGGCCCCCTCTACCATAAATTATGACGTAGGCTCAACCACTTGGGCCGACCTTAGGCGGGCACCCCTCCTATGTGCAATGGAGGTCACCAACCTAGGCTATGGACCTTCTTGATCACCCATTGACCCCGTCCAGGTAAGTGAGTAGCCTGGTGACCTATTCTCATTTTTATATGATGTCACTCACCCTTGTTTATCTCTGCACCACCGATGTGGGATAACCTCATATTCATACTTCTGTTTCTTCTTCAGTTTTCACAACTTTTGAAACTTTAGCCAAATACTCTCTCCATATACGCTTGTATTTTCTTTATTATATAATTTTATAAATATATATCTGTGTTTTGTGTTTTGATAATATTATTTTTGCTTGAATCAAACTGTCAGATTTACCTGGTTTTTTATGAATTTTTTGCATAAATAAGTGGTTTCGAGAAAAAAAGAGTGTGTTTAGGTGATCTGGGATTTTTGTTGCAACTCTAGGTATGTCGCCATTTGAAACAGCGACCTTCTATTCAAATTCTGTCAAAATTCTGCAAAAGCTACAATCCCCTAGAAGATAGCTGTTTGAAACAGCAATGTTATATAAGGTCGTTGTTTGAAACAACCACCTTAAGAAGGTCGTTGTTTGGTTCCGAAATCTTACCAAAGATTGTTGTTTGAAAAAGAAATGTTATAAAGATAGCTGTTTCATACTGCATTGTTAAATAAGGTTGCTGTTTGAAAGAGAAATCTTATATAAGATAGTTGTTTCATACTGCATTGTTAAATAAGGTTGTTGTTTGAAAGAGAAATCTTATATAAGGTCGTTGTATCACACTGCATTGTTAAATAAGGTTGTTGTTTGAAATAGATATCTTATATAAGGTCGCTGTATGGTTCAGTAATGTTAAATAAGGCGCAGCTTGTTGCTCATCTACCTGGCATTAGTATTTAATCGTCTCTGTTTTAATGAAAGTTTTATATTCAAAGGCTGCTTTAATCTTTTTTTCTATTAATTGAATTTTCTTTTTATTTTCACTTGGATTCATTTTGTTTTCACTTGGATTCATTAGGTGCTCTAATTTTTTTTGTTACTTTATTGTTTATAATTAATTTGATGGATAATTTAGTTTTAAATTATAGTTTTTTTTAGTGTTACATTGCGATTTGCTTTTCTTAATCTACATCTAAATAAATTTAATTTAAGACCGAGTTTTAGCGATAATGTACAAATTATCAAAACATAGAATTACAAGTCGCCGACTCTGCTTCAAGGTTACATTTTTTTTTCGTTTTTCTCTTACAGCCTTTAAAATATGATATTTTATAAAATTTTGAATTTTTCATTTGACGTTAATTTTTTCGTTGGGTAAATACCAATGTGCATGTCGTTGAAACCGATCGAGCCTCGCAAAGTTTAACACCCCGCTGCAACGTGCGGGTATGAAAATAAAATAAATAGAAAAAAGATTAATGCCATGTAGACGAGCAACAAGTTGCGCCTTATTTAACATTACTGAACCATACAACGACCTTATATAAGATATCTCTTTCAAACAGCAACCTTATTTAACAATGCAGTGTGATACAGCGACCTTATATAAGATTTCTCTTTCAAACAGCAACCTTATTTAACAATGCAGTATGAAACAGCTATCTTATATAAGATTTCTCTTTCAAACAGCAACCTTATTTAACAATGCAGTATGAAACAACTATCTTTATAACATTTCTCTTTCAAACAACAATCTTTGGTAAGATTTCGGAACCAAACAGCGACCTTCATTAAGGTTGCTGTTTCAAACTGCGACCTTATATAACATTGCTGTTTCAAACAGCTATCTTCTAGGGGATTGCAGCTTTTGCAGAATTTTGACAGAATTTGAATGGAAGGTCGCTGTTTCAAATGGCGACATACCTAGAGTTGCATCAAAAATCCCAGATCACCTAAACACACTCTTTTTTCTCTAAACCACTTATTTATGCAAAAAAATTCGTTTTTTATCTAACAACGATAATTGGAACATGAATGGAAAAAAGAAGAATAATCGATCAGATGCAGGACTCCCTTGATTTGGATGTAGTTGGTTCATGTTCCCTTCATTTCTTTTGATCTGATGTAAATCCAGATCATTCAAGAGTGTTATCTAGTGAATAGTAACGATGAAAATAAGCTGCACCACTTTGTTATGCCCAACCGGATATGACAGACTGTTAGGAATTTCCAACACCTTCATAACCGATACAAACTCTATTGCCAAGCACACACCACCAATAGATGATCCAAGGTCTCAGGTGAAGAAACACGGTTCACACAAGACATAACCACGGTTACACCTCTTTTCTCCCCGAACAAAATTTCGTGTTAGTTTATTTGTTAAACAAACGAACACAAACGAACTTCTCCCTGAACGGCTAACGAATTGTTCGCTGAACGTTCTTCATTTACAGTCCTATACACACATGTATATTTTATAGTATTGTTGTTGTTCGTCTCAAGGACTATTTAGGCGGCAACACAATACAAATGTATATTTATACATGTAATTCCTTTCATATACTTGAGATATATATGTAGAGGTGATGTACAAAGAGCTTTTAGGCTTATTGGTGTGGGGTAGCGCCTCATGCCATCTTGGCATGATGCTGCCCCCAACACCCTTCCGGTCAAGCCAAAGGGGGGCGCTATGGATAGTTGCGGGAGTTGGTTGCCAACAGGTGTGGGGCATTTATTGCTTCTTCTGACTGTTGAAAAACAGTAATAATTTAAAAAAAAAAGATTTTTTTCTAGTTTTATCCCTACTGTCCCCTATATAAATTCTCAATCTTCACCATTTTTTTTATCACAACTCACCACCATTCACACCACTATTTCGATCATCTTTATCATATTTTCAACCGTTTTTATAGCAAACCGAATTGACTGAGGAAGAAGACATCGCTCTGGCTACGAGTTGGGTGCATGATATGGAGCAAGGGTACCCTCCAGAACAGAACATGCTGCTACTTGGGGCGCGATTTTGACGCACTTTCGTCAACAAGTGGGTGCAAACAATCGACATATGAATCACATTATTGAAAGGTTTATTATGATGCGAGCAACTTGTGGGCCGAGAGGGGTTGTTGAGGGTGTTGGGCCGAAGTGGAGGGCTGCTGAGGTGAGGTAGGTGGGCCGAAGTGGGCCGATGTGGAGGGCTGCTGAGGGTGTTGGGCCATGGGAGGAGTGCTCGGGGAGGAGAAGTATTGAGGGTCAAAAAGAAGAGGAGATGGATCAAGGAAGAAGTGATTGAGAGGTGGGGAAGAGGGATTGGCAAGGGGAAACACTGCTTCGTCAAACGTGACGTGTCGGGAAAAAAAATGTTTTACCCGAAGAGAGGTCAAGGCATCGGTACCCGCGGTAGTTTGCCGGGTATCCTAGGAAGAGGCACGGAAGAGAGCGATGGGTGAGTTTGTTAGGGCGGGTGGCGGAGGTGTTCGGGTAGCATAGAGTGTCGAACACGCGAAGGTGGTCATAGGAGGGCTCACGAAGGTATAGAAGAGATAGAGGGGTGCGGTTTTGGAGAGTTTTGGTGGGTAGAATGTTGTGAAGGTAAGAGGCGGTGTGAAGAGCCTCAACCCAATAGGTGGAGGGTAGAGAGGCATGGGTAAGAAGGGTGAACATGATCTCGTTTATGCGACGAATCATGCGTTCGGCTTTGCCGTTTTGTTGGGAGGTGTGAGGGCATGAGAACCGAAGTTGAATGCCATTTTGAGAGGTAAAGTGGTGGAAGTTTGTGTTATCGAACTCGCCCCCCATGTCGCATTGGATTGCTTGAATGGGAAGTTTAAATTGGGTAGTCACAAATTGATGAAAATGTGTTATTTTGGAAAAGGTTTCAGACTTAAATCTGAGTGGATAGACCCACGTATAATTAGCGAAATCATCAATAATTACCAAATAATATTTGTATCCCGCATTACTTAGAATAGGTGAGGTCCATAAATCACAATGTAATAACAAAAAAGGACATAAAGTGTGAGAAACAGAATCATTAAATGGTAATCGTTTGTGCTTGGACAACTAACAAGCATGGCAAAGAGATGAAGTCCTTTGCTTATTACAAGAAATAAAATTGTTCAAACGAAGAAAATCCATAACAGGTTGACCCGGGTGACCGAGCCGGTTATGCCAAAAAGAGGAGTCTTGGGTGGATGCAAAACAGGCGGTGGCGGAAGCATTTGGGGTGAGCGGGTACAGGTCACTCGTGTTGTTGTGACAGCTCAGGATTGTGCCATCCTTGAAATCATTCACAGAAAAACCATATGGGTCAAATTCGATAGATGTGTAATTATCAATATTAAATTGACGGACATATATAAGGTTTTTGACTATGTTTGGGTTAAAAAGGATGTTTTTAAGGTATAATGATTTGGAGGCAAAGTTTAAGGTGGAGTTGCCCGAACCAAAAACTGGAAGTTTATTGCCATTGCCAACAATTATTGACGCTATTGGTGCAAACGTGGAAAACGTGTCAATATTATTTTTATTTAAAGAGATATGAGAAGATGCACCTGTATCGAAGTTCCACGGGTCATTTTCATCACCTGAATCAACAGAAAGAGCATGAACCGCATCTGCCAGCTGTGTGGGTTCCAGAGGGTCTACCTCGGTGAGATGAGCATGTGCCGACCTTTGACTGCCACGGGTATTGTAAGAGCCAGAGGGAGCCGGGGGGTACCACGGTTGTGACCAATTCTGGGTGGGGTAGGGAGAAGGTGGTGGGGTATAGGGTTGGTTATAGGTATTTTGGGGTGGGGCAGTGTTGTTGCGGTTTCTGTTATTGGGCCGATGGGATGAGTTTCTGGAGTTGGGCCGGTTGGAATGGTGGGATTGATGCCGGTTATGGTGAGGAGTTGAGTTGTTTGGGAGTGGTCCGAGGAGGGACGCAGGTGGGTTGTTGTTGGCCGAAGGTGGTGGGGTGGTTGGGTTGGGATGGGCCGAGGGTGGTATGGCAGCGGCGATGGCTGGGGTGTTGGTCACAGCATCGCGGGTTCTGATTCTACCGGTTTCGGAGATAAGTTGTTCAACCGCGTTCTCCCATGAAGGCAAGGAATTGTTCAATATAGAAGATATTGTATCATATTCCTTGGGTAAGCCTTTAACAAGATGGAGGACACGTTGCTGGTCATTCATAGGGAAGTCCAAGGCTTGGAGTTGGTCGGTTAGGTCTTGTATTTTTTGGCAGTAGGTTTCTAGGTTGGGCATAGAGGCAAGAGTGGTGTTGGCTAGTTCATGTTGTAAGGCTTGAGACCGTGGACCCCGGTTACTGTTAAAATGGCGTTGGATACGAAGCCAAGCTTCATGAGCCGTGGATTTATCAACGAGTATTTTAAGAAGAAGGTCATCCGAAAGAGTCCCATAGATCCATTGTAAGACAATGGAGTCAATGTTCTCCCACGAAGCATACTCGGGTGAATCCTTGGCGGGTGTCGGCGTATCGTCAATATGATTGAGGACGGTATATCCTTTAGCGTGGAGCGTAAAAAGCTTAACCCACAAAGGATATGACACTTTCGTGCCATCTAAAACACGTACTTTGTGTTGAATATTGCTTACCGTAAAAACCGGGTGAAGCGGCTTCGAAGGAGTGATGTCCGAAGAAGCAGCAGCGACACTAGATGAATCAGTCACGGAGGCTGATTTAATATTGAACACAGGAAGGAAGGACGAAGGATGGTGAGGGTTGGTTTCGAAAAACACAGAATCCCTACAATGATACCATGTGAGAGAATGTAATCCCTTGATTTTATTCACAATATTACAATGCTATATATAATACAATGGACAAGGATAAATATATAAACAACAATAATACAATTAACTACAATAATAATGAGGGCCGATATCAATGCTTGATTATCGGCTAACACTTGAAAGGCTCTTTATCAATGCCATGAACCGCGAAGATGGCATAACTGAAGAGCAAGCGATTGAGGTGGCCTATGCCGCCTACCACCTACATCAGAACAAAAAATCTCCCCTCATCTTGCGGCTTGGAGAATTTTGCGTGCCCATTTTAATAATTAAACTGTTTATTTTAATTAGATATCCATATATTATTTTTAATTAAATTGGGTTGTAATCCGTTTTATTCAAATTTAACGAAATGTTTTTTTATGTTTTATATTGTCTTGAGACTTTTTTTTATATAGTGTTTATTAATTTAAAATAAATTTAAAAAAACTATCAGATCCATGCTCCATGCTGATACTGAACTTCAACCATTGATTCCTTAGATCAGTGGTCCATTTATCCCTTTTACAATTTGTACGATAATAGCACTTTTTATTTAATCTTTTTCTCTCTATATGTATACTATATTATAAGATAGGAGAAAAATGTAATTTATATAATTTTAAAAGTTTAAGTAATTATAATTTCTAAAACATATGGTACAATTCTATAAGGTATATTGCATATTCTTAATTTTTAAACCAATTTCATCACGATTTTAAAGAACTACAATTTTTTATACGTTAATATTTTTTAAAGAAAATTACACCATAAAAGCGGGTATCTTATTCACTTTAATTTAAGTACGACATTGCTATAGTTTTTATTTAAATTAAAAAAAATAACATTTTACATCTGTGTTCCACGTCATCAACAAAACTTTGAGAGTGCTCTAGGTTCTTTTACTAGCAATAACATGTAATACAAATCCAATGAGTAAATAGATAAACAAGATCAGTTGCATATTCATCTACGGATAGCACTTTTAGGCAAAAGAAACATGAAGAGGAAGGCTAGTTTTCCTCCTGCCAGCATTGCATACGTGTAATGCATCTTCTCTTGAATGTAACAAGCGTGAATACGAAAAGGGAAGCTGCCATTGAGACTCCACTGATAAGAAATAGACCACGCAAGCCATGAAAGTTTAGAACCTTTACGTTATTAGGTGGTGTTGACTGTGGATCTGACTTTTGGCCAAACCACTTTTCTTGTAATGATTGTAAAGTCCCGTCTTCCCGTAATCTTGCAATCTGTGTTGACATCTCACGCGTCAAAGGCGAACCTTTGGGGAATACCTGAAAAAAAAAAAAAAAAAAAAAAACTTAAACTAGTAACAACAGTTGATAACTATAAGTTAAGTTAAAATCAGTAACAACAGTTGATAAACTATAAGTTAAGTTAAAATTAGTAACAACAGTTGATAACTATAAGTTAAGAATAGTGGAGCGAGGGAGGACACTAACGAAGCCAAAACCATTAGTGCTATCTTCAGACACGACCATGGAGTAGCCAGATGGATAAAGTGCAAGGAACTCTTTAATGTAAGGGATTTCCTCGACGATTGCATCAACACCACCTTTCTTACTCCCTAATGACAATGCATAAGCAACTTCATTTGCTGAACTATATGGCTTTAATCTGGTGTCTCTGAAATTTAAGTTCCTAACAATAGCTCCCTTGATAGAACCACCTTGGTACCCAATTATGCCATTCGTTGATGCTAACTGAAGTTGTTCCATGGTTAATAGCGAACTTAGTGTTGCAGTGTAGCTAGAAACGAGCACAAGCACAACGAACAACCATACAGTGACAACAAATCTTGACAAATTACTTTCCAGCTTCTGTCCTGCAATTTCAATTTTGAAACAAAATTTTTAAAATTGACTCTTACTATAACTATAGCTCTTTTCTAGCTCTAGGTCTTTTATAACTGGATTCGATTATGACACTCATAAACTGAAACTTGGTTGTGTTGTTAAAACAAAAAGAAATATAATAAATAGCTTACTATGCGCATAGACAAGGGTTGAAAAGGCAAACCACAAGGTTACTCCTGTTTGTTGTACCAGTGAACCTTGAAATTCCTCATTCTTCCCATGTTCAAGAATAAAGAAGCAAGCAGATACAAGCCAAAGATCTGAACTAAATGGTTTCATAAATATCCACAGGCTTGCATCTGCATTTCGATATAATGTTGCTAGGCCAAGATCCGTGAATGGCAGTGTGAAGTCGACATACCGAGATCTGTTAGCTGTGATTGTTAATCTCCAACGGCAGCATCAAATTCCTGATACAAACAACAACTTATAATTGTGTATTATGGACTACATAGAATACTGCAGGATTAGATATACCATTGCATGGACTCGATCTATAAGATCGTTGTAATTTACATGACCAACTCCAGTATTATTCACAAATGGAATGAACTGAAAGGTTACATTGGGATCTATTCCAGCAAAGGCAGCTAGGAATACTTCTGAACAAAACCCCGAAACCGTTGTTGATTTAGTTTGAGGATCATAATCAACTTGTAAGAGTTTCCCTGGTCTGGATGGAACTGGAATACCAATTCTGAGGCGTTTGGTATTCCCTTGGAGCTTCCTGTGTGTTGGATTATTCACGATACCTCCTGGCCACATGATAGATTCCAGACCGTCATCGGTGAAATAATTCAGCTTACCAATCTTTTTGGTGAAAGAAGCATTCGTTGTCCAAAACCCAATTTTCACTTCCTCTTTACTTATCACATTTTTTATTTCTAGGACGTCTGCCAGAACCCTCGTGTTCCTAAATATGAAATTACCACATAAACCGTCAAATGAGATTCTTAACATCTGATTCAGAAGTGTTGTACACCACTGAGCTGAGCCATTCGTTTCCAAATCTTTTGTGTTCAATTTAAGAACAGACACTGTCTTCTCAACAGCCATTGCCAGTGCTGAAATTCCATCATATGCTGAAATAGCATAAGCATTTATGTCCATGTGATATTCCTTTCTCCATTTCAATGTGAATTTGTGAAGGTGCCTTGATTGAGGGATATATGATTTAAAACCTACCACCCCTTGCATAGATTCAAGAACCTCACCATCCATGAAATCCAGGAAGTCCATAGTCTTGCTGGTGACAATCCATTTGTAACCTGCATCCATCATTCCTAGATATTTGGCATTTTGGAAAAGGTGGGATGAAAGGGAATGAGTAGCATGTATGATGTATAGTTTCGTTTGCATAATATTCGACAGCTTGTGAAGCTCTTCCAGTAAAACTTCATTGCTAGCAGAGGTTGAAATAGCACTCATATATGTTATAGTTATACCTTTTTCCTTGAAAGAATTGGTCATAAATGTAGCCATGTCTCTCCCATCTTCAGTGTCCTCAAACATAACAATAGCATGTTGCCATCCAAAGGATAATGCCATCGAAGCAATGGCTTGAACCTGAGTTGTTTCGTCTCGTGTAATTTGAAAGAAATAAGGATGTCTGTTGTTTGAAGATGGAAGTGGTGAGAGTGAAAGAATAGGCACTCTAGATTGGTCCCCCAATATCCCAAGGAACTTCGCTTCAGCTGTAGATTCTGAACCTAAAATTGCTTTTACTTTATGTTTCTCCAGAAGATCAAGAGCTGCATGCAAACCAAAATAAAATCATAATATGCACAGTTTAGTATCATCTTAACGATTAGAATAATGACCATACGAAAATTGTTGGTGCACTACATCTGTTGATTACGTCTAGGTGTCTAGGATCAGGTCTTATGTCGTATTGTATAGCATAGGGCACGAAATACGAGAAAACAGGAGTCTGTATAGGTGTTATATGTCTGGTCCGCTCATAGGGACATAGGGAGTCTGGTCCGCTTATTTGTCAGTCTGGTCAGCTTATGTGTACATGTCTGGTCCGCTTTTATGGTCATGTGACACATAAGCGAACCAGAAAGTCTATATATAGGTGTCATTAGGACGGACCTCATAACATGTATGTGAAATTCCACGCCGAAGCTCTGCCGGTGTGAAGATCAAGCTGTAAAACGTTTCAAATCAATAAAACAAGCAGTTAGGAAGAAGAACAAGCTACTTCTACTTGCATTTCTTATTATTCCGCATCTGAAACGCAAGAGACAACCCCTGAACGACTCGTTCGGGTCAGCAAACGATCCTACAAGTGGTATCAGAGCTTGGGAGGAGGTTTTCTGCAGATTGTAGCTGTTTTTTCATCATTTCTTTTCACTTCTACACATTCTTTTACTGTTTCGGAAAGTTTTCACGGTCGGAATTCGCTCAACTTTTCACAGCTTGTGCGCAATAGTATAGAGATAAATCCTGGAAAGTTTGAAGCCAAAATTCGAAGTTTTTACAAGTCAAAACATGTTCGATATGTGGATCGCTCGAAGTGACGTCATCATGAACCGCTCTTAGATCACGTTCTGGATCACTTGTTCGTACAGATTTGGTTCTGGTTCGCTCCAAATTAGTTTCTGGACCGTTCGAACGAACAATTTCTGGTCCGCTCCAAATTCATCTCTCTGGATCGCTCATTTGAACAGTTTCTGGACCGCTCGAACGAACAATTTCTGGTCCGCTCCAAAGTCATCTCTCTGGATCGCTCATTTGAATAGTCTCTGGTCCGCTCGAACGGACATTGTTGCTGGACCGCTCCAAAGGACATTTTTGAATCGCTGTTCTGTCATCTTCATTGAAAAACGTGTTAAGTCATTATGAATTCCGGGTTCTACAATGCGTTTGCAACACCGTCATCACCAGCTGTAATTGCTCAAGCCATGAATCTTGAAAATGAAACGGGAACCACTCTGAAACCCCCAAAACTGATGAGTATTGAAGAATACTACGGGTGGAAAGATCGCTTTGAAAACTGGGTTCAGGCAAATCATCTCAGATCATGGGAGTGCATATTGAAAAAGTACACGTTGCCTGAAACTGAATTACATGTTAAAAAGGAGATATCTGAGTTTACAGATCAAGAACGAGCAATGTATAGAGCTGAGAAAATGATGATTAGTTTGTTGCAGCAGGCGATAAAAGAAGATATATTCATCCTGTTACAGCACGACAAAACTGCTAAGTCAATTTGGGATGCGCTAAAGGTCAAGTTCGAGGGAAGCGAAAACATGATCAAAAGCAAGAAAGCGTTACTAAAGAAAGAATTTGATTTGTTTAGTAGTTTGCCGGGAGAGGATACTAAAAAGCTAATCGAGAGATACTGTCATTTGGTGCGATCTTTATCTATGTTGGGTGTTGAAAAAGGTCGTGAAGAGTGGGTGGATAAATTGGCGGACGCGTTACCTCAAAAGGAGTGGGGAACGTATTTGATGATCTTGAAGAATACTGGTGTATATGATGGGTTGACAATCTCACAGTTTATAGAGAAAATTGAGAGTCAGGATCTTGAACAGCAGAAGATTGCGAGGATGAATAGTCCGAGTGGTCAACAGGATGTGAAGATGTACTACAGGGGTAGTATTCCAGCCACTGAGTCTGAAAGAAGTCCGAAGATTCAAACTGCTTTCAGTGCTGGTGATTCATCTGAGAAAGCTGATCAGGGTTTGAATAAGAATAGCAGCGGGTTTTCATCGTTTCCGAGTGTGAATCCGAAAGAGACTAACACGAGTTTTCAGTCTCAGAGTACAAAAACAGGAAATGGATACGTGATTCAATGCAACATAGCTCTCAACCTTCCAGAAGGTCAAAGCTTCTCTGAAGACACTGCTAAAGACCATATGGCACTTCTGGGTTCAGTACTGTTATCCTATGAAGGTCTTGTTGCTGGTCGGATCGGCAATCCTATGCTTACCAAAGAGGATTACGATCAAATAGATACCGAAGAGATGGAACTTATGGATATCAAATGGTGTCTCGCAAGTGTTCTTCGACGAGCTGAGAAATTCAAAACCATTACTAGGAGAAATGACTTTCTAGATGCTCATGTATCAACTTTAGGTTTTGATAAATCTAAAGTTACTTGTTTTCGATGCAGGGAGAAAGGTCATTTCAAACGGGAGTGCAAAGGAAGAGAAGCTAGCGGAGCACAGAATCCATTTGGGAAAGATGATTACTACCGCAAAGCTATCTATCAACAAGTCGGTCAATTCCAAGAACCACAGACAGCTCACGGGAGAGAGATTAAAGATCCCAAAAGAGCATGTTTGGTAGATTTCAGCTGGAGTGATTACATATCATCTGAAGGCAAAGCTGCACGCATTATCGATCAAGATGATGAGAAACTACCAGAAGGTTTCAGTTGGGATATGTTTGTGGATGAAAAGGGAGAGTTCAAAGCGTTCATTGCCAAGATCGTCCGAGAGCCAGATTTGTTTGCTACTTGGATGAGATCTATCGGGGAGAATGTGAAAAGTGAAGATGAAAAGTTTGTGTCAACCGATGAAGGGTCAGAGAGTACTGATAAACTTTCAGAGAGATCTGGAGAAATTTCAGAAGGTTTAGATGAAAGTTTACAGAGTTCAGATGAAGATATACAGAATGAGTTTGTTTCAGAAAAGGCAGTTGTTTTTGATAAAACACCGTCTGATTTTAGTAAATCAGATGATGATTCTAATAAATCTGTAAAGTTTGATCAAACACCAGTTGATAGCAGCAGTGATGATGAGGAGGAAAAATATGTTAATGTTGCAAAATCTCATCTTTCTCCTGAAAGTTTTCATTTCTATTTTGCAGATCGCATGGAGAAACTGAAGGAGAAACAAGCTGCTAAAGAACAACAACTAAAGAAATCTGAAGATGGTGTTCAGAAAAAGAATGTTGAAAGTGTTGCTGAGAATAATGTTGAAACTGAGCGAGTGAAGGAAGAAGAAAAAGTGGTTGAAGTGGTAAAGACAATCGAAGTTGAGAAGATTGTTGAAGTTGTCAAGCCTTGCGAAAAGTGTTTAGAAGCATGCAAGGAATGTGTTGCGAAAGACGACATTATAGCTGAGTATGAGAAGAAGAAGGAGCAGTTATTGTTCAATCTCAATTATGTGAAAGAATCATACGATGTCTTGAACAAAACAGTAACTGGTCTTCAAAAGACAAACTCAGAACGAGAACAAGCATTAACGATGATGAATGCTGTTATGATGACAAAGCAAAAAGCTATCAACTTTTACATCGAAGAAAGTGCTAAATGGAAGCAAGAGTTGGAGACAGAGAAGATTGAGAATGAGAGAATTAGACGTTTATTACAAAGTTATTCTAGTTCTGATTATCTTATTGACCGTATTTACCCAACTGTTGCAGGTATGGAAGCTTTTAAAGATGAGAAGCCGAAAGAAAAGAAAGATTGTGGTAAGAAATCGACTGTTAGATATAACAAGTGTCCGCCTCCAATTTGGGAAGGGTACTCTCCTAGAAAACCAAATGAGGAGCAACTTGAAAAAGCAGTCAATATAAAGCTAAAAACCGACACAACTGATGAATTACCAGATAACATTGATGTCACGTTTACCTCGTCCGATACTGATCATGAGTCTGAGTTAATAAAAAAGGTGGTCGATCAGGTGTTGGATACTGAGGAGGAATCCGAGTCAAAGTCTGAGTCTGGAGGGTCAAATTCGTCAGTCAACAGTCGAAAGTCGTCGGTCAAAAAGGCTTACAGTAAAGAGTTTTTGTTATCAAAAGCAAATTTGGATAATGAAACATTTGAAGTTGCATACACTTTAAATGATTCGGACAAATTATACTCTGACAAAGAGTTTCCAATAAGAAGTGTTCGTTTTGATATGATCAAAAAGGTTTTCAAAATAACAGAAATTAATATTTCTGAAAATAAAAGATTTAAATCTTACTGAAAAACCTAAAAAGTACACTTCAAGAGTTCAACAACGTCTAAACAAGAAAAAGGGTTACAATTCTGGTTCTGGTTTTCAAAAGAAACAAAACCAAAATCGTAGCTATAAAAAGAAAGGTTTGGGTTTTGTTCCACCAGAAAACTATAAAAATGATAAAAATTCTAAAACAAAAACAGAATTTATTTCAGGTGGAAGTGCAGAAGAGGAACAGAAGAAACCATTCTGGAGACAGTCAAATCAAGAATTTCTTGCTGAAAAGAAAAAGAATGGAACTGAAGTGTTTTATCAAAGAGAGACTCGTACCTGTTACAAATGCAATGAAGCTGGTCATATTGCATGGAACTGTCCGAAAAATGCCAAGCCAAAACAGGGAGTTTCTAACAAGTTGAAAGAAAAAGTTGTTGATATTGAACCACCAACCGAAAAATTTAAAATTTTTGAAAACTCAACTTATGAGGTTGGTGAGTGTTCTAAAAAGAATTTTTATAAAAAGAAAGAGAATGACAACCAAGTGTGGGTCGTTAAGAAAATTGATGCGAATGACGGCGATGAATCTAGTTCCACAAAGCCAGAAGAGCCACAAGGTGAGATGAAAATTTCAGTGAATGATGATGAGTTTCCATCACTGAAGTTTGAAGAAGTGAAAAAGAAAGTTGGAAAGATTGATATCTCGAATCAGTTTTATAAAGAGAATAATAAGTTTGATGTCGAGAAAACATTTAATGGAAGTGTAAAGAAAATTTTTGGAAAAATGTTGAATGGGAAAGCTAAGGGGGTTAAAGATTTTTATGCAACTAAAAAGGCAACTTATAACCCTACTGCTCAAGAGTTGAAAGCCATCAAGTCTGAAAAGACTTGGATGGAAGTTTGTTTCCCATGATAGTCTCAGGACTATGCCGGAGATCCCAAGTTTATATTGTGGATCAGGAATCGGCATCTTTCTAATGTTTGAAGATTTTGGTTGAAAGATTTTGATAGTGTTTGAATGTTTACAGGTTGAAGGACTACGCCGGAGCTTCCAGGTTGGTAAGTGCGAAGCAGGAATCGGCATCCTGATTGGTAAAATGGTGATGTAGATGTAACATTCCTACAAGTGGTATTGTGCGTTTTTACAAGTGGTTATTTTTACAATTGGTTAGAGGTTGCTTGAATGCAAATGGTAAATCAGGGACATTAATTTGTACTTGATTTACTATATATGACAAGAGACGAACAATTTGATGAACTACACCCCTAATCTACAAGTGGTAAACTTAACAAAACTTATTTTCCGGAAAAATCATTTTGGTTAAAACAAACTTAAGTGTTTTGAAATCATAATGAGAAAATAGTTTTGTGTAAGGGGGAGTTCGGATTGTTTATGCCTAGTGGATGGCGATTTGATGTTATTCAGTGTCAGTTGTCAAGTTTCTGTACAGTTTGTATGTTTCAATTGTGTCAAGAGTCTTAGTTTTCAAATTTCCTTTGAAATGTGTTTGCATTTTAGGGGGAGTAAGAAATTTTAATTTTAGAAAATCCAAAAACTTTTGAAAATTTGAAAAAGCCAAAAACATGATAAAATTCAAAATGAGTTTTGTTGCGAAAAAGAGGAAATGATAGTACATCAGTGGATTATTACAACATGCTAAAGATATGTAAAGTTTAAATGTGATAAACGGTCTCACTGATGATGTGCCAGTAGGTTTTTGCACATTTAGTAGATTGAGACGAGATATAAACCTAAATTCAAACTTGTTTGTTCTGTGGGTTAACACAAACTTGGATATATAGGTAACCCCTGAAATCTTGTTTGAAAGGTCCCTTATTCTGAGATACTAGGTCTTTATGCTCAGTGATATCTGGGGTATTATCCCGGGACTTCTGCTGAAAGAAATTTCTGACCTAGTCCCCGGATAATGCTTTCTGCAAATGCTTGAAACATAGCATCGCCCTCAGCAAGCTGATGAAACAATAAAATTGATAGTCGCTGCTGTTGTAATGCAAAAGATCCTCTAAAGGGGACACACCGAAAGTCGAAGCCGTCATCTCTCTGCGTATCGAAAGATCGACCTGAGCTCTCACGGCCCTCGCACTATAATTTATTCCCTTACAGATATCATCTGTGGTATACTCACCTGTAAGACTGAATATTGGGATCTGGATACGGGAGTATATTCAAGTAGTGAGACACACGGATAAGTTCAAGTGCTTAAAACATTAATATCGTATCTCGGATCAGTTGAACTTTGTGTGAAAATTTAAGTGGACAAATATACTGACAATCTAAGTGAATCGTTTAGAACTTAAAATGAAATGAAACTTAACGGTGTTGGTGATTTGTCTCAGAAACTGATATGATCCTCTTGCACAAACTCACAAAAATATTGTCTGTAAATATTTTATTTCTGTATTTTAGTCTCTCAGAAAATCCAAAAAGATTTTGTGTGTGTTTTAGCATAATTTTTGAAAAAGTCAAAAAGATTTTCGACAACTGATGTTGGAAAACTGATTTTCAAAATTCCGAGTGCTAAACATGATGAGCAGCATTTGAGGGGGAGTGTTTGTGTAAATCTAACTGTTTTCGTTAAAGCTAACCTTCTTCAAGTGGTTCATCATAGATATTTGAGAGAGAGCCTGAGATGTTGCAATTATATGTTTGTTTTAGTGATTATGAGAGTTATGTGTTGGTGTACAGGTAATTGATATGTGATAAAATTAGAAAATTTATGTCTGGGTTAAGATTGTGCAGGTAGCCAGGTTTCGATATTCTGAAAATCTCTGTTGGAAGAGAGCCAAGTTTCGATCCTGGAAATCAATTCTGAAAGCCTGTGTAGATCAGACAACGATCCTGAAGATGTTACTGAAGAACAAAAGAATGCCAGTAAATCGAGAAGGGGAGTCTGAAGATTGAGAGAAGAGAAAGCCCAGTGACTGATCTAGATTGAAGATGTGAAGACACAGTTTTGCAGTCAGAGTGTATAGGCGACTCCATCAACATCTGAGGGGGAGTCTGTTGGTGCACTACATCTGTTGATTACGTCTAGGTGTCTAGGATCAGGTCTTATGTCGTATTGTATAGCATAGGGCACGAAATACGAGAAAACAGGAGTCTGTATAGGTGTTATATGTCTGGTCCGCTCATAGGGACATAGGGAGTCTGGTCCGCTTATTTGTCAGTCTGGTCAGCTTATGTGTACATGTCTGGTCCGCTTTTATGGTCATGTGACACATAAGCGAACCAGAAAGTCTATATATAGGTGTCATTAGGACGGACCTCATAACATGTATGTGAAATTCCACGCCGAAGCTCTGCCGGTGTGAAGATCAAGCTGTAAAACGTTTCAAATCAATAAAACAAGCAGTTAGGAAGAAGAACAAGCTACTTCTACTTGCATTTCTTATTATTCCGCATCTGAAACGCAAGAGACAACCTCTGAACGACTCGTTCGGGTCAGCAAACGATCCTACAAAAATTCGCAATCCTAAAACAATAAATGTCGCTTAATCATGTTGGTTTGAAACGACTTTAATGCGTCGTAAAAAGAAATCGATCAAATATTAGCTACATCAACCGCATGGGTGCAACTTAAGTAGGGCGGGAGGGGGGTTCATACGAACCGAGCAAGCTGGTTCGTACGAAGGTGCATTAGGTGGGTTCATACGAACCGAGCAGGTTCGTGCGAGGAGGTCTGTTTTGGCACTTAGACTATAAACTAGGTCAAATCATGCAATTCTACCTAATTCCCTATAGTTATGGCTCTGATACCAATCTGTCACACCACAACCGATGGCGGAATCATCTGGATATGGCACTAAGCAAATCAGATTGCTCAAGAGAATCCATAATGACTAATATAGTGACAATATTTAACAAGGTTCAATTTCCCATACAATCAAACAAATATTTCAACAAAAGTCATAACGGATACGAGTTTCTCAAACAAATCAAAATCCGACAACTTAGATTTTTAGGAGAGTTTCTAGGGATCCTATCCATTTGTTGCATATGATAATCATCAACCTGTCACATACATTAAAATAAAAGTCAATACAATAATGTAAAGGTGAGTACATAAGTTTAGCATAAGTATAGTAATAAAGCGTTTACGCATAACCAGCATGTAACACGTAGAGAGGTGAATCAAGTAAGCTATCGACAATGATACAAGCTAACCAACATGACTGTGTTGTGCGCGATACGTGTTCACCGCAATGAGCACGCACGTAAGGTTAAGTAAATGATCCTTAACAACCCCTGGGTAAATAGGTGTTGAGTCCAAACTATAGTACCATCGTTGCTAAGGGTGGTAGGGCAAGTCATCACTGTGTAAACATAGCAAACAACCATTCAATGATTCACGTATAACATGCAAGAGCGGTTAGCGTTTATAAAGAGTTTAAGCGTTGTGTACGATGTGTTTTGATAGAGAACGTATGTGACACCCAAAAAGTGCGTTAAGCGAAAAAAGGTTCGAGTATACTTACAATGCGTGTTTAACAGTTAAACACGGTCTGGAATGGAGTGGAAGGAGCGTCGGATCAGCCTGCTTACGGGGACAGAAGTGCATCAGTCTTCCAAAGTGCTGAAACGGTCAAGTTGAAGTGTCGAGTGGGAAACAGACTCTTTGTAGGAAGCGAGTGGCTTCGTACGAAGGGAGTGCCTTCATACGAAGCGAGTCTGTTTGTTTCCGTGTCCAAAATCGAGTGTTCTTCGCGTCTTTCTTCGGGAAATCAAGTGTTCATCCCTCCAGTCTTAAGCTACTGATTAAACTTAGAGCCAGAGAGGTCTTTTGAGCGTTTTCAGTCACATGTAGGAACATGGGTTGGTTTGTACGAAGGTGGGTGGCTTCATACGAAGGAGTGCCTTCGAACGAAGGGATGCCTTCGTACCAGCCAGTCATGTTCGTACAGGCGACTGTTTCAGCGTCTTCTTGTGTTCGGAACGGTGTTTTCGCCTGAATCGGATGTGTTTTAGAGTCCTCTTCATGACGGTTTCGACACTGCTTCGTCCCACTATTCAGTGAACGAAACATATGTCGGTTTTGGTCCGTTTTGGTGTAAAAATCGAGTTTAAAACAGTTTTCCTTGGATTAAACACTTGGTGAGTGCGAAATCATCAGATTTCTATCTTGGGGAGCCAAAGCTAAGCCCAATACAGTCATTTAGGTGTAAATCCGTAGCAAAATCGGAAGTTTTGATGAAAAAGATGAAGGTTTTCATAAATAGAGAAGTTTTAGATGAAATCGGAGATAAACTCATGAAAAATCATGGTGGAAATCGTTGTGATACTTGTAAAAATAGTGATTTTCACCTGGAAAGTAGAGAGGAGGCGAGTAGGGAGTGTTCTTGTGAAAATGGCAGCAATTTATGAATGAAGGAGGGGAGCTAGGTATTTATAGAGAGAGCTGCAGGTTCTGTACGAAGCTGGTGCCTTCGTACGAAGCTGCTGCCTTCGTACGAAGCTGCTGCCTTCGTACGAAGCTGGGTGGTTTCGTACGAGGGGACCTGTTTCGTGCAAATTTCTCCCGTTTCGCGCGTCGAATGTTCATTAGGTGCGTTTTGTTGCGTTAGTTAGTTCGAGTACTTTAAGTATTTTAGCGAGGTATTAAGTGTTGTGTTGTGTTGCATTTTAGCGTGATAAATCGAGTTTTAGCGAGCGAGCGAGTGAGTGTTTAAGAGAGTTCCACCAATACATATAAACATAAATAATATATATATATATATATATAACCGTGTTTTGAGTTTGCGTTGCGTTGGTGCGTAAGCGAGCGAGTAGTTTAGATACTCACGTGATGTAATAGTGTAAGCGAAGGCGTTGTAAGCGTAGGTGTTGTGAAGTGCGATGTAGCGTGTTGAAATAAGCGATGTAGTGCGAAAATATGCGATGTAGCGTAGTAAGCGATATAGTTTACATTATGATCTAAATCTCTGATGCTATGCGTAATGAGAGTAGCGAGCGCGAAAGTGCGGGTTGTTACATAAGTGTCATTTATGTCCATGTGGTTTGTTCATTTTTGTCACTTCAAGTCAAATTTCATAATTGTACCATTTCCTCCCTAACATTCATGAAATGAGCCATTTCAGTCCAAAAACTAACCCCAATTAAAAAACTCAGTTAGCTTAGGGTTAAAATGGTCATTTTACATAGTGGTTTGGAGGTTGGTGCATGGTGGAGGGTATGTAAAACCTCCAAACCACTATGTAAAATACCATTTTACCCCTGAGCTAACTGAGTTTTTTTAACTGAGGTTAGTTTTTTGGACTACAATGACACGTTTCGATAATGTTAGGAAGGAAAATAGTACAACTTTAAAATTATAATTTATATTAAAATTTTGATTCAACTAAGTTACAATAGTTTTAAGGTTTATTTACAATTCCTAAAATCTAAGGGGCAATTTCAAAACTGGACTTAAATCTTAGAAACCCCTTATCGCCTCCATATATACATTCTCACGAGTTCTGATTGACCTAAGAGCAAAAGACGATTGGAAACCGTTGTGTAACTCTTTGGTGTACCATCGTTGCGGTACACTCTGATACGCGACACCAATTGTCCGTCACTCGAAACCTCAACATCTCTTCCTCCCCTCACATCAGATAACTGTTGCCGGCTTCATTTAAAGTTCTGTTCGCCGCTGTTGTTGGGTTCGCAATCCCTGACGCCAGCCATCGCCATTCACCGCCCTACCCATTGTCAAACCGTATCGTGTATGTTCCCTGTTTCTGACCTGTTTTTGCGTTTTCTGTACCCGGCGATTAGCGTGGGATGGGGGTTGGGTTATTGAATTTTTGGTGACATATGTGTCTGTTTGTGACTTTGATAGAGAAACAGAAGCGTGTATGATAATATAAATGTGTGAGTTTGTGTGCGTGTATGGCGTCTTTGTGTTGATGCATGCTTGTATGGGTGAGTTGTATATATTTATGTCCTGTGTAAATGTATGTGTCGGTGTAAATTTGTGTGCGTAATGTACGTTATATGTGGTGTTTGTGTGTTTGATAAATAAATCTATTTCTATTATATATTTTATATATAATAAATGAATAGATTTGGGCTGGGGTGGCATGATATTAGAGCCTCCTCCTGGATGTGGTTTAGGCGGGAAAACTTTCGGGTCCGCTTTTTCTTTAGTGAAGCCCCATTACCCGTTTTATGACCCGGTTATAAAAACCTTCTACACACGCTTCTTTTCTAATTCCCATCACACAAACCCTAATTTCAGCTTCCTCTGTCATTGAACTGCCGTCGTCCCTTTAATCTTCCGATTGAATTCACGCATCAGGTACTACCCAATTTGTTTACGTATATCATATTAGGGTTTTAGTTCTTCTTCACTAATTTCTCAGACATCATCAAGAAGAAGATCACTACCCATCCATCTTCTCTACGCGATTTTAATTTTTGATTGATGATTGTTTTCCTAAACCCTAGCATCCCTCCCATTCGTCTCTCAACTGAATTACCATTCTTTTCTCCAATGGATTCACGATTTTTTTGGTTTTAGGATTTCTTACAAACTCTAAATCTGAAGATGATCCAAGATCTGACTCTACTCTGATCATCCTAAGTACCAGCGACGACGACGAGGCCGATGATGACGCTTATTGATTCGATTCAAAATCATTTCGTAAAAACCAAGGAAGAAAAAGGTCAACAGGTGAAAGGTGGAGTCTTTCTAGCTTTAGTTTCACCTTTGCCGTTACGTACTGGTACGTATATCTCACCTATCTGTATTATATATATTTTTTTAACTTTTTTTCTTGTTTTTGTTAAGTAATTTTGCAAAGTTCGTCGATTTGTTGGAAAGGTTTGATTCAGTTTCTTTCAGTAAAAGTTTGATTTTATCCCGTTCAGTTATAAATTTCACATCCAAACGATCCCTATAGTCACACATCTTGATATTGGATGCATGGAGTCTGGTTCGGCGTAAAGTAAGCAAAATAGTAATCTGTAGATTGTTGAAAATAAATAAACATTTTTCATTTTTAATTAATTTCTGATGGAACAGAGGAGTAAGGTACCATGAACCCGAATATTGGAAATTTGGTGAGAATGGAAACAAGTATTTTTGTCGTGCCAAGGGGCAATTATATGCCATTTCGAAAGATTTGGCTATTTATATCTTATTGAATCAGTTAAGTTTCACTTGCAATCATTTTATTTTTCTATTGTATTCATTCATTACGTTGGTTTTTCTAACATTGTGTTAAAACATTATTTCGGACACTTTTTGCATAAGTACGCGAATGGGGAAGTTTCTTTAGGATCTTGGTATTGAGCATATTGACGAAAGAATTATGTTGTGGGACCCCGCCTGGTAAAGCTTTGAATTTTGTAAACTTGTAGTGAATACAGAAACATAGGTGAGAAAACCGCCAAGTTGCGTAATGGGTCCGGACTTCATGTTAAAATGAGTAAGTTTGGCGTGGGCCAAATATGATTAGAGTGTTATCATTTTCATACACAAGTTCGTAGAATATATTTTTGCACGATTAAATGTAACGCCCCGTTTTTCGTAATTTTCTATTTTTAGAAAGTTAATCTTGTATTTCTATTTTCGGAAGTTTATTTCTCTTGTAGTCGTATCTCATTTCGAATCGTTGTAAATCCGAGACTTTGATCGTAATAAAATTATTCATTTATGTGAAATATACATTGTTTGTACGTGTTTATACATTGATACATAGTTCATGATTCTCGTAAACATAGGTTTAACTCGCAAACAACTATCGTGTATTCGTAATTCTTAAACTTTCCCGATGTAACAACCCGCACGTCCGTGCGTTGTTACTACTCGTTACGTCCGTGCGTTGTTACTACTCGTTACGCCTACTATATCGCTCACTACGCTATTTCGTAATATTTTCGCATATTACGCATACTTTATCGTTATAACACATCATAACGCACACACTAACGCTCACGATGACGTCGAGTGAGGACGTAAACTACTCTCCTCGATAGCCGTGATGCGACGTAACGCAACGCAAGACTCGAACGCGCACCCGCAAATCGATTATAGCAATGCAACCTTGGAAATGTGGATACTTATATACGACCTATATATGGCTAATTATAATAAATATATATGTGTATGGATGTGTGTAAACAAACTATCGCAACGCTTAACGAACGAAACTAAAAGTCGGAACCCAACGCACTCGACCGATCCGATCGAAGGACCGTTCGATCGAATGGTCATCCGATCGAAAGGCCATCCGACCCATCTTGCACCGCCATTCTCCCTTTTCACCTATAAATACCCCACTTGTCACGTCAACAACAGTTGATGTGACAGCCTCATTCGACCCACACGCTCATAAGCTATTTTCTCTCGATTTCTCGCGATTCTTGTAAGTTTCTACCTCAAATCTTGTACTTTCTTGATCCACACACACTACTTCATCTTCTTCACCATCAAATCTTCATTTTTCACTATGAAATCGGCTGATTTGGGCTGTTCTAGGATGATGTCATCATGGGTTCTCATGAACTTCAAAGTGTGACCTCATTCCACCAAGAACAACTCAGATCTAACAGATTTCTACATGTTTAAACACTGATTTCACCTAAATCTAAGCATAGATCAAGTGATTCAAACTTTTCTCAACTTTTCACATAAAACCGATGGAATCCAACCTCGTTCAGGCCTTTCACTCATTCTATAGTGAAGTGCTGGACTGAGGATGGGTTTCTATCGAAGAGACGACCGATCACGGGTTGAATATGAAGTTCCATCAAGAACAGTTAGCTGATTGGACGGGGTGATTCCCATCCGATCGGATGACTTGGGCTTGATGGGTTTCCATTGTTTGACACGTTGTCATACCGTCTCGATTCAATCGCAAAACTTTCCAAACTTAGCAAGTTTCACAAGATTTCACAAACGAACAGGTTGCCAAACGGATTGCCGTCCAATCGGATTGCCATCCGATCGAACGACCATCCGATCGGATGACCTGTGGCTTTTAACACTTAATCAAATTTCCAAATTCAATACATGATTAGCCTCCACCTGGATTGCCATCCGAGCGGATGGCCATCCGATCGGATGACCGTCCGACCGGACGACCTGAAAGGGTAGAGACACTTCCAAATTTTGAGAATGCTACAACGAAAACTTCAAAGTTCATACACAAACACATCCAACCCAAACGGACAACCCTCCGAGCGATTGGCCATCCGTCCGGATATCCGTCTGGAAGGTCATCCAATCGGATAACCATCCGTCACTTAGCCATTCAGCACCATTTTACGCACCGTTCAAAGCTCATATTGCTACTGTTCACAGGCTAGTTCAACGCGCGCTCACTCAATCCAATCCAGATTGTGTTAAACACACTGTGAGTATACTTGAACCCTTTTTGCTTATTGCACTTTTGGGTGTAACATACGTACTTATCAAATCAAAACACATCGAATGCTTAAATTATTTATCGCATGCGAATGACTGACGTGCATAGTTATACGTGCTGCTAGTTACATATGTGCTAGGACTTATACTCGCGACGTCCCACCTTGACTAGTATAGTACAATTGCACCCGACGGGGTCTAGTTAGCAATCGTAATCGCAGCTCGAGGACTTAGCTGATAGTATCAGTTTTGTGAGTATATATGTCGTGTATCCCGTTTATGTATGTGGAAATTCGCAGCATTTTTTATCTATTATACTATTACATACCAAACCAGTATACTCGCCAATACTTTTGTATTGACGTTATTTTAACGTATGTTGCAGGTTTAATCACAGGCTATCTCGAATCAAGCTAGGAAGTCTAGAAACTCACCTAAAATCTAGGTTGTCGGATTTGTATTGTTCGAGAGAATATGAAATCTGTGACAACTTATGTGATGGTATTTGTTTATTAGTATGTGATAATGAACGCATTAAATATTGTCGCAAAATAGTTGTTATGGATTCTCCTGAGCAATCTGATTCGCCTAGTGTCGCGCCCCGATGATTCTGCCATCTGTTGGGGTGTGACAGATTGGTATCAGAGCCATAACTATAGGGAATTAGGCGAAATCTTATGACTCTACCTAGTCCGGGATACGAGTCAGGTTGACCTAGTCTATAGTCTAAGTACCAACAGACCGAGTTTCGTGCGAACCCAGTAGGGGTTAGTACAAGCCTACTTTTGTTACTCTTGTTCAAACTGCTAAAACTACAACTTTGTGTGAACACCGTGTACAACAGCTTTGCACAAAGAAGCCTTTCCTAAGGCTGTAACACTACTAGCCTTTCCTAAGGCTGACACAATACACACGATTTACGATACTCGCATAACATCAACGAGTGGTCGCGTCGAGATGAGGTGTGGAAACCAGAAACTCTCGATAAGTCGCTCATTCAGCGCATTTTTCTAGCACGAGAACCTTCCGTTGAGTCAGGAGTGACATCCATATCTCGACGGAATTCTCCATTTCTATCTGGTGGAACTCCCGGACTTGTTCGATGAGCACAACCACAGCTAGGAGCGAAGTTGTTAAGTCAGGGGTGAAACCCATACCTTAATGACCCGTTCCACTCGCTAAATGGTTTTCAAAAGCTCTCACCAAGGACCCGGATATATCAAGGACTCGAGCCGTGTGGTGAATAGAAGGACGAATGCCATGAGCTGCATCCCAGTGGAAGCATAGTCTACTAGGTCAACGCGCGTGCACGAACTCGCTTAATACAGTTGGAGTACTTTGGGTAGTCAACACCTAAAACACCCAAGGCATTCTACCTAACTTTCTAGCCTACGATTCGCCGGTTTTACGCTTGTCAAACTTATTTACGCTTACATGATTACGATTTAAAATTTACGCTTTAACGATTTCTTGATTTATCGATTTTCGCTCCCCACTTTACGAACGCACAACTCGCACAACCATCGCAATCTAAAACGAAAACCGAATGTTCGCAACAAAACTAAAGACAACTCGCCCTTTCTTTTCATCGCGTCCTCGCGATATCTATACAAACATATGAGTGAAAGTCACAACTATATATAGGTATATACCAACAAATTGCTTATGTGTTATACGTGAGAACTTAGGACTTTAGTGCCTCCTATGTGAATACGTATTACCATACTACCTGCACAAGTTTTAAACGGGCTCAAATTGCATCGCAAAACTCAAAATCATTAAGATCGAATCACTCCAAATCTCTCTCTGTCTAGATGTCTTCGAGCGATTACGCGCCACGACGAGCAGCCAGGAGAAGAGCCAGACGAAGCGTCGATCAGAGGATTGCCTCGCTTGTGGCCAAGGAAATGGCCAAAGTTGTTCCTCAAATTGTCACTCAGGTTCAATCTCTCAACAACTCTCGAACTGTGGAAGACTCTAAGACAGAAGCGCCGCAACCTACTTTCCTCTACAAACACTTCAAAGCCTGTGACCCGATGGTCTTCACATGTGAAGGAGGTGTTTCACAGCTACTCCAGTGGTTCGATTCTGTCGAGGTCACCCTTCGTCAAAGTAGGTGCCCTGAGCATTTTCGTACTACTTGTGCTACCGGGGTATTTCAATCGCGAGCACTTGACTGGTGGACAACCGAACGTAACAAATGTGGTATCCATGCAGCTTATGCTCTCTCCTGGAATGAGCTGAAAGAGTTCATGAAGGAAGAGTACTGCCCCCCACGAAGTCCAGAAGCTAGAAGACGAATTTTGGGAAATCAAACAAGTCGAAGGTGACAATGCTGGCCTCACAGCAAGGTTCAAACAGCTTAGCATCATCTGCCAAAGTCAAGTCGACACTGCAGAAAAGGGTATCAAGTAGTACATTCGTGCCATGCCGGAGTGTGTGGGCGATTTTGTTGAAGCTGCAAGACCTGCTACCATCAAAGAAACCTACCGCTTGGCCGCAGAAATCAACGATAAACGAGTCTTAGAGGGATTTTTCTCCAAGAAGGCTAACCAAGCAATCGTCATCGAGACCTCAAACGAAGCCTCTAGTGAATCTTCAGACGAATTCTCTGATGAAGCCTCTGGTGAATCTTCAGACGAATTCTCTAAGGAAACTCGGGTGATTTCTCAGACGAAACCACTGACGACAACACACCTCTGCAAGACGTGCAGCTTAACCGCAAGAGGAAAAGCGCAAACCTAGATTCTTTAACAACTAAGCTACCGCAACCAGAACCTCTCCAATCAGTTCCAGTTCGCTCGAAGCGCGCCTACACCGGACCTCACCCCCTGTGTTTAGAATGCACCTATCACCACCCGACAGGAACAAACTGTCGCTATTGCACACATTGCAACTGTCTTGGTCACCTTACCCAAAACTGCCGCACAGGACCATGAACTTAAGGACAACAACCGCAGTTCCAGCAAAAGTCTTCAACTTCAAACACCAAGCAGGCGTAGAAATAATGTCGTAATGATACAATTTTCGACGTTAATTTTTCATGTGCTGAACCCATTCTACTATTCGACGTTGCCACTATGCGCAACGTTGACTCTCGTTCTCGTTTTCTCTCCTGTATTCGCACTTGATCAGTGCTCGGAGATCGTAGTAAGTTTTAATGGTGCCCTAACGTTAAAAGCATGGTTAAGCGTGGTGGATACGCCTCTGGTACTTCCTATATGTAAGCGTCTTAACCATGTCGACAAAGTGTGACACCTACTCACGAGACGTAAGTAGTAGGGGTGAAGCAGGGTGTGCCTTACCATACTACCGAAGTTTCGTGAAGAAAGTGCCACGTGGAGTTGAACGTTATTAGACCTACTATACTATTGTGGTTATTTTCGACACACTAAACTACTTCGCAAGGTGTAACAACTAAAATCGCATCATCGCGAGACTTTTCGTAAGTCTGCAATACAATGCAATCGTCGCATCGTAGGACTTTTGGTAAGTCTACCCCGTAGTGCAATCACATCAACGCAAGACGGGTCGTAAGTCTATAACGCAACCTAATCGCAACTTCGCTAAAATCTAACTCTCATCGCACTCGCAGCGCTTAAACGCCTTAACGCTTAACGTATCTATTAATCTCAACGCTTCGATACTCGTACCGTTTATCTCTTTAAATGCTTATCGCTACCTGTGTATTGGTACGCATGACATCGCTTCACGGGATGAAACTAATATGGTCAAAACATGGTGGATACGCCGCTGATACTTCCTATATATAAGTGTTTTAGCTATATTAGCGAACTTTCGTGGAAACATGCCATGTGGGATCTAATGATTGAGACTAACCGAAATCGCACTATTCGCTTATCGCTCGTCGCTCGTCGCCTATCAAGACACGCTACTTCGACATTTCGTGTCATCAAGCTACTCGCACACACTGTCATCGCTAAGTTCGCAATCAAGCTCGCCGTTTAACCTATTCGATTCTATCTTCAACTCGGTCTGACATCCTATCGCTTGGACCGAGGGAACGAAATTCTATCCGTGTCCTATCGGCACACCTGACACCGCCTCACAAAACGGAAGTAATATGGGCAAAACATGGTGGATACGCCGCTGGTACTTCCTATATATAAGTGTTTTAACCATATTAACAAACTTTCGTGGGAAAGTGCCAAGTGGGGTTCGATGATCATTACCTTTTTGTAC
Organism: Helianthus tuberosus; assembly: GCA_030545235.1. Taxonomy (NCBI): domain Eukaryota; kingdom Viridiplantae; phylum Streptophyta; class Magnoliopsida; order Asterales; family Asteraceae; genus Helianthus; species Helianthus tuberosus. The sequence goes on from CM060405.1 coordinate 19,984,985, forward strand.
TGTTAAAACTTGTTTATTTTGAAAATAAATGAAAATTTTCCCCGACGGACAAGTGAAATTTCCTCACAACGTGGAGGTAACATCGACGCAGCTTAACTCCATTCCCAAGGGAAGTCTTCATATGCCCAGTTTCCCCTTAAAACTTTTGCAATATTGAAACGAAACTTTCTTAGGACGTTGGGTTAACATCGAATTCAGCTTAATCCTATGTCATAATAAAGTCTTCTTAAAACAAGTTTTCCTTCCAAATCCTTTTTAAATGTCTAAACCAAACCTTTCTTGCAACGTTGGTTAACATCGACTCAGCTTAACCCTACATTATAAGAAAAATTTCAAGTTCTTCCTTAAAATCCATTTGCAACGACTTAACCAAACTTTTCGAGAACTCAAAACGCTTTTGGATCGCCTATTCGTGACTTACCATCCTTATACGAATCGCCCTACCTACGCAATGCTTTCACTCGTAAAATTTCGATCGACCGCTCCCTTATCTTATCGCTTCCTCACTTGCATCAATAGTCGCGACCCTCCTTGTGGGTTAATTTCGGGATGAAATTTCCTAAAGCAGGAGAGACTATAACAACCCGCACGTTCGTGCGTTGTTACTACTCGTTACACTCGTTACGCCTAGCACCAGAGATTCGGATCATAATGTAACTATATCGCTTACTACGCTATTTCACAATCTTTTCGCATATTACGCATACTTTATCATTATAACACATCATAACGCACACACGAATGCTCACGATGACATCGAGTGAGGACGTAAACTACTCTCCTCGATAGCCATAATGCGACGTAACACAACGCAAGACTCGAACACGCACCCTCAAATCGATTATCGCAATGCAACCTTGGAAATGTGGATACTTATATACGACCTATTTATAGCTAATTATAATAAATATATATGCGTATGGATGTGTGTAAACAAACTATCGCAACGCTTAACGAACGAAACGAAAAGTCAGAATCCAACACACTCGACCAACCCGATCGAAGGACCGTTCGATCGAATGGTCATTCGACCGGATGACCATCCAATCGGATGGCCATCCGATCGAAAGGCCATCCGACCCATCTTGCACCGCCATTCTCCCTTTTCACCTATAAATACCCCACTTGTCACATCAACAACAGTTGATGTGACAGCCACATTCAACCCACACGCTCTCAAGCTATTTTTCTCTCGATTTCTCGCGATTCTTGTAAGTTTCTACCTCAAATCTTGTACTTTCTTGATCCACACACACTACTTCATCTTCTTCACCATCAAATCTTCATTTTTCACTATGAAATCGGCTGATTTGGGTTGTTCTAGGATGATGTCATCATGGGTTCTCATGAACTTCAAAGTGTGACCTCATTCCACCAAGAACAACTCAGATCTAACAGATTTCTACATGTTTAAACACTTATTTCACCTAAATCTAAGCATAGATCAACTGATTCAAACTTTTCTCAACTTTTCACATAAAACCGATGGAATCCGACCTCGTTCAGGCCTTTCACTCATTCTATAGTGAAGTGCTGGACTAAGAATGGGTTTCTATCGAAGAGACGACCGATTCACGGGTTGAATATGAAGTTCCGTCAAGAATAGTTAGCTGATTGGAAGGGGTGATTCCCATTCGATCGGATGACTTGGGCTTGATGGGTTTCCATTGTTTGACACGTTGTCATACCGTCTCGATTCAATCGCAAAACTTTCCAAACTTAGCAAGTTTCACAAGATTTCACAAACGAACAAGTTGCCAAACGGATTGCCGTCCGATCGGATTGCCATCCGATCGAACGACCATCCGATTGGATGACCTGTGGCTTTTAACACTTAATCAAATTTCCAAATTCAATACATGATTAGCCTCCACCCGGATTGCCATCCGACCGGATGACCTGAAAGGGTTGAGACACTTCCAAATTTTGAGAATGCTACAACGAAAACTTCAAAGTTCATACATAAACACATCCAACCCAAACGGACAACCCTCCGAGCGAATGGCCATCCGTCCGGAAGGTCATCCGATCAGATGACCATCCGTCACTTAGCCATTCAGCACCATTTTACGCACCGTTCAACGCTCATAATGCTATTGTTCACAGGCTAGTTCAACGCGCGCTCTCTCAATCCAATCCAGATTGTGTTAAACACACTGTGAGTATACTTGAATCCTTTTTGCTTATTGCACTTTTGGGTGTAACATACGTACTTATCAAATCAAAATACATCGAATGCTTAAATTATTTATCGCATGCGAATGACTGACGTGCATAGTTATACGTGCTGCTAGTTACATATGTGCTAGGACTTATACTCGCGACGTACCACCTTGACTAGTATAGTACTATTGCACCCGACAGGGTCTAGTTAGCAATCGCAATCGCAGCTCGAGGACTTAGCTGGTAGTATCGGTTTTGTGAGTATATATGTCGTGTATCCCGTTTATGTATGTGGAAATTCGCAGCATTTTTTATCTATTATACTATTACATACCAAACCTGTGTACTCGCCAATACTTTTGTATTAACGTTATTTTAACGTATGTTGCAGGTTTAATCGCAGGCTATCTCGAATCAAGCTAGGAAGTCTAGAAACTCACCTAAAATCTAGGTTGTCGGATTTGTATTGTTCGAGAGAATATGAAATCTGTGACAACTTATGTGTTGGTATTTGTTTATTAGTATGGGATAATGAACGCATTAAATATTGTCGCAAAATAGTTGTTATGGATTCTCCTGAGCAATCTGATTCGCCTAGTGCCGCGCCCCGATGATTCCGCCATCGGTTGGGGAGTGACACCAGACATGCAAACGCTTGGTTATTCAATTATAAGACTAAATTATATGTTTTCACATGATTAGTACCTAAATATAAGTTATACCCAAATAATAGTTTATTTTGAATATAACGAAGTTTCAAATATATATATTTATATATGATTTTAAACTCTTGATGAACAGTGACAACATTTCTTAGGTATTTGATTTAGGTTTTTAATAAAAAATTATTTGTTATATAATATTTAATTTGAATAGTGATTATAATTTTTTTGGATAATAATACTTTTATATAATTATATATTATATATTATATTATATATTATATATTATATAATTAGCCAAACTTCATGAATAGTGTATCTATGCATTGATTGGTTAAAAGAGGTGGTTATTAACTTCATTTTTTTCTTTTTATGTATTCGTTTTAGTTTTTTTGATAATAGATTATTTATTATTTAGTTTTAGTAGTGATTCTAATTTTTAGGTATTTGTTTTAACTTTCGAATGACAACTTTTTAATAAAAGTTTCTAACTCCACAATTGTGTTTATTTTTTAATATTACGATAATAAAATTTATTGAAAATAGATATTGTGCCGCTTTCGTATCAAACCGAACCTTAACCAATAATGTTTGATAATACCGAACCAAAACCGATGATGAATGGTAATTTATTAGTTTTAACTGGTGACATATTGATGCCGTAAATGAACTGTTTTAACTTGCGTACGTTAACGTAATAAAAAAATCAAACTCCAGAATCGTGCTTATTTTTTTTCAAAATTACCATATAAATTTGATTGAAAATGGATACTGTCTTGCTGTCGTACCAAACCGAACCAAAACCGACGATGAATGGTAATTTATTATTTGTTACTGGTGACATTTCAATGTCGTAACGAACTAAAATGATTCCGACCGAACAACATCAGTACTTCTATTCTTTTTCGTTGTGTTCGATCGATGTAAAACATATTTCAAAATCTTTCTGGACACGCCACGACTTTACTTTTTATTATATGTTTTCTCTTTCGATTGCTATAGCGAGTGCCGATATTGTAACGCACGGAACCGATACCGATTAAATTCCCGCCGCGTGGCGTGGAAGAATCCTACTATATATATTAATACACATACAAACTTGGTATGAATAGTACTTTACTAATATTTTTTTAATATTCTTTTTTCTTTTCTTTGTTCATAGTATTTGTTTAAACCAATAAGAAATTTTGTTTTTAATTATGTTTTTCTTTTTTTTAACAATATTTACTTGATCATATAGTTGATCATATATTTTTTATTGATATTCATCTACACAAGTACTGTGATTAACTAAATTGATTCTTAATGAAAAGAGTACTCATTTCAGTTTTATGGTTTTTGATTAACATAAATCTATTGATGTAAATACGTGTTGATATCTTTTGAACATGTAACTAATTTATTTTCTAAGCTTTCTCTTTTGATAGATATAGCGAATGTTGGTGCTATAGCAAACCAACACACTAGTTATACATATGATTACAAAGGTGTGATGATTAGTAAACTCAAATTTTTTAGGTATTTGTCTTTATTTTTACTAATATTTTATTTATTATTTATTTGAACTTTTTAGTAATAAATACTAATTGATAATTCTTAGGTATTTGTTTTTTTCTATTTTTTTATTAGTAGGTAGTATTTTATTTAGTATTCAATTTAATTTTTTAGTAATAACTTACATTTGTTAACCTTTTTGAAAAAATCTAAATCTCCATCTATGTTTATCTTTTTAACATTCCATGTCATTTGTTCACGCACTGTGATGGTACATTACGACGGGCATTTGATTGGTATCGGTATATGTTCGGTACGATTCATGCACTTGGTATAGAAATCAATGTGCGTTTTACATCGACCTAAAACGATAAAAATGAACACCTGGGACTGACACCGATGTTGTTCGAAAGGCATCGGTCAGTTCAAATTGTCACAGTACTGGTAACGATATCCATTTATCCTCACAGACAGAGTTATATAAATGAACAATTTTTGAAACTGGAAAACCATAAAAAAAAGAATACAAGTATCTATAATGATGTTGTTGGTTACAAAGTTGTGATGAATAGTAACTCAAGTTTTTTAAGTTTTTGTTTTATTTTTACTAATATTTTAGTTATTAATTATTTGAACTTTTTAGTAATAAATAGTAACTGGTAATTCTTAGGTATTTGTTTTTTTCTATTTTCTATTAGTAGGTAGTATTTTATATAGTATTCAGTTTTATTTTTTAGTAATAACTTACATTCGTTAACCTTTTTGAAAAAATCTACATCCGCATCTATGTTTATTTATTTATTTTTAACATTCCATGTTATTTGTCCGCACATTGTGAGGGTACGTTATCACGGGCATTTGATCAGTATCGGTATATGTTCGGTACGATTCATGCACTTGCTATAGAAAACCAACCAGAACGATACCAATTGAACAATATCGGTATTGGTATCGATATTAGTTTTTATTGTTTTCTATCGACGTAAGGTTTTATCTTTGGATTACTATAGTAAAGGCCGGCACCGTAACCAAACGAACAGATACCGACCGAATTCCTGCCGTGAAGCGGGAAGGAAAATCACTAGTTGAAATATCATATACAAAACTAAACAAACAAAAGTGTGTAATCATTTATATCTTAAGACAATAAAATTATATCAAGTTAAACTTGGTGAGTTCGATACCGCTCAAACGAACTTCCTATTTTTATTTGTATTCCTAGATATCACCAGAAATTTCCTAACCACCTAGAAATATCACATATTAACTACCGAGCTACAGAAATTTCCTAAACCACCTAGAAATATCACATATTAACTACCGTGCTGTAACACATTATACTATGGTAGATACGGAAGTTAGACTTACCGGCAGAGGGAGCATGCAGTGGTTCTCCATTTGTATCTCTATTGTGAATAACTATCCTGGTTTTGTAGTGACTGTTGACCGTGTAAAACTCGGATACTGCCATGCTAATGCAGCTATGAACTGTCTTTCCAATCCCTGACCCCATATCTAGAATCACTCCCACTGGGATCTCCAAATAGGGTGCATCTGCTTCTTCTGCTTTTGAACCTATCATCTGAAAGCAAACCAAAATCGCTATTATTATGAAAAAAAGGTATGAATTCTTCCTGCTACCGATCTCCATTAGCTAGTCAACGGTAGAAAATGAGCTCGTGTATGAGTCAAAGAAAAATGACCTCCTGTTTCTTTGCTATATTCTTTCTTTCTCTCTGTTCTCATGACCAAATATATTCCCACATACATCATTCGAGTCATGGGCGGACCCACATAGAGCGGGTCGGGGTCCCGGACCACAATGTTTAAAAAAAATAATAGTAGATTCGGTACATTAAATTTTATAATAACCCTATAAATATAATCAGGTGGACACTATATCAAAAAAGAAAAACTGGTGTGGTGGTAAACCCTCTCTTTGCCAACAAGAGGTCATGGGTTCAATCCTTGTAAATCTTGTTTTATGTTTTTTTTTTTAAATCTAATTCAAACTTCCCTCTGACCCGACCCGAACGAGCTCCGACCCGAAAATTTTAACGTTTTGTTATGAAAATTTTGAAAACCGAAAAAAATGACCCCAGTGGAAAAAAAATCCTGGGTCCGCCACTGATTCGAGCACAAAACTGAGATTGGTCGCTGTTTAAAACAATGTTCCGTTTTTGAATTATTATTATTTTTCTAAAACACAACTAGCAGGAAAATTCTTTGTTTCATTAAACAGGAGATAAATAAATTAATATGGTATACTTATACAAACATCAACATTGGCTCACTTACAAAACTATTTTTATGGTTTAGATTAGTTATTAGTCTATTGTCATTAGGTTTAAACCCTTAATGAACCCAATACCCAATTTCGTTAAGGCTTAAAGGCACGTTTTTTCGAGCTAGAACAGGGTACATGAATTCTCAGGGCCGACCCTAAACAGGAGCTAATTAAAAAGACAATTTATAATTTTTAGATTAAAAAGAAAAGCTAATAAAGTGGTTGGAAAATTCAGATGTTAAAAACTAATTTCAACACCAGGGCAATTTCTTGATTCGGTTCGACTTACGATCATTAACGGTCACGGTGCAATGATTCTTTTTAAATAATAGTTTGTATCGACACTAGACATCACACAGTTCGGACGTCCACTCCATCTAATGTCTAACCAAACGCCGTTCGTTGTTTAGAGGCAACCTGCTACTCTAAGCTCACGCCGTTCGGATTTTAGCGTGCGGGTTGCCTGATAGAAGTATCAATTACAATCAAACACTCACGCCGTTCGGAGTGTTTAATTATATTATATAATTCTATAACAGTTTGGGTTTATAGACAAACTCAAATTATTATTTTGTTCCTAGTATCAAAAATTAAAACTTTATTAAAGTTCTAAAAATTGATTGAACTTTATTAGAAAAATTAATAAATTGATCAGGTTTATTAACAATCTAATATTTCCGGTTCGAATCCGTATAAAAACAAGAATCATATAAACAACCCACTAAAATAATTGAATCTAACATGTTCGTTTCACATAAGTTTATGAATCAAATAAAAAAAATAAACCCTTAATGTTGAAACTATATGGTACTGTTCAGGCATACTCGCTATAACAATCAATGCAAATGAGAAACAAAAGAAAATAAAGTACTAGAAACAGTTTTGTTGTTCCTCCCAATTTTCAAAGAAAAATCCTACCAAAGAAAAATATCTTTTTATCGATTTCGACTTGCAGCCGTCCAAAAAATCTTCCCCACTTGCGTCCAGGTTGTTGGTAAGGATATATTGTTCTTTTCTTTTTTTCTTTTTTTTTTTTTCAAATTGCCAAAAACTCCCCACTTTGTATTTTCATTTTTTTTTTCTTTTCTTGGCAGCCCAACGGTGTCATCAATTGGCCCAAACTTAGGAAGTTTATTTCAGCCCAATGTCATCTCCAATTAGTTCACTCGATGAACAAATAAACTTCTTTTTACTCTTGCAATGATCAGACCCTTCACCCTTGTAAATCATCCAGCTAAAAAAAATCCATGCTATCCACTTTTACTTAAGCTCGTACTTTATTTATTTCTTGAGTCTTTACGAGCCTTTTCACTATCTCTTGTCATTTCTTACAACCGCTCCATGCCTACAAAATCATTAAAACGTCCAAAGTAGATTCCGTTCCACAAAAACACGTATTTTCCAAAATAATGCAATATATATAGTATAAATGCCTAAAATGCAATTAAATATGCACGCTAAAATGTGGTAAAATGTGTCTAAAAATGCAACTAACAACCAACCTAGGCCATGGGCCTTCTTGATTACACCACTCACCCTTGCTTCTTTCTGCTCCGCCGATGTGGGATACTCTCAGATTCATACTTCTGTTTCTTCTTCTGTTTTCTCAACTTTTGTAACACTAGCCAAGTACTCTCTCCATATATGCTTGTGTTACTTTATTATATATATATGTTTTGTAAGCTGACTGCCTCGCTTGCGGTGTGCACATATAATGTGTATATGTGTGGGCGCTCAGGGGCAAAAGTGAAATGGTACTAACTTTAACATTATTTTACTAATTTCGTGAAAATAGCGTTAAAAGCGGCGGATGGTTAATCATGCATCATGTGGTGACGTTGATAGCTGAAAGACACGGGGGTACATGCACCAATTAGTCTCTGTCCAGATTGTTTGAGTGTTATGTGTCTTAAGTCCAAGGCTTGATACAAAACTACAATCGAGCCGGGGGTCTCACTGGAAGCAGACTCTTTATTCCTACCTGCGGGTAGAGGTAAGGATGTCTACATCTACCCTCTTCAGACCCTACTCAGTATGATGATGATGTTTTGTAAGCTGACGTTTTAAATCTAGTTTTTGTTTGCCAAGATTAAAGTGAGTTAACCTTATTTTATTTTATGTTTCAGTAATATTATTTTGATCTTAAAGTGAATTAAATCTAGTTCTAGTTCTAGTTTTTGTTTGATCTTAAAGAACAAGTTATTAATTCTATATGTATTAATTGATCACGCATCAAGCAATAGTAAAGTTTTAAAAATCTCACTTTAGCCACATCTTATAATTAGATTTGTTTTCTTTATATTTTGGGCGCTATTTTTTTTTCATTTTTCAACTTGACAACACAAGTTAATACTATCGTGCTATCTTAAAATATCGGCTCATGATTCCTATGTTCCCTGATGATGAGCAATGCCCGATTTGCCGGAAAGCTTGCTTAGACCAATTTGGGGAGCATGCTCTGCACTGTAAAGAACTGCCAGGTTTTAAGTATAGGCACGACTGGGTGCGGGATGTCTTGGGGGACATCCTCAAACGGGCGGGGATCTCGGTGAAGAAAGAAGCCCCCGTAAACTTTTTGACAGATCCGAGGGAAGGAAGATCCACATTGCGCCCCGCGGACGTTTTAGTTTTCGGGTGGGATGCAGGTAAACACGCTTGTGTTGATCTTACCGGGGTTTCCCCCCTTGTAGGCTTTCGGGATACAGGTTTTGTCCCTGGTCAGGCGATTGCAAGGGCGGCAGCAAAGAAAATGGACAAACACGCAAAAGCCTGCGAGGATAATCAACATTCCTTTATCCCTTTTGCCTTTGATACCTTTGGCTCGCTGGCCCCAGAAGCCATCCGATTTCTTGAACGGGTCCAACGGGTTGTTCACAGCAACATTTCGTCTCCTAGAGATCGGGGTTTCGTTTTTACTAGGTTAGGTTTCGCTATTCAAAAGGGGGTAGCGGCGTAGCTTGTTGCCCGCTTACCGGCTATCTTGGTGTAATTTGTTTGGCCTTATATATAAAAAAAAAAAAAAAAATATTTATATTATTTCAGCTTTTTATTTAACATTAAAAATACATTGTTTCTTTGGTATCGTAGGCTATGCGAGTGTAGTACCGTGTCAATACCCTAAAGAACCAAAAAGATTCGACCGAACGACACTGGTATTTGTTTTTATTGTTTTTTTTTAATCAATGTAAAACACATGTCGATGTCTTTCTAGGAATATCACGGATAATTTTCTCTTCCGGTTGCTATAGCAAGTGTTGATACTGTAATGAACTGAACTTATACCGACCGAATTCCCGGCGCATAGCACGGAGAAACCTCACTAGTTATGCATTAAAAGTTACACTTTGGAAAAAAAATAAAAAAACTTCATTTAAATGTAGTAAAACGATTCTACGTTCATTATCGATTCTTCTGTTGAAGCTTCAACCTCTGCAATTCCTTCACAGCCTTGACCTCCTCCTTGCAACAGATCACAATATTTTGCTGCTTCATTTTCATGTTCATATACTTTTAAAAAATATTATTATCGTCATTATCATTATTATTATTATTATTATTATTATTATTATTATTATTATTATTATTATTATTATTATTATTATTATTATTATTATGTTATGCTGATTGTGATACTGGTAGAGTGATAGTCACAAAACGCCATGATTTACTGAGATCGCTATAAAATCGAAGTTGTTTCTCTTCAGTGTGGTTACAATTCTCATATCCTTACAGGATGAGCATTGTAACATAGATGTCCATAACTTACTAACGGGTCAAAATGGGAAGGTCACCTGTTTGCCATGTTAGCAATATAATATATCCCCGTTTGAAATATATGGGTTGAAATGTACACCTCTATATTGTGACTATGTGACGAGTATTACCATAAGTAAAACTATGCTTTCACTCCGATGCGCTTCTTCTCGCACGTAGTTGCATTTTTATATGTATTCTATGCATCGAATTATAAAAAAGATGGCCACATGGGCGGGTTGGGTAACATGTCAAATGGGGTGGGTTAACCATTTACATACATACAAATAACTGTTTTATATATAGTTGTTTTTAGATAAGCTACTAGATATATGTAAGTACACTACTTAACAGTGTTCTTTAACTTTAAATGTAGAAACGTGACCCTGAGAGCACATCTTCAATGAATACTTTGGGTGGCTGAGGTCTGAACCCAACTCTGCAAAACGAGAACACCCAAGTCTGTAAGTTTAGGCAAAACAACCAAATATTGAGACCAGCATATTGGGCAGAAGCCGCGCGAACGCAGGCCTCCACTACCACAAATTATGACGTAAGCTCGTCCACTTGGGCCGACCTTAGGCGGGTACCCCTCCTATGTGCAATGGAGGTCACCAACCTAGGCCATGGACATTCTTGATCGCCCATTGACCCCATCCAGGTAAGTGAGTATGGGTGTGGTGACGGATGTTATGTGAGAGGGGTATCTAGGGTTCCGATCAAAAGTGGTGTTTGACAGGTGGTGTTAGGTGTTTCTGGTGGGTGATGGTGGTTAAAGGTGGCGGGTTACAGGGGGATTGTGTTTGCGATGGATGGATTGTAGGGGGCGGTGGTTGCAGAAGGCGGTGGTTGAAGGGGGTTGTTGGTTGCAGTGGTGGATGGGTTGCAGGGGGTGGTGGCTTTAGAGGGATTGTGGTTGCGGTGGTGGATTAGTTGCAGGGAGATGTTGGTTGAGGCGATGATGGATGGTGGGAAGGAGAAAGAGAGAGAGAGAGAGAGAGAGTTGTCTGCTTTTATAAGGTCAAACAAATTTAATTTAATTATTTTAATTAATAATTTATTATAAACATATAATGACTATTTTGCCCTTTATTAAACTGAGGAAAAGGACAAAAAACTAGGATTTTCTTGGATAAATCTGAGCTGACTTTACTTTTAGGCCAAAATGGCAATAAAATTGAAACCACAAGGATCCAGATTCAAAAGGCTTGAGGTATTGTTTTTTAAGCAGCCCTTAGTTAAAAATTTATTTTTTAATACTTTTATGACAAATATTAATAGCAGACATTTTCTAAAAATAGGTGGCTAGTAAGGATTTAAGACTCAGATACAAACCCCCAAAACAAAAGAAAACTCCAACGAAAAGATACTAAAACAGTTTTACAACATACTATCCAACATCAAACGAGCACCATTTTGACCAATCTGTTGTGAATAGGATTAAACAATGAACGACATGATATCTTGGTATTAATTGAAGGATTACAAATGAAACTATAAGAATTGATACAATAATCTAACAAAAAGAGATTAAGAAGATGGTGGGAAGATGCAGTTAGATCTGAGATGGGAAGAGAAACACTCAATTTTCATAAACATTCATCATCCCCGATAGATCTTCATCCCCTCGCTTATATTCAGTGATGATTCTCGTTCTCACCTTGTTGTAGAGGTGCACAAAATAACTAATTAATTAACTGTAATTGGTTATTAATCAAAACCATAGCTATTTGGACTAAAGTGTCATTCTGGGTCAAACATCAGAGACTAAAATGACAATTTACTCTATATTTAATCACATTGACACATTGGACATGTTTTGTAACTCACATATTATATATTCCATTTAGTGTTTTAACTTGTTATATTGAATCACGTTAGACATGTTTTGTAACTCGCATATTATATATTTCCTTGGTGTTTAAATAAACGAACTGTTTATTTAAACATGTTCTGTTTAAATAAACGAACTGTTTATTTAAACATATTCTGTTTAAATTCAATAGTCGTGTTAAACATGTTATGTTCGGATTCAAAAGTCGTGCTAAACATGTTATGTTCAGATTCAAAAGTCGTGTTAAACAAGTCTTCTCAAACACAACCAAATACAATACACGCCAATGCGACATGTATTGCCAAACTCTAAATAAATCTACCCATACTATAACAAAAAATACGTTAGTTTACAACATATATCCATGAATCTAATCATATAAATTCTTTACACGAGCTGGCTGTTTTTGTTTTTATTGCGTTGTGGGATGTTGTTCTTGGTCGTTTTCCTAGTCTTGGTATGCCAAGTCTAGCCTAGTGTGTCTCTCTGGCACACTAGTGTACGTTTTTGTTGATTTATAAAATTCACCGGGGTAACCCTTTACCAAAAAAAAAAAAAAAATTAGGCTACATGGTATGGGGATGATCCTCCCTTGGAGGATGATCCGCCACGTAGGCGCCACATCACCATCCTTGGGAGGATGGTCCATCCCACAAAACTAGTGGAAATGGGAGGATGATCTGTAGGTCCGTTTTTCTCGGTGAATCCGATACGAAAACCTATCCTTGTTTATCACAAACACGGTAACGGGTGCGGAATCCCCGTGACGGTGCAAACCAAACACAGTGTAAAACACAAGCACGTAACCAAAGATTCAATATCTATTGATTAGGGATGAGTACAACCACAAACATATACAAACAATGTTTACAGACTCTCACTCTCACGACTCTCTCATACTCATCAGTTTCACACAGAAACTTAAATGAATATATATAGGCAACAGACATAGGTATCGACGAAACACAAAGATGGCACGACGAAACATCAAAAGCGACGAAACCAAAGGGGTTTCGTCACTTAATCATGGCCAATTAGAGGGTTTCGTCGATATGTGGTTTGGCCCAAATGAAAGTCAAAAGCCCAATTCAAGAGTTACGGCCCAAACAAGTTTCGTCCAAGACTTTTCACAAATTCTATGACCATGACATCATCATGACATCACAATGATGATGTCATGGTGATGTGTCATCGGGACTTGGTTTGCGGCGCTCCGTGCTTCGCGTGTCGAACTCTGGGGCGCACGACGGAGGAATGTCGTGACGTCGGGCTTGAGCCGGACCTAACCGTGTCGAAACCAAGTTGAACCGAACCGAGTCGAACCGAGCCGAGTCGCGTCCACAAAAAGTGTATCAACAAACTCCCCCTTGGACGCTACTCGTGATGGTTCTTCTTCCATGTCGGAGGATCTTCAAAAACTTCACGTGTCGCAAATAGGGAGTGTATCAACAAACTCCCCCTTGAATGTTGCTCGTGAATCTTTTGATCTTCAATTCTTTTGATCCTTGTGGTGTTGAAAAGTGGTCAACTGCAACCCGATCATCTTGATCTTCTGATTGCATCAACGTCGTGTCTTCACTTTACGGCTTGTCATCTGACACGTTCTCTTTGCCTTTAGCTGATTCTGATGTCGCATCTGCACATACAAGAAAGCTAAACACGCAATGAGAACAACCGCTTGGAATATAGACAAATTAAACAAACGACACATATGAGATCAAATCTCAATCAAACACCGACCGACAACAATTTGAAAGTTTAAAGTTGATCAATTTTAATCCTTTAACTTTCAAAACTCGTTAACTTCGACTGTTTATGAAGATGCAATTGTTTTCCGGCTTACAATCAGGATTTTGGGTAGGATAGACTCGAGTTCCAACATCGGTCAATCAAAAATAAAATAGAAGCAAAATCTTTTTGGCTTTTATAAAATTTATATTAAAACACACCTAAAATCTTTTTGGAATTTTTCATTTTTAAAAGTAAAGACGGAAAGCAATAAATAAGTATATACAGAGATACAGAAACCGAAAGCAGTAAACAAATATATATAGACATTCTTTTTGCGAGTTTCAAGGGTAAGAGAATCATATCAGTGTACGGTCACGCCAAAACGCTCTTTTTGTTCAATTAGTTAACATTTAGATAAGCATCCTATAACAATTATCGGTATTGTTGTCCACATAGGCTCTACTTATCAGATGTAATCATGGCGAGGGGATACGTTAAGGTATGATTTATACTTACCGACCGGTGTTCATCCACACACGACACATTCCCGTATCAAGGTATGCACGAGAGTTCATCTTACCGGTGAGTATACCGTTTATCATCTGTTTGACCGTATAAAAGATGTGAGAAACTCACTTATTTTGATTGAAAACAAGCCCTATGTGATAGAATCACTTATTGATGAGGAACTTGATTTTCGATGTATGAGGGCACAGGAGCAAGTCCGTGAACAGGTCAGTACTTTCGTACAGCAGAGAGACGAACATGACTCCCGGATAAATGTGATATATTATCACTTGTTTGTTGGACATGTGATTGTTGATCACTTATTGAGGTCGAATGCAATATGTACACGTATGTATAGTATCATGGAAGATCTAGACTTCGTCTCCGTTATTTTTACGGTAAAAGATACAACCATGATACCCAGATGATAAGACAGCATAAAGACCGAATATCTCAGAACCTCGGCAATCAATCAAACGAAATTTCGATACCAAGACCATATGCCAATGAATGGTTCCCACCTGGTCTTCAGTCGATTTAAGATTTATATCACCCTGCACACTTTAAAATGATTGTGAGCCTACCGATACATCTTATATAGAGCTGCTTAACATTTTTCATTTTGCATTTCAATTTAAAGAGGTTTCAACAGACCACTGATGTACTATCATATTCTCTTTTTCTCGCCAGGAAACTCATTTTTGTTTTTCCAATTGTTTTTGCGTTTTGAAAATTTTCACTGTTTTTGAATTTTCAAATTTTGGATTTACTCCCCCTAAAATCAACAAACTAAGATAAATTTAAAAGACAAAGGTATTTACAAAAACGATTTCCCGATGTCGGTTAACTCATGTTTTACCTCAATGCCGTTTACCAAAATTAATTTAATCAGAAATGATTTATCGAATTTTGGAAAAATGAGTTGGCACGTCGGTAAGCGGTGTGGACCATGACAACATTGACAAGTTTCATATTGAAACGATCACGTGTGAGGTGATATTTGAGATCAACGTGTCTGGTCAAAGAGTGCTGTACGAGATGATAATAATTCATAAAGCAACTTAAATATCGACAAGTATAGGATAGATATGAAATTTAAAACCGTATCCTGCAACAGCTTCATGCATTGCAAGGAATCTGAGTGCTCTCCCAAACTAGATATCCACCCGGTGTGGATTTCAAAGTCGATTTTTGTTGCTACTTCAATTAATCCGAGAAAATTCTTCACAGCAACAAGATCAGAAACCTTTGGGTCCGGCTGGTCTTCCACATTGCACCAGCGAAGGTCTTTGTCTTTCTCTTTGAAAAGTAGTGTGCGGTTGTTCAATCCACGCCAAGGCATCTGCACACCCGGTTGGTTTGTTCAACAAACACATTTTCTTCAATTACACCGTGAAGAAATGTACATTGCACGTTCATCTTGTGAATTTTGAAATTCAGACGTGCTACTGGTGCGTACATTTTGATTGAATCTATCCTGGGGACCCGATCAAAGCCTTGAACAATCAAACTCTTGGAATGATTTTCAATTTGTCGAAGCTTTCAATTTCTTTCGACAGACAATTCTGTCTTCTTTTCTTTTTCTCTCCATCAAAGGCAACAATTTCTTTGTCGCCGATCTTGTGCATGGACACTCCACTATCAACAATCCGATGACTATCGATAGTTCCTCCTAGAACATCCTGCACACTCACTCAGAGATTAGATGGAGAGGGGGACCTAAGCCTTCATAGACTTGGGTTGCCCCTGAGAATCAAGAAATGTAATTTCAATCTCTTGATGATTTGGAAATTTCACGCCTCCCCCTGAACCTTCACCCGTTTTAGGTTTCCAGGACTGTTTCCGTTTACCAGATTGTGTATTATTAACAATTTTTGGTTTTAACGGTTGTGATAAACTTGGTTCCCTTTTAACAGATTTTACATCCGGTTTTAATGCCTTTTCGATCACCTTCACATTTTTACGTCGTTGTTTTGTTTCCTGTTCTTTAATAGTGCGTTTATCATGTTTTGGAGAAACAGGACGACGTTGTGAGTGACCGTGTTCAGAAGGGGCTCTTTCTACAAAATTTGGTTTCGAAGAGTTTGTGCAATTTCTTATAATGTGGCCAAACTCCCCGCATTTAAAGCATAATCTCCTTTCAACAAAATTAGGAGATTCTATTCGATGACCTGACGTTGAATTTGTAGACCCCGATGTAACACCCCGAAAATATAAATCCTTATATTAAAATTTAAAAGTAAAAATAAGCAAGAGTCAATCAACTAGGAATTTTAACTTAGTCAATTACAAGCCTTGAAATAACCCATGATAGGGTTAAAACACTCAAACTTAAGGATAAATCAAAGTTGAGGGTTTAAACTTGTCAAAACTGAAACTTAGGTTACTAATAATAACCAAAACAAAAACCAAACACCCCAAAAAACTGGTGTCTGGTCGAACAAAGGGCATGGGGGCGACACAGGGTTTTCTTCAAACCCTTGTTTCATAGCAAATCTCCAAATTGAAGCTTCAAATCTGCCCTAAATCAAGTCTTGAATATAAATTAGTAATCCTCTCGTAATAAGGATCAAAAGGTATGTATAATTTTGATATTTTGATTCACCATAAATTCTAGGTTAATGGTGAATAACTGAAATTGAACCTAGATATATCATGCATGAATGAATCTTGAAGTAATATGTTGTTAGGATTAAACCCTAGATGATTATTTCTGAAAATCATTGCATGTTACTTGAAGAAATTACAATCACCATTGTAGGTGATTTATGATATTGTAAAGACTAGACAAGCACTAGGATTATGAATTTTAATCTAGTGAAAAGCTTAATAGTATGAGGAAATTCAGTAATTTGAATGTTTAAATGTGTACAAATTGCTTAATTAAAGTGAAATTAGATGTTAAATTGCAAGTCATGAACTTAGTAATGATTGTAGAAAAATCTGACTCGTTAGGTGTTCGTTGAAATGCCTAACTGAGGATTTAAATGTTAGAATAGGAGGAAAACGCAGATTTAGTCATGACTCATAATGATGCGATTATGGTCATGAAAAGAGTTCTAAACAAGTTGTAAAACTGAATTTCTAGGCAAAGAGTCTGGATCATCAAGCGGACAAGCCGGAGGGAATTCACGGGGGAAAGGCGTGCTCTAGAGGTACGAAATTACCGTTTCGTTACATTATGAATTATTTGTTAGTTTTATGTTGTAGTTTTGCAAACATGGTAACAAGATAGAACAATACGTCACGGAAGTGACCTTTCGTCTTAATCAAGTGAGACGGGTCAAAACAATTGTTAGAAATGGGATTTTTGAAATATCTTGTTTGATGCCTAACTCTTGGCATCCAAACGGGTCGAACAATCAAGTAAGGCATGATAAATTCTTCGGAATATGATAGATTGTTCTTTGATGATTGGTTAATATATATCATATAAGAAATACGAGGTTTTTATGTTTCGGTATCATAGAAAAACAGAAATTCGAGAGTTAGAAACTTGGTGTAACAAACAAACAAAACAAATCATGAGATTCCAGGTACTACCGTAAATTACGGTAATACCGTAATTTACGGTAGATATTATATGTTTACGGTGTGTGGCTACTGATTTACGGTAGACACTTAATGAACATTGGCCACCGTAACTTACGGTGGAACCGTAAGTTACGGTAGCATCTGAACTCTTATAAATTTTGTGAAAATAAGGAATATAAGTTTCATTTCAATTATTGTTCTGAACAAATAATATTCCAACCATACTAATATGAATGTTTATGTAAACATTGCAGTCTTAGGTACGCAAAGTTTATGGACGACGATCAAGCAATTTATCAAGAACCGAACACGACTTTTGAAGCTTCCGCTATGTGTTTAATCTTAGTTAAATTTTGTTCATGGGTTGTAACAAATTAACAAACAACTTTTGTATGTTCTAACTTAGTCATTAGTCGACTAAGGTTTATGATATTTCTGAAACTTTGTTAAACTATTATCTTTTGGTATAATTCCTTGATTAATTCAAGTATAAATTTAAGGGTGTTACACCCGAGGTACTAGTTCCTTCATCACACGCATTTGTGTGTTGGGTGTAATTGTTTTGAGCGTTACGCTTTAAAATTCTGACTTTTTGAACAAAATCGGTGTTTGATTTATTTTCAAAAGTCTCCACCTTGTCAGTACCCTTGGATGCTACAAATTTAACATCATTTTTTTTTCTTCTTGAAACGAGCTCCTTTGGTCTCAACCTTCGGTTGTGATCCTTTAGACTTTTGAGCTCGTTGTTGTTGTTGTTTACCCTTAAAAGCGATAGGTTGTTGCTTCGTTGGTGATTTTTGATTTCCAAATTTTCTTCTAACTTCAGCTTTTGGAATCGGATCACACTGAGTTACTGAAACTCTCGGGATCCCCTTTTCCAAAAACTTACTAGTAGTATCTTCAAACACTTTATCAATCAAAGATTGATTGATGTTTTTAATTGGAAAAACTTTGTCTGAATAAATTTTACTATCACCGACCAAAGTATACAACACGTTATCACTTTTAATGGTAGACACTGTCTCAGTGATAGGATCTATCTCTTGTTTAGCACCAGTTGATTGCACAGCAGGAGTAGGAGGATCACACAGAATGTGATTCTCAAAAGGCACTTCTACTCCTTTGTTCTTCTCAAGAGATTTATCCTCGTCACTCACATCTGGTTCATCATCTGACGAATCATAGTCCTCAACTGTGGGAGGACTTTGTTCCGTACCAACAGATGCTGAATTTTCAGTTGTTCCAGATGAGCCCTCCGATGAATTGTCCGTTTTGAACCCTAAGCCAGTTGTAACTTCCTCATAATCAAGAGGTACAGTTGGCTCAAAACGCGGCATTTCCTCCTCATCAGGCATCTTGGTATAGTTGTGTCTCAAAGGAGGCGGACACGACTTATACCCAACGCCTTTAACATTACCCTTTAGTTGTTGAACGTCAATGATGTGATCAAGCACATATCGGGAGTTTGAGTAACTCTCCAATTTGAGCTTGATCGCTTCATGCTCGCATTTGGCAATGGCTAGCTCCTTTTTGGTTTCCTCAACGATGTTAATGTAATCGTTAATACTAATTTGTTTATGATAAACAGTTTTGGTCAATTCGGAAACACTTTTCTTTAAGGTTTCAATTACAGATTTAAAATCCTTTTCGTCTTTGCACTTTGACAGTTCAATAACCAAACTCTGATTGTGACTATGAACCGTTTCAGATTCATGTTTCAATTCAGCACAAACACTACATATGCTAGGAGTTTCAGATTTTACCTGACTTGTAGAAGCTGTGACATTAGCCATAAAGGCAGTCTGAGAAGAGAAAGATCCATCTTCAGTGAGAATCTTCTCCATTTCTTCTGATGTAGCATCAGCTTTCATGATCAAGTCAGAGTTTTGACATTTCATCTCCTTGGCACCATTCAACAAACTATCAGCTTCAGAATCCATTCCCTCCTTCACGTCCGATTCTGAACTGTAATCACTCACACCTGAGTTATCTTCATCAGTGCCACTATATCCTGAACTGTCATCTTTTCCTGAAGATTCACCATCATTGACATTCTTGACAATTTCAGCATAAAACGCAGTTCCTCCTTGATCACCGTTTCCCAACTGTATGGTCGGACCACAATTGACACTTGGATCGAATTGAGGTTGTGTTGTGGAAACTTGAGGTTGAGGTTGGGCTTGAGGCTGGGGTTGAGATCGTGAAAGATAAGCACTTTGATTGAACTATGGTTGAGTAGTGGTAACTTGAGGTCGAGGTATGGATTGTGAAAGATAAGCACTTTGATTGAACTGTGGTTGAGTAGTGGTAACTTGAGGTCGAGGTTGGGGTATGGAATTCATTAAATATGCGGCCATCGAAGTCTGATTTTGACCTGGTCGTGGGTCCGTACTCCAATCCCATGGACTCGTACTTATTGATTGTTGTTGAGGTATGGAATTCATTAAATATGCGGCCATCGAAGTCTGATTTTGACCTGGTCGTGGGTCCGTACTCCAATCCCAAGGGCTAGTACAACTCATGTTTGATATATGAAAGTGAAAAACTGATCACACACTTGAAAACAAACAGTTAAATTAGTTTTAAAAGTCCTCTATTGAAAATAACAAATGATCACGACGAAACTCCTTCCCACGAAACTGTACTCCACGAAACCTTGTAATGTGTACGACGAAACTTGAAGGATGGTTATTGACTGTTAATGTCGACGAAACCTGTTTTTTTTTTTTTTTAAATTTGACGACGAAACTCTGATTCAAAAATCAATTCGAGAGTTACGGCCCAAACAAGTTTCGTCCAAGACTTTTCACAAATTCTATGACCATGACATCATCATGACATCACAATGATGATGTCATGGTGATGTGTCATCGGGACATGGTTTGCGGCGCTCCGTGCTTCGCGTGTCGAACTCTGGGGCGCACGAGGGAGGAATGTCGTGACGTCGGGCTTGAGCCGGACCTAACCGTGTCGAAACCAAGTTGAATCGAACCGAGTCGAACCGAGCCGAGTCGCGTCCACAAAAAGTGTATCAACATGATCCTACCCCACCACTTTATTATTATTTTTTTTAAATCTTCCACTTTTTTTTAACATTTAACAAATAAATTAAGAAAATATTTTCATTAATATTAAAAAACAATACATAAACTTAAAAAAAGACATAAACTTAAAAAAAATCCTAATAAATTAAAAAAAAACAAAAACTTAAAAAAAATCAACCACTTTGATGCTTCTTCATGATGTCGTTTTGTAGTTTTATCAAAGTCGAACGTTTCCGCTTGACTTTGTTGCGGTTGAGCAAAAACGTTCGGTGAGTTTTGGAATGCGGCAAAGGCGTTTGAGGAATATTGAGAGAATTGGTTTGGTTCTATCGTCGGATAGTATCGAGGAACCGAGAAAACATTCGGGATGTTCGGTTGGGTCGGGTTGTTCGGGTTGTTGGGGACGTTCGGGTTGTTGAAGGGATCCATGGTAGAATATAATTTTATAAAAGGGGAAGATGTTTATAAAAAATGAGAGAGAGAGATGAGTTGTGGTAGATGAAAAGTGAGAAAAATGGTGTAAAAAATGGGATTTTATATAGTTTTAGGAGGTATTTTGGTAAAATATTTGAATATTACCGTTGGTTTTATTTTTGAATTTGGAAATTTGTTTTTTTTTAAACGGTAACATCGCATCAAAAGGGGGGAACTTTTGTCCTTACATGGCCCGTCTCAAACGTCTTGGACTCGACGGTGAGGACGAGGGGGGGGGGGGGGCACGGTGTGCGGGTCGTCGCCGATCCGGGACGGGTGGAGGACGGTCCCCATACCGTCTAGCCTTAGCAAATTGGCTACAAAATCACATCGTCTCTCCACTAGTTTCGGACAACTTATTTTTCCTATTTTAATATGAAACATGTTTTACAAGAAACGGATTTGGCTCCATATAATCAGAAAGAATTCAACTCCAATAACAACAATTTGTTATGATATTAGCAACCTATAAATATGTTTTCTTTGTGGGAGTCATCATCCTCTTCTCAATATCTCTATGTCCATTTTCTTTCTTCATTTTCTTCCAACTCCCTTAGAGAGTTTCTCAACTCCAAAGGGGAAGAAATCATGTGTTAAATCATTTTTTCCTATAAACAAGTAAGTTTTTTCCCTATAATTTGTTTTTCTTGTTTTTTTTAATTATTTTATTTCATGGTACGTTCTGTTCTGTTCAAACCATGGACAAATTGGGCCTAAATCGAAAAGATTTAGGTACAACTTATAGAATCTAACGTTTTATTGGATTAAAGCATAGAATAATTTATGGAATCCAATGTTCTTGTTATTTATCAATGGAGAGACGTTTTCTTGATACATTTTGTCCGATCCTGGATGGATCGAGTATCTTGACTTGTGCGCTTCATCAAGGATGACTTCTCGTATGCCACCATAGAGTGGAACCCAGATACGTTTCTCGAAGTATAAGGCTCCCTCTTCATTTGGCACCATATATTTCAATGCACCCCGGATGTATTCAGCTTTGCGATTTTCTTCCTTAAGAGCTTCTTGTTGTGCGTCACGAATACGTGCAGTGAGGTTCGTTTGAATCGTCATTTCCAATGCTCGAACCCTTAGGGTCTTAACCCTTTCTTTTCGGCTTAACGCGTCTGCTACAACGTTTGCTTTTCCAGGATGGTACTTAATCTCACAGTCGTAATCGTTCAGTAACTCGACCCAACGGCGTTGACGCATATTTAATTCCTTCTGATCAAATATGTGCTGTAGGCTTTTGTGATCTGTGAAGATTGTACATCGAGTACCATATAAATAATGTCGCCAAAACTTCAAGGCGAATACCACCGCGCCGAGTTCCAAGTCGTGCGTGGTATAATTCTTTTCATGTACCTTCAATTGTCTTGAAGCATAAGCGACGACTTTCTGGCGTTGCATGAGCACGCAACCCAAGCCTTGTCGTGAGGCGTCACAATATACCACGAAGTCTTCCGTGCCTTCGGGTAATGATAGTATCGGTGCATCGCATAGTTTGTTTTTGAGCAGTTGGAAGGCTTCTTCCTGCTTGTCACCCCAGTCGTACTTCTTGTCGTTCTGAGTAAGGGAGGTTAGCGGTTGAGCTTTCGAAAGGGATTAATTAGAGCTTTCGAAAAAAGGGGAGAAAAAGAAACCATAATTTGACTCAACTCGGTTAAAAACATACATAAAATAAATACGAAAACAAATTATATTTGACCTGAATCATTATCTAAAAAAGTTTACGTCGAAATGTATAACTTGAATTTATACCAAAACGTACATAAAAATATACACATAAAAATGGTTTCTTTAAACGAAAACGTATCATATTTGACCTGACTCATCTATAAAAGAAAGTTTACGTCGGAATGTAGAACAAATCATATTTATACATACACGTACATAAAATAGGCACGTAAAAAATAGTTTTTAAGTAAAGGAACTATAGGGGTAAACCGAAACAAAATATTAGTAAAAATTTTAATAGGTTAAAAACGTTCGTAAAACCGTGCCAAGTAGCACCAATGCCACAACGGCATCGACTCTCAACATCGTAAAAATAAAATAGATAAAATGGTAAAAATTACACTGAACGAAAAGCAGACTTAAAAACGTTGAACCACGCACACCCGTTACAGTGTGTTAATGCGAAGAAATTAACCAGACACGTAAAATGTAGAAAATAATAACTTAGTCGATCTAGGACCCGCCCGTTGCGGTGAACTTTTCAAAAGAGAAAAAATGGACACGTTGCGACGGGTCTGTCAAATTTGAAAAAATAGAGCAAAAAACGTTGAACCTCACATGCACGCTACGAGATGTTAACTCGCAAAATTTAGAACGAAACGTAAAACGAAAAACTTGCAAAAGATAAAAAGTATGGGGGACGAAAGTTGTAAATAATAAAGTGTTGTGTTAAATTATAAAGTGTTGTGTTAAATTATAAAAGATGGAAAACTTTAGGTTTAAAGTAAAAAAAATAAAAGGGGTCAAAATACAAAATGTAAAAGAGTTTGGGTTAAAAATGAAAAATCAAAGTTTTTTTTTTGAAAAATCCCCAAAGCTTGGGGTACAACACACAATGCAACCAAAAGTTGCTAATTTATAATATGGTAATTCCCAAAAACTCCCCACTTTGTTTTTTTTTTTTAACAACCAACTAGATTACCGGATAAACATTCTGGGATGCCCTCAATCGAGCAAATGCATCCCCTCCTTCATAACAGTCAGAGTTGGATGCATACCCGAGCCACCAAGCCACCAGTTCCGGGGAAAACCCGCCGCCCGAAGGGCCACTGCGGTAAAACCCGGTTCGGCTCGGTTTCGAATTGGCGACCTCGAGAGACGCCTAGTTCTAAACTTCATTGCCACCACCAATGTCCTTCAAAGTGATGCTAGTGGGAGTTGAACTTGGGACCTCAAGGAGAGAAAACAAGTGACTAACCACTAGACCAACTTGTCAGGAGAAAAAACTCCCCATTTTGCATTTTCATTAATTATTAATATCTATTAATAAGTGAATGGAAATGAGCAGGGATTAACAGAAACATTAACAGCTTGAGAGGGAACTAATACCAACATTAACGCCGTAAGGTGAAAGCACATGAGTCACCATGCAAACACCTATTCACCACGTGTTGCTATATTGATACACCTGGTTTTTGAAAACCACTACACCTATAAAGTGATGAAACCTCTTTTTCTCAAATTCATTTTACAGATGGTCGGATTAGCATCTCCGACGAACTTCTGGCCGTCCGGCGTATTGGTATGCAGTTACCGACGACGGCGGCAGGGTTCTTCCGCCGAGCCAAACCTCCGGTGACCTAACGGCGATGATCTAGAGTGAGAAAGAAAGGAGATGGCTGCTGCCTATGAATCATCTGCAATTAGTGGATGCGTTGCAAAGCGTAGAACCGACGGCCTCCGATAATGGCGGATTGGGTTCCGGCGAGCCTTTCGACCTTCCATTAAAGCTCGGACGAGCCGGGTCTCCATTGCATGTCCCGGTTTGGGTGTGGGTTTGTTTTTTTCAACATCCCTGTTGTTTCTGATGAAATTAATATGAGGTGGGGAGAGATGATGATGATGATGGGACTTTGGTTTGGGTGTGGGTTTGTTTTTTCTGTGATTCGTAAAGGTGTTGAATGAATGCCTCTTCACATAAATGAATTCATGTTGGGATGCTTTCCTAAATACAAGGACATAGCCACCTTCAATGATGGGTCATGGAAGGAATGTTAATGTTAATTTAAAAGTTAATGTGTGTCATTAATGTAGGTATCATTACTGATAATTCAAAGTGTTATTAATTTGAACTGTGATGTGCATAGTGTTTAAAGAAATGGTTGCTAGACGATTGGTTTGGTGTAAGTGGTTGTATTTTGGTGTGATTTGGTAAGATTTATGCTTGGTGTGTGTTATATGAGTTCGTTCGAAGTGAATTCAGTGTGGCTCGAGATTATCCGGTGTTGATTCAATATGACTTGGTGTAATTCCAAGTCATTCGGTGTTGTTCGATATAATACAACGTGTTGATTCAAGACGTTGGTGTAATTCAAACCGAACCGATGAAGTTTAAAACTAAACCGTTAATTATGACATAGTGGTAGGGAGACTTGGGTTCTCTAATGGAGGCCCAAGTTCAATCCACACTTGTATCACTTTGGTGGATAAGTCAATAAAAAATCGAGCCTAGCCTCTTTGCAGAGGTGTCCGCCTGAGCCCACCCGGGTTTTCGTCCCACTGTGTGTTACGCGAGAGAGTTCTGCTCTTGTGGTGGCACAACGACTGTCAAGTGGCAACCGGCGGTATAGTTTCCCGGGGAACGCCTAAGCCAAACTTTGAAGCCAGCGTGGGCCTGGTTAAGACAACATAGTCTAGCAGGAGTGGGGCAACGAGGCTCTTTAATTTGGGAAGTGCGGTAGCCTAATACAAAAAAGTTGTCGTTCAAGGTTTGGTTTTGGTTTGAGTTTTATTAGGCTTTAATATAACTGTTAAAATTTTGATTTAAGTAGAAAATGATTTCAGAACTAAAAAAGAATGCTAGCTGTAGCCAAAAGGACTGATGGAAGAATGAAGCCGGCTAATTGGATTTTGAAAGATTTTAAGTTTTGACATCTAATTATACCTATTGTATCCTTTTTTAGGGTGGTTGGAAACTTTATTGTGCTTGCTAGCCACTTAGCCAAGTTTACTGCAAATAAACTAGAGTTAAACTAATATAATTTTTTAAGAAATGTGTAATATAAAATATGTAAAATAGAATGTCATCAAATCGAATGGTTCGGTCCAGTTTTATACGAAAGGTTTTCAATGTAAACCACAAACCAAACCGTTCACTACGGTTAGAAACTTTCGCAACCGACCAATCGAAAGTCAATCTAAAAACCAACCTTAAAACCTCAAAACCAAACCGATGAATGGTTTGAATGGTTTCATTGTTCTAAACCAAACCGTGAATACTCTTAAGTATGGTTGTGCTGCTGCAAAATGCATTTGTTTATTTACGTTTTGATTAGCAAAATCGAGTCACCACAATCAACCGAACAGGTGTAGAGATTTCGTTTTGATCATATGAAGACTTTATCCTGGGTTTTTTTTGGTTACTATAGTGTGTGTAATACTGTGCGTCAATACTATAACGAATCTAACCAATACCGATCAAATACGTGTCGCATCCCCGCCGCAACGCGCGGATTGATTTCCTCTAGTTTATTTTTCTTTTCTTGGCAGCCCAACGGTGTCATCAATTGGCCCAAACTTAGGAAGTTTATTTCAGACCAATGTCATCTCCAATTCGATGACCAAATAAACTTCTTTTTATTCTTGCAATGATAAATCATCCAGCTAAAAAAAATCCATGCTATCCACTTTTACTTAAGCCCGTACTTTATTTATTTCTTGAGTCTTTACGAGCCTTTTCACTATCTCTTGTCATTCCTTACAACCGCTCCATGCCTACAAAATCATTAAAACGTCCAAAGTAGATTCTGTTCCACACAAACACGTATTTTCCAAAATAATGCAATATATATAGTATAAATGCCTAAAACACAATTAAATATGCACGCTAAAATGTGATAAAATATGTCTAAAAATGCAACTAACAACCAACCTAAGCTGTGGGCCTTCTTGATTACACCACTCACCCTTGCTTCTTTCTGCTCCACCGATGTGGGATACCCTCGGATTCATACTTCTGTTTCTTCTTCTGTTTTCTCAACTTTTGTAACACTAGCCAACTACTCTCTCCATATATGCTTGTGTTACTTTATTATATATCTATGTTTTGTAAGCTGACTGCCTCGCTTGCGGTGTGCACATATAATATAATGTATATATGTGTGGGCGCTCAGGGGCAAAAGTGAAATGGTACTAACTTTAACATTATTTTACTAATTTCGTGAAAATAACGTTAAAAGCAGCGGATGGTTAATCATGCATCATGTGGTGACGTTGATAGTTGAAAGACACGGGGGTACATGCACCAATTAGTCTCTGTTCACATTGTCTGAGTGTTATGTGTCTTAGGTCCTAGGCTTGATACAAAACTACAATCGAGCCGGGGTCTCACTGGAAGCAGACTCTCTATTCCTACCTACGGGTAGAGGTAAGGCTGTCTACATCTACCATATTCAGACCCTACTCAGTATGATGATGATGATGATGTTTTGTTAGCTGACGTTTTAAATCTAGTTTTAGTTTGCCAAGATTAAAGTGAGTTAACCTTATTTTATGTTTCAGTAATATTATTTTTATCTTAAAGTGAATTAAATCTAGTTCTAGTTTTTGTTTGATCTTAAAGAACAAGTTATTAATTCTATATATGTATTAATTGATCACGCATCAAGCAATAGTAAAGTTTTAAAAATCTCACTTTAGCCACATCTTATAATTAGATTTGTTTTCTTTATATTTTGGGCACTATTTTTTTTCATTTTACAACTTGACAACACAAGTTAATACTATTACTAAACATATAATATAATATTATTTCAACTTTTTATTTAACATTAAAAATACATTGTTTCTTTGGTATCGTAGGCTATGCGAGTGTAGTACCGTGTCAATACCCTAGAGAACCAAAAAGATTCGACCGAACGACACTGGTATTTGTTTTTTTTTTTAATCAATGTAAAACACATGTCGATGTCTTTCTAGGAATATCACGGATAATTTTCTCTTTCGGTTGTATAGCAAGTGTTGATACCGTAATGAACTGAACTTATACCGACCGAATTCCCGGCGCATAGCACGGAGAAACCTCACAAGTTATGCATTAAAAGTTACACTTTGGAAAAAAAAATAAAAAAAAAAAAAACTTCATTTAAATGTAGTGACGACTCGCCAACTGGTTGCCCAACTTGACCCGTCTTGGGCTTCCATCATGTAGGCCCAACTGATAAAGGCCCAATAGTAATACTTGTCTCTTAAGGGACTTCTGCATATGGGAGGGAAAAAGATATTCAGAGAGAACAGGGAGCATTAATGGTTGATAAGAATAGGATCTCCGGCGGATACAGTACTTCCGAGCTGGCTACATTAAATGAGGGCAACGATCTCGCCGTTGGGACTCAGACACGTGTCTGAGTCCCCCAAAGATGGTCAGAAGCCGTTAGATCACTTCAGTACCATTCCATTGAAGAGATAAGCCCTCTTGGCTATATAAGAAAGGTAAAAGGGATCTACTTCTCAAGTCTAAGGTATCTCACTTAATGCTTTACACAGTCATTTATTCCGACCATAATTCCCTCCCATTAAATACCCACATTTGACATTTATACCTGATTCACACCACACATGGAACATTCCGGTGATCATACTCATCGGAATAAGTTACTCTCTTACTCTCCGGCAAGTTTACTTACTCTCACACCGGAGCTTGGTCACGGACCCCCCCCCCCCGGTGCCCTCCGTGACGAGGCTAACGGTTTCCTTTTTTGTAGAAAGCAAAGGCTGGAGTATTACGACGTCAGCGAAGACCCTTTGAACGTCATCTAGGGATTTGGGGATTCGACATTGGCGCCATCCGTGGGACAGTCCTGTCCGGCTGATTTTTTCCACTCAAAATCATCGGCGTTGTGATAATCCAATCTGCGAGAGAGAACGTGGCAACACCACCGAGTTCACGGACCATCCAGACGGTGCAAAGTGACCACGACAGGGTCATAGTGGAAGACATTACCCACGAAGAAGAAAATGAGGACCAAACGAGAACCACGGAAAGGGAAGAGACCATCACCCCAGATTTCGTTGCCATGCACAGGGAAGAAATAAAGAAGCATCTCGGGGACCTGGAAAGACAGGAGAGGCTTGAGAGCCTCAAGGCCAGATTATCTTTCGAAACACCACCCAACAAGGGGGAAACGGGTCCTCAGAACAAGGGCGATTGCCCAGACCCTCTAGAAACTTTCATAACAGCCCTCCGGCAGATGTCGTCAGAAGAGAGAGAGGATCTAATCACAGGAAAAGAACCGAAGGGAAAAGAAAAAGAAAAGGAAGACCAAAAGGACAACGGTTTGGATCAACCCTACCTCCCTTGAGACTTAGCTGAGATCTCAAAGTTTACAAAAAGAATTGCTGAGGCACCCATGCCCCCCAAGCTCAAGTTACCCTTGAACTTCGACACATATGACGGGACGCGGGACCCGGAGGATCACCTTCATGCCTTCAAGGGTGCGGGACAGCTAGGACGATGGCCCATGCATGTTTGGTGTCACATGTTCGTACAAACCCTAACGGAGGGGGCCAGGCTCTGGTTTGACATCCTTCCCCCCGGAGGAATCGATAGCTATGAGGAACTAAGCGAGAAGTTCCTGAGAAACTTCGGTCAACAGAGAAAGGTGGTCAAAAACCTAAGCGAAATCATGCATATAAGGCAGAGAGATAATGAACGAATAGATCAATACATGGAAAGGTTCGTCAAAGAAAGCATGAACATCAAAGACGTCCCGGAGGTCATGAAGATTAGCAGCTTCATCAATGGACTGAAGCATGCACAATTGTGCGAGAAGTTAGGAGAGGAATTCCCGCACACATTCGATAATCTTATGGATAGGGTCAGGGCCTTCGTCAGGGGAAAAGACACAGTCAGCAAGGCTAAAGAGATGGACGTCCCGGCCCGAAGAAGCAATCCTGCTCCAAAACCTCCAGAAAAAGGTACACCATACTCACGAAAACCAACCTTTGACAAAATATTACATGACAGGGTGAGACCCACATACTCCCCGTATAGACCTCGGGGCAGGGGGTTAACCCCTTACTCTGATAGCTTCACCCCTCTCACCAAAACCCCGAGTGAGACACCGGCCACTAAGAGGGTAAGAAGTTCTTTTCCAAGGCCACCTCCCATAAAACCAGGACCGAAGGCACAGCCAAACGAATATTGCGACTTCCACAGGGGCTTTGGCCATAGAACTGATGATTGTATGTACCTAAAGAGGGAAATAGAAGCATCGGTAAAAACGGGTAAATTGGCTCACTTGGTTAAAGAAATCAAAGAGGGAGGGGAGATCGTAAGGGGAAAGATGTGAGGGAGCCAGGTAGGGCAGACGTAGATATGATCAGGCAAATAGATGAGTTTAACACCACTAAGAGTGTAAAAGCTAGGGTCCTGGGCCCCCCAGACCGCATGAAAGCTCCCATACTAATGCCACACCTGGAGGAACACGAGGTGCAAAGACACCCCCTCAATATTTCGGCCGTCATAGCCGGACATAAGGTAGCCAGGATACATGTAGGAGGGGGAAGTGGAGTAGAGGTAATATATGAACACTGTTTTCTAAGGTTTGACATGGATGTGAGGGACAGGCTTGAGGAGGACTCGATTCCTCTCGTTGGTTTCAACAATAGTGTATCTCATCCCCTGGGAAAGATCAGGCTCCCATTCACCGTCGGAGTAGGAGACCGTGTCCGGACCATAACTCTCACTTTTACGGTGGTCCGGACACCCTCAAAGTACAATGCAATCCTGGGAAGGCCGGGGATCGGTGATCTGCAAGCACAGGCTTCAACCCCACACGGAGCTTTGGTATTCCAAACGCCGAAGGGCTTGGCTTAGGTAAAGTATTCATACGAAGTAGTGTCTTATGTTTCTGAAGGGGAAGTGCCTGAGAAGCCTCAAAAAGAAGGAATAGAAGAATGGGTCCTTTGCGACAGATTACCGGAGCAAACAGTTAAAGTGGGAAGACACCTCAGCGACAAATGCAAAAGTGCTCTCAAGGAATTACTTCTCTTCAACATAGATGTATTCGCATTCCAACACAGAGACATGACCGGGATTCCGAGAAGTCTGACTGAACACTGGCTTAATACGTACACCTGGGTGCAGCCGGTAAAGCAAAAGAAACGGAGCATGGGCCCCAGCAAGAGAAGGGCTGCATATGAAGAAACCAGGAAGCTATTCAGAGCGGGGATAGTAAGGGAGGTGAAGTACCCTTCCTG
Source organism: Helianthus tuberosus (assembly GCA_030545235.1). Classification (NCBI taxonomy): domain Eukaryota; kingdom Viridiplantae; phylum Streptophyta; class Magnoliopsida; order Asterales; family Asteraceae; genus Helianthus; species Helianthus tuberosus. The sequence goes on from CM060405.1 coordinate 20,016,404, forward strand.
GGTCGCCAACCCGGTCATGGTCAAGAAAAAAAGATGGAGGATGGAGGATGTGCATAGACTTCCAGGACCTGAATAAAGCGTGCCCCAAGGACTGCTATCCCCTCTCGGAAATAGACATCCAGGTGGATTCCCTATCTCAGTACCCCCTGTAGTGTTTCCTCAATGCATATAAAGGGTATCACCAAATACAAATGTCACTGGAGGACGAAGAGAAGACTGCATTCATCACGGACGAAGGGACCTTTTGTTACACTAAAATGCCCTTCGGACTAAAAAACGCAGGGGCCACTTACCAAAGGTTCATGAACACCTTTTTCAGGGAGCAACGGGGACGAAACTTGGAAGTGTACGTCGACGACATTATCATAAAAAGCCTCACAGAGATGGCCATGATAGAAGATATAGCTGAAACCATGCGGACCATGCAAGATGTGAACAAGAAACTAAACCCAGGAAAATGTTGCTTCGGGGTAGAGAAAGGAAGATTCCTGGGAGTAGTGGTCACCAAGGGAGGGATCAAGGCCAATCCGAAGAAGACCCAAGCTGTGGCCGAAATGCGATCCCCCCGGTCCATAAAAGACATTCAACAACTGAACGGGAGACTGATTGCCCTTAACCGTTTCTTGTCAAAGGTAGCTGATAGAACTCTCCCCTTCATGAAGATGCTGAAGGATTGTCTCAAGATAGACAAGTTCAGATGAACCCCAGAAGCTGAGACAGCTTTTCGGGAAATGAAAGACTACATATGTAAGCTCCAACCTTAGCTACTCCAGTCCCCGGAGAGGACTTGCTCCTGTATTTGTTTGCTTCAAAGACAACCATAAGTGCAGTAATGATGGTGGAGAGGGAGGAAAAGCAGATCCCCATATACTTCATTAGCAGAACCCTTAAGGGCCCTGAGGAACGTTACACGCCTCTGGAGAAGCTAACCCTGGCACTTGTCTTTGCATCCTTGTGACAACAGTGTTCTGTAATCGATGTACGATGTAAAACAATGATGATTATTAATAAAACAATGTGCTTTGGTGTTACTATATGTGTTTTGGTGTTATTATGTGTGTAATTGTGTTTGGTGATTTTACAATGTGATTCGATTCCAATTTCAAGCTTTAAATCGCTTTCTGGAAGGTTATACGCAAACTGCACACGGGGTCGTGCCCAGCGGACACGGGGCCGTGGTCAACTAATAAAGACAAGCGCAATTAATGAAGACATAGAAGGATGTGGACACGGGGCCGTGCCCACTAGACACGGGGCCGTGCCCGAGCTTCTGTTCAGCCTATAAATAGGAGTGCTTGGCTCAAGCTCAAACCATCCCTTGGCACACCACCTCTCTCACACTTCACCCACCACCCACCACCATCACAACACCAACATCCACCACCATCATCCATTGTCCATCATAGAGTGTGTGAGTCGTCTCGGGATCCAAGATTGATCGTAAGAGTTCTTGACAATCAAGGCCATGTTTGCCTAAGTCTCTTACATCACTTGGTGAAGACAAAGTGTCTAGTGTAATACCTTTTATTTTTAATCTTTTCGCACTTTTTAATTGGTTATGTATTAATGACTTTAATAACTAGTTTCGTATGTTGAAGGTGATTTTTCCTTATCGTTTGTCCGTGGTGTCTTGGCATTATTTTACTGTCTATATAAAATAAAAGATTTTCACCATTCATATCTCCACGGTCTATATGGAGGTATGTTGGCTACCTGGTCGGGGGGTTAAGGGAACGGTTTGGTAAGAGTCTTGTCATTGTTCAGTGTATAGATCCTGCAAAGGACCTGAGTCAAATTTAGTAGGACCTCCTTCAATACTTAACGGTATTGGATGGCGGGGGTCCAAACTCTTTGACCCCCTCATAAGTTAAGCTACTATTAAAACTTTAACCCGGCTACTTAGGACTGTATCCCTGCTGACTCAGACTACTTAGCCGAGGGTAACGTCGCCTTCAAAAGAGGGGCCTACCACAATGTGCATTAATAACTTAATTAATTATCTTTCAATAATCCGACCCTTTAGGATTGTATCATTGCTGACTCAAACTACTGGGTTGAGGGTAACGTCACCTCCAAAAGAGGGGCCTACTACAATAACTAAGATAATCTCTTAAATAGTGCAAAAGTGCGGAAATAATCAAAGGTTACACTAAACACGAGTCGGAGCCAAGTGATTCATCTTGTTTATCTGTTTTTCTTTTATTTTTATTTTTCAGCATTTTAGTTAGTTTTTATTTTCTTAGTTTAAAACATTTTTTCTAAACTTTTGATTTTATTAGACGTTGAGGATAAACCGGTACTAAAAGCTCTTGTGTCCTTGGACGACCTCGGTATCTTGCCAACACTATACTACGCTCACGATGGGTGCACTTGCCCATATGTGTGTTTAGTGTTAGTAAATATCGTGTTTTATAAATTTAAAACTTGGCTAAAGAAAGTGTAAAAGGGCTTAAAATATACTTAAACTTATATACACACTTCACACGCATCAAGTTTTTGGCGCCGTTGCCGGGGACACAAGGATTTTAAGTAAGTTAGGAATCAGCGGCCTAATCGTTTTTCTTATTTTTCTATTTTTTTTAGGATTTTTCTTAGTTTTTCAGCTTCTGCAGAGCTCAGCACGGGTCGTGCCTGGTCGGACACGGGCCGTGCCCAGAATTGTTACTGGCAGTTTTTATTTTCCGAGTTACAGAGAGCTGAGCACGGGGCCGTGTCGGTGCAACACGGGGCCGTGTCCAACTTCCCAGTAACTGGGATCCGGAAAACAATCACTGTATCTCCGACCCCGGGCCGTGTTCGCTGAACACGGGGCCGTGGTGAACCTTCTGACCAACGTTCTTTTCTGTTTTTATTGCAGGACTTGGAACCCAGGCGCCACATTTGAACTTCCTACGTAGTGTATGAGCTCCAGTTCTAGTAGAGACATAAAAGAACCCCTAGAAGAACCCGAACGCTTTCTCAAAAAAAGACTTAAAGCTAAAAACCAAGAGAAAGTTTCGGGGGAACCACTTCCAATGGCGGACCAACGTACCCTCATGGATTACCTACGACCCACTGTAGGTAATCTCAGCGCTGCTATCAATGCACCAAATGTCACACCCCGACCACGTGTAACATACAAAACGTGGCGGAAACGTCGGGGAGTGTCGTAACAGAATTAATTGTTTCATAACCATGGCATTCAAAGTTGTATTTTATTTGTTAAACAAGAGTGTTACATTGTCTTGAACAGTAAACAAAAGAGTTTATAACATAATTAAACATAGTCTAGCTTCATTTTAAGTCTCTAAGGCACAGGTCCGCCCTAGTGTCATGATCATCATCCTACGGAAAAGCTCCTGAAAACACATGTGAAAATAGGTACGTCAGCATAAAAATGCCTGTGAGATACATAGGTTTGTGAAAATAGGATTCATGACTTGTATTTGAGAAAATGTTTAGTCATGAACCTTGTAATTTGCTTTGTCTTGTAAATCATTTGGAAAACGATAAGATCAGTTGTTAGGTATAAGTAATGTAAGGTTAAATGAATAACCATGTAAAATGAGTTTGTATAAGATAAGTTGGTTGTAAAACAATGTCTTATGAAAAGTATATTATTTGTATAAAATGTTATATGTATCAAACTGAAATGATTTAAATAACGTTACGCTATGTAATATTATACAAACACTTATATATAGGAAGTACCAGCGGCGTATCCACCATGTTTGTATCATATTACACACGTATCGTTACTCAAATCACTTACCCAAACAACCACCAATGTAACTTGTTCATGTACAAACCAATTGTCAAGTGTTATCATGTAAACCATATCAAAATGTCTATGTCCAATGTAAACCACCAAATGTGTATATCAATGTAAAAATGTTTATGTTCAATGTAGATCATGTAATGTGTAACCAAGATGTCATGTATGGTAGTGAAATATATATATATCAACTAAACCATATGTAAAATGCACAAAAACAAGGTATTGAAGTAAATCAATGTTTAAATCAAAGTTATGTTTTGTGTAACAAATGCATGCTATACTGATACAAACATTTATGCGGTATTGTTATAATGCATACATCCAAGCCTTGAGACTGTGGCGATAAACCCTTAAACAGATTAAAGATTTATCTAAATTATGTATATCGAATTCGGTCATTCCTTTCATCCCCTTTCCCTGGGATGTCCGGAACGGGAGTTGTCAATTCCTATGGTACCACTACCTACTAACGAACGGCGTAATTAATGTTAATGAATGTATTGTTCCATGTTAAACAAACCAAATGTCATAACAAAATGTAAGCATGTGAAAACGATGCACTAAGTATGTAATCAAATGAACATACATAGCGTGAAATGTCATGTAAAACGATGTACTAAGTAATGCACACAATGGGCACACCTAGCATGAAATGAAATGTAAAACAATGTACTAAGTAATGCACACAATGGGCACACCTAGCATGAAAAGTAATGTAAAACAATGTACTAAGTAATGCACACAATGGGCACACCTAGCATGAAATGTAATTGTAAAACAATGTACTAAGTAATGCACACAATGGGCACACCTAGCATGAAATGTAATGAAATCATGTACTAACGAACATAGCATGTATATGATGTGAAAACAGGAAAGCATGAAAGTAACAAGTAGGCACATGTGTTTCACCCCAAAACAGTTTGGAAAACAGTAAAAGAGGGGTCTATGTACTCACTTGAGATTGCTCAGATGTCTAAAGATAATCACCAAGTAATGCTAGAGATCTCAGAATCAAACGACACCTAATATAGGTAACTATGTTAATAACCGGACCTAAATCGGAAGATCGGATAGGATGAGGGCTCGTAAACCATACGAGTATGGGAACTCGTGTAGTATGGTTTACTAAAGCCTACATACTAAATGAAACCTAACCTAAGTGCTTGTGACCCATTACGACCCGTTTAGGTAGCTTATGCTACTTTAACGCGTCGTTCGCGTGAAACGCGTTCGGACCGCCTAACTAGTCCTATGACAAGTAATATATGCCTTAACATGTCTAATATGGTTGTCAAATCAGTTTAGATGTCAAAAGTTGTGTTACATATGTTTAAAATGAATTTTGGCATCAAAGGGGTATTTTGGTAATTTACCTAAGGCATATAAACTACCTATCATACAACTACTTAAACGAAGCGACCATAAGGTATAACCTCGTAAGGTTATTCCCTATATACTATGGTCACCTAATGTGCTTGGTCGGATCCTAATGATCGACCAAACGGGTCGGGTTCGAAAGTATAAGCGATTGTTTAGATCGCTTACCTTACGACCCTATCTAAGCACTAAACTAAAAGTGACGAGCTAAGCATGTTAAAACATGCTTAACTAAGTTTAGAAAACAGGTTTGGAATCAAAACAAACGGTTTTGATACCCATAAGTAGTTTGGTTACAAAATACGCAAGAATACGTATTCTGACCGAAACTACGGCTCGTCACTGAGCCTAGATAACGTGGTAATCAGTAGGTATAGTCACTAGGGACTATAACCATCGTGATCACGCTCACGTTATGAAGTTCAAACGAACTTCGCATCGACCATAAACTGGTCAATGCAGAAAGTCAAACAAAGTTTGACTTTCGGACTCGAAAAGCAATAAAAGAACGAAAGAAGACTTACGAAGGGTCCCCGAATGCTAATCTAGATCAAAGAGCTCAGGTATGAAGCAATGGCATCAACTTAGAGCATTTTGATCAGATTCTAGTAAGTAATGAGGTTGGATGGCATGGGTATTTATAGTATTCGGGTAACCGTTAGGATCGTTTCTTGAATAACGTGATCGAATCTCGTGCGTACACTTGTCACAATGTTGTGGTACTGATTTTTGGCCACCATAGGAGTTTAACAAGTGTCATTTGACATTTGGAAGGGGTAAAAACGATTATATCAGCTGAAACTTGACCTTTGGGTGATCTGAAGGGCTAAAGCGGCCCGCTTCAGGATCAGCCAAACACAATGCGGGCCGCCTGAAGCTTCTGATCTGCATATATGTTTCAGAAATGACAGTTTCAGCCCCTGCACGTGTTTAAGGCCATTCCCGACACTTCTAAGGCCCGTAAAGCCAACTTTAAGGCCCTAAAATGTTGCCTAAACATTGTGGACATGAAACATGTTCAAAAATATGTCGGATGATGGTTCGTTTGGTCGTACGAACGCGATGTTCGCTTAATTACGACGGAATGCGCACAAGCGCGAAAAACGATCCAAATGACGCGACGAATGGATTCTTCTTATGGCGAACACTAAAATATAATGTAGTCATGCTTTCATAAATTTTTGGATGTCCGGATGTATTCAGAACGTAAGATATGCGCGAAAATGCAAACTTGTGCACTTTTTGACACTTTTAGTCCCTGAATGACCCAAAAGTTTGTTTTAGCACACCAAACCCCTCAAAGCCTATTTCTAAGCTATGTAAAGGATATTTAAGGTGTGTTTAACTTATGGTCATGTTCCGGAATGTTCGTTACAGTTCAGATTGGCATACTTTCGTAGTTTGTCAATTTTAGACCCTGTAAGCGAATTTACTTGTTTTTGCCATACCAAAGCCTTCAAAACTTATTTCTAAGTTATGTAAGGGTTATTTAAGGTATGTTAAGTATATGTTGATGTTCCGGAGTATTTGTCGCGTTAAACTGAGTACGTTTTCGCACCAGTTTACGTATAACTCTCCAGAAATTGATATAGAGTTTGGAATTGGATAAAAGTCAAAACATGAAAAATGTAAAACATAACAAAACAAACATTGGGATCAAATAACATTGTTTTATTGATAACAGAACTGTTCATAGTGATTACAAGCACAGTTGTTACAGTCTCCCCTACTTGTGGAAATTTCGTCCCGAAATTTATTTAGAGGAAACTCGTGGAAAAAGATGTGGATATTTCGCTTTCATTTGATCTTCGCGTTCCCAAGTAAACTCGGGTCCACGTTTAGCTTCCCAGCGAACTTTGACCAAAGGAATGCGCTTGCGTTTAAGCCACTTGACTTCACGTTCCATGATTTCCACTGGTTTCTCAACAAATTTCAGTGTTGTGCCAACACGAATTTCGTCAAGCGGTATGGAGAAATTCTCATCAGCTGTACACTTCTTAAGATTGGACACGTGAAAAGTTGGATGAACATTTCCCAGTTCAGGAGGTAACTCAAGTCTGTAGGCTACCTTTCCGATTCTTTCGACGATCTTGAATGGTCCAACGTACCTAGGTGCAAGTTTTCCTTTCTTTCCAAATCTGATCACACCTTTCCAAGGTGAGACCTTAAGTAATACTCGATCACCGACTTGAAATTCCAAGGCTTTGCGTTTTGGATCCGCGTAAATCTTCTGACGGCTTCTAGCTGCCTGAAGGTTATCACGAACTTTCTTGACCTTGTCAGTTGTCTCTAAAATGAGGGCAGGTCCAGTAAGTTGAGCCTCGCCAATCTCATTCCAGCAGACTGGTGAACGACATTTTCGACCATAGAGAGCCTCAAAAGGAGCCATTTTGATGCTAGTGTGATAACTGTTGTTGTAGGAGAATTCAATCAATTTAAGATGTGAATCCCAGCTACCACCAAAATCGATCACACAAGCTCTTAGCATATCCTCCAGAGTCTGGATTGTTCTCTCAGATTGACCATCCGTTTGCGGATGATAAGCTGTGCTCAGATTAAGTTGGGTCCCCATAGCAGATTGCATGGTTCTCCAAAAGTGAGAAGTGAAACGAGCATCTCTGTCAGAAATGATGTTCAACGGAATACCATGTCGAGCTACAATTTCATCCACATAGATTTGTGCAAGTCTGTCAGCAGGAAAATCCTCACGGATTGGCAAGAAATGTGCTGACTTTGTAAGACGATCAACGACTACCCAGATGGCATCATGACCCTTCTTTGTGCGTGGAAGTTTGGTAACGAGATCCATAGTAATGTTTTCCCATTTCCAAACTGGGATCTCTGGTTGCACCAATAAACCAGAAGGACGTTGATGTTCAGCCTTAACCTTAAGACAAGTAAGGCATTTTGACACGTATAAGGCAATGTCTTTCTTCATACCAGGCCACCAATAGTGAATACGAAGATCCTTATACATTTTATCTGAGCCCGGATGAATAGAATAACGAGACTTATGGGCTTCATCCATAAGCAAGGTACGAAGATCATCTAGGCTTGGGACCCACAAACGGTCCATGAAATAATATGATCTATTGTCCTTCAGTTCCAGAGCAGGTGTTATGTGATAGGGAAATTCCTTATCCATCAAACCTTGTGCAACACAAGATTGTTGAGCCTGAGAAATGCGTGCTTGGATATCGGATCGAGCTTGAATAACAGACTGAACACGTACACAATGAAGCTTAGTACGTTCCTTACGACTCAATGCATCAGCTACGACATTCGCCTTACCAGGATGGTAGCGAATTTCGCAATCATAGTCGTTTAGAAGCTCAACCCAACGTCGCTGTCTCATGTTGAGTTCTTTCTGGTTGAAGATATGCTGAAGACTTTTGTGGTCAGTGAAAACCACACATTTTGTACCGTACAAATAATGTCTCCAGATCTTGAGAGCAAAGACAACTGCACCCAACTCAAGATCATGAGTGGTGTAGTTCTTCTCATGAATCTTCAACTGCCTCGATGCATAAGCTATGACTTTGTTCCTTTGCATAAGAACACAGCCAAGACCCAATTTCGATGCATCACAATACACAACAAAATCATCATCACCCTCAGGCAATGATAGAACAGGCGCATTGCAAAGCTTCTGCTTCAGGTGTTGAAAAGCTTCCTCTTGTTTGAATCCCCAGTAAAAGGGCATTTTCTTCTGAGTTAGAGCAGTTAGAGGAACTGCAATCTTAGAGAAATTTTCAATGAAGCGGCGATAATAACCCGCTAGACCAAGAAAAGAACGAACTTCAGTAGGAGTAGTAGGCGTATCCCAATCCTTAATCGCACTGATCTTGGAGGGATCTACATGAATACCTTGTTTGTTGATAATATGCCCCAAAAATTGAACTTCTTTAAGCCAAAATTCTCACTTGGAGAATTTGGCGAAAAGTTGCTCTTTCTTTAGGAGTTCCAGAGTAAGACGAAGATGTTGCTCGTGGTCAGCTTGCGTCTTAGAATATATCAAGATGTCATCAATAAAAACAATGACGAACTGATCCAAATAAGGTTTGCAGACCCTATTCATTAAGTCCATGAAAACAGCAGGAGCATTAGTCAAACCGAATGGCATGACTGTGAATTCATAATGCCCATAACGAGTGCGGAATGCTGTCTTCGGAATGTCTTCTTCTTGCACCCGAAGTTGATGATATCCAGATCGCAGATCAATCTTCGAAAAATAAGAAGCGCCTTGTAACTGATCAAAGAGATCATCGATGCGAGGTAGGGGATATCGATTCTTGATGGTAAGCTTGTTAAGCTCACGATAATCGATACACATCCTAAAGGATCCATCCTTCTTCTTGACAAAAAGAACGGGAGCACCCCAAGGTGAAAAACTAGGACGTATAAAACCTTTGTCAGAGAGCTCCTGAAGCTGTTTAGACAACTCTTGCATCTCAGATGGTGCAAGACGATATGGAGCTCTGGCAATGGGATTTGCACCAGGTACGAGATCAATACGGAACTCGACTTGGCGTGCTGGAGGTAGACCAGGTAAATCTTCAGGGAACACTTCAGAATAATCCCGAACGACAGGAATATCTGAAATTGACTTACCCTTGCCTTTATCTTCTGTAACATGTGCTAAGAAAGCCACATAGTTCTTCCGCAGATACTTCCGAGCTTTAAAACAAGACATGAGTTTGAGACCACCGATAGGCTTCTCACCTTGAACCTGCAGGATCTCGCCTGTCGAAAGCGGCACACGAACAATCTTCTCAGAACAAACTATCTCTGCGTGATGCTTGGATAACCAATCCATTCCCACAATAACGTCGAAGCTTCCAAGTTGCATAGGCGTGAGGTCGATAGGAAAAAGATGGTCGTTAAGATTCAACTGGCAGTTGCGAAGAACAGAATCAAGAATAATGGGTTCACCACTAGCAACTTCTACTGTCAAAGATTTACTTAGTTTTGTTCTAGACACTCGAAGCATTGGCTCAAAAGACAATGACACAAAACTCTTGTCGGCACCCGAATCAAAGAGAACATATGCAGGCTGGTTATTAATAAAGAACGTACCGTTCACCACGTTATCGTCTGCCTGCGCCTCTTGGGCATTCATGTTAAAGGCTCGGCCTCGAGCCGGAGCTTGATTCGGATTCTGGTTCTGATTCTGGTTAGCCAGCCTTGGGCACCGATTTCGGTAATGGGTCAAATCCCCACAATTATAACAAGCACCAGGTGGGTATTGTGGTCGTGCAGCTTGACCCTGTTGCTGAGCAGGAGGCTGAGCAACTTGTTGAGCCGGGTTCTGAACTGCACGATTCTGAGCAAACCGACAAACATCGGCAAGATGACCTGACTTCCCACAGCTAGTACAGAAACGGCACTGATGTTGCGGCTGATGGTGACTGTTGCATCTATTGCACAAAGGTGCATTCCCTGAATAGGGTTTCTTTGCCGGAGGCTGCGCGGGTTGGTTAGGAGCTGCCTGATTAGCTTGGGCAGTGATAGCAAAATTTTGGGAAGCCTTACGCTTCCTTGACCTCTTCGAAGAACCAGAGTCCTTTCCATTCTTGTTTTGACCCTTCTTGCTATCCCCCTTATCAGCCGACTGTTTCTTGCCCTTGTCACCCTTCCTGTGTAACTTGTTCTTCCGAATCTGCGACTCAGTCAACGTCGCTGATAACTCAATCGCCTGACGAAGTGTGGTAGGGTTGCTACCAGTAATGATGTCTTGTACAGAGTCAGGTAGGCCGTCGATATACCTTTCGATAGCCTTGTCGAGTGGGGTAACCATAGTTGGGCAAAGCAGACTCAACTCCTCAAACCTATCAGTATAAGCCCTGTGCTCACCACTATCCTGCTTCAAATCATCAAATTCCTTCTCCAAAGCTCGCTGCTCATGACGAGGACAGAATTCCCTCATCATAAGAGCTCTTAGTTCAGCCCATGTCTGTGCCAAGGCAATCTCAGCACCCCTATCTCTCATAACCCCGTTCCACCATGTCAAAGCCCTCTTCTGGAATACGCTCGAAGCAAACTCGACTTTGCGATTATCCGGACACTGCACGTGGCGGAAAGTATTCTCTATGCTCTCAAACCACTGAAGAAGCCCAGTTGCTCCCTCAGAACCACTAAACTTGAGCGGTTTAGCCGAGCTGAAATCCTTGTATTTGCATGGAGCATTATTGTTGTTGTTGGCTTGGTGCCATTGAGCAAAGAGATTTGGAAATTGAGTAGCCATCTGCTCCGCAATAATTTCTGCCAGTTCGGCAGTCGCAATCAGATTGTCGCGTCGAGGAGGCATTCTAAAAGAGGAAACATGAAAGAAATGAGTGAGATGATTGGATGAAAAGAATGAGATGAAACGAAATCAACAAAAGCAAAGATGGTGGTCATTTTTCCGTATCACAAAGTAAACAAACGACACACAGTGACTAATCAAAGTAAATGGATCAAAAATAATGTATTTCGAAGACATGCTCGCCTATAAGTGAACACTCATCCCAAGAATTCCCAGGTAAGCACAACTGGTCTCGCGTCTGGTTGAGATGTATACGAAGTGCTTGCCTAGACAGAAAACCCAGAATACAGGCATTCACCCTTCCAGTTTGCACGTGTTCACATTATTTATAACCCAAAACATTGACGAGATTTTGAAAATTTGAAGGCACAAGGCCAAAAATTTAATCAAACTGAAAAGGGTTCAAAACCATATAACCGAGGGTTCAAAACCTTACAATTGAGGGTTCGAAACCTTGTAATAAATTTTTCAAAAACAGAAGATTGTTTTTCAAAAATCGTTTCGGAAAAATTTGGTTCTTGTTTTGCTAATCACCTAAGGATAGGTGATGTACATGTTTTAAGATCTAAACACAAGATAACTTGTGTTAGGGTCCTAGAAAAGTTATAGTCTAGGTCAAAGCATTACTAATAACCTAATTCCCTATAACCATTGGCTCTGATACCAACTCTTCTGTCACACCCCGACCACGTGTAACATACAAAACGTGGCGGAAACGTCGGGGAGTGTCGTAACAGAATTAATTGTTTCATAACCATGGCATTCAAAGTTGTATTTTATTTATTAAACAAGAGTGTTACATTGTCTTGAACAGTAAACAAAAGAGTTTATAACATAATTAAACATAGTCTAGCTTCATTTTAAGTCTCTAAGGCACAGGTCCGCCCTAGTGTCATGATCATCATCCTACGGAAAAGCTCCTGAAAACACATGTGAAAATAGGTACGTCAGCATAAAAATGCCTGTGAGATACATAGGTTTGTGAAAATAGGATTCATGACTTGTATTTGAGAAAATGTTTAGTCATGAACCTTGTAATTTGCTTTGTCTTGTAAATCATTTGGAAAACGATAAGATCAGTTGTTAGGTATAAGTAATGTAAGGTTAAATGAATAACCATGTAAAATGAGTTTGTATAAGATAAGTTGGTTGTAAAACAATGTCTTATGAAAAGTATATTATTTGTATAAAATGTTATATGTATCAAACTGAAATGATTTAAATAACGTTACGCTATGTAATATTATACAAACACTTATATATAGGAAGTACCAGCGGCGTATCCACCATGTTTGTATCATATTACACACGTATCGTTACTCAAATCACTTACCCAAACAACCACCAATGTAACTTGTTCATGTACAAACCAATTGTCAAGTGTTATCATGTAAACCATATCAAAATGTCTATGTCCAATGTAAACCACCAAATGTGTATATCAATGTAAAAATGTTTATGTTCAATGTAGATCATGTAATGTGTAACCAAGATGTCATGTATGGTAGTGAAATATATATATATATCAACTAAACCATATGTAAAATGCACAAAAACAAGGTATTGAAGTAAAACATAGTTTAAATCAAAGTTATGTTTTGTGTAACAAATGCATGCTATACTGATACAAACATTTATGCGGTATTGTTATAATGCATACATCCAAGCCTTGAGACTGTGGCGATAAACCCTTAAACAGATTAAAGATTTATCTAAATTATGTATATCGAATTCGGTCATTCCTTTCATCCCCTTTCCCTGGGATGTCCGGAACGGGAGTTGTCAATTCCTATGGTACCACTACCTACTAACGAACGGCGTAATTAATGTTAATGAATGTATTGTTCCATGTTAAACAAACCAAATGTCATAACAAAATGTAAGCATGTGAAAACGATGCACTAAGTATGTAATCAAATGAACATACATAGCGTGAAATGTCATGTAAAACGATGTACTAAGTAATGCACACAATGGGCACACCTAGCATGAAATGAAATGTAAAACAATGTACTAAGTAATGCACACAATGGGCACACCTAGCATGAAAAGTAATGTAAAACAATGTACTAAGTAATGCACACAATGGGCACACCTAGCATGAAATGTAATTGTAAAACAATGTACTAAGTAATGCACACAATGGGCACACCTAGCATGAAATGTAATGAAATCATGTACTAACGAACATAGCATGTATATGATGTGAAAACAGGAAAGCATGAAAGTAACAAGTAGGCACATGTGTTTCACCCCAAAACAGTTTGGAAAACAGTAAAAGAGGGGTCTATGTACTCACTTGAGATTGCTCAGATGTCTAAAGATAATCACCAAGTAATGCTAGAGATCTCAGAATCAAACGGCACCTAATATAGGTAACTATGTTAATAACCGGACCTAAATCGGAAGATCGGATAGGATGAGGGCTCGTAAACCATACGAGTATGGGAACTCGTGTAGTATGGTTTACTAAAGCCTACATACTAAATGAAACCTAACCTAAGTGCTTGTGACCCATTACGACCCATTTAGGTAGCTTATGCTACTTTAACGCGTCGTTCGCGTGAAACGCGTTCGGACCGCCTAACTAGTCCTATGACAAGTAATATATGCCTTAACATGTCTAATATGGTTGTCAAATCAGTTTAGATGTCAAAAGTTGTGTTACATATGTTTAAAATGAATTTTGGCATCAAAGGGGTATTTTGGTAATTTACCTAAGGCATATAAACTACCTATCATACAACTACTTAAACGAAGCGACCATAAGGTATAACCTCATAAGGTTATTCCCTATATACTATGGTCACCTAATGTGCTTGGTCGGATCCTAATGATCGACCAAACGGGTCGGGTTCGAAAGTATAAGCGATTGTTTAGATCGCTTACCTTACGACCCTATCTAAGCACTAAACTAAAAGTGACGAGCTAAGCATGTTAAAACATGCTTAACTAAGTTTAGAAAACAGGTTTGGTATCAAAACAAACGGTTTTGATACCCATAAGTAGTTTGGTTACAAAATACGCAAGAATACGTATTCTGACCGAAACTACGGCTCGTCACTGAGCCTAGATAACGTGGTAATCAGTAGGTATAGTCACTAGGGACTATAACCATCGTGATCACGCTCACGTTATGAAGTTCAAACGAACTTCGCATCGACCATAAACTGGTCAATGCAGAAAGTCAAACAAAGTTTGACTTTCGGACTCGAAAAGCAATAAAAGAACGAAAGAAGACTTACGAAGGGTCCCCGAATGCTAATCTAGATCAAAGAGCTCAGGTATGAAGCAATGGCATCAACTTAGAGCATTTTGATCAGATTCTAGTAAGTAATGAGGTTGGATGGCATGGGTATTTATAGTATTCGGGTAACCGTTAGGATCGTTTCTTGAATAACGTGATCGAATCTCGTGCGTACACTTGTCACAATGTTGTGGTACTGATTTTTGGCCACCATAGGAGTTTAACAAGTGTCATTTGACCTTTGGAAGGGGTAAAAACGATTATATCAGCTGAAACTTGACCTTTGGGTGATCTGAAGGGCTAAAGCGGCCCGCTTCAGGATCAGCCAAACACAATGCGGGCCGCCTGAAGCTTCTGATCTGCATATATGTTTCAGAAATGACAGTTTCAGCCCCTGCACGTGTTTAAGGCCATTCCCGACACTTCTAAGGCCCGTAAAGCCAACTTTAAGGCCCTAAAATGTTGCCTAAACATTGTGGACATGAAACATGTTCAAAAATATGTCGGATGATGGTTCGTTTGGTCGTACGAACGCGATGTTCGCTTAATTACGACGGAATGCGCACAAGCGCGAAAAACGATCCAAATGACGCGACGAATGGATTCTTCTTATGGCGAAGACTAAAATATAATGTAGTCATGCTTTCATAAATTTTTGGATGTCCGGATGTATTCAGAACGTAAGATATGCGCGAAAATGCAAACTTGTGCACTTTTTGACACTTTTAGTCCCTGAATGACCCAAAAGTTTGTTTTAGCACACCAAACCCCTCAAAGCCTATTTCTAAGCTATGTAAAGGATATTTAAGGTGTGTTTAACTTATGGTCATGTTCCGGAATGTTCGTTACAGTTCAGATTGGCATACTTTCGTAGTTTGTCAATTTTAGACCCTGTAAGCGAATTTACTTGTTTTTGCCATACCAAAGCCTTCAAAACTTATTTCTAAGTTATGAAAGGGTTATTTAAGGTATGTTAAGTATATGTTGATGTTCCGGAGTATTTGTCGCATTAAACTGAGTACGTTTTCGCACCAGTTTACGTATAACTCTCCAGAAATTGATATAGAGTTTGGAATTGGATAAAAGTCAAAACATGAAAAATGTAAAACATAACAAAACAAACATTGGGATCAAATAACATTGTTTTATTGATAACAGAACTGTTCATAGTGATTACAAGCACAGTTGTTACACCAAATGTCGAAGCCAATAACTTCGAACTTCGACCGCATTTGATACAAATGCTTCAAAACTCCGCAACCTTTCATGGGCTTGCGGACGAGGATCCCCATTTACATATTACTAATTTCTTAGAAATATGTGATACCTTTAGGATCAACGGAGCATCAAACGACGCCATCCGCCTTCGAATGTTTCCATTTTCACTGAAAGACCGAGCTAAGGCTTGGCTCAACACCCTCCCAGTTGGCTCGGTAAACACCTGGGATGAACTAGCCCAAAAGTTTCTATATAAGTATTTCCCTCCTGCTAAAACGGCTAAATTAATGACTGAAATTAATACATATTCACAAGAAGATGAGGAATCCTTATATGAAACTTGGGAAAGGTTCAAGGAGCTACTAAGAAAGTGTCCTCATCACGGTCTTGCGGTATGGCAACAAGTATCCACATGCGGATCAAACAAAAGAAACAACATTCAACAGATTTTGAGTGACAAAGCTTGCAAGACTTCTTTATTTATTCACTCGGAGTAGCCAGCCTATTTCGTTTAGTACCTGCACTTAACCTTTTGGAAAATATGTCAGTTTACACTGGTAAATACAATTAACCGACTCATTTTGAAAATGTTTAAGAAAATTGATTTAGATGCACAGGGCACAAAATAATCTCTTATAACTTGGGACCATTATTTATATGTTGGTCGTCCGTCAGGGCCGGTTAGAAGAGCCGGACAAGATTAACTGACACACCACTGGTATAATGCCCACAAGGAAATTCCTTATTGTGGGATACCTTTTATACATACGCAACTGTCAGGTGTATGCCTACACCCCGTGCTTAAGTCGTGGCCATTTCAATGAATGAGCCGAGGATATCCAGGACACGGTCATTAACCCCCCAAGGGCCATATACCAAACAAAACAGATTAAAACGGGTTATGTAAATATATTAATCACAATCCGATTTAAATAACTACATACCCGACCAAGCGGTATTATAATACATATCCCAAGCCCGTATAACGGAAAATAAGTTAAAAGTATTTACCTGAGCGAAATATAATATTTATCTCAGCCGTTTTAACAATTGGTGAGTGCAAGTAGCTTTTACCGGGCTCCTAATCTGGAATGAAGGTTTTAATAACCTGTTAGATTCCTAACGGGTCTTACTTAAGTTCAAACTTAGACTGGTTAGTTTTAAAGAAAGCTTTACGGTACAAAACGCGTGATTAAGCGAAGACCGGATTAGAATGTGGTTTAGACCCGACAAGTTTGAGGGCTTGTATAATATGGGTAAACTAAACACATTCTGGATTTTGAGACAATAATGATAAGGTTTGACCCGTTTCGGTCAATTTATGCAAACTAGTTACATAAACCGAAACGAACGCGAATAATGCATAACGGGTAACCAAATGAGTCATGAACAGGTTTCCTAAGTTAATATGCTTTAAATATGTTAATTAAATTGCCTTTTTAGCATTAATCATATTTAAACCCAATTTTTGGCACCAAACTTGCTACCCACTGATAAGATATAATATTTAGGGATTTTTAGGAATTTTTGTCAAATTTTATACTGACCATAACAAAGAGTTCTAGCATAAATTCGGTAAATTACGGTAATGCCCTTTTCATTAATAAAATGAGTTTTACATATCATTTCGATACCAAACCTTTTCCCACTGATGTCATATGTTAAATAAAATATTTTTAACAGTAGAGACTAATCAAAACTTCAGAATTTTATAAACATCTTGAATACCGTTAATTACCGACTTTTACGCTTATTTGGCGCATAGTATGGTTTAAAACCATATTTAACGCCTAAGACTTATTACTTACCGATTTTAAAAATAAAATTTTATACTTTAACAGTAAGTATAAGTCTTGAACTCAGATTTCCAAATTTGACCTTAAAGGCATATGTAAAATGATCAAAATACCCCTACGGTGCATAGTTTGGCCATAAATGATAAACCTAACATATGTATGATATCTTACTGATATAACTTGATAAAATAAATAATTTTTACTGATTATTTTAGACCAGAACCTCAGTTTACTATTTAACCTCTTTTATAAACTTCACAATGACCAAAATACCCTTACGGGGTTTAAATTGGTTTCGGGCATAACGGAAGATATCCTACTGATATCATAACATATTGTTAGCATATTAACTTGTGGAACTGTACCTGACTCATCCGGTTACCCGTTAAGCATATACGCATTCGGTGCGGTTTATGTAACTAGTTTGCATAAATTAGTCAAAACGGGTCAAACTTTATCATTTTTAATTCAAAATCCAGAATGTATTTAGTTTACCCATTTTATACAAGTCTTCATACTTGTTGAGTCTAAATCACATTCTAATCCGGTCTTCGCTTAATCTTGCGTTTTGAACCGTAAACCTTTCATAAAAACTAACCGGTCTAAGTTATAACTTAAATAAGACCCGTTAGGAATCTAATAGGTTAATAAAACCTTCGTTCCAGATTGAAAGCCCCGGTAGAAGTACCTACACTTGCTGATTAGAATATACGACTGAGTACAAATTACATTTTAACTCAGGTAAATACTTTTAACTTATTTTCCCTTATACGGGCTTGGGATACGGTAAATTATTACCGCTTGGTCGGGTGTAGAAACCTTTTATTCGAATATGTTTAAATTGTATAATCCCGTTTTAATCAGTGTTGCTTGATAACAAATAACATTGGGGGTTAACGACCGTGTCCTGGATATCCTTGGCTCATTCAAAAAGCGTGAATGGCCACGACTTAAGCACAGGGTGTAGGCATACACCTGTCTGTTGCGTATGTAAAAGATATTCTCACTCGTAAGGAAACTTCTTGTGAGTTTATATTTGTGGTGTGTCGATTAATCTTGTTCGGCTTTTATACCGACCCTAAATGTTGGACAAACATGTGAATCTGATACAATATTGTTATTAATATAATTGTCCCAAGTTATAAAATGTTTGTGCCTTGCGCATTTAAACCAATTTTTACAAATGTTTTCAAAAGAGTCGGTTAATTGTATTTACCAGTATATACTGACGTATTTTTCCAAAAATACTAAGTGACAGGTACCGTACGTAATTGGCTGGGAGCTCGGGCGTTAATAAAGAATCTTGCAAGTTCTAAACGTCTAAAGTCTGTTGAACAATATTTATATTCTGTTTTAAGATCCGCATGTGGATCCACTTACAACCGTTGTGTAATATTTTATTATACTTTCTGTTTCGGTTTGTAATATTATTTTAGACTTCCGTTGTGCATTAAACTGTGATTATTTGACTATGATGATATCAACTACGTCACGATACTCCCCGCCGGGCCCACCGGTAATACGTGGAAATATCGGGGTGTGACACCAACGTCCTGGGATGAATCCTCCACAGCTTTGTAGTAACGCTCGAACGTCTTACAGTCCAAGCGTATAACCCGGAACCTTGAAGATAAGGCGTCAACGGTGCGGCCGTGGTCTGGACCACGGAGTTGTGCAAAATATTGTTGCACACGGACCCATAGACCCCCTGCCCTCGACGAGGAGGATCGGTATACACCTCCTCCCAAGCCTCCACCAACGCAATGTCCTCCACATCGGTCCACGGCGAACTAGCAGCCATGTTGGCAAAAACTGAACCACGTCTGTTTGTTGGAAACGTTGAACACAATATGAGAGAAGGAGAAGAACGGTGAACGGCGTGTGTGTCTTTAGGGGGTATATATAGTTAGTTAATATGGGGGATTAAATGAGTATTTAATGTAACTTTAAATGAATATATTATTTTAAATGGCTGTTGAAACGGCGTTGAGATCATTATTATATAATTTTTTTTTCATTGAATTTTACTGCAATTGAACTAGAATTCAAACGTAAATCAGTAAACTTTATAACTTTATTATGATTCAATACAAAGTACATAAAAAACATAACACAAAAAAATACAAACATAATCATTTGAACTAGAATACACCAAACCGCTAGGGCCAACTAGGTAGGAGATCCGGATTCTGATTCCGGAATTTGCATCGAAACACCTAGCAATGATAAAGATGGGTCGTGAACTGGTAAGTTCCATCAACCCACATTTATATTGGCCTAGGTGATATGTAACGGGTTGTTCACATTTTCTTCAACGGTTCGGCGGCTTCAGTTATGTTTGGAGACCTGGCTAACACATTGGCGAGTACAATATGTGTTAGCCAGGGTCTCATCAACCACCCTAAAGGGGCAGAACCGTCATGTGCCGAACAACCCGTTAGACCCTTCACGTGTCCGTTGTAGATGAGTTCTTGAACCCGATCGACCCCGCAGAGCACGTGGAAGGGGAAATCCGATCACATCCGATGAAATCGGAGGAGATCTGTGTCTGTTGTAGATGACTTCTTAAACCCGTTTGTTGAATTCGAAAAAATATTTTTCAGGGGTCTGCCCATTTTTTGAAGCTGTGAACACTAATGGGGTAGAGGATATGGTGAAGAAAAGGTTGTATATAAACAGAGTTGAACTTCAAAAAATTTAAAAATTAAAGCGTCCACCAGACCTTTTTAAAGCGTCCGCCAAAGCTAAAGCGTCCGTTCAGACTTTTTAAAGCGTCGTCCAGACCTTTTTTAAAGCGTCGGCCAGACCGTTCCGGTGCGTCAGCCGGACGCTTGGGAAAGCGTCAGCCGGACCATTGCGGTACGTCAGTCGGACCATTCCGGTGCGTCAGCCAAATAATCAACAGACGCTATAATTCTGATAAGAAACCAGGGATGCAAGCCGTGGAATCATTGCGTCCACCGACGCATCAACATTAATCAACAGACGCTTGAACATGTCGGACACGTGTCAAACACGTGTCAGCTTGTAGCAAAAAGACACATCAACATAATATGAGGACGCTTCCGACACTGTGTGGACCTTCCAAAGACGCAGGAACGTGACAAAATTGCAAAGTCACTTGGTCAACCAACATTTTGGTAATTTTCCCCTTTTTTCCTTGTACATTGATCTTTTCATATTTTACACACCTTATATTTATATATGTGTAAGTTAACCATTTACATACAAATAACTGTTTTATATATAGTTGTTTTTAGATAAGCTACTAGATGTATGTAAGTACACCACCTAACAGTGTTCTTTAAATGTAGAAACGTGACTCTGAGAGCACCTCTTCAATGAATACTTCGGGTGGCTGAGGTCTGAACCCAAGTCTGCAAAACAAAAACACCGTTTGGACTCGTTACAGGAATAAGGGGATTCCTGTAACCACCCTCAGGCGTGAGAATAAGTATGAGAAAAAAGTAAATGAATGTGAATGAATGTTACCTTGACGTCTCCATCTATTTATACTGTTCTACTTGTTTAGAGTTTCCCCTTTTTTAGGTATCTCCGTTTGCATGGGGTTAGCCCATGGCTTCGAAGATTGTGTATATCTTCCCCATATTTCGGAGATTCGGTTTCATGGAAGTTCTTGAACATAAACAAGGTAAGTCTTTACCTGCTCTGGAGTTCATGGACCTTGGGCGATTGGCTAACGAGAAGGCCCGGATGCTTTCAATGGGCCAAAGAAAAAGATTGCAGCTTGCAAGAGTGATGGCAATGGATAGGCCCATTTGGCTGCTTGATGAACCTTCGGTTGCGTTGGATGATGAAGGTGTGAAGCTTTTGGAGCAAATGATTGCGGATCATAGGAGCCAGGGTGGAATAGCGATTGTGGCGACACATTTACCGATTCAGATTAAAGATGCTATGATCTTAAGGTTGCCTCCAAGGTTTCCAAGAAGGATAACTTTAGTAGACATGCTTCCTCATTGAGGTGAATTGACAAATTTACCCTTTTGGATTTTTGTCTGTTGTTTGGGTTTATGGATTGCTAAAAAGCTTTGTTTCCTTGTACATAGGGCTGTAAACGAACCAAACGTTCGGCGAACAGTTCGTGAACCGTTTGGCGGGAAGTTCGTTTGTGTTCGTTCGTTTATTAAACAAACGAACATGAACAAAAAATTTTGTTCGTTTAGTTAAATGAACAAACATGAACAGAGGTCGCGTTCGTTCGTTTATGTTCGTGAACGTTCGGTAACGTGTTCGCTTGTGTTCGATAGTTCATTAGTGTTTTTAGTTCTTATATTTATTTAAATATATCAAAATTCTGACAAATTAAATATCTAATAAGTGTTAGTGTATTATATATTCTGTTCATGAACTATTGTTTGTGTTCGTTTGTTTCCATTTGTGTTCATGAACATTAGTTTGTGCTTATTTGTGTTCGTCAACATTCGTTGCCTAAAATTAACAAACAAACACAAACGAACACGAACAAGTTCATTTCCTTAACAAACGAACACAAACATAAAATACCGTTCGATAAGTGTTCGTGAACGGTTCGCGAACACATATATTTTTTAACAAACGAACACGAACAAGGTCGTGTTCGTGTTCGTTTGGTTCGTTTACAGCCCTACTTGTACACCCTACATGAGAACATTAAAATAACTAAAGGATTATTGGATTTCAAATTATTGTATTAACTATTATGGATTGCTTCATACGTTTAATATAAAAAGAAAACATATTGGTTGGGATGTTTAATTTGAATTATAAATTTCATGAATCAAGTTGAGGATATGGTGGGGCGGGGGTTTGGGGCACGGGTTGACACGTGAAGTTGGTGCCCCCCCCCCCCCCCCCGCTCGTGAGTGACGTGTCCGTAGGGTATGGCGGGGCGGGGCGTGGCTAGCATGGCTTGGCCAGCTTTATTAAAATAAAATAAAAAACCTAAGTTAAAAAATACACACAACATTTAAAAAAAACCTAAAATTTTATTAAAATTTCCTAAAAATTACAAAATTCTACAAAAAAAAAAAGATTACAAAATTAAAAAAAAGATTACAAAAAAAAAAACCTAAAGCGTTAGGTAAATTTCGAAAAGGGCGAGCTTATCAAACGGCTTCCGCTCCTTGCCCCGGAACTCGATGTTGGCCACCGCCACCCGGTCTTCGTGACTTATCTCCCCGCCCGGGACGCTGTCGTAGTAGGCTTTAAAACGATCGAGCTTCGGTCGTAGCTCGCGCCATTTGTGTTGGCACGCGTTTAAATTGTGCCGGTCGTTTCCCACGTTATGCCGGTAGCTAGCAAAAGCTTCCGGCCAGTAACGGGTCTCACCGGGTTGGCGACCCTTCATCTCGTCCACGACGCTCGTGACAAGGGCTAGCTCTTCCTCATGCGTCCAAGAGGCTATCGAACAAGTGTTTTGTGGGTAGCGGTTCGGGTAGGTGACTTGGGTTGGGGGTAGCGATGTGGACAGCCGGTGGGGTTGGGGGTTATATAGCGATGTGGGTGGGTGAACCGTTTGGCTTGGCCAAACGGTTATATTTTAAAATTTAAATGGCCCGCTATGACCTAGCCAACAAGCGAATAGGAGCCGGCCACGTAGGACCGCTAGGCATGCCCAACGCCCGGGCTTAAACTCCCGCCCAAGGGGCCACGCCCAAACCCAAGCCCACCCAGGATGGTGACTTGGACGTTTTCAGCCAACCCACGCCCCAACCCCGCCCCATACCCCATAGTCTTAGATCTAACAACACTATTCAAGTAAATTTTGTTATTTAAATCTACTTTTATTTGAACTATATACGTCTCATTTCTTATTTTATACAAGGGGTTTCGTTAGGGTTGTGTAATCGGGTATAGTGTTCCTCGGATTGGGTTCTTTGTTTTTTTTTTTTTTTTTGTTGGAATCGTAACCTTATACCGACCCTAAGTAGGTTTGGTTCAATCGAGTTTTGGTATTCGGGTTGCTCTGATCAGTGTAATCGATAATCAGGTTTTTAATTGGGCTTAGAACATTTTTAATAGGCTTAACAATATATTGAGCTGATAAAATCTCTATAATTTGGTAAAATTACGACGTAATGAAGCAATTGAAACTTCTTGGATGCCAATCTAACAAAACTAGTTGAATGCGATCAAATGAAGTGATCGAAACCTGGTTTGAATGATTTTCGATTGAAGCTTGTTGGTTTGCAAGTCGAACAAAGCGAACACAACTCAAAGGCTAGTTGGTTTGCAAGTCGAGCAAAGCGAACACAAGTCAAAGGCTACCGTCACATTGATTCAACACCTAGAAAAAAGTCGGGATCTTATATAACCCGAATCTTCCATACATAATCCATTTACCAAATAAAACAAGGGATGTCGGGTTTTGGCTATAATTCTTACTTGAGTTTGGTTAAAAACGCTGAATCTCCTACATAATTCGTTTACCAAACCAAAGAAGGGATGCCGGGTTTAGTTAAAAGCGTCACGCCCCTATTTTATACAACAAAGAGTTCGATGATGGAAAACCTAAACTAGACAAGAAAACCCGACCAGTAATACTATTCACAAGAAGTTTCAATCAAACAACAGAAACTTTAAATTAAAACATTGGGCAGAGGCCGCGGGAACGCAGGCCTCCACTGGCACAAATTATGACGTAGGCTCAACCACTTGAGCCGACCTTAGACTAGCACCCCTCCTAAGTGCAATGGAGGTCACCAACCTAGGCCATGGACCTTCCTGATCGCCCATTGACCCAGTCCAGGTAAGTGAGATGCCCAACAGCCTATTCTCCTTTTTATATAACATCACTCACCCTTATTTATCTCTGCTCCACCGATGCGGGATAACCTCATATTCATACTTCTGTTTCTTCTTCAGTTTTCACAACTTTTGAAACTCTAGCCAAGTACTCTCTCCATATACGCTTGTATTTTCGTTATTATATAATTTTATAAATACATATCTGTGTTTTGTGTTTTGATAATATTATTTTGCTTGAATCAAACTGCCAGATTTACCTGCTTTTTTATCTAACAACGATAATTGGAACATGAATGGAAAAAAGAAGAATAATCGATCAGATGCAGGACTCCCTCGATTTGGATGTAGTTGGTTCATGTTCACTTCATTTCTTTTGATCTGATGTAAAGCCAGATCATTCAAGAGTGTTATCTAATGAAAAGTAACGATGAAACTAAGCTGCACCACTTTCTTATGCCCAACCGGATATGACAGACTGTTAGGAATTTCCAACACCTTCATAACCGATACAAACTCTATTGCCAAGCACACACCACCAATAGATGATCCAAGGTCTCATCTCAGGTGAAGAAACACGGGTCACGCAAGACATAACCACGGTTACACCTCTTTTCTCTGACTCTACCTTTGACGGAAGCTTATTTAGCATAACTACTCTGAACTTGTTTGAAGTAGTAGTAGTCTGGACATGTTCTTTTTAAGGTTTTCTACAAGTCTTCTGTTTATAATATCTCATAGTGACCCGTTTGAAATTTACACCTCTGAATTGCGAGTATGTGACGAGTATGGGCAGATTCGTTCCAACTCGAGTCGAGTCCACTCATAACTCAGACGAGTCAGATAAAGGTAAAATTGGGTCAGGTTTTGCCATTTTGATAACAAAATAAGCAAATTATCATTTTGGTTGTGCATCAACCAAAATGAAACCTAAGTGGCTACTGGCTAAGATCCCAATACATGCACTACAATATGAAATGAACAAAACATAAAAATCAAAATAGGATAGAAACATATTTGCATGTTATATGTAGGGGATAAGTTCTTGTACAAATAATCTTAACATACTAAACATACAAATTGAAGGAAAACTCAAAAAGACAAGGTGGAATTTTTGTAATTATCAATAACTATCAAAGTTACACTACAAATGTACCTAAAAAACCTAACCCCCCCCCCCCCAACCCCCCAAAAAAAACCTAAACCCCCCTCCCCCACCCCCTAAAAAAAAACCTAAACCCCCCCCCCCCCCACCCACCCAAGCTAAAATGCTAAAAACTAAACCCCCAAAAAACCTAAAAAAATCTAAAAAACAAAAAAAAAACACACACAAAATATATATTTTTTTTTAAAATCTCTACTTTTAGTAGCAAAAAAAAAAAAAATTGTAACAAAATGTAGCGATTTTTTTATAAAAAAAATTGTGTGTTTTTAAGGTATTTTTGGTTGGGATTTTCTAATGGCACACCCCCTGTCTATCTACACACTTTTTCAATTCAATACGCATCGTATAGGCCTATACGATGCGTATTGAATTAAAGTAAAAAACATGGCAGACTGACAGGTGCAGGTTATGTCTGGCGGCGGGCATGATACGCATCGTATAGGCCTATACGATGCGTATTAAGGCACTGATTTTTCGAATTTTATTTTTTTTATGTGTTGTGTCGAATGCGTACCTAAGAAACGAAAGGGATTTCGAGCAGTTGGTCGATGACATGATAGATAAAGATCTTGACACGATCATATCCATTTTCATGTGTTAGACTAGATAGTCCAAGATGAAATATATTAAAATCATTTAAGCGGCGTGTTCCAATCAACGTTTATCGACATTGTTATAGGTGATGAAAAAACCCTAAGTGGCAGGTAAGGGTTCTTTTGACTATGCTTTTATCATTTGTCATATGGTAACAACTACCTATGGGATATTCAGTTCTCTATTCGGTCATCTTTCCAAGCTTTTACACACGAATATGTGGTTCCCAATTTGCGGAACATAATCCCACATTGCCTAAAGAAGCGGTTTTATCATGTGTCATGTCTAATTCGCGAAGAATCTCGTATGGGACAAAAGGATAACGAAGATAAAATGATATGGGACAAAAACCAACATTTCATATCTACTAAGTTGATCAACACCAACATTTCTTCGAGCTAACTGCCGATATCTCATCCTCTTATCTTGCACAGTGGGAGAAAAGACCAGCACCTATGTCAGTATTGTCCTTTAAATTCGCATAAACATATATTCGTTTCATAACCTCCTCCTATAAATCAACCCCAACTCACCCGATACGTCTTCTCTGGATCACACATGATAAAAGCGCTTCTTTAGACAATCTGGTATTATGTTCCGTTTCTTCAATATTTAAGTCTGATGTCCAAGTTTGATCACATTTGACTTCATCTGCGGCAGTCCAATGACTTTCTTGAGTCACATATCCGACAATAGGGCCCACGGATCTTATGCCCACCCGAGACTGACCTCTGGATCACACATGATAAAAGCGCTTCTTTAGACAATCTGGGATTATGTTCCGTTTCTTCAAGATGTACGTCTGATGTCCAAGTTTGATCACATTTGACTTCATCTGCGGCAGTCCAATGACTTTCTTGAGTCACATATCCGACAATAGGGCCCACAGATCTTATGCCCACCCGAGACGGACCTCTGGATCACACATGATAAAAGCGCTTCTTTAGACAATCTGGGATTATGTTCCGTTTTTTCAAGATTTACGTCTGATGTCCAAGTTTGAACACATTTGACTTCATCTGCGGCAGTCCAATGACTTTCTTGAGTCACATATCTGACAATAGGGCCCACGGAATAGAGATTTGAATAACTAACTGTGGAGAACTTTCTTGAGTCACATATCTGACATAGGGTGATAAACAACGCTGATATCATCATAGAAGCGTTGGGATTCAAGGGTTTATGAGTTAAAGTTAACATTCAGATTCAGATTCAGAAAGCAGATGATTTTGTACTTGGTTTATTCTCTTTAATCTATTAGAACGATCCTTGTTTTGTCACGTACATGCGTTTAATTCCCAACATCCTTGTAGTGTTTAGAATGTTTGAAGGAAATGTTGGTTCAATACCACCGGTTTCTAACTTTATGCTTGCATCCACCACAGTGAATATTAACTTTGTTGGAATCTACGAAGAAACTGTTCGATTTCACGGTGAGTGGAGAAATTAGCGACGGAGAAACTGTTTGTGTTTGTGGATTTCGGTTGGTTCAGAAACTTAACAAGAGAAGCAACTAAAAAAGCGGTGAACGGTATTTTAACGTACACACCGCATTCGAAGATCCTTGCATCTCAAGATGAAAACCGCAACCGTTTTTTTACTACGGAAACGGTGGCTATGGGAAATACAAACCTGACACGAACCACAATGGACTCAGACTCATACTACCCTTGTCGTTCCGTATTTTCTCCTTTTCTAATTCACGAAGAATCTCGTAACGTATGACACATGATAAAAGGGGAAATCTAATGGAACACCTGATTGAGAGAAACTTCTTCGAGCTAACCGCCGATATCTCATCCTTCTGTTGTTCAGTACTTCCGAGACGATTCAAGTTATTTCAGTTATTTCTGTTGATTCAGTACTTCAACGTATTTTAGTTGGTTTCGAATATACCCAAAGAGATCTGAACCAACCGAAATCCACTTCCGAGATGATT
Source organism: Helianthus tuberosus (assembly GCA_030545235.1). NCBI lineage: Eukaryota > Viridiplantae > Streptophyta > Magnoliopsida > Asterales > Asteraceae > Helianthus > Helianthus tuberosus. The sequence continues at coordinate 20,044,548 of CM060405.1, forward strand.
CAAGTGAGTCCTATGAAGCAAGTGTCGGTCTATTCAATTGAAAGTAAACATTGCATGCCTTGAACGAGTCTAGAACACTCGTAATCCTCAACCGGGTTTGAAACCGGACGGAATCTACGAAGAAACTGTTCGATTTCACGGTGAGTGGAAAAATTAGAGACGGAGAAACTATTTGAATTTGTGGATTTCGGTTGGTTCAGAAACTTAACAAGAGAAGCAACTAAAAAAGTGGTGAACGGTATTTTAACGTACACACCGCATTTGAAGATCCTTGCATTAGACACAATTTGTTGTAATTTGTAGATCAACAGAAATAACTGAAATAGTTCTCTTTAATCTATTAGAACGATCCTTGTTTTGAGAACCTGATTATGTTGTTCAGTACCAACAGAATGCATACACAAATAGTTCTAGTGAGTCCTATGAAGCAAGTGTCGGTCTATTCAATTGAGAGGAATCATTGCATTACATCTCCGTTGAAAACAAGTGGTTGTAATGATGGAACCCTTGATTTGAAAAAACATTTTTGAGAAATTTATATTTCAATACGCATCGTATAGGCTTATACGATGCGTATTAATCGATGATTTTACTGAAATACCCCTAGTTTTCTGATAAATCCAGGGGTATTTTTGAGAAAATTCAAAGTTAGTACGAATCGTATAGACCTATACGATTCGTATTAAGCTGATATACGATACAACATAGGCCTATACGATCGTATATGGCATTATTTCAAATTTAGTGTTATCGTGTTTCCCTCGGTTCGACGCGTATACGTCTCGTTTTTGCTGAACTTTCGCATATTTTGTCGTTTTATTACGTATACCTTCAACATAAGTCGTTTCGGAGCCGTTCTGTTGCGTGCGAATATCTTATTCTATGATTACGTACAGTTTTGTTTGAAATCCACTTGAACTCCATAGTGCCGTATTGTATTATATGTATACGTGTGTGGAAATATCGTTAGTCGCGTACTTTGACGTATTTTTGCGTATTTTGACGTATTCTAACATATTGTTGCGTATTTAATAGTATTTTTGATGTATTTTAGCGTATTTTAGCTTATTTTAACGTATCTTAGGGTATTTTTACGTATTTTAGCGTATTTTAGAGTATTTTTGCGTATTTTTGCGTATTTTGACGTATTCTAACATATTGTTGCGTATTTAATAGTATTTTTGACGTATTTTAGCGTATTTTAGATTATTTTAACGTATTTTAGGGTATTTTTACGTATTTTAGCGTATTTTAACGTATTTTAACGTATTTTAGCCTATTTTAACGTATTTTAGCGTATTTTAACGCATTTTAGGGTATTTTAGCGTATTTTAACGTATTGTAGGGTATTTTAACGTATTTTAACATGTTTTAACGTATTTTAGCGTATTTTAACGTATTGTAACGTATTTTAGCGTATTTTAACGTATTGTAACGTATTTTAGCATATTTTAACGTATTGTAACGTATTTTAGACAACAACAGATAATGAACGTATTGTTGGACTTCTTGTTCCTAATGTACGCCTCAATTCATCTTTTTTACTCTTCTCTACGATTTCAACAAATAGTACCGCAACCGTTTTTTACTACGGAAACGGTGGCTATGCGAAATACAAACCGCAATCGTTTGTGACTATGGGAAACACAAGTTTTCTTTTTGAGCTTGATGGATGTCCGTTATCTCAATTGTGGCGTGCATTGTTTAAATCTGAATATAACTAGATGTTACGTGTAACTTCATTAAACCAAGAACAAAGCCTATTTTTCAAAACACATGTGTTCGTATCAGCGTTGTTTATCACCCTGGGTGAGCATTGGAAACCCGACAAACAGTCTTGACAACTTATCTATCTGTGTGTGTCACATCCATCCTATTTGTGTATGCATTCTTTTGGAGAACTTATCATGTGTTGCAGTTTGGAAAGATGTAACACCTCGAAAATCCACGTCCTATAATGTATTGACACGTGTCATAAGCTTAAACGCGTGTAAGAATACTCTAGAGGGACTAAAGTTGACAAACATGGAAACTATGTGAATATAAGAGTTCAGAATGTCAACAATAGATAAATATATCTTTAAATAACCCTACATGATGTTTATACCTTTAAACGAATAAATCATGGATCATGCGAAGCTAAATATGAAAGAAAGTGAGAGATTACAAACTACAGGGGTTAAATGTGTCAACATGTTTAAAGTATACCTCTGAGTGACCTTTTAGCAAACCCGAAGCTTTGTAATGATTAATTATGCTCACTAGAATGCATGATAAAAATTTCATAAAGTTTTGTTATCGTATGAGAAAGTTATGATCAAATTCGTATACGAGGGGTTAAAAGCGTCAACGATGAAGTTTATGACTTTTCAGGTGAACACAAAGTTAACCGAGGACTTAACAAAGTGGGTATATGTCTTGAAGCCCTTATAAGTCAAATTGGAGGGTTCAAAATGCAAGAAATAAAGTCGAAACAAAGTTTATATGGACCAAGGACCAAAAATGCAAAAATCTAAAGTTTGATTTGATTCAGGAGGGCGTCGCGCGACGCGAGGGTCCCTATGGGGACCTACGCGTGACGCTATGGGTCCACTGATACCGAATTCTTTGCTAGGTGTCTGCCATTTCCATTCTAACCGACTTATCTTGCCTTTTATCATCACCAAGGGTTGCCTAGGCTTGCTTAGGGACATTAGGGACACTTGTTGATGATCAAGGATCAGTGGTAGCATGATTTGTCAATAATCTATGAGATCAAAAGCACTATATAAGGCCCTCTTGTTGCAACCATTTGATCACACCTTCCTTCTGCATTTCTGGAGCTTCCTGGAGCTTAAGAGCAGACCCAAGACATTCCTAATTGTGCATAGGACTTCAGTAAGTATGCTTAACCGTTCTTAGTTGAGTTTTTACTTAGTTTTAGCTTAAAAGTCAAACCGTCGTAATTACCGTTTGACTTAGCGATTAATCATTAATGGTCCAGTGATTAGTCGAATTGAAGGTAGTTATAAGTTGGTAATTATGTGGGCATTAAACCCTTAAAAGGGCACCCTCTGATTCCCACTCTATCTAGACCATTTGTCGGGTCAAAGTTGATTAGAAAAAGTCAACAGAATGCTAATATTCTAATTAACGCATAATTAACAATGCAGAAGGCGTGTAACCTATTTTATCACTCATATAACTTGGTAATAAGTATAATAACTGGTCTAAGCTTGTTTGATCCGACAATTTTCTGTTTAGACCCGGTTCGGAACCGAAAGTCGCAAAACTTTGACTTTTGCCTTGACTTCAGTTCTGACCCGATTTAGTATGATTTGGAAATGCCTTAGAGCTTCCTTAAGGCCAGGTTACATGCTAGTATAACCCTCTGTGATTATACACCTTGGTTCATTAGTTATCCAATTAATATGCATGATTCCGTTAATTGCCTATATGTTGACCATTATGCCCTTTTCACCATAAAACGTGATTTTTAAAAATGTAAAAGAGTAGAAACCTTAGGTACTGATTTATAAACTTGTACCCAAAATTTGACATCAGTTTGAGGTGTAGATTGAGAGTTATGCTCATTAGCGTAATTAGAAAGCTTCTTAGCGATTAAACGGCATAATTAGCATATAGCCTATTTAAGCCTACTTTTTGATATCAAAATTTTTACCCACTGATGTAATATAATATTTTGGGATTTTTGAAGATTTTTAATTAATTTTAGGCTGAGCATAACTTAGGGTCGTAAGCATGATTCGGTAATTGTCGGTTTTGCCCTTTTAGGCTATAAAATGAGTTTTACATATCTTTTTGACCCCAAACCTTTGCTACTGAATTTATATGATAAATACATTATTTTAAACCTTCTAGAATAATAAAAATATCAGCTTTCTATATAAAACCCGGAAATGGCTTCTAATCGCCTTTTAAGCGTTTTTAACGCATAGTATGTACTAAAACTGTTTTAAACATACAAGGGTTGATACCTACTGATATTTTAGGTAAATTATAATATTTTAACAGTAAGCAAAAGTTGTTTAACTCAGACTTCAGTTTTGAGCTTTTCGGCTTATGTGAAATTACCAAAATGCCCATACGGTGCATAGTTTGGTTATAATTGATAAATTTCACATATATGCAATACCCTACTGTTATAACTTAGCAAATTAAGTATTTTGCTGATTATATCAGACCTGTAACTCAGGTTAATACTTAAACTCTTTTATAACCTTGTAAATGACCAAATTACCCCTACGGGGCATAGTTTGTGTTTAAATTCGTTTCGGGCATAATAAAAGACATCTTACTGATGTCACAACATATTTGAGGCATATTAACTTAGGAAACCTATAAATGACTCTCATAATTACCCGTTACGCCTCTTGCGCGTTCGGTTCGGTTTATGTAACTAGTTTGCATAAATTAGCCGAAACGGGTCAAACTTTATCGGTTTTATCTCAAAATTCAGAATGTGCTTAGATTACCCATATAAGGCAAGTCTTCAAACTTGTCGGGTCTAAATCACATTCTATTCCGGTTTTCGCCTAATCGTGCGTTTGAACCGTATCTTCCTTTAAAACTAACCGGTCTAAGCTTAAGCTTAACTAAAGACCGTTAGGATTATAATAGGTTATTATAAACCTTCGTTCCAGAATAGGAGCCCAGTAAAAGCTATCTGTACTTGCTGATTTGATACGGCTGGGATTGAATATTATATTTAGCTCAGGTAAATACTTTTAACTTAATTTCCCTTATACGGGCTTGGGGTACGGTATATAAAATACCGCTTGGTCGGGCATTCGACCTTAATTGTTTGGTGGTTAAGTATTATCGAGATGACCCGTTTAAATTATGTTTTGTTTGCTTAACGCCTTTGGGGGGTTAATGACCATGTCCCGGATATCCTTGGCATCATTTTACGAAATGGCCACGACCTAAGCGCGGGGTGTAGGCGTACACCCGTCAGTGCCAAAATAAATAATGTGGTGTGTCTATTGATCTTTAACTGGCACGAACCGGGATACTGAACGCATAAGGAACATGTAATTCTTTTACAAGATTATATATTTAAATAATTATCCCAAGTTATAAAAAGTTTGTGCCACGTGCATTCAAATCAAATTTTAACCATTTTTAAAATGAGTCAGTTAAATTGTATTTACCAGTGTAAACTGACGTATTTTCCAAAAAGGTTAAGTGCAGGTACTATGCGAACTAGGCTGGCCTTCTCCTAGCGTCCACAATAAGTCTCGCAAGCTTTGACGTCAAACTGTTGAACAATGCTTCCTATTTATTTTGATCCTTCTGTGGATTATTTTTCAACTGTTTGTGATACTTGACATTACAATTATATTCGGTTGAAATATATCTTTCATTTGCTTCCGCTGTGCATTTAAATATTGTGTTGTTTGACTGTAACGTTGCCAACCACGTCACGATGCCCCCACCGGGCCCACCGGTCAAACGTGGAAATATCGGGGTGTGACAAAACATGACCGAATAGAGATTTGAATAACTAACTGTGGAGAACTTGTTTGCGTTATCCATCAAGGGTTTATGAGTCAAAGTTAACATTCAGATTCAGAAAGCAGATGATTTTGTACTTGGTTTATTCTCTTTAATCTATAAGAACGATCCTTGTTTTGTCACGTACATGCGTTTAATTCCCAACATCCTTGTAGTGTTTAGAATGTTTGAAGGAAATGTTGGTTCAGTACCACCGGTTTCTAACTTTATGCTTGCATCCACCACAGTGAATATTAACTTTGTTGGAATCTACGAAGAAACTGTTCGATTTCACGGTGAGTGGAGAAATTAGCGACGGAGAAACTGTTTGTATTTGTGGATTTCGGTTGGTTCAGAAACTTAACAAGAGAAGCAACTAAAAAAGCGGTGAACGGTATTTAACGTACACACCGCATTCGAAGATCCTTGCATTAGACACAATTTGTTGTAATTTGTGGATCAACAGAAATAACTGAAATAGTTCTCTTTAATCTATTAGAACGATCCTTGTTTTGAGATAACGGACATCCATTCGACAGTGGAGGATCTCATTCGACAGCTTCGATAAATTAAGGAGTATTCTCAAATAATGTTTCCTAGATGGTTGAAGACCAACAAATGTCCAAAGTGCTACTTCTTCGTTCGAGTGACGGAAAGCTACTGCGTGACAGGAAGCTACCTTGCAAAAATTAAAAAATTAAATCGACACCCTCAATACGCATCGTATAGGCCTATACGATGCGTATTACTTTTTGGTAGGGGATAATGGCAGCCTTTGGCAGGCATAGAAGTTTGAACCCACCTCAATACGCATCGTATAGGCCTATACGATGTGTATTGAGGGTGTCGATTTAATCCACCTTGTCTTTTTTACTTTTCCTTCAATTTGTATGTTTAGTAGGTTAAGTTTATTTGTATTTGATCTTTATCCGTTATATGTATTCTATGCATAATAGAGATGGCCAAATGGGTTGGTTGTTGGGGTTGGGTAACATGTCAAACGGGCCGAGCAATACAAGTAGTATTTCTTCAAGTTAGATTCAAAGAATATATTATCTCAATATTAATCTTGACCCGTTTTCTTTTCAACATAACCTGAATTGACCCGTTCATAAGTAAATGGGTTGAAATTGAAGTTTTGTTTTTTAATGTTTCCTTTTTGGCAACTTTGCTTATTTTTTCAGTAAACTGCCATATTGGTCCCTGTGGTTTGGGCACTTTTGCTATTTTAGTCCAAATATCAAACTTTTTAAATCTGGGTCCCTGTGGTTTCACTTTTATTGCCATTTTAGTCCAAAATTCAAAAACTCCCTTTTTAACTGTTGCAACCTGTCTATTTTGTCTTTTTGTGCAGGGGTATTTTTATCCAACTAATTTTCATTTAACATATTCTTAAATAATAAAACTAAATAATCCTTTATCACATTCCCCAAAACATCTTTTCCAAACTCTTCTCTGCTCATGAAACTGCTCATGAACCGGCGTTCCCGCCTTCCACCGGCCAGCAACATTCAATACCTCACCGGAGCTCCGTTTCTGCTTCGAAACCTCACTGGAGCTCTGTTTCTGTTCAGAACATTCCAGAAGGTATGTTTTCTAACACATCGATTTCTAAGATTCATCTAAATCGCCAACAAACATCTTCTGTAATGCATTAATTTCACGATTTTCACCAGTTTTCGTTTTAATTTCACGATTTTCACAGCTTCCCCTCCACCACCGTACACCCACACCACCGTCTTCCCTCTACCACCATACACCCACACCACCGTTTCCCCTCCACCACCACCGATCTTGTTGCGACCACCTCAACACCATTCATCAAAACCAGGCACCACCACCGAACCTGTTGTGCCGTTTATTAGAGAGACAGAGAAAGATGAGAGGGATGGGGGAAGGGATATGGTTTGGTGGTGTGTGGTAGGGTTTTTGAGGTAAAGAGAAAGAAGAGGGGTGGGATCTGTGTTATGTTTTGAGAAGATGGAGTGTTTGGAGAAGATTAGGGTTTGGTGTTGGGGAAGATGATTATCTGCTCTTTTATATGGGGAAGATGAATATCTTGAGGAAGGTGATAAGGAATTATTTAGTTTTATTATTTAAGAATATGTTAAATGAAAATCAGTTGGACAAAAATACCCCTGTACAAAAAGATAAAATAGGCAGGTTGCAACAGTTAAAAAAATGAGTTTTTGAATTTTGGACTAAAATGACAATAAAAGTGAAACCACAGGGATCCAGATTTAAAAAGTTTTGAGATTTGGACTAAAATAGCAAAAGTGCCCAAACCACAGGGATCAAAATGACAATTTACTCTTTTTTCAGGCAATGGCATATGAGCCGAAGAAACTTGCAAAGGCGAAATTGGTATTTCAAAAGTAAAAAATGTTGGTTCAGAAATGGAGTTTATTTATTTATTTTTTGTCAGTGGTACTACTTCCCCTTAAAATTGCAATGGGTTAATGGATTTAAACACCTCCAACTATGGCCATTTGGCCGATGGCACTCTCAACTTTGACTTTGGCTCCCACCACTCCTAACTTAACACTTGGGTTGCTGTGTCACCCCGTCGTTAACCAAACACTAACTTGGTTACTTTTATTGTCCTACGTGGCTAATTTTAGATGATGTGGCGCTTTTTTAATGAGGTGGCATGCTGATGAAAACTTATATATTATATATATAAAAGTCAATTTATATCACCCCCTCTCTCACACTTAACACCACCACTTCGACCGCTCCATCTCATCTCACCGTTAGGGTTTCATCATCACCACTCTATCTCATCTCACCGTCAGGGTTTCCGCCACCTAATCGGAACCACCGCTGGCCGTTTTTCCGATATCCGATGGACGCGACCGCTAATAACATGAGATTGAGCCGTTTTTCCGATCTCCGACGGACGCTGGCTAGCACTTTGCCTAGCCCTAGCTCTAGCGGCACCGACATCGGAGCAACATGAGATTGAGCCGTTAGGGTTTCCGCCACCTAATCGGAACCACCGCTGGCCATTTACATTTGAACGAAATCCAATTGAGATTCAGTCCTCTCGGAAAGAATGGCGTGTTGTTTCCGATCATCATGAGGTAATTTGTTTATTTTAACAGTTAAACACTCGCTGTTCACTATTCTAGAGCTATTTCAGGGGGTGGTGTGATGTTGAGGATGGGAACAGTGGTGCCGTTGCCGGTGAAATCCGCCGTTTCACCTCCACTTGTAGTGTGAAATCGCTGTTGAAAGATGAAAATGAGAAGGCGATGATGATAATGATTTGTGTACGGATTCATATCCGAGCATCGTAATCAGTCATTGGGTCAACATCGACCCGTATCTTGGTGGGGCAACCCAGATGGTATGTGAGAGCTCCAACAAGGGCTTTTTATTTGCTCTTACGGTGCAACCGGTGTTGCAGCCATGGCGGTGATCGTCCCTCTTGTCTGATCTTCATGTTAGAGATCTGAGCCACTTTCTCTTTGCTTCATGTTACAGACTTGCAGGTGGGGCGGTGGTGGGAGGATGGTGGCAGGTAGGGTGTTGGTGGGTGGTGGTAAATGGTGAAGTTAAATGGCGGCTGGTGTAAATGATGATGGTGGTTAATGGTGGCAGGGGGTTCAGTGGTGGGCGGTGATGGTTTTTGGTGGAAGTTGGTGGAGAGAGGGAGGCAGGGAAGAGATGTAGAGAGATAGGGGCCACGTCAGCATGACACCTAATCTGAAACAAGCCACTTCATCAAAAAGTGGCCACGTCATACATGCCACATCATATTAAAATGACACGTAGGCTAATTTTCGTAACCAGGTTAGTGTTTATTTAACGAGGGGGTGCCATGACAAACAATGTGTTAAGTTGGGAGTGGTGGGAGCCAAAGTCAAAGATGAGAGTGCCATCGGCCAAATGGCCATAGTTGAGGGTGTTTAAATCCATTAACCCAATTGCTATTAGTTCTTTCCAAAGCTAAATTAAGTATTTGTTATCTTTTATTAGTTATTACTCTTCTTAATTTTTAAACCAATTTCATCACGGTTTTAAAGAACTACAATTTTTTATACGTTAATATTTTTTAATGAAAATTACACCATAAAAACACGTATTTTATTCACTTTAATTTAAGTAAAACATTGCTACAGTTTTTATTTAAATTAAAAAAAATAACATTTTACATCTGTGTTCCACATCATCAACAAAACTTTTCAGAGTGCTCTAGGTTCTTTTACTAGCAATAACATGTAATACAAATCCAATGAGTAAATAGATAAACAAGATCAGTTGCATATTCATCTACGGATAGCACTTTTAGGCAAAAGAAACCTGAAGATGAAGGCTAGTTTTCCTCTTGCCCAGTGGCGGATCTTGCTCATTGAACGTGCCAGGGCCGAAAGACAAGGGCACTAAAAAAAGCCCGATAAAAATTTTCGATCGAAATGCGGAAAATTAGCACTATGGTAGAAAAACTTGCCCGGGCCGTGGCCCTGTCAGAGCCCTATTAAGATCCGCCCATGCTCCTGCCAGCATTGCATAGGTGTAATGCATCTTCTCTTGAATGTAAGAAAGCGTGAATACGAAAAGGGCAGCTGCCATTGAGACTACACTGATAAGAAATAGACCACGCAAGCCACGAAAGTTTAGAACCTTTACGTTATTAGGTGGTGTTGACTGTGGATCTGACTTTTGGCCAAACCACTTTTCTTGTAATGATTGTAAAGTCCCGTCTTCCCGTAATCTTGCAATCTGTGTTGACATCTCAAGGGTCAAAGGTGAACCTTTGGGGAATACCTGAAAAAAAAAAAAAAAAAAACTTAAACAAGCTAGTAACAACAGTTGATAACTATAAGTTAAGTTAAAATTAGTAACAACAGTTGATAACTATAAGTTAAGAATAGTGGAGCGAGGGAGGACACTAACGAAGCCAAAACCATTAGTGCTATCTTCAGACACGACCATGGAGTAGCCAGATGGATGAAGTACAAGGAACTCTTTAATGTAAGGGATTTCATCGACGATTGCATCAACACCACCTTTCTTACTCCCTAATGACAATGCATAAGCAACTTCATTTGCTGAACTATAATTCTTTAATCTGGTGTCATTGAAATTTAGGTTCCTAAGAATAACTCCCTTCATAGGAGAACCATCTTGGTACCCAATTAAGCCTTTCGTTGATGCTAACTGAAGTTGTTCCACGGTTAATAGCGAACTTAATGTTGCAGTGTAGCTAGAAACGAGCACAAGCACAACGAACAACCATACAGTGACAACAAATCTTGACAAATTACTTTCCAGCTTCTGTCCTGCAAATTCGATTTTGAAACAAAATTTTTAAAATTGACTCTTACTATAACTATAGCTCTTTTCTAGCTCTAGTTCTTTTATAGTTACATAACCACGTATACTTTTGAGGCGTATTGGGCAATGAGGGTCATTTAGGGTTAGGGGGTGTGTAGATACTTTTGGGGGGGTGTGTGGATACCTCCACCATTAAATAATAACTGGATTCGATTATGACACTCATAAACTGAAACTTGGTTATGTTGTTAAAACAAAAAGAAATATAATAAATAGCTTACTATGCGCATAGACAAGGGTTGAAAAGGAAAACCACAAGGTTACTCCTGTTTGTTGTACCAGTGAACCGTGAAATTCCTCATTCTTCCCATGTTCAAGAATCCAAATGACAAACCCTAGTAGAATAAAGAAGCAAGCAGATACAAGCCAAAGATCTGAACTAAATGGTTTCATAAATATCCACAGGCTTGCATCTGCATTTCGATATAATATTGCTAGGCCAAGATCCGTGAATGGCAGTGTGAAGTCGACATACCGAGATCTGTTAGTTGTGATTGTTATATCTCCAACGGCAGCATCAAATTCCTGATACAAACAATAACTTATAATTGTGTATTATGGGCTACATAGAATACTGCAGGCTTAGAAAAAAATGCATACCATTGCATGGACTCGATCTATAAGATCGTTGTAATTTACATCACTAGCACTAGCATTATTCATAAATGGAATGCACTGAAAGGTTACATTGGGATCTATTCCAGCAAAGGCAGCTAGGAATACTTCTGAACAAAACCCCGAAACAGTTGTTGATTTAGTTTGAGCATCATAATCAACTTGAAAGAGTTTCCCTTTTCTGTTTGCAACTGGAATACCAATTCTGAGGCGTTTGGTACTCACTTGGAGCTTCCTGTGTGTTGGATTATTCACGATACCTCCTGGCCACATGATAGATTCCAGACCGTCATCGGTGGAATAATTCAGCTTACCAATCTTTTTGGTGAAAGAAGCATTCGTTGTCCAAAACCCAATTTTCACTTCCTCTTTACTTATCACATTTTTTATTTCTAGGACATCTGCCACAACCCTCGTGTTCCTAAACATGAAATTACCACATAAACCGTCAAATGAGATTCTTAACATCTGATTCAGAAGTGTTGTACACCACTGAGCCGAGCCATTCGTTTCCAAATCTTTTGTGTTCAATTTAAGAACAGACACTGTCTTCTCAACAGCCATTGCCAGTGCTGAAATTCCATCATATGCTGAAATAGCATAAGCATTTATGTCCCTGTGATATTCCTTTCTCCATTTCATTGTGAATTTGTGAAGGTGCCTTGATTGAGGGATATATGATTTAAAACCTACCACCCCTTGCATAGATTCAAGAACTTCACCATCCATGAAATCCAGGAAGTCCATAGTCTTGCTGGTGACAATCCATTTGTAACCTGCATCCATCATTCCTAGATATTTGGCATTTTGGAAAAGGTGGGATGAAAGGGAATGAGTAGCATGTATGATGTATAGTTTCGTTTGCATATTCGACAGCTTGTGAAGCTCTTCCAGTAAAACTTCATTGCTAGCAGAGGTTGAAATAGCACTCATATATGTTATAGTTATACCTTTTTCCTTGAAAGAATTGGTCATAAATGTAGCCATGTCTCTCCCATCTTCAGTGTCCTCAAAGATAACAATAGCATGTTGCCATCCAAAGGATAATGCCATCGAAGCAATGGCTTGAACCTGAGTTGTTTCGTCTCGTGTAATTTGAAAGAAATAAGGATGTCTGTTGTTTGAAGATGGCAATGGTGAGAGTGAAAGAATAGGCACTCTAGATTGGTCCCCCAATAACCCAAGTGAAGATCAGAAGTTAATCACGACTTTCTTGTTCGGTCCAGTATCGTTTATTATTTACTTTAGTTTATTATGGGTCAAGACTATTATGTTTATGTTTTATGTTTGGGCCGTAGGCCACATGTAATGGGTCGAACAGAATGATTAGTCCAGTAGGTTTAATGTACCGATTAGAACTTGTGGGTTTGGGCCGAGAGCTTCATGAACCGGTACGTCCAAAACAAATGAGCGGCTATCATGGAACCAACACATCTCTTCGCTGAAACGTTGTGACGTTTGGAGACGTACCTGTTCACTGCATATAAAGCCGGCCGCAACCCTTGTTCAAAAATGTCAGTCAGTTTATTGAAGTTTCTGTTAATGCAAGTTATTATTCAAGTTCTATTCGGTTAGTATTATCATTCAGAAATTTCTGTTAGTTTGATTCATAATGATGCATTGTGATTATTGTGGCTTGTATAAGAACGATTGTGTATGTGATCACAACACCATCCGTTCCGACTGGTCCTGGGTTTCCGATGACGATGATACCAACATTGGTATCAGAGCCAAAGGTTCACAGGGAAACGGAAAGGGTTGTGATCATGGGGATGTTTGTCTTCGCGGTAAAGGAAAAGCGGTAGAGATCGGAAGTAGTAGTAATGTTTGGAACGTTGGAAAGTGCGGCCGGGGCTGCAATCTTGGGAAAAGAATTGCGCAGGGGAAGCCAACCAAGCGTTCAGTGAAGGTATCCGGGAAGGATTACGCGAAGAAGAAGGTTCCTAAAGGCGTCGGAAAGAAAGATAACCGGAAAGGGAAGGCACCGGTTGGACGGCCGAGGAAGGCTGGAGTGAAATGTTTTATTTGTAAACAATTTGGGCACATAGCCTCCATTTGCCCTGGTAAATATATCAGTCTAGGCCCGTTATCGGAAGAAGATGATTACTTAGTCGATGGTACGAGCGGTGGTTTGTTTAGCGAGATGTGGGTCGTTGATCCGAGTTTCAAGACACACATGACCGGGAACCGTAGTTTGTTCAAACGGTTCAAGAGGCATTTCGGGGTAATCACGAACGAGAAAAAGAAGAATTTTTCGTTTGTTCATGGCGTTGGTGAAGTGAGAATACCGGTCGATGGAAGAGTGAAAACGATTTCGTGTGTAAGTTATGTACCGAGAATGGAGAAGAATGTTCTAAGTTTGGAACAATTGTTGTTCCAAGGGATCGAGACGGTCACCACGGGTGACAAGTGTATGTTGAAGAAAATGTTCGGTGCACAAGTTAGGAGTTTCGATGTGTATGAAGAAAAATCAAATGTTGATCTAGAAGAGGAGTACTTGGATCACTTCTACGATCACTTTGATGTCGATAACGGTCACCGGGTGGAGAAGGAGAAACTTAAGGAATACATAGAAGATTTCTATGAAGCAGAATTTAAGAAGGAGCGTGAAGAAAAGAAAAAAGCAAACGGTGAAGGAACATCGGGAACCAAGAAGGATGAAGTTGTGTTTTCAAGAAAGCAAAAGGTTTGCTTTATGATCTACTACGAAGGTATGAAAGATAACCCTCGCCAATCGAAGCAAGAGTTACGTGAAAGGGCGGTGGTCCTTTCCCAAGATGAAGATGACGTGATCGAAAACGGATTAATAATGGATAGTTGCTTAGAACCGTTGGATTTGCTCTTGATGCACGAAGAATTGGCGGGATATGACAAGTTTTATGAAGCGAATTTTGATGAAGTCTTGATATGGTTTTTGCCAAGCTTTCTTGATATTGTTAAACCTAGAGACACGCCACCCAAATTGCTAGACGGAAGGGATGTGAATTTACTTCTTCTATACCGGGTTGTGAGTCTCAAGGGAGGAATTAAAAAGGTTATTGAAGATGACTCGTGGGCTGAAGTTGCATTAGAGTATGGGTACGAGAAGGATGACGGGTTCGAGATAAAAGTTTCGTATGTTCATTACATCGAGCTATTTGAATGGTACTTCAACTACATGAAGGAAAAGGGTGATACGAACGCAAAGGCAAAAGAGAAAGATGGAAAGAAGGATGCTCAAGACAAGGAGGTCAAGATCGAGGATGATGCGGATTTGGTGATCACATTCGTGGTCACCGATGATGAAGATGTTTGAAGAATGTTGCGGGTCAAGAAAGTTCGTGCTTAAGGGGGAGATTGAAGATCAGAAGTTAATCACGACTTTCTTGTTCGGTCCAGTATCGTTTATTATTTACTTTAGTTTATTATGGGTCAAGACTATTATGTTTATGTTTTATGTTTGGGCCGTAGGCCACATGTAATGGGTCGAACAGAATGATTAGTCCAGTAGGTTTAATGTACCGATTAGAACTTGTGGGTTTGGGCCGAGAGCTTCATGAACCGGTACGTCCAAAACAAATGAGCGGTTATCATGGAACCAACACATCTCTTCGCTGAAACGTTGTGACGTTTGGAGACGTACCTGTTCACTGCATATAAAGCCGGCCGCAACCCTTGTTCAAAAATGTCAGTCAGTTTATTGAAGTTTCTGTTAATGCAAGTTATTATTCAAGTTCTATTCGGTTAGTATTATCATTCAGAAATTTCTGTTAGTTTAATTCATAATGATGCATTGTGATTATTGTGGCTTGTATAAGAACGATTGTGTATGTGATCACAACACCATCCGTTCCGACTGGTCCTGGGTTTCCGATGACGATGATACCAACACCAAGGAACTTCGCTTCAGCTGTAGATTCTGAACCTAAAATTGCTTTTACTTTATGTTTCTCCAGAAGATCAAGAGCTGCATGCAAACCAAAAAAAAATCACAATATGCACAGTTTAGTATCATCTTAACGATTAGGAAAATGACCATGTAATATGCGAAAATTCGCAATCCTAAAACAAATATTAGCTACATCAACCGCATGGGCATTGGGCGCAGCTTAAGTAGGGCGGGAAGGGGCGGTCGAACCCCAAACTTTTTGCTCAGTAGTGGAGAGTATGTAGTTTTCCGTATATAATTTTTTGGATATATACGTTTTCGACCCCCGGTTTTATAGAAATTTTTAGGTCCGGTGACTTCCGCCCCCCAGTAGAAAATCTTAAGTTTCGCCACTGATCAACCGGACATTTTATTTACTATTATTTGAAAACTTTTGTATTCTTATAATTTAGAGTTAAGTGCCATTTACGTCCTGTGGTTTGTTCATTTTTGTCACTTCAAGTCAAATTTCATAATTGTACCATTTTCCTCTCTAACATTCATGAAACGTGCCATTTCAGTCCAAAAACTAACCCCAGTTAAAATAACTCAGTTAACAAAGGGTTAAAATGGTCATTTTACATAGTGGTTTGGAGGTTGGTGCATGATGGAGGGTATGTAAAACCTCCAAACCACTATGTAAAATCACTACAAGAAAACGGGACAATAGAGGCGACACCAATAGCGGCGACAAGCTATATGTCGCCTGTTGATGCATATTTTGTGTCTGTAACTTGTTCTTTATTAACGATGTATTTTACGGTCTTTTATTTATCGAGTCTGTACGTATTCGTCTAGTCGACCAAGTCGGATATCCTCCTATCTAACTTTGGTACGACGTTTGTCTCCTTGTGTTGTAATTTGAAACCAATGCATGTTGCATTTGGTGTGTTTGATATGTGTTGTGTTTATCTTTGTGTTTGCTGCAAACTGTTTGACAGTTTGCAGCACATGCAATTTTGCAGCCTATCGACGAAACACCTTCTTTCGTCGTTCACATGTGTGAAGAAAGACCATCTTTATGGTAATCATATGTTTCGTCGTAAAACAGTGACGAAACACCTAGTGTTTCGTCGGCCATGGTGTTTCGTCAAGGCCCTTATATGTTTCGTCATGTTTGGGACAGGCTGCCTATATAAACCACACTTGGTTTCTGTGTGAAACTAGATGAGAGCCTAGACTACTGAGATTTTATCAAACATTGTGTGTATGTGTTAGTAACTGTTCTCATCTCGTTTAATCAATGAAACTGTGAATCTTTGGTTACTACGTGTCTTGATATACTGTGTTTGGTTTGCATCTTCACGGGGATTTCTCACTCGTGATTGTGTTTGTTATAAACAGGGATTAGGTTTTCGTTATCGATCCTCCGAGAAAAACGGACCTACAAGTGGTATCAGAGCCTCGGCTCTTATCCTTGTTTAAAACCAAACATAGTTGTGTTTTACATCAAGTGCTGTTTGTGAACTTTTCAGATTTGTGTTCTTGAGAAATTTGATAATTTTCTGAAAAAGGTTACTAAAATCGGTCAAGATCTTGATATTTGCTAAAAGTTTTATCAAAAACCTTGTTAGATTGCATGTTTACATGGTAAAACTGGTTTTTCATTGAAAGTTTTAAGCAAATTTGTGTTTCGAAAATTTTTCCGGTGAAAAACTTGACCGGAAACTTCATATCTTCATCAAGCCTTCAAAAAGTTCTTATGTGTTCTTCATGCTTTCTACTTTTTGATCTTTTATGAAGTGACTGTTTAAATTGTTGCTAAATTAAAAAATTAGACTTATTTGAAAATTGTGTACACAAAGCATGGTGAGTGTTGTGTTGGTAACGTGGGTGTATTGTTAGTACAAAGGATAAGATTTTCTCTTTGAAAAATCTCACCAACTCTTTGTGTTTGTGTCTATTTTGTCAACGAAAAACCCAGGCGACGTAACATAGTGTTTCGCCAAAGTTCTTTCGACGAAAAACCTAGTTTTTCGTATAGGTGCTATTGACGAAAAATATATCTTTCGTCGCAGTTGTTTTGGACGAAAAACCTTTTTCGTCTAACTTGGTTTTTCGCCTGAAACCTAGTGTTTCGTGGGGACACTTGTAATAATTTTTCACAGAAGGTTTGCAAAGGTCATTTAACAGTTTGTTTTCAAGTGTGTGACTAGGTATTCTCATTCATACATCAAACATGAGTACTAATCCATGGGATTGGAGCACTGGCTCAGGATCTAGTCAAGATCCGACCTCCGCAGTGGCTTGGATGAAAATGATGTTGCCACAACAATCAATCATTGCAAGTCAATGGGCATGTGTAACGAATCAGAATCAAAGCATTCAGAACTTGTTGTTAAGTGAAAGTGAAACAGGCAGCAACAATCGCCCACCAAAGCTTAATCATATGAACGACTATCCATTATGGAAAGGTCGATTTCACACCTATGTTCTAGGGCAAAACACCGAGTTATGGACGTGTTTCACTACGCCATATAACTTAGCTCTTGAAGAAGTAGGATCAAATCCAACGACCTTGGCTAATATGTTGGAAAACGACAAGAAGGCATATGATCTGGAAAAGAAGGCGTTTGCCATTCTTGCACAAGCACTCCACAAAGACATTTATCATCAATTCGGCTATTGTACTAACACAAAAGCCTTATGGGACGCCTTGGTAGCAAGAGGAGAAGGAAATGCGGCTGCAAGAAAGACACGCCATGATTTGTTGAAGAAGGAATTTGAAGCATTTCAATTTGTGGAAAACGAAACATTAAATGATATGACAACTCGTTTTTATCATTTAATCAGTGAAATGTATTCTTATAATGTTGTTGCAACTCAACAGGAAATGGTTGCAAGGTTTGCAGATGCCCTACCCCCGAAGTGGAGTTCATTCATTGAATTGTTAAAGCATACGGGTGTTTTAGATACTGACAATATCTATGAATTCGTTCAGAGATTGGAAAACAAGGATGAAGAAGAAATCCGGAAAGCTAAACGCATTACAGTTCCTCAAAATCCGGAAATGTACCTTGGAGGGTTTAATCCGGCATCCAGTTCCAGTCAGCAACCAAAGCTACAAACGGCCTTTGTGTCCAATACAAGCCCATTTCCCCAGTCAGCTCCTCAGGTTTTCGATCCAAGTGCCTATCTCCCACCACCACATCTTATTGCACAAGCTCATGCCCTTTCAAAACCTCAATTAGATCTGAGTGCCTGGCTCCCTAAACCCCAACCTCCACCTCAAGTATCCACAACTCAACCTCAGTTTGATCCAAGTGCCTATCTTCCGACACCATCACAAACCCAACCACCATCACAAGCCCAATCACAACAAGCTTGTTACAGTAACACCTTTCAACCCCAAAACCCCAACACCGTCAGAGTTGATACTTCAAACCTTTCAAAAGTCAGTATAGAAGTTGCAAAGGAACATATGGAACTTCTCAACACAATGTTCAGTGCCTATTGTGGATTGGTTGCAGGTCAAATTGGAAACATTAATTTGACCAATGAAGATTATCAACAGATAGACCGTGATGAAATGGAGTTGATGGACATTAAATGGGCATTTGCGAGTGCTGTTCGAAGGGCTAAGGATTTTATGAAACGAACTGGGAGAACTACCTTGGAAAGCAAGAAGGATACAAAGTATGGTTTCGATAAGGAAGCAACCACGTGCTTTAATTGCAGAGAAAAGGGGAACTTCAAGCGTAAGTGCACTCGACCGAGCAAACAAGGCAACCAAAATCCCTTCCGAAATCAGGCGAGTCCTTCCAACACAAATCAAGGTAACCGTGAAAGAGGGATAGTAGCTGTGAACAACACCACCAACCAAAACCAGTCTGGGCCTTCAAACACCAATCGTGCATTAGTCGTTCAAGCTGATGAAAGGTGTAACTGGTCAGTACAGTTTGGAGATTGTGACGGAGGAGAAGGAGGACCTGCATGTTATGCCAAGATCATCAATCACATCAAGCATGTTCACAAAGAAGAGTTTTCTGAAAGTGATGATAGTTCGGGTTATAGTGGCAGTTCGGATGAAGAAAACTCAAGCGTGGGAGGTTATAATTCAGAATCGGATGTGAAGGAGGAAATGGATTCTGATGTTGATAGCTTGCTAAAGGAAGCTGAGGAGTTAAAGTGTCAGAAATCTATTCTGATAAGGAAGGCGGCTGTTGCTTCAAAGGAAATGGAGAAGTTCTTCTCTGAAGATGGATCTTTTTCTTATCAGACTGCCTTTATGGCAAATGTCGCAGCCTCGACAAGTCAGGTAAATTCCGACCTTCCTACTCCTAGTGTATGCAGTAAGTGTGCAGATTTGAAGCTTGAATTAGAAAAGATTCATAGTCACAATCAGAGTTTGGTTGTTGAGCTGTCAAAATGCAAAGAGGCTAACATGGCTTTAACTCGAAATGAAAAAGAATTCAAATCGGTAATCGAGACTTTAAAGAAAAGCGTTTCCGAATTAACAAAAACTGTTTTCAACAAACAAACTGGTATTAATAACTACATTAATATCATTGAGGAAACAAAAAAAGAGTTAGCCATGGCAAAATGCGAGCATGATGCGATCAAGCTCAAATTGGAGAGTTATTCTAACTCCCGATATGTGCTTGATCACATTATAGACGTTCAACAGCTGAAAGGGAAAAGGAAGGGCGTTGGGTATAAGTCGTGTCCGCCCCCTCTGAGACACAACTATACCAAAATGCCCGATGAGGAGGATATGCCTCGTTTTGAACCAAGTGTGCCTCTTGATTATGAGGAAGTTACTACAGGATTAGGGTTCAAACCGGACAGTTCCTCGGGTAACTCATCTGAAGGAACAGGAAATTCAACATCTGTGAATCAAAGTCCTCCAATTGTTGAGGATTATGATTCATCTGATGATGAATCTGATGTGAGTGATCAGGATAAATCTCTTGATAAGATGAAAGGAGTAGAAATTCCTATTGAGAATCATATTCTGTGTGATCCTCCTACTCCTGCTGTGCAACCTGTTGCCAAACAAGTGATAGATCATGTCAAGGAATCTGTGTCTGCTGTTAAAAGTGATAATGTGTTGTATACTTTAGTCGGTGATGCTAAAATCTATTCAAACAAAGATTTTCCTATTAAAAACGTCAATCCATCTTTAATTGATAAAGTGTTTGAAGATACTACCAGTAAGTTTTTGGGAAAGACGATCCCGGGAGTTGTTGTAACTCAGTGTGATCCTCTTCCAAAATCTGAAGTTAGAAAACAATTTGGAAATCAAAGATTACCGACAAAGCAACAACCTATTGCTTCTAAGGGTAAACAGCAAGAACAACGAGCTCAAAAGCCTAAGGTTCCACAATCAAAGTTTGACACAAAAGGAGCTTGTTACAAAAAGAAAAGCAATGATGTTAAATTTGTAGCATCAAGAGGTACTGATAAAGTGGAGACTTTTGAAAATAAATCAAATAGCGATTTTGTTCAACAAGTCAAAATTTTAAAACGTAATAGTCAAAACAACTACACCCAACACACAAATGGGTGTGATGAAGGAACAAGTACCTCTGGGTCTGCAGGCTTGACATCTGTTCGTCAACCGGAATCTCCTAAGTTTGTTGAAAGGAGAACTTGTTTTAAATGTGGGGAGTTTGGACATATCATCAAAAACTGTACAAATCCTCCCAGAGAAAAGTTTGTTGAGAGAACCTCTCCTGAAAAAGGTCACCAAAAACGTCGTTCTGTTTCACCAAAACAAGATAAGCGAACTGTTAAAGAACAAGAAACTAAACAACGACGTCAAAACGTCAAGGCAATAGAAAAGGCTTTAAAACCAGAAGTCAAATCTGTTAAAAAGGAACCAAGTTCATCAAAACCGTTAAAACCAGAAACTTCAAAGTCTTTTAATAAAACTCAATCTGGTAAACGAAATCAAACTTGGAAACCTAAAATGGGTGAAGGTTCAGGGGGAGGTACATTATTTCAAAATCATCAAGAAATCGAGATCACATTTCTTGATTATCAGGGACGACCCAAGACCACTAAGAATTGGGTCCCCAACTCCAACTAATTGTTGAACGAAATGTGCAGGATGTTCCAGGAGGAACTGTTAATAGTCATTGGATTGTTGACAGTGGAGCATCTAGGCACATGACTGGCGACTTACGGCTTCGTTATGATGTGAAAAACATTAGAGGAGGTTATGTTGCATTTTCTGGAGACAAAGGCGGATACATCACTGGAGAAGGAAAGATCTCTAATGGTGTTGTGTGTTTCGAAAAGATCAATTATGTACGACAGATCGATCACAATCTTCTGAGTGTTTCGCAGATCTGCGATAAGAAATTTACCGTGCATTTTGATGATGCCGGTTGTTATGTGCTGAAGCCTGGTTTTAAAATTCCAAAAGAATGGATTCTCTTAGCGGCTCCAAGAGTTAATGATCTTTATATTCTCGACATGAGTCAAGCGATTACGTCATCTGCACAAGTCACATGTTTTGTCTCGAAAGCCACAGAAAAGGAGTCTATATCTTGGCAAAGACGAATGGGGCACATTCACTTGAGAAAAATGAACCATTTGGTGAAAAATAATCTTGTGAATGGTGTGCCTGTGAAGAATTTTCATCTACAAGATGTCTGTGTTTCGTGCCAGAAGGGAAAGCAAACGAAGAAGTCTCACCCGATTAAGAAAGTTAACACCGTCAGCATACCTCTTGAACGTCTTCACATGGACCTCTTTGGGCCTATGAAACACAAGACAAACTTTGGGGATTCTTATTGTCTGGTGGTTACTGATGACTACTCTAGATTTTCTTGGGTATCGTTTATGGCACATAAGAGTGAAACTCCTGAAATCCTTAAGAATCTTCTTACCCTTCTAGAAAATTTGTACTCGTTGAAAGTAAAGAGGATTCGAAGCGACAATGGCACTGAGTTCAAAAACCGTATAATGGATGAGTTCTGTATCTCAAAGGGCATTCTTCATGAATACAGTTCTCGATACACTCCACAACAAAACGGTGTCGCCGAGAGGAAAAATCGAACGATAATCGAAACTGCAAGAACCCTGTTGGTAGAGTCGGAGCTTCCTGTTCAGTTCTGGGGGGAGGCTGTGTCTACTGCTTGTTACACTTTAAACAGAGTTCTCACAGTGAAAAGGCATGACAAGACTTGTTTCGAACTGTTACACAAAAGGAAACCGGACGTTTCTCACTTAGAACCATTTGGCGCTCCATGAACTATGATTGAACCACACGGAAAGTTTGGCGCCAAAGCTATCGAGGATTTCTTCCTTGGATATGCTACTCTGGATTTTCGTGTATGGAATTTAACAACCAAAAAGATTGAGTTATGGAGTGAAGTGAAGGTTCAAAGGTATACTGATCATGTTAGAGCTCCGGGTGATCCTTGGATGTTCGATCATGATGGGTTATTCGACTCCTTTAATCTGCCAACCTTTGATGAAGCGTCTGCAGCTGCTCAAATGTTACTGGAAAGTGATAATGCTGTTGACTCGTCTTTGGTGCGACCAATTGTTGTTAACCCTCAAGGTTCTACTTCGGTTAATAACATTGTTCAAAATGAGGAATTTGAAGATGCTACAGATTACAATGCGTCGTCAGAAGATGATGAGTTCCACGATGCGACCGAAGGCACTTCAGCTCCAGTTGCTCCTGTTCAAGGTGCTTCTGAAGCAACTACTCATGTGCAGAATGTAGATACTGCTGAAGGAAATGCATCCACATCTACGTCAATGCCTGGCGTGGAGTTGGATGTTGATCTTAATCTTAACAATCTGGGTGTCAATACTCGTGTTCCTGAAGTTCCTGAAACGAGAATTCATGATACTCACCCGCAGCAGAATATTATTGGAGATGTCCATAGTGGAGTGCAGACGCGTAATCAGCTGAGAAACAACCAAAATGCTGGTTTGTATTCAGCTATCAGAGAATCCGGTTAACAAAATGATTGGTCCTTCGCGTGTTATGTCTCACAAGAAGAACCAAAGTCTTGGGAAGAAGCTTTAAAAGATAATTCTTGGGTGGAAGCCATGTAGGAAGAACTGCAGCAGTTCCAAAAGTTGGGTGTCTGGAAACTTGTTGAAAGGCCTGAAAACTACAAGAAAATTGGCACACGTTGGGTTTTTAAATGCAAAAAGGACGATCGTGGAGTAGTCATTCGAAACAAGGCGAGATTGGTTGTTCAAGGATTTCGTCAGATCGAAGGCATTGACTACAATGAAGTTTATGCACCGGTTACACGTCTTGAGGCTATTCGGATCTTTCTAGCTTATGCATCATTTAAAGGATTCAAGGTCTACCAGATGGATGTGAAAAGTACTTTCTTACACGGTGTGGTTGAAGAAGAGGTATATGTCGAACAGCCTCCGGGTTTTGAAGATCCTATTCATCCTGATCGGGTTTGGTTGCTGAACAAAGCTCTTTATGGTCTACATCAAGCACCACGAGCTTGGTATGCAACCTTATCTAATTATCTGCTGGAGAATGGATTTCGATGAGGTCTTATCGATTGCACTCTCTTCGTCAAAGAACAAGATGGAGATCTTCTGCTGGCACAGGTATATGTTGATGATATCATATTTGGTTCTACTAACGATGCTTTGTGTAGGCAATTCGAGCTTGTTATGCAGGAAAAATTCGAGATGAGCGCAATGGGGGAAATGAATTTCTTCTTGGTCCTACAAGTTCAACAAACTGAGTTTGGGATATTCATCCATCAGACTAAATATGTTGGTGACATCTTGAGCCGGTTCCAGATGTCTGATGCAACGCCCATTGGTACCCCACTTCCGCAGAATCACGGGATTACTCCGGACCTGAAAGGTGAAAGCATTAACTCTTCTTGTTATCGTGCAATGATCGGATCTCTCATGTATCTCACTGCTTCGAGGCCCGACATAATGTATCCTACATGCCTACTTGCAAGATATCAAGCCAACCCGAAGGCCTCACATCTGGGAGCTGTAAAAAGGATTTTCCGCTATTTGAAGGGTTGCCCGGACACCGGTCTTTGGTACCCAAGGGATAATAGCTTCAACTTGATCGCGTTCAGTGATTCTGATTTTGGTGGCTGCAAAATCGACGACAAATCAACAACGGCGGGATGTCAGTTTTTAGGAAATCGCCTGGTCACATGGCAGTGCAAGAAGCAAACCTGTGTCGCTACATCTACTTGTGAAGCTGAATACATTGCTTCCTCAAGTTGTTGCTCCCAAGTTCTGTGGATCCAACAACAAATGCGCGACTACGGTTTTGAATTCCTATCTACTCCTATTTTTGTTGATAACAATGCTGCCTTACAGATCACTAGAAATCCTGTGCAGCATTCCAAGACCAAACACATCGAAATTAAATATCACTTCATACGTGATTGTTTTGATAAGAAACTCATCGATGTTGTTAAAATCCACACTGATCACCAACGTGCCGACCTGTTCACTAAAGCTTTTGATAAATCACGTTTTGATTATCTTCTTTTGGTCAATGGCATTAAGGTGATACCCGAGTAAAACTTCTTTGGCTAATCGTTTTTGTAAATATTTTCTTTAAAAACTCTAAAAATACAAAAAGATTTTCCTTTTCGTAACCTTTTCGCATTTTAGGGGGAGAAATTTCAAAAAAAAAAAAAAAAAAACATTTGAAAAAGTCAAAAATCCAAAAATATGTCTTTACTTTCTATCTTTACGTTTGTTTGAAAAAATCAAAAATTCAAAAAAATTAGAAAACCAAAAATGAGTTTCTTGGATAAAGGAAAATGATGAGATTCACTGGTGTGGTCGTTCAACATGTTAAAAAAAATGTAAAAAGAAAAATTGAGAAATGATAAGTATCTCTACTAATGATGTATCGGTAGGCTCACAATCAGATTAAAATGTGCAGGATGATACAAACCTAACAGACTTCAAGTCAGGTGGGAACCATTCATTGGCATATGGTCTTGGTACCGAAATTTCGTTTGATTGATTGCCGAGGTTCTGAGATATACGGTCTTTATGCTGTCTTATCATCTGGGTATCATGGTTGTATCTTTTACTAAAAAATAACGGAGACGAAGTCTAGATCTTCCATGATACTATACATACGTGTACATATTGCATACGACCTCAATAAGTGATCAACAATCACATGTCCAAACAAAATAAGTGATAAAATATCACATTTATCCGGGAGTCAAGTTCGTCTCTTTGCTGTACATTGTACTGACCTGTTCACGGACTTGCTCCTGTGCGCTCATGCATATGAAAATCAAGTTCCTCATTAATAAGTGATTCTATCACATAGGGCTTGTTTTCAAACAAAAATAAGTGAGTATCTCACATCTTTTTATACGGCCAAACAGATGATAAGCGGTATACTCACCGGTAAGATGAACTCTCGTGCATACCTTGATACGGGAATGTGTCGTGAGTGGATGAACACCGACTTGTAAGTATAACCCTTACCTTAAATCGTATCTCCTAATTATGATTACATCTGATCAGTTTGAGTTTATGTGGACAACAATACCGATAATAGTGGTAGTATACTTATCCAAAGCCTTAAACCGAAACAAATACCGTGTTGACAAAGACCGTAAGCTGGTATGATTCTTTTTCCTTGAAACTTGCAAAAAGTTTGACATTGTACAGTCATCTACTGCTTTTTATTGCTTTTCGCTAGTTTACCGCACTTTAAATTCTGATCTAGTGTAAGTTGTAAAGCTCGTTTTTGATTAGCCGAAGTTGAAACTTGGAGTTTTCTGCCGAAAGCCTGAAACCGACTTCATAAAATGTCCTTTGCATTTGGTAAACTTAATCACAATGAAAAACCTGTTCAAATCAGTAAAATCTGTTCAATTTGTGCAAATTCAGTGACTTGGTGATTTGGTATGAAAATGATGCACGAAAGACCTATAGGTCTACGAAAGACCTAAAGATCGACGAAAAACCCTTTCAAAGTCAACGGTGCTCAGTCTTGGTCAAAATTTAAAGTGTTTTCGACGAAATACCTGTTTTTCGTCGAGGTCATGGCGAAAAACCATTGGGCTTCATAGATTTTCGTCATGGGCTTACTGTTCAAGCCCAACCATGTTTTTCGTCGAGCCCACAAGGTGTTTCGTCGAGGGAGGTTTTTCATCGAGGGGCTGGGTATAAAAAGGGTCCCAGTACATTATTGGTTTCACTTTTCAAACCAAACATCCTGTTCATCTTCCCCAACACTCAAACTCCCATACCCCTCTTTGCTGACTTCAAAACTTGATTTTTTCTCAGTGATTTTTATCAAAACAAGGTATACAAAGGGACCATTAACATTAATCGAATCATTAAGACCCTCTGTGTTTTGCTCGAATGTTTGAAAAACCATCGGAAACCCTTGATTCTTGTTTCTTTCATGTGTCTAACTGTTTTGTTTCAGTGTTTTTCATCGAAAATGGATAAATATGAAAAGAGTGTGATGATTGGTTCATAGTTTGTTTGATTGACTTAGGGTTTAAAACAGAGGATTGGGTTTTGCTTGTGATAAACAAATTTTGGGTGTTTTTCTGATTCAAACTCGTGTCGTTTATGTTTCTGGGATTGTTTGCTTCATGTTTTGGTCAAACAAAGTGTCATGTGTGTTTGATTTTTGAATCATCCTAGATTTAACGTCTGTCGGCGAAAAAACCCTAAACCCCCAAATTACTGTCATGACGAAAAATCCTAAACGACGACGAAATACATCTTTCCTCACAATGCCTGCAACGAAACACCTGTTTGAATAAAGGAGTATGTTTCGTCGAGAGCCTGTCGACGAAAAACTAGTGGTCAAAGGTCAATTCTGACTTTGTTTGACCAAGGGGTTTTTCGCCATACATCATGTTTTTCGTCGTAATTCTGGTTTTTCGTCGTCCAACACTTAGAATATTTTTAGTTTGTGTGCCCTTCACAGTTTATATGTATATCCATGTTCATTTATCACTTTATACATAAACATGTATGCACATATGTCCATTTCACCTAATATGACATTATAACTTATTGTGGATGTTTTCATATACAGTATGGCACAAAAAGAAAAGAAACGAAAGCCCGCGACCAAGAAAACTGACAAACCGGAAGAAGAAATTATGTCCGAGAAGCGTCACAATATGATTGCATATCTTGATCCTAAAGGGAAGATCACGAAACTAAAGGAGATCACGCAATGGATAAGAGAATCTCGGATAAACAAGGCTGTTACTTTTTTAACTCCGGTTTACAAGTCGCTCATCAAGGAATTCTGGAACACAGCAAACATTATTGAAGTTGACGGAACGGAGATTATTCAAGGGCAAGTGAATCAAGTGAATGTGAATGTCTCTCCGGATATCTTAAACACAGTACTGGAACTTCAAGATGATCCGAGCGCACCGTATTCTATTCCAATCATGTGCACTCGCGGTTGTTTGCTAAGAATGAAGTGTACCGGTGATATTCTCAGCACTCAAATCAACAAAGGAGATCTGCCAATGCGGTACAAGTTTCTACTACACGTACTTATTCAATGTCTTAGCAACAGACGAGCTAGCTATGACATGGCAGGCAATGATCTCGTGGGATTCATGGTGGCACTAGTGTTAAACAAACCGTTTAGCATCTCGAAGTACATTTATGCCAACATGAAGGAAAATATGAAAAGAACCGGTGGTCGAACAACTGGGAATAAGTTCTGGATGTATCCTCGTTTTCTGCAAATGATTATGAATGCCCAGCATCCCAATCTTCCGAAAGCCGATGATGATGTTTTGAAGATAGATTCTATGGTCGAGCATTCACTGAAGATATTCAGGGGCAGTGCATAGAAAAGATACAAAGAAAGAAAGCCGCCTAGGAAGTTGTTTGGTGCTCTTGGTAAAGTAGACTACATCACTCCAGAAGACGACAAATGGCGTCACAATGACAACCAATCTGACGATGAGGAGCCGAAGTTGAAGAAAATGATGGAAGACAAGTTTGGACGAAAGGATTCGGATTCTTCCGACAGTGACGATGATGGTGATGATGAAGGTGGTGATGGTGGAGATGCTGATGCTGTTGGTGCATCTGCCGCTGGTACAGCTGGTGATACTTCAGCTGGAGATGATGAAGAAGATACAGATTCGGATGATAATCAACCTGAGCCTGGATACGAGTTCTATCTCGATGAACGTGGTGTGAGAAAAGTCAGGAAGATTAGACAAGAGCATGATGCCGATTACGTTCCTTCGGATACCGAAGCTGAACGTTTAAAGAAGAAGCAAACTGCTGGACATCGGAAGAAAAAGGCAAGGAAGTACATTGGTGCTTCATCTGTGTAGCAAAGCGTTCCACAGCAAGAGCCTATTCAAGAAGCAGAAATGAATCCGGAGCTTGGGTTAACGGCTGAAGAAGCTGATTCTTTTGTATCCTCTCCTCCGAGATCATCCGAACCAACTCCTGTGGTCACTTCAGCTGCTGAAACTCCAATAGTGACACCACAAGAACCTGCACACTCAATTGCATCGACCATTCATGAAACGACTTCTCAGCTGGCCTCAGAGCGCAGACAAAGTAGATTCTCTCAGATGCAGCAGGATGAAAAGATAGATTTCCTGTTTTCTCAATTACAAGCTGCTGCAGGTCAAATCAATAGACAATCGGACGTGATCAACGTTACAAGAAGCGATATGATAAAGCAACAGTTGGAGATAAACAAGTTGAATTCCACTGTTGGGCGTCAACAAGCAGAGATCACTCGTCAACAAGCAGAGATCACTCGCCAACAAGCTGAAATTGATCGACTGAAGGCTGAGAATGAACGCTTGAAAGCTGCTGATGAAGAAAGAGAACGTCAGTTACAACAAATGCGAGCTGCAGATAACACGCGTGGTATTGACATGAACCGCTTGAAAGAAAGAAGCATTCAGGTTCAAAGATTGGCCGATACTCTTAAAGAAAAGCTTAACGATGTGAGAGAGTGGTACAATTCTCGCAATACCATAATAAAAGATGGGGTCAAGAAGATCACTGAGGGCTTTGAGTTTGTAAGAAGGCGTGTCAACATCTTGTGGGGCGATCGGTGCAAACAACAAGAAGTGTTGAAGAAACGTGATCATGATTCTGAGGATCCGGGGAACCCTGACCCTTCTGCCACATCGGAGCAATCGCCAGCCACTGCCTCTACTCAAATTGTTGTCTTCAAGCCTTCGCAGCTTGGATCTACACAAGGAACCTCTGGTGGAACCGTAAAAGAGATACAACAACTGGAGAGTAGTTCTTACACTGAAAGCTCTATGACTGGTACATCCTCTGTCCCTAGCACTGTTGATCTTGCTTTGCAGGTTGTGCATCCTATTACTGGTGAAGTTCTAGAAGAGGGAGAGATTGTTTCTGATCTGTCGCATGAGCAGTTGTTAGCTTTGAATGCGATGAAGGAAATTGATGATGCTGCTATTAATGATATTCCAAGTGAGCCGGAAACAGCAAACTTAGAAAATGTTGAAGAGATTGTATTTGAAGGCGATGATAAGAAGTCCTCATATGTGCGAGAAGACGGGACTGAGTTCGCTCCTTTTAATGAAGAATGGTTGAAAGAGAATGTGGACGTCATCGATGAACAACTGAAAAATCGAGATACTTCTGATAATGCTTCGGATGCGTTCACAGAGTGGCGAAAGCAGTTCTTGTCTAAAGTTTCCAAGCCTATGCCAGCCGAAGTTCAAGTTGACTACCTGAAATACGAGAAAGAGAACCTGCATGGAAAGATTCTTTGCTGGATGTTTGTGAAGGAAATCCACTACATGGCCATCAAACGGGAATACAGTATTCAATATTTATGTTCGCTGCTGAGCATTTTGTTCTTACCATTTTACGACGTTGCAGCTTTGACGAAGCTTGAGCTCATTAATCGCTCAAACTTCGAAGGAGCTACTTTGTTTGCACGCAATATAAAGATGAACAAAAGGACAGGCTGGAAAGACGAGTTGTACAAGCCTCAGTTTCCAATCTATCAGCAAATCAAGTTCACCTTGGATCCATCGACCAACACGGCACGATACAAGCTTGTTTATCAGCCCGCGAAGGTTATGGACAAGATTCCTTTGATGCCGATGAAACATAACTTTTTGGAAGACATGGCTTTATGGTGTTACGACTCGGATACGCACGAGGCCGTGATTGTGTTTAAGGGCGATCAAGATAACTTCCGCATGTTAGATCCGATGTAGATTGTGAATATGTCCGCGACCGACATCAACAAGTTGTACCGACATGATATATTTTACGAAGACAATGACGCGCATCAAGCGTTGCGATTTCAGCGCGTCGCTTGCTTTTGTTACTATCGTGGGATCCACGCTGGCAGTTCGTGGTCCGAGAAACACTAAAGAATGAAGATTGAAGACCGAAGACCAAGTAACAGACAAGGGGGAGTTTGTTGATGCATATTTTGTTCCTGTAACTTGTTCTTTATTAACGATGTATTTTACGGTCTTTTATTTATCGAGTCTGTACGTATTCGTCTAGTCGACCAAGTCGGATATCCTCCTATCTAACTTTGGTACGACGTTTGTCTCCTTGTGTTGTAATTTGAAACCAATGCATGTTGCATTTGGTGTGTTTGATATGTGTTGTGTTTATCTTTGTGTTTGCTGCAAACTGTTTGACAGTTTGCAGCACATGCAGTTTTGCAGCCTATCGACGAAACACCTTCTTTCGTCGTTCACATGTGTGATGAAAGACCATCTTTATGGTAATCATATGTTTCGTCGTAAAACAGTGACGAAACACCTAGTGTTTCGTCGGCCATGGTGTTTCGTCAAGGCCTTTATATGTTTCGTCATGTTTGGGACAGGCTGCCTATATAAACCACACTTGGTTTCTGTGTGAAACTAGATGAGAGCCTAGACTACTGAGAGTTTATCAAACATTGTGTGTATGTGTTTGTAACCGTTCTCATCTCGTTTAATCAATGAAACTGTGAATCTTTGGTTACTACGTGTCTTGATATACTGTGTTTGGTTTGCATCTTCACGGGGATTCCGCACTCGTGATTGTGTTTGTTATAAACAGGGATTAGGTTTTCGTTATCGATCCTCCGAGAAAAACGGACCTACATCGCCGCTATTGGTCGATCCGGAACACGGTGTCCTAGATTAAACCCCAGCCATCCATTTCTTATCTTGATCTAACGGTTGGTGTTTAACCTAGTCAATAGAGGTGACACCAAAGACCATTAGCGGTGACACGTGTCGCCCCTGTTACCTTTTCGCAGAACAGCAAGCTAAAAGCGGGATTTCTTCCCTCTTTCCCCATTTTCTCCCCAATCTTTTCATTTCTCCCACCGAAAAAAAACAAATCACAAAAATCACTTCAAGTTCACAATTTCTTCTCCCAAATCGGTTAGTATTGTTATTTTGTGCCGAAATTCTTCGTTAATTTATTATATATTTGTTAATTTCTTTACTTTTTTGTGTATGTATGTGTGTTTGCTAGAAAATACCGGCAACTCACCTGGTCTCCGACGTCACCACCACCTTCTAGGAGCTTCAAATAAGGTTAGTTTTCTTTTAATTTTGTTCAAGATGAGAAATTGTCTAATTTTTGGTTAATAAGTATATTGTTTGTGTATGTATGTGTATCTTATTAGGAGGATACACTCCTAAATCGCCCAAATTGGTTAGTGTATGTGTATTGTTTGTATATGTCATTAATGTATGTCAAAATGTATAATGTATGTGTATTTGGTGAAAATGTGTGTATGTAAGTCTATGTATGTTTGTATGTAGGTGTATGTAAACATGTGTATGTTAGCTTGTAAGTATGTATAAATTATATGTATTTGGTGAAAATGTGTGTATTTTAGTATGTATGTGTGTATGTAACTATGTAAGTTTATGTAAATGTGTGTATGTAGGTGTATGTTAGTATGCAAGTATGTATAAATTATGTGTATTTGGTGAAAATGTATGTATGTGAATTAGTATGTTAGTATCTAGTATGTACGTATGTATAAACTATGTTTATGTTTAGGTTTGAAAAATAAATTATGTTTAAGTTTGATAAATTATGTGTTTTGGTGAAAATGTGAGTATGTAAGTATGTAAATGTGTCTATTTAACTATTTTATAAAGTATGTGTTAATGTGTGTATGTATATATGCTAGTACGTACGTATGTGTGTATGTGTATGTAAATGTATGTATGTATTTAATAAACGCTTGTTGAAATCTTTATTTGCATGAGTTACACTTGTACTTTTTATTAATTGTATTTGATAGAAACTTGTTGTGACATGTGTAAGTTTTTTTTTAGGAAATATGTTTTCTCTATGGTTTGTGCTTGTTTATTTGATGGCCGATGTTGTTCCTCGGGGACATGGCGGCGACGTAGCCGGGGATCTGTCATTTCCGGATCCTTTTCGCCGCGGAACTCACGAGACTGATGGTAAGTATTATTATTAATTATTAGTAATTTTATTTCATTAATTATAAATGTTGTCATTAATTAATTTTAATTTTAATTTTAATTACATCGGTTCTTGCTAGGAGAGTAAGAGGAAAGGCGAAAAATGAAAAGCCTCGGAATAGGGTTAAAGCAGAGGGGCCTATTTCTATTTAGTTTGATAGAGAGGCAACTTATACCCTTGTTGGTGAAGAAAATGATCTATTTAAGCGGGAGGCGGGTATGCACATGTGGCGCACCATACCGTTCGAAAAAATGGGTTGGCGCAATGTCAGACAATCACATAGGGATGCCATAATTAACCACCTGAAGCTTTTCTTCACCGACATGGGTATAAGTTGCCTCTCTAAAAAAGAATACAGGTACGATGTTTGGTACGGTATGCTAGCAACACAATATGTCAGTTTATAAAAAAAATAATAAAAATAAATTCCGGTATGGAATTGATGTAGTTCGTTTGGTTCACTAGGGTAGCGATACGATATCTGTTATCAAACAAAAAACACAAAATTTATACCGGTACCGATGCTCGGTTCGGTACGGTACGGTACGGTAGAGTAGCGTTACGATCATAGTTTACCGAAAGAAAAAACAAAAAAATAAATACCGGCACCGATACAAATATTTTTCAGTCGGTTTTGGTTCTGTTTGGTACGATAATGCACAATAGCCGCTTTCAATAAAGTTTATATGGCAATGTTGAAGAAAATAAACATAGAACGCAAACCAACCAGAGCGATACCAATTGAACAATATCGGTACTGGTATCGATATTAGTTTTTATTGTATTCTATCGACGTAAGGTTTTCTCTTTGGATTACTATAGTAAAGGCCGGCACGTAACCAAACGAACAGATACCAACCGAATTCCTGCCGTGAAGCGCGAAGGAAAATCACTAGTTGAAATATCATATACAAAACTAAACAAACAAAAGTGTGTAATCATTTATATCTTAAGACAATAAAATTATATCAAGTTGACTTTCCTATTGGCAAACTTGGTGAGTTCGATACGAACTTCCTATTTTTATTTGTATTCCTAGATAATATCACCAGAAATTTCCTAAACCACCTAGAAATATCACATATTAACTACCGAGCTACAGGAAGTTAACTTACCGGCAGAGGGAGCATGCAGTGGTTCTCCATTTGTATCTCTATTGTGAATAACTACCCTGGTTTTGTAGTGACTGTTGACCGTGTAAAACTCGGATACTGCCATGCTAATGCAGCTACGAACAGTCTTTCCAATCCCTGATCCCATATCTAGAATCACTCCCACTGGGATCTCCAAATAGGGTGCATCTGCTTCTTCTGCTTTTGAACCTATCTGAAAGCAAACCAAAATCGCTATTATTATCAAAAAAAGGCATGGATTCTTCCTGCTACCGATCTCCATTAGCTAGTCAACGGTAGAAAATGAGCTCCTGTTTCTTTGCTATATTATTTCTTTCTCTCTGTTCTCATGACCAAATATATTCCCACATACATCATTCGAGTCATTGGGGTCCCGGACCACAATGTTAAAAAAAAAATAGTAGATTCGGTATATTAAATTTTATAATGACCCCATAAATATAATCAGGTGGACACTATTAAAAAAAAAAACCCGGTGTGGTGGTAAACCATCTCTTTGCCAACAAGAGGTCATGGGTTCAATCCTTGTATAGCTTGTTTTTATGTTTTTTTTTTAAATCTAATTCAAACTTCGCTTTGACCCGACCCGAATGAGCGCCGACCCGAAAATTTTTACGTTTTGTTATGAATATTTTGAAAACCGAAAAAAACGGTGGAAAAAAATCCTGGGTCCGCCACTGATTCGAGTGCAGAACTGAGATTGGTCGCTGTTTAAAAAAATGTTCCGTTTTTGAATTATTATTATTTTTCTAAAACACAACTGGCAGGAAACTCCTTTGTTTCATTAAATAGGAGCATGGCCGGTCCTTAGGGTGGGCGGGGAGGACCACCGGTCAGGGTCTGATATTTTGAATGACACGTTATTTGAAAAAAAAAGGCAAAATTGCACTTTTCGTCCTTTATGTTTCTGGTTTTCTACAGGCGCTGTCCTTTAAGTTTAAAAATTACACTCTATGTCCTTTATGTTTGCAACCTATAACAGGCGGTGTCCTTTCTTGTTAACCCAGTTAACTTTTTTATGTTAAAACCCCTCACCTTAACAGCAGGGACCATATGTGTAACTTTGTAAACATGAGGGACCTTTAATGTTAAAAACCCCACTTCTTCTCCGGCCATTTTCTCCGGCCTTCTTCTCCGGCCATCTTCTCCGGCCTTCTTCTCCGGCCATCTTCTCCGGCCTTCTTCTCCGACCAAACTACCCTTCTACTTCAACCTCAACCTCTGAAACATTCAACCAATCAGATCTGGAAAATTTACTTCTTTCTTAAGTGGAAAACATCAACGAATTTACTTCTTTCTTAAGTGGAAAAATCACAACCAATCAGATCTGGAAATCCGATTAAACCACTTTCTTCTTCTTCGTTGAACAGTAATATGCGAATCGTTCAAACCAATTCCAAAAACCTGCAACTCATTTTTTAGATATGCACATATCTTCTTCTTTTTCTACAATTGCAAACCTTCAACACAAACAACACTTTTATCCGTACAACAACATTCAATTCAGATCTGAAACTCTGACTTTGTGATATGATGAACCTGAAGAACTCAATTCAATTCATCTCATTTTCATTTTCTTTCCTTTAAATGAACATCGTAACAACAAACTTTAAATTTCAGCACTGATGTAACAAATAGAATAATGAGATTTGATTCAATTTTTAGTCGTAAATCAGTCCTGTGTGTTGAATGAAACAGTGATGTGCTTCAGATCTGAATGAAAACAGTTCGAAAAAAAAATCTTTCCCAAAACCTTGAAATTTGTTCTTTAACACACTGAATCAGTTCGAAATATGTAAACAATACATCGAATAGATCTGAATCAGTCCGAAATGTATGACACTTCAACCAGAAATCAACGAACCGAAGACAGTGGTTTAATCGCCTCCGGCGAACGGATACACCTGCACATCAACGAACCGAAGACAGTGGTTTAATCGGATTTCCAGATCTGATTCGCATATCAAAACTCCATTTAATAAAAAATTTGACGGGGGTGGTGCTTGTTTTAGAGGTTGAGGTTGAATGTTTCAGAGGTTGAGGTTGAAGAAGAAGGGTAGTTTGGTCGGAGAAGAAGGCCGGAGAAGATGGCCGGAGAAGAAGGCCGGAGAAGAAGTGGGGTTTTAACATTAAAAGTCCCTCATGTTTACAAAGTTACACATATGGTCCCTGCTGTTAAGGTGAGGGGTTTTAACATAAAAAAAGTTAACTGAGTTAACAAGAAAGGACACCGCCTGTTATAGGTTGCAAACATAAAGGACATAGAGTGTAATTTTTAAACTTAAAGGACAGCGCCTGTAGAAAACCAGAAACATAAAGGGACGAAAAGTGCAATTTTGCCTAAAAAAAATCTGATATGTAAATGTAAAAATAAATAAATTAATAGGGTATACTTATACAAACACCAACATTGGCTCACTTACAAAACTTATTTTTATGGTTTATATTAGTTATTAGTCCATTGTCATTAGGTTTTAAACCTTTAATGAGCCCAATACTCAATTTCGTTAAGGCTTAAAGGCACGTTTTTTCGAGCTCGAACAGTGTACATAAATTCTCAGGGCCTGCCCTGAACTGGAGCATTGATGAGGACATGGTACGAGAAAAATATACTTAACAAATTATTGAGAATAAGTAAACGACTAAACAAATAAAACAATCAACGTCAATGCATCATCATATTACCTAGGGTTGTCCAAACTGCTCGACGATCGCTCGAAAAATGCTCGTTCGATTCCCGCTCAGTTTGTAAATGAGCCACTCGGATCGGTTCGATTCAAATTCAATCCAAGCATGAGCAAAGGTCCGCTCGCTCGTCGATCGCTCGAATTATTTTTATTAAATAATTAATATATATATATATATATATATATATATAGGGTAAGGTTCATGCGAGAACCACCTTTATTGCGAGAACCGCGAGAACCAATGTGAACACAACCTAAAATAGCTAAAAAAAACCTAAAAAAACCTAACCCCCACCCCCCCCCCCAAAAAAAACCTAACCCCCCCCCCCCCCCAAGCTAAATGCTAAAAACTAAACCCCCCAAAAAACCTAAAAAAAAACCTAACCCCCCCCCCCCCCACCCCAAAAACCTAAACCCCCTCCCCCACCCCCCAAAAACCTAAACCCCCCACCCCCCCCCCCCCCCAGCTAAAAAGCTAAAAACTAAACCCCAAAAAAACCTAAAAAAATCAAAAAAAAAATCTAAATTTTTTTTTTTTTTTTTTACTATTTTTTAAGTTAAAATCGCTACTTTTAGAAGCAAAAAAAAAAAAAATTTTAAAGTAGCGATTTTTTTATAAAAAAAATTAAAAAAAAATAGTAGCGATTTTTTTATAAAAAAAATTAAAAAAAAAAAAAAAAATTGTGTGTTTTTTAGCTATTTTTAGGTATTTTTTGTTGTGTTCACATTGGTTCTCGCGGTTCTCGCAATAAGGGGTGGTTCCTAGCGGATCTTTGTCCTATATATATATATACTTACATTATATAGGGGAAGGATGTATAGGAAACCCACTTTAATTTAGAAAACCCCGGAAACTCAAAGCTCCCGATGTTTAAAAAAAATATATATACACATGTTATATACATGTTTTTAAGGTATCTGGGCAAAAAAAATCAAAAAAAACGCCGAATAGATATTTTAAAAAAAAATAAACAAGTTTTGGTGTAACACGTGTTACATTCATCTGACATATTTGTAACACGTGTTACACCAAAACTTGTTTATTTTTTTAAAAAATATCTACTCGGCGCTTTTTTTATTTTTTTTGCCCAAATACCTTAAAAACATGTATATAACATGTGTATATATATTTTTTTTAAATTCGGGAGCTTTGAGGTTCCCGGGTTTTCTAAATTAAAGTGGGTTTTCTATAACATTATATATATATATATATATATATATATATATATATATATATATATATAGGGTAGGGATATGGTAAAAAGTGTCTAAAATGTGATAAGGGTAAGAAGTGTTTTAAACCATTGGATATTTTATCTAATGGTTGAGATCAATAAGGTATAAAATGTAAATTGTGTTTTAATTAGAAGGACCTTATGTAAAAATTGAAGGGCAATAGTGACTTTTCCAAACGTTTCAAATATGGTAACCGTTTCAAAACCCCCATTAATCTCCTAAAGATCAGCGAATTTATGGTAACCGTCGCGAATTTATGGTAACCGTCATCAATCTCCAAAAATCAGCGAATTTCTCGTTTTAAAACAACTGGATAAATTGACTATGATTCAAGTCATGGTGTTTTATCTGGAGACATTGTTCATGGCGTGGTGTTTTAAACATCTATGATTCAAGTCATGGTGTTTTATCTGGAGACATTGTTCATGGCGTAGTGTTTTATCAATACAAAAACATTCCCAGATTTTAAAACACCATGACTATGATTCAAGTCATGGTGTTTTATCCGGAGACATTGTTCATGGCGTGGTGTTTTAAACATCTATGATTCAAGTCATGGTGTTTTATTAGGAGACATTGTTCAAGGCGTGGTGTTTTATCAATACAAAAACATTCCCAGATTTTAAAACACCATGACTATGATTCAAGTCATGGTGTTTTATCTGTAGACATTGTTCATGGTGTGGTGTTTTAAACATCTATGATTCAAGTCATGGTGTTTTATATGGAGACATTGTATAATCAGATACAATCCCAGATTTTAAAACACCATGACTATGATTGAAGTCACGATCAGAAATGAGGATGACGAAGATGAAAGACGATGACGGTGAATGATTTGTGGAGACGAAAGAAATTGGTGACGGTGGTCGGAGATGCAGGTGTTCAAATCGGAGAAGATGACGTGAACTGTGATGATGATGGTGGTCGGAGAAGATGATCTGAATCGGAGATGGAGATGAAACGATCAATCCCTAAACATTCTCATCGCCAGTTTTTTTTTTCCAGTTATATTGGAAATCAATTAATTGACAAGAATGTACAATTACTAATATACCCTTTTTAATTAATTAAGATGGGGGACACTTGTCATTCCCAAATTATTTCTTACACTTCTTACAAAAGATGGACTTTGTACAGGATCCTCTACCTATATATATATATATATAGGAGAAGGATCCGTTAGGAACCACCCTTTATTGCGAGAACCTCGAGAACCAATGTGAACACAACCAAAAATACCTAAAAATAGCTAAAAAACACACAATTTTTTTTAATATTTTTTTATAAAAAAATCGCTACTTTTCGTAGCAAAAAAAATTAATTTTTAAAAAAAAAAATTTTGCTACTAAAAGTAGCGACTTTAATATAAAAAATATTTTAAAAAAAAAATTTGTGTGTTTTTTTTTTTTTTTAGATTTTTTGGGGGTTAGTTTTTAGCATTTTAGCTTGGGAGGGGGGGGGGGGGGGGGTGGGGGGAGGGGGTTTAGGTTTTTTTTTTTTTGGGGTGGGGGTAGGGGGTTTAGTTTTTAGCATTTAGCTTGGGGGGTGGTTAAGTTTTTTTTTTTTTTTTTTTTTTGCGGGGGGTGGAGGGGGGTTAGTTTTTTTTAGGTTTTGAGTTAAATGCTTGGTTGGTCCCTGTGGTTTGCAAAAAATGCAAATGTGGTCCCAATGCTTTACTAATTACACTCGTGGTCCCTGTGGTTTTCAAAAGTGCACTCGCTTGGTCCCTATCCCTAACTGAAGTTAAATTTCTCAGTTAAGTCAATGTTAAATGACCAAAATACCCTTGCTGCACCTCTTCTTAGCACCACCTGCACCTCCGACACCACTGCTCCGCCACCACCTCCACCTCCGACACCCCTGCTCCGACACCATCACCACCACCACCACCACCGTTGCCATCAACAACCCATGCACATTGACCAACATCACCACTGCCAGCAACAACATCTTCACCAGTTTGAACACTAACAACATCTTTACAAGTTTGAACACCAACATCTACACCAGTTTGACCACCAACAACATCTACACCACTTTGACCACCAGCAACATTTTCACCACTTTGACCACCGACAACACCACCACATTATTTGTTGAAACGTGTCACAAACTCGGTGCTTGAGGAATCTGCTGATTATGCGTGTGATACTACCGGCACAGATACATCCGATTCTGATTATGCTTGTTTTTATACGATATGTTGACTGCA
This sequence comes from Helianthus tuberosus, assembly GCA_030545235.1. Lineage (NCBI taxonomy): Eukaryota > Viridiplantae > Streptophyta > Magnoliopsida > Asterales > Asteraceae > Helianthus > Helianthus tuberosus. Next base: position 20,084,580 of record CM060405.1, read on the forward strand.
CATCATCATCATCATCGATGGCAAAACCCCCCAAACAAAACCCCCCAAATCGATCACATCTGTTATCATTATCATCGACACCACCTCCACCTCCGAAACCCCCACCTCCGCCGACACCCATCGACCTCCACCTCCACCTCCGAAACCCTAAATCGATGGCAAACAAAACACCCCAAATCGATCAGAAACAAAACCCTAAATCTGTTACATCATCATCATCATCATCATCATCATCGATCTGCATCATCATCATCATCATCGATCTGTGGTGTAGTGGTGACGGTGGTGGCTGTGGTGTAGTGGTGACGGTGGTGGCGTTGGTGACGGTGGTGAAGTGGTGGCGGTGGTGAAGTGGTGGTCGCTGGAGAAGTGGAGGTGTGAAGGCGGAGGTGGTGACGGTGGTGGTGATGATGGCGGTGGTGAAGTGGTGGCGGTGGTGATGAGACAGGGTTTGGGGTTCAAGGTCTGATGAATGAGACAGGGTTCACTACCCTTTTATAGCTAAAAGGCAAGGGTATTTTGGTCATTTAACATGGACTTAACTGAGAAATTTAACTGATGTTAGGGCTGGGGACCAACCGAGTGCATTTTTGAAAACCACAGGGACCACGAGTGTAATTAGTAAAGCATTGGGACCACATTTGCAATTTTTGCAAACCACAGGGACCAACCAAGCATTTAACTCTTAGGTTTTTTTAGCTAATTTTGGTTGTGTTCACATTGGTTCTCGCGGTTCTCGCAATAAAGGTGGTTCTCGCATGAACCTTACCCTATATATATATATATATATATATTATAGATTTTAAAGATTAAAAGCCCAAAAAATATACTAGCCCAACTTAATAGTCATAAACTGATTGTTCAAATGTCTGCATATCGCCGCTGCCACACACCAAAATCTAACCCTAAATTCCTAATTCATAAAACAATGTCATAATCTGATTGTTCGATCTCATCTGCATATCGTCACTGCCAGTGAGCCAGTCTGCCACACAATCACATATCGCTGGGAGATGATCAAGCTTAAAGAAGAAGTTTATGTCTTTTGAGCTAAATGACAATTTGTATTTCGCACTTTATTTTGTGCTTCTTGATATTGTTAAGAACACTTTTAGAATCATGATTTTAGTTATGTATTGCTTTTGTTAGTAAGGTGTTGGACATGTCTTAATTAAGTTAGTATTTGTTTTTGTTGAATGCGGCCTTATAATTCAATCAAGCGAAACCGATCCGCTCGATTTTAGTTAGGATTTGAGGAAAACCGAGCGAAAACGATCTGCTCGATTTAAATTGAATCCGAGCATGAGCATCACTTTTGTGCTCGGTTTTGCAAATTCAATTCGATCGGATCGGTTGTAATTCAATCCGAGCACGAGCAGACCCTCGATCGGATCAGATCGGCTCATGAACACCCCTAATATTACCGCACATATATATTCTCATTACAGAAAACTTTCTAGGCATCTTCTTTTAAAAGACTGAGAAGTAATCATTTATCTACAATATTATCCCGGTTAAATAACATGTTAATATAAGGAAAGTGTGATCAGAGAAACAACGATACTAATTGGTAGTTAAAAAGATGGTAGATTGCCGCTTAGAGGGTCGGTGAACTTCAAGCCCCTCCTTTGGGCATGATCTGACATGTGGCGGCCTAGCCAACAAAGCGCGTTATGAGGCTTGAAGTTAAGACCATGTGTAGTAGTGATTGAAACAAATGTCCCACCCTTGGGCATGAAGCGACACGTGGCAGTCCAGCCAGCATTGTGGCATTATGGGGCATTTGTTTAAAACGGGTGTAGTGGTATAATGCACAATAATTCCTTATCCAATGATTACCCGATTATTATTTTTTTTTCGTTTAAAATTAAAACTAAATATATTTCATTAAATAAAAAAAATTACATAAATAATAAAACACACACAAATAATAGTATGAATGGAAGTCAGGTTCGTGTCCACAGGCATAAAACGATTAAATTTGCCGTATCCCCGGCAACGGCGCCAATTTGTTGGGTGTCGAATCCAGCAAATAAATATAAAATAAACCTACTTAGACACACTAAAAATAGTATGAATGGAAGTCAGATTTGTGTCCAAAGGGATACAGATTAATTAATTAATTATGCCAAAACGTTTTAGACACATATACGATTGTTTTGAAAAGGGGGGGGGGGGGGGTAGTTTAAACTATAATGTAAAAACAATTTATAATTTTTAGATTAAAAAGAAAAGCTAATTAAAGTGGTTGGAAAATTCAGATGTTAAAAACTAATTTCAACACCAGGGCAATTTCTTGAGTCGGTTCGGCTTACGATCATTAACGGTCACGGTGCAATGATTCTTTTTAAATAATAGTTTGTATCGACACTAGACATCACGCAGTTCGGACGTCCACTCCATCTAATGTCTAACCAAACGCAGTTCGTTGTTTAGAGGCAACCCGCTACTCTAAGCTCACGCCGTTCGGATTTTAGCGTGCGGGTTGCGTGATAGAAGTATCAATTACAATCAAACACTCACGCCGTTTGGAGTGTTTAATTATATTATATAATTCTATAACAGTTTGGGTTTATGGACAAACTCAAATTATTATTTTGTTCCTAGTATAAAAAATTAAAACTTTATCAAAGTTCTAAAAATTGATTGAACTTTATTAGAAAAATTAATAAATTGATCAGGTTTATTAACAATCTAATATTTTCCGGTTCGAATCCGTATAAAAACAAGAATCATATAAACAACCCACTAAAATAATTGAATCTAACATGCTCGTTTTATATAAGTTTATGAATCAAATCAAAGAAAATAAACCCTAATGTTGAAACTATATGGTACTATTCAGACATACTGGCTATAACAATCAATGCAAATGAGAAACAAAAGAAAATAGAAAATAAAGTACTAGAAACAGTTTTGTTGTTCCTCCCAATTTTCAAAGAAAAATCCTCCCAAAGAAAAATATATTTTTTTTTCGATTTCGACTTGCAGCCGTCCAAAAAATCTTCCCCACTTGCGTCCAGGTTGTCGGTAAGGATATATTGTTCTTTTCTTCTTATTTTTTTTCAAATTGCCAAAAACTCCCCACTTTGTATTTTCATTTTTTTTTTTTTTGGCAGCCCAACGGTGTCATCAATTGGCCTAAACTTAGAAAGTTTATTTCAGCCCAATGTCATCTCCAATTAGTTAACTCGATAAACAAATAAACTTCTTTTTATTGTTGCAATGATCAGACCCTTGTAAATCATCCAGCTAAAAAAATTCATGCTATCCACTTTTACTTAAACCCGTACTTTATTTATTTCTTGAGTCTTTACGAGCATTTTCACTATCTCTTGTCATTCCTTACAACCGCTCCATGCCTACAAAATCATTAAAACGTCCAAAGTAGATTCCGTTCCACAAAAACACGTATTTTCCAAAATAATGCAATATATCTATACTATATTATAATACATGAGTGACGAGTATTTTAAGATACCCAAAAAATAATAAATTTTCCTCCATTTATTTATAGAAAGACATCTAAAATAAGAGTAGTTTGTTCTTTTAAACACTATTTATTTTTTAGCCCCTAAACTTATTACACTTAAATCCCAGAGATTTTAACAAAATTATAGATAATTAGTTACAATTCACCCTTCCACAACAAACTTATAATTTTTTTTACGTATTCTTGACATATCTTATAAACTTTATTGTTTAAAAAAAATCCAAAGATAACATGACAACCTACACATTTTTGTCGACGTTTCGATAGTTGTTTTGTTCAATATCGACGCATGGATTAAAAGGTACAAGTCGATAATGCTTTAATGTACAAGTAATTAATACTTGTGATCTAATGTGCCTAATCTACAAAGATGGGCTTCATCTATGCAAACAAAAACAAAAAAACAATTAAAAGTATCGTAATATAAAATGAAGATATTATGTGTCACATTTTATTTTATTAAAATTGCCTAATATATATACTTAGATATATCTTAGACCATAGGGTATGGTTTGGATAGTCCCCAAAGGGACCACCCGCCATGTAGGTGTCACCTCACCAAGGGTGGAGGACCATCCCCTTGGAGCTACCCAAGGGTGTGGTGGATGGTCATCCCCCATTCTTTTATTATTATTTTTTTGATTTAATTAATTAATTAAAACAAAGTAAATAAAAATAAAAAACTTATATTTAAATAAAAACCTAAAGTTATATTTAAATAAAACCTAAAAAAAACAACACACTTAAAAAAAAACTAAAGTTACATTTAAATAAAAACTAAAAAAAAAAACAACACACTTAAAAAAAACCTAAAGTTACATTTAAAAAAAACTACACTCTCCCACTCCATTTTTCCTAATTTTTTCCTTCATCATTTGTAAGATGTGACGGTCTTCCTCGGGATATTCGCTAAGGTCGGTGGTCATTATTTTTCATTCCTCTAACTGCTGCGCTTCTTCTTGCCTCATTTGCTTCTCCTCGGCTTGTCGTTTCTTCACTTTTACCTTCTTGGTTTGCGTCTCGGTAAAGGTTTGGTTGAATGCTTTCAACTCGGCCATAATACCTTCCAACTTCGAACCACCACCACTTCCTGATGCGGCTTGTTTCCTTTTTTCAGCCGTTATCTTTTTACTTTTGTCACTTCCTGGGGGACGTTCTTCCTCCCCAATCGGCTCCTCGTCAAACTCGGGCTTGTCGTTGATATTTATTTGGCAACGACCGGTTGAGGCTCCAACGCTATAACTTCCTGACTCGGAAGTTTTAGACCGTTTGGTTGCTCGTTTCGCGCTTGCAACCTCATTTGGAGTTGCCGCCCATTTTGGAGAATCCGTTACAACTTGCCAAGCACGGACATGTGGGAAAGAAGTTTTATATTCATTTTCGTATAAACGCAACGCTTAATTGAAAACATTTTCGTTGTTCCACCCACTCGGTTTGTTGGTGAGCGTTTGGTTATAAAACCCACAAAAGCGTTGGATCACGGTATTCATCTTCCGCCACTTGGAGCCGATAGAATCAACGGTTCTATACTCGCCTTGTTCCATAATCGTGTGGAATATATCAAGGATTTCTTGCCAAAACCCATCGGTTGATTGATAGTTACCTACAAGTTAGTAACAATAATAATATTTTGTTAGAAAAATATAGTGTACAAATAAATGTTAGTAACAATAATAATATTTTCTAACAAAAATATAATGTACAAATAATATTTAATAACAATAATAATATAATGTACAAAAAAAAGTTAATAACAATAATAATAATTTTTACCGAGTATAGGATTCCTTGACGACCCAATATATGCCTTCGCCAACGCCTCTTCCTCAATTTTTGACCATGGCCGTTGTTGTTGTTTGACGGTTGCGTCTTCTTTTTTACCCTTTCTATTTTTCTTTTTTGAAGGTTGAGGTTGCGTTTCTGGCACAACCTCTACGTCATCATCTTATTCCTCGATTTGTGTTAGACGTGCTTGTGGCGGTGGTTAATATGGCATATTTAGCGGGTTTTGCATTAGATGCTGCATTTGCATTTGTTGATATGGCATGTTGAATGTTTGTGGGTTTGGTTGCATTTGCATTTGGTTGAAGGGAATGTTGGGTTGTTGCATAGGGTATTGGTTTCGTTGCTTGAAAGCGTTGGGCATTTGTTGGTAACCTGCAAAAGAGTTTTCCATGACGGGTGTTTAGCCGGTGACGAAAACGGGAGTGAACTTGAGTTGGGATTATTTGGGTTGTAGGGATCCATGTTTTTTTAAGGTTGGGAGAGATTATTTTATAAAAATGGGGTGAAAAGTTGTAACACCTCGCAAAAATCATGTCCAATGTAGTAACGACACGTGTCATGGACTTTAAACGATTAACAAATTGATTTCGAGGGATTAAAATTGTCAAACAGTGTAAAGATATGTGTGGAAGGATCAAAAGGATCAACATGCCTAACTTGTGCCTCTGATTGACCTTACGTTATGTTCGTATTCCTTATTGAATAAATTGTCGGACACTAGAAGCAGTTTGCGCTTAAAAATCAAAAGTTACAAAACACAGGGGTTAAAAGTGTCAACATGTTAATTCTTACCTCTGAGAGGCCTTTTAACATTCCCGAAGCTTTGTAACATATTATTATACCCGAAGCTTTGTACGTGGATAAGGTAGTATCACTCCACAGAGTGCCGGTATCTATTATCTCTGATAGGGATACAAGATACACATCTCACTTTTGGAAAAGCTTCCAGCAATCTTTAGGCACTCGTTTAAATTTCAGCACTGCTTATCATCCTCAGACGGATGGCCAAAGCGAGCGTACGATACAAAAACTCGAGGATATTGTAACACCCTTATTATTATTTAACAATTTTCGTATAATTTACGAAAATAAACGGGTAATTAGAATTTCAATACATTGAAAATACGGGTTTCATTAAACCTTTTACAGAATTAAAACTATACAACATAACGTGTGTGAGTTCGTTATTTAACATAACAACGATACATAGTGCGGAAGCTTATTTCTTAATCGTGTTCGGTTCTTCATTATGCATTGATCGTCCTCCGGTGCTAAAATCATACCTGAAACTCATAAAACATGAGTTGGATTAGTCATATGTAACTTAGAACGTATATAAACGAGTCCGGGAAGCGAAACTGATTAAAATAAAATTTTTTCGCTAAATCAGGGTTCTGTCGCGTGTCGCGGAGGAACCATGTTGTTCCTTCGCGTGTCGCCTGGGAAACCAGTTTCCAGCAGGTTGCAGTTCAGATCAGCTATGCCAGTTTTTACGGAAACGGCCATAACTTCTTCGTTATTGATCCGTTTTACCCGATTCTTTTTTCTACGCGTCCGTAATTTAATCCTCCATCTTATGGAGTTAAAATCCTACATCCAACATAAGAAATTTTGAGACTTCTAAGCCTTTGACTCGTTACCTTTTTACCGAATTTTAACCCGTTTATGCATTTTATCAAACAAACGTATTTGTTTGATTCCTATATTACATACACTTCTACAAATTAATGTTACCTACCATATTAGGTTCTAATCATAGGTTTATTACACAATTTAAACCCGTTTTCGCTTGTATGCTTATTTTGACCCGTTAAGGGTATTTAAGCACATTCGAGCCTAAAATCGCTTTCGATTGTATCTAGCATTTCATCACCACATTTCTTATCCTATAATCTCCCACCACAATTGTGTTTATGGTGGGTTTGATGTGGTGATCTATATAAACCAAATTTTACCTCTCGAATCATTATTTTACGGCAAAAACTCAAATAGTACCGTTTGACTAATATAATACCTCTTTCAACTTCTATACTTAATCTAAGTATTTACTTAGTCATAAAACTTATTTCCAAAGAACCTTTAAAGGTTGTTTGTTCGAATTAGCTAACAAGGGCGTTTTGGTCCTTTTTAGTCTTTCAATTACGACAAGGTCTTTTGAGAGCATGTTTGACCCATGATTCTTCTTTTGAATTATGATCTTGCTCGAAAAGTCAATATGCTTTTCAAAACGCCACTACCCTCTTTTAAAACATTCGGTTTACCCACTTAAGTAACCCATTGTCTATCTAAGACTTCATTAAATACTCAATGAACCTTACGTTCTCAATGAATCATTACTCTATTACACATACCTGGCTCGGGTCACTGTATTGACCTGATTTAATGCCTTGCTATAATACTCGCTAAATAGTAGCGATGTAAATATCATTTCTACATTTATTCCTGAAATCATATAACTCGAAAAGAATCATTAGTCGCTAATATCAAAAGGTGGTATCTTCACCCTTTGACCCGTTTGGTCTAAATGACCGATTATATTGGCGAGATGACATGTATTTTCATCTCGACTATATGACTCACTCCGATTTACATCGTGCGGTCGCTTTACTTATAATTCATTTCTTAACATTTTTCGGCCTATTAAGGCTTACTTCATAAGTGTCTTTTAAAGCCAATAGTTATGGTCGATGCATGACCAATTTACCGTTTTACCCTTATTGTTTGTTTTGGTTTACCCTATAAGGCAACCATTCAAAAGTTTATTTTCCATTTGTCCTAAAATGATCAAATTACCGATTTAACTCCTTTTAAACCATCAACATGGTTTCTTGTCATACTCGACTATCTTGTTCCGTACGTTTACACGCCGGAACATCATACCTCAATTATGTATTTATCTTATTCGTAACTAATACGATAAGAGAATATTCTAAAATATAAGACTAGTGTAAGTTATACTTACCTTGCATCCGAAATATGCTTTTTCCTTCATTCTTGATTCGTTTGACCCGCTTCTTTCCCCAAGCTTTCACCTAGCTCGTTAAGCGTCAACTATATCAACATTTACAAGGTGGTTAGATTAGTCATTAACAATCACGACTATTCCACCTTACTTATTTTCTTTGTCGAAACTACTATTCGACTTCATCACTAGTTAGTTTGACTTTCTAAAGTCAACTACCTTTAATCATATAATATGCACAATTAAGGTAAATCAACATTATGATTAGAACCCGTTTTATCCCATGTCTCATGTAATTAGTCAAGCTTGCCAATTACGCATTTCACTTGAATTTCAATACTTTACTTCTCATTTAGGCATTTTAACAAACACCTAATGGGCATAATTCTACACATTTGCTAACTAGTTCATAACTAGTCATTTTTACCAAGATTAACATCAAAATTTAACCACCAACACTTATGATCAAATACTCAAACTTGCAAATTGTTTAAGTATTTCCCGATTACTAACATGCATGATGATCCTAATCACAATCATATCCTCAAATTCATCATATGATTAAAACCCACTTAACCTAGTGTGGTAAATCATTCAATCATTCAATCCATAACATGTTATGTATGATTTTCACTTAGGGTTTTGTTCCTAAGCAAATATACATCACTAATCTAGCCATAGCTTCTCTAATCCATGCCTAATTCGCGATTAGGATGATTACCCAATTTTTACAACTTCACCAAACATCAAGATTTTACATACCTTAGGATCCCCTTGTTCGGGTGATCGTTACTTCATGCTCGGTTGTGAATTTGGGCTTCATTTGATCCTTCAATTTGATGGATTTGTTGAAGGTTAGGGTTTGGCTCCATGGGGAGCTTCCCCTGGTCGTACGCACACACACACATTCTTAGTGTGTGTGTTGTGTTTTATTAAATAACTTTGTTAAGTTATTCCATTTTAACCCCTCGTGTTTGGTTCGTTATTAAGTAGGCCACGACCTACTTATTTCTAACGATATTCCCCACTTATTAACTAGGTTAAACATTCCTATTTAAATTAGTGGGCTCGGGGAATCTATGAGTAAGATTACACTACGTCAAAACTGGGCTTTAGCCACACTTTTTCCAAAACAACCTTGCCACGGTTTTGATTTTATGTGTGACTAAAGGCCATTCATTCATTTCAAAACACATTTAGCCACACATTTTATTAGTTAATGTGACCATTGTATACCAGTTCAAAACCTTTAGCCACAGTTTTAGAAAATAATGTGACAATTACTCGCCACAACTCGAAAAGTGTGGCCAAATGTGATATATTGCCACATATTGTTGTTTCATGTGACCAAAAACACATGTACTTGAAACATTTAGCCATACTTTAAGAAAAAAAGTGACATTTATTAGCCACACTAGAAAAGTGTGGCAAATGTGATATACAGCCACATATTTTTGTTTCATGTAACCAAAAACACATGTATTCGAAACTTTTAGTCACACTTCGAGAAAAAACTATGACATTTATTAGCCACACTAAAAAGGTGTGGTCAAATGTGATCAACTGCCACAATATTTTATTTTTATGACCACAAACGCATGTATTTGAGACCTTTAGCCACGCTTTAAGAAAAAAAATAGTAACACCAGAAAAGTGTGGCCAAATGTTATCTACAGCCATAGTTTATGTTTGATAATGTGACTAAAAGCTAATACATATAGCCACATATATTGTATTGTGTGTCCAAAAGTTAAACAACTGTCACACTTAAAATTACAAAATTTCATATGCTTTTAAATAAACATTTGTCTTATCATTGTCACTTTGTTTATTTTTGTGTGACCAAAATAATATCAAATATCATGGGAAAAATATGTGACCAAAGGTTAAATTTATCACATCTACAAAAATTTTCCTCAAAATATTTCATCTTAAAACTTAAACTTCCCCCCCAAAATATTTCAACCTAAACTTCCCCCTCAAATAATATTCAAATTTAAAAGTTACATTCTTTGATGTATAAAAAATCTTACAAATTCAAACTATTATTAAACAGGATCAGACTTGTAGTCATCGTATGGGGGCGATCTCCCCCGTTAAAAAAAATAATGTAAAACATGAGTTAAAATCTAAAACGCACCCTATGAAATTTTGCAATCGCCCCCTTAACCTCAATACATCTTTATCAGAGTTCTCGAGATGAAAAGAAATGAGAGAAACAACGTTGACAAACGTTTTCAAGTTTCTCACGAGCCTATACAGAGTGAGAAAAGAACAGAGTTATGTTGACATGGTGAGGAAGATGAAAAAATAAATGATTAGTTGCTCTTTTTTTTTTCTTTTAATTGGTGGAGCTTTTCCATTTTAGTTCACGTGCTTTTAAATGCATTTAAATATTTAATGGTACCAATATGGTAACAATGAAGTTAACTATATTATCAATTTTTAATTTTTAATAATATTAATCTTGATGAGTTTTCCTTAATTATTTTATGGTTTCTTATTCCTTTTTTATATTTTATATTAATAATATTCACAAAAAAATTAAAGTAGATAAATATTGTTATATCGTTTTTAAGAAAAAAATAAAGTAAGACTAAAAATACTAATTTGATTATAGTTTCTCATAAAACAATAAGTTTTTATATAACTTGATCAAAAAGAAATTTTAAGGTTCTACTCGTAGTAGTTCCTCATGTATATTCTTCAAATAATCTTTTTAAACTTTCAATCTCTCATTGAATCCATCAACTTAGTCATTTAGTCTTTTAAATAGATTATTATGATTGGTCGGCCGATAAATCTGATGCAATAAGGTTTATCCAACTTGACCTGACCTGAACCGGACCGAATATTTTTTTTTATATTTAGTGATAGACATCCAACACCCAAAACTTCCGCCCCCATAAAAAAAATCATGGGTCTGCCGCTGTTATTAAATATTATATTTTCTAAATCATATTTGTTATAACTCATTTTCTTCTAAATAATATGTTAATGTATGTATATTAGTTACGTTTATATACATCTTTTACTATATTTTTATATTATAGATGACATGTTTAAAAAATCTTATGTTCTTAAAGTATACAAAGTTATAAATTTTCATTTATTATGTCAGGAATTTCATTTAATATATCATATTAAGCCTTAATGAATCACAATGGACAATAGTAGATCATATTGTCTTAATAGAATATATTAGGCCTTAATGGATCACAATGGATAGTAGGAGGTCATGCGTGTCTTAGTGTACCATATTGAGCCTTAATGGATTACAATTGACAACAGTAGATTATATATGTCTTAATGAACCATATTGGGTCTTAAATGATCATAATGGATAAGAGTAGATCATATATGTCTTAACGGACCGTATTAGGCATTAATAGATCACAATGGCTAATAGAAAATCATATATGTCTTAGCTGACCATACGGGGCCTTAATGTATTATCATGGACGATAGTAAATCTTATATGTTTTAATGGACCGTATTAGGCCTTTGTGGATCACAATGGACAATAGCATATCAGATATGTTTTAATGAACCATACTAGGGCTTAATGGATCACAATGATCAATAGTAGATCATATATGTCTAATTGACCATATTGATCCTTAATGGGTCATAATAGACAATAGTAGATCATACATGTTTTAATGGACAACAATGGACAATAGTAGATCAGACATGACTTAATGGACCATATTGGGCCTTAATTGTTCACAATGGACAATAATAGATCATAATGTCTTAATGGACCGTGTTGGGCCTTAATGAATCACAATGGACAATATAATTAATCACAATGGACAATAGCAGATAATATATGTCTTAATGGACCATATTAGGCATTAGTGGATCACAATGGCTAATAGTAGATCATAAATCTCTTAATGAACCATGTTGAGTCTTAAAGGATTACAAAGGTAAATACTAGATCATACATTTCTTAATGGACTATATTAGGCCTCAATGGATCACAATGATCAATAATAGAACATACATGTCTTAATGAACCACATTGGACCTTAATGGATCACCATAGATAATAAAAGATTATACCGTTTCGACCCGTACCGTTTCGAGCTGAACCGTTTCGACCCGTACCGTTTCGACGCGAACCGTTTCGACCCGTACCGTTTCGAGCCGAACCGTTTCGACGCGAACCGTTTCGACCCGTACCGTTTCGAGCCGAATCGTTTCGACGCGAACCGTTTTGACCCGTACCGTTTCGACGCGTACCGTTTCGACCCGTACCGTTTCGACGCGAACCGTTTCGAACCCGAACCGTTTCGAGCTGAACCGTTTCGACGCGAACCGCCGTTTCGAGCCGAACCGTTTTGACCCGTACCGTATCGAACCCGTATCGAAACGGTACGGTTCGGTTCGCGTCGAAACGGTACGGGTCGAAACGGTTCTCGTCGAAACGGTACGGGTCGAAACGGTAATTAACTCTTTAATTTTTTATATTTACTCTATAAAATATAATAAACAATTATGTTAGAGAACTTTTTAAAAAATTAAATTAAACAATTGTATTTTATAGAGTAAATATAAAAAATTAAATTAAAAAAATTCTCATTTAACAGAACTTTTTAAGTAGGTTAGAGATTTGGATGAAAATAGCAAAAATGGCCAAACGTGAGGGGCAAAATGGTACCAAACTGTCATTTTGGACGAAAATAGCAAATGTGCCCAAACCTCAGGGGCGAAAATGGCAATTAACTCTAGTTTTTTTTTCTTACAATTTTCATCCCAAAAAATTTCCCTCCCTACCCAATCCAAAAATTTGAACTCCCCCCAAAAAATTGAAAAGCAAACAAATCCAAAAAACCTAGCTTTCGTCTCACAAATCTGCAACCCAATCTCACAAACTACCTCCCAAACCAATCTCATAAACTACCCCAAAATTTTTTGTACATGGTGTTGAACATCGGTTCGGATTCAACCGTCATCTTCTCAGGCGAGATCCGTACATAGTTCAACCGTCATCTTCTCCCTCAAACTTAATTTCAGTAAAAGACTGATCGGCGGTGATGAACGAGGGTTCGGATTTGAAGGTGACAACATCGATGTTGACAACATCGGGTACAAAAATGTTGGCAACAACGCGTGTGAGGCGATTTCGTCGATTTGGGTGTTGTTGAAAACTACACATTTTATAAATTAGTTTGGGGGAAATTAATAGAAATCAAAGTTAGGGAGATGTGATTTCATCCTCGTCTTGTTGTAATTCTTTCAATTCCTTGTAAGCTACTTCGCTTTTGATGATTAATTGAGCAGTGAATAAATTGACTAGATGGATCTTATTCACTGTTCAACTACCAAAACCCTAAAACGTGACCCACTTGAATGTTATGTTTGGGTCTTTATTAACTGATATTCTTAGATCTTAAAAACGTGATCCACATTAATTATATTGATTATTTAAAATGTTTTTAAGATTTGAAGTTACTCTACACTTGCATTTTGATTATTATTTTTTATACTTCAATTGATATTAGTTTGTGTATATAATTGAGTGATTATTATGTTTGGAGATTTAGGTGCGGCTGAATCCAGTTAAGCTACCATCTAGTAAAACATGTTTGTGTTAAATTTGTGGAGAACCTCTTCGATTTTTGCTTCAGGTAACTTTTCTAACATTTTTATTTTTGTAACACATTCTAGTTTGTGAAAGTTTTCATCTTTAATTTATTATTTGTTGCATATGAATTGCGACCTTTGAGTTGTGATAAGTGATGACATCTGGCTTAATTGAACGTTTAGGCAATCTAAATAGAGAACTAGTATTTAATTGGAATTTGGTAATTTAAGCATTATATGGATGAATTTATGTGAGGTGAGGATTAGGGGTGTTCATGGTTTGGTTTGAAACCACAAAACCTTCTAAACCGGTGATCGGTTTGGTTTCGCGGTCGCTTTTGTTATTAACTTTTAGCAAGTCGGTTCAAAAACTTCAAAACGTAGTAACGGTTGGTTTACAGTTTCTACTAAAAACTAGTCTTATAAAATCAAACCGGACCATAAAACTTAAATATTTTATACTTCCTCCGTCCCACTAAAAGTGTCCTATTTTGAATTTTCAAAGTCTTTATTTATAAACTTTGACTTTAAATAATTTTGTTTGTGTTAGATAATACTTGATGAAAGTTATATGATTTGAGTGTGTTTTACAAGTGTTTTTATCGGGTTAATTTTCATCAAGTTTTATATAACACAAAAAATTATATAATTAAAGTCAAAGTTTATAAATAAAGACTTCGAAAATTCAAAATAGGACACTTTTAATGGGACAGAAGAAGTACTTCTTATTTATTTTAGATTATATATATAACTTTCTATATACCATCTTATGTTTATTTAAAACAAAACTAGGCCAGTGAAGTGTAACTGAAACTAACAAACTGTGCCCAAGTATGTAACGATAGTGTTGACATCTTGAAACAACAATATTGTTTTGTTCCAGCTAAATAGAAGGTGATACAACTACATGTTACTAGATTAATCTTGGTTTAATAATTTAATCCAGATTTCACACTTGTTTAACATTTTATCTTTTCTGTTTGTATTATGTTATAATGTTTCATGTAACAGTTTAATTTTGTTGTTTTGTTTTTTGGACTCTTTTTATATGTTTGGATAACTAATTTTATGTTATGAGTATTGGATAGATTGTTTTAAGTATTCTTTGCCCAAAAATTCTCAAATCATGAAATCAAATCAGAACCAAACCGTTAGTAACGGTTCGATTTTAAATTTTAGCGGTTTGGTTTTAGTTTTTGATAATGAAAAACCATTATTAACAGTTTGGCTCACGGTTTTACCTAAAAACCGTTAAAATTGGACCATAAACACCCCTAGTGAGGAAGCACTTAGAATTCTCTTAATATGAAACAAGTCAAAATGGATGATCACATTGCATTGGCTTATACTTCAGCTCAGTTTGTGAAGATCTTGTTTGGGTTATATTTTGTGTTTAAAGATATTCGCTTCTTGTACAAAGTACCATTATCATAATTGTATGCACATAACTTTCAGGTCCACCTTTGGAGGATATTGCTAAAGAGGATCAATGTGAAGAAGAAGAAGAAGGCAATGTTTACCTTGGTGGAAAAGAGGACCAAATGACAAAGTTTATTCTTGATAAAGATGATGAACACAGAGAAATTTTAAAGTTGTATAATAATTTTATTAATTTAGTAGTAAAAACTTATTTATATGCTAATCCTTGTACAGATATTCATGTAACTAGTGCAAGGAGTTTGTTTGGTTATGTCTTTACTATTTAAATTAAAAACATATGTAGGGATTTAGTTTAATATTCTTATTCTTAATATAATTTATTTTTAAATACTCTCATATTTATTTCTATTTTATTTTATAAAAAATGCAAATAAAAATATTAATTACATGAAAATGGTCACATAGAATCACAATAAATATATGTGACAAAATGTTATATAATAGCCACACTTAAATTATAAAATCCCCCGTGGTTGTACATAACCATTAGCCACACCATTGTCACTTTGTTTAATGTTTGTGTGACGAAATGATAGCAAATGTTATGGAAAAAAAGTTATGTGTGACAAAATGTTAGAAAATAGCCACACTTAAAAATACAAATTTTCTTGTGGCTAAAAATAACTATTAGCCACCCATAGTCACTATGTTTCTTGTTTGTGTGACGAAATGATATCAAACGTCATGGGAAAAAAATTATATGTGACCAAATGTTAGACAATAGACACACTAACATTACAAAATTTTATGTGGTTATAAATAACTATTAGCCACACCTTAGTCACTTTATTTTGTTTGTGTGACTCAATAATACAAAACGTCATGGGAAAAATAAATATGTGTGACCAAAAGTTAAATAATAGTCACACTTAAAATTACAAAAATGTTTTCTGTGTCTAGTAAATGTTTTTAGCCACAATTACAATAAATTCATGTGGCTATATAATAGTACCGGCCACACTTACGGTAAATTCATGTGGCCATTGCAACCATTTAGCCACACCTAAAGGATAAAATGCTTGATTACAACAACTCTTTTGCCTCACTTTTTTTAATTGACGTGGCTAAAACAAACTTTTTAGTAAATTTACGTGACTATATAATAGAAACAGTCATACTTAAAGTAAATTCATGTGACCATTGCTATCTTTTCGCCACACTTATGCTTGATTTCAACAAGAGATTTTAGTACCCTTTAGCCACACTTTCAAGTTGCATCGGCCACTAAAAAGTGAATGTGGCCGTATGATACCTACGATGACTGGACCTTTGGTCACATTTGAGGTGAATTTTTTTTTTGTGGCGGAAAGCATATGGTCACACTTTTTTTGTGTGGCCGTAGCCCCTTTTTGACGTAGTGTTATTTTAAATCCTGTTACTCGGGCCTTCTATAAACTTTATTTCTACAAAAGCTTTCGTTAACTTTGTATTTAATATTAAGATCATTTGTTTAAATCCTAATATTTATCGGGTTACTCTCACCACTAATGGTACTTTACCCGTCTTTTAGTATTAACGGGGTTTGATTACCAAACCCGTTTTCGGGATGTTACAAGTCTACCCCCCTTAAAGAGGTTTCGTCCTCGAAACCTTTTCTTACATAATTATTGAGTTTAAACTCAATGTATTCTATCTGAGAAATCTTTTAAACATTACTTATACTTTTAACCATTCATTAGTGTTACCATAAAAGTATGGTAACATCTTTTAATTACACAACATATGTGTCTTTTATGCGAATTAACGCAATTCAGGATAACGCCTTCTTGTTATTTCAACTTGTTTAGTTAACTTAGCGAAATCCATCGCCTTATACTTTCGGATTCTTTGTGAATCCATTATTTTCACCCATTTGGATGTTTCTAGTGAGATCTTTCACTCTTACAAACAGACCCTTTCCTTTACGTACTTATTCATTTGGTTCATTCCTACAGAACTCGCCGCAAAAAATGAATTTCCTGATTTTATCTTATGTATTTAGCACTATCTAGATGTGCTATTAACGAAATTCTACAAGGCATATTACCACATACCTTTCGGCTTATCCTTTTATCGTGCTTTTACTCGAACTAACTTCCCAACACTTTGCTTATGTTGCCTTGTGATCGCTCAGTATAGGCGATAAATACTTTTCGTTATTATGACCTCATGGATCATCACTGCCGTTTTGTACTCACTTACCTTTATTATTTGGCTTGACTGTGTAGCCATTTGGCCACTTGGTCATACACGCTTATCAACTATGATTATTTCACGCTAATCTTAATATAGATAGCGTGTTGAACACTTTCTTAATTTAAATATTGACCTTAACCGGCCTCACTGACTAGTCTTATTAGTCCAGTTACTTTATACCCATCTCTCGGGCTACTATGTGATTTTATTTCACATAACTTTCCTGACCGTGATCGCGTCACGTCGTGTTTTAGGTTTATTTCCCAATCATCTCATACTATATATGTTTGATAAAACGTTGTTTTTGACTAAAACGGAATTTTAGTTTAATGTTTTATCTTTAATTTATGTCAAGCAATTTTGACGACTTGGCATTTACTCTTTTACAGTCTTTGTTTTACGCGAGGATTCTCACTGGTTCTCTCGCTTCATTTCTATATTCCGACTTTGTCCTCGAGTTTGACGTTTTACAAAAACGACTCGTTTAGGGACATATTCGCATTTTCCGGGTTCGAGTGTAAGTACACTCCCTCCCAATGCTTATCTAAATCATTTTTTTCATGTTTGCGTTTTCTGGGTTCGAGTGTAAGTACACTCCCTCCCAATACTCGTCTAAATCATTTTTCATGCTTGCGTTTTCTGGGTTCGAGTGTAAGTACACTCCCTCCCAATACTCGTCTAAATCATTTTTCATGCTTGCGTTTTCTGGGTTCGAGTGTAAGTACACTCCCTCCCAATACTCGTCTAAATCATTTTTCATGCTTGCGTTTTCTGGGTTCGAGTGTAAGTACACTCCCTCCCAATACTCGTCTAAATCATTTTTCATGCTTCTTTGTCCCTTCACTCGGGCTCATCATCCTAATGTAATACGCTTCCGTCACCCGGCTGTGCGTTTACATTATTATCAATTATTTTGCTCATTTGATTCATTTGGGTACTTTTAAGTTAGTCCCATTCACACCGCCCTTACTACATCGGATGTAAACGTGTCCGCCATAAGAAGTTCATGGTATCATATGCCACTACTTACTTGGCCAGAGTAAGCGATTAACACATGACACACATAACCTTTTTATAGTTTTCACATCACGCCCTATGTAAGTAACGCCTCTATTTGTTTCTCTTGGAAACAATATCCCGAATACATTTTCTATTCGGGTTTTTCCAAGTTTTTAATCTACATATGCAACTTTCAATTTCTACTTATTTGTTGCATATTACTATTTGTGCGATTATTTAAAATGTGCACCTGGTAATGTTTGCCCCAACGGGCGTTCCTTGCCATTAACCTTGTTCGCGGTCGATACGCGATTTAGTCCTCGGTGAGCATGCTCCTCTCGTCATACTTCAGACCGTTCCATCATCATATCTACAATTCGTTTGACTCTCGTCGTCTTCAAACGCGAGTGTCCTTCAATTAAAACATTCACAAAGTTAGTAACGTCAACTTCAATAATCGCCCGTATTATAATACAAGGCTTTTTCTACTATACGCGTCAACGGGCGTATTTTCGTCCACTATATCAATCATTTTAATTGGGGTAACGTGTATCACACGATAGCCCCATGTGTTGTTTACAACACTTTAGCATGCTAAACTATTAACATACTTGTACTTACCGGATTTGCGATCAAGCTTCGAACCGAACACATTTGTCAACAACCTTGAGCTCTGATTACCAACTTGTAACACCCTTATTATTATTTAACAATTTTCGTATAATTTACGAAAATAAACGGGTAATTAGAATTTCAATACATTGAAAATACGGGTTTCATTAAACCTTTTACAGAATTAAAACTATACAACATAACGTGTGTGAGTTCGTTATTTAACATAACAACGATACATAGTGCGGAAGCTTATTTCTTAATCGTGTTCGGTTCTTCATTATGCATTGATCGTCCTCCGGTGCTAAAATCATACCTGAAACTCATAAAACATGAGTTGGATTAGTCATATGTAACTTAGAACGTATATAAACGAGTCCGGGAAGCGAAACTGATTAAAATAAATTTTTTTCGCTAAATCAGGGTTCTGTCGCGTGTCGCGGAGGAACCATGTTGTTCCTTCGCGTGTCGCCTGGGAAACCAGTTTCCAGCAGGTTGCAGTTCAGATCAGCTATGCCAGTTTTTACGGAAACGGCCATAACTTCTTCGTTATTGATCCGTTTTACCCGATTCTTCTTTCCACGCGTCCGTAATTTAATCCTCCATCTTATGGAGTTAAAATCCTACATCCAACATAAGAAATTTTGAGACTTCTAAGCCTTTGACTCGTTACTTTTTTACCGAATTTTAACCCGTTTATGCATTTTATCAAACAAACGTATTTGTTTGATTCCTATATTACATACACTTCTACAAATTAATGTTACCTACCATATTAGGTTCTAATCATAGGTTTATTACACAATTTAAACCCGTTTTCGCTTGTATGCTTATTTTGACCCGTTAAGGGTATTTAAGCACATTCGAGCCTAAAATCGCTTTCGATTGTATCTAGCATTTCATCACCACATTTCTTATCCTATAATCTCCCACCACAATTGTGTTTATGGTGGGTTTGATGTGGTGATCTATATAAACCAAATTTTACCTCTCGAATCATTATTTTACGGCAAAAACTCAAATAGTACCGTTTGACTAATATAATACCTCTTTCAACTTCTATACTTAATCTAAGTATTTACTTAGTCATAAAACTTATTTCCAAAGAACCTTTAAAGGTTGTTTGTTCGAATTAGCTAACAAGGGCGTTTTGGTCCTTTTTAGTCTTTCAATTACGACAAGGTCTTTTGAGAGCATGTTTGACCCATGATTCTTCTTTTGAATTATGATCTTGCTCGAAAAGTCAATATGCTTTTCAAAACGCCACTACCCTCTTTTAAAACATTCGGTTTACCCACTTAAGTAACCCATTGTCTATCTAAGACTTCATTAAATACTCAATGAACCTTACGTTCTCAATGAATCATTACTCTATTACACATACCTGGCTCGGGTCACTGTATTGACCTGATTTAATGCCTTGCTATAATACTCGCTAAATAGTAGCGATGTAAATATCATTTCTACATTTATTCCTGAAATCATATAACTCGAAAAGAATCATTAGTCGCTAATATCAAAAGGTGGTATCTTCACCCTTTGACCCGTTTGGTCTAAATGACCGATTATATTGGCGAGATGACATGTATTTTCATCTCGACTATATGACTCGCTCCGATTTACATCGTGCGGTCGCTTTACTTATAATTCATTTCTTAACACTTTTCGGCCTATTAAGGCTTACTTCATAAGTGTCTTTTAAAGCCAATAGTTATGGTCGATGCATGACCAATTTACCGTTTTACCCTTATTGTTTGTTTTGGTTTACCCTATAAGGCAACCATTCAAAAGTTTATTTTCCATTTGTCCTAAAATGATCAAATTACCGATTTAACTCCTTTTAAACCATCAACATGGTTTCTTGTCATACTCGACTATCTTGTTCCGTACGTTTACACGCCGGAACATCATACCTCAATTATTTATTTATCTTATTCGTAACTAATACGATAAGAGAATATTCTAAAATATAAGACTAGTGTAAGTTATACTTACCTTGCATCCGAAATATGCTTTTTCCTTCATTCTTGATTCGTTTGACCCGCTTCTTTCCCCAAGCTTTCACCTAGCTCGTTAAGCGTCAACTATATCAACATTTACAAGGTGGTTAGATTAGTCATTAACAATCACGACTATTCCACCTTACTTATTTTCTTTGTCGAAACTACTATTCGACTTCATCACTAGTTAGTTTGACTTTCTAAAGTCAACTACCTTTAATCATATAATATGCACAATTAAGGTAAATCAACATTATGATTAGAACCCGTTTTATCCCATGTCTCATGTAATTAGTCAAGCTTGCCAATTACGCATTTCACTTGAATTTCAATACTTTACTTCTCATTTAGGCATTTTAACAAACACCTAATGGGCATAATTCTACACATTTGCTAACTAGTTCATAACTAGTCATTTTTACCAAGATTAACATCAAAATTTAACCACCAACACTTATGATCAAATACTCAAACTTGCAAATTGTTTAAGTATTTCCCGATTACTAACATGCATGATGATCCTAATCACAATCATATCCTCAAATTCATCATATGATTAAAACCCACTTAACCTAGTGTGGTAAATCATTCAATCATTCAATCCATAACATGTTATGTATGATTTTCACTTAGGGTTTTGTTCCTAAGCAAATATACATCACTAATCTAGCCATAGCTTCTCTAATCCATGCCTAATTCGTGATTAGGATGATTACCCAATTTTTACAACTTCACCAAACATCAAGATTTTACATACCTTAGGATCCCCTTGTTCGGGTGATCGTTACTTCATGCTCGGTTGTGAATTTGGGCTTCATTTGATCCTTCAATTTGATGGATTTGTTGAAGGTTAGGGTTTGGCTCCATGGGGAGCTTCCCCTGGTCGTACGCACACACACACATTCTTAGTGTGTGTGTTGTGTTTTATTAAATAACTTTGTTAAGTTATTCCATTTTAACCCCTCGTGTTTGGTTCGTTATTAAGTAGGCCACGACCTACTTATTTCTAACGATATTCCCCACTTATTAACTAGGTTAAACATTCCTATTTAAATTAGTGGGCTCGGGGAATCTATGAGTAAGATTATTTTAAATCCCGTTACTCGGGCCTTCTATAAACTTTATTTCTACAAAAGCTTTCGTTAACTTTGTATTTAATATTAAGATCATTTGTTTAAATCCTAATATTTATCGGGTTACTCTCACCACTAATGGTACTTTACCCGTCTTTTAGTATTAACGGGGTTTGATTACCAAACCCGTTTTCGGGATGTTACAGATATGCTCAAGGCTTTTGTTATTGATTTAGGTGGAAGTTGGGATGACCATCTTCCTTTGATTGAATTTTCGTCTAATAATAGTTATCATTCGAGTATCCAAGCCGCGCCCTTCGAGGCTTTGTACGGAAGGAAGTGTAGAACGCCAGTTTATTGGGCGGAAGTTGGAGATGTTCAACTGTCAGGACCTGATATAGTCCTGGAGACAACGGACAAGATTGTGAAAATCCGCGATCGTCTCAAAGCTGCCAGGGATAGGCAGATAAGCTACGCAGATAAAAGGCGTAAACCTCTGAAATTCGAGGTAGGTGATAAAGTGTTACTCAAGGTGTCACCCTGGAAAGGGGTGATGCATTTCGGCAAAAAGGGCAAGCTGAGCCCAAGATACATAGGACCATTCGAGATCATCGAATGTGTCGGAACTGTAGCCTATAAGCTGAATTTACCCAAAGAGCTTAGTGGAATACATAATGTGTTCCACATCTGCAATCTAAAGAAATGTCTAGCCGATGAATCGCTAGCAATGTCAAATAAGGACGTGCAGATTGACGAGAGCTTGAAGTTCGTTGAAAAACCTTTGTCGATCGAGGATCGACAAGTTAAGAAGCTTCGAAGGAAGCATGTGCCGATCGTCAAGGTAAAATGGGATGCCCGTAGAGGCCTAGAATACACATGGGAGGTTGAGTCCACAATGAAACAGAAATACCCTCATTTATTTCAGTAAATCTCAGGGTCAAGATTTCTTTTAAGGGGGTGAGGATGTAACACCTCGCAAAAATCATGTCCAATGTAGTAACGACACGTGTCATGGACTTTAAACGATTAACGAATTGATTTTGAGGGATTAAAATTGTCAAACAGTGTAAAGATGTGTGTGGAAGGATCAAAAGTGTCAACATGCCTAACTTGTGCCTCTGATTGACCTTACGTGATGTTCGTATTCCTTATTGAATAAATTGTCGGACACTAGAAGCAGTTTGCGCTTAAAAATCAAAAGTTACAAAACACAGGGGTTAAAAGTGTCAATATGTTAATTCTTACCTCTGAGAGGCCTTTTAACATTCCCGAAGCTTTGTAACATATTATTATACCCTCATGAACATCAGTATTGATTTATTAAAGATCCGGTGCAATTATGTAATGTAATTTGCAATTATCAAGAACAAGGGTTAAAAGTGTAAAAGTGGGAATTCTTCATTCGGGATCCATTTACAATATGTCCAAGACATCTTTTTGCATGGCTACACTCCCTAGAGCATCCCAGACCTGAATATATTGACCATGCATGCTGAAAATGTCAGTTTATCGAGCAATGGACCTGCAGGGACTGATCTTTCAAACAAACAAAAAGTTTTGAAACTGCACTCCCCCGCGTGTCGCGCAGGGTCTCCCTGTGCTTGGCGCGACACGCGGGCGGGACCAAAATTCAGCAGCAACTGCCAGCTGCCCAGCCTGCAACCTAGTGATCTTTTTGAGATTTTCTGCAATTCTGAACGAAACCAGCTGCATGTTAACGGTTTTGCTAAACCACTATACACATGTTAACATCATAAAACACCTGAGGATACATGGATTGATCTTGTGAAGTGAAGATCACTATAAATAGGCCTCACTTCTTCACTTGTTCTTACACATGACTTAGGACTAATCCTAATCTTAATTGTTTTTCTATTTGTGTGTTTCTTTTGTTTGTTTCTTTTGTTTGTTTTGATAGGAACATAGACAAAATGCCACCACGTGTTAGAGGAAGGGGTGGAAGGGGAAAGGCCCCAGTTTTGACGAGGAATGACTTTGAAGCAAGGCCATCCCACCGACGAACCCCATCAGCGAACCTTAGCTCTAGTCCTCATGAGGATTGGAGAACTTATTTGGAGCCAGCGAGACGCTCAGTCTCCCTCAGTTCCTCCCCGTCTTACCATCACTCGTTTGGACCTCATCAAGACGAGGAGCATAGCGAATCGCACCATTCCTTCATCCCGTTGCAGCGGACCCGACCCCATATTTCCAAAGCCGGTTCAACCCGATGAACCAAATCGAAGAACCAATGGGTTATAACCCATTAGGACCAGACGATCATTTTTCCGGCGACCAAGAAATGGATATGGACGAAGATCCGGATCCGACCGAGCCACCATCTGGGACACCGACGTATCCCATCGAAATTTCTGACGGATCATCCTTCCATGGTTCGCCTTACAGGGGCCCAGATATTTTTGCTGAAAGATGGGCCACATACAAGTGGGAGTATACTCCCCCTCACAACCCACCTCCACAACAGCAGCAGGATCCCTCAGAGGATCCACATTTTGAGGCGGTCACGCCACCGCCACCGCCAGAACAGCAACTGCCTCCAGAACCGCCGAGGCGCAGAAGAACAGGTGCATGGATGTCCGTGCGTGGGGGTTTCCACTTCAGCACCCCCCAACACAGCAGCAACAACAACTACCCGTCGCTGTATGAAGACACACAAATGGGTGGGCCTTCAAACCTAGTTTCTGAAATCAACTCTGCACCAGTTGACCCAGCACCACAAATGGGTTATGATAACCCAATTCCTTCATACCCAGGTGCAGCTGGGTATAACCCTTTTGAGCAGCCAAATTATTCTGGCTACAACTACAACAATGCCCCTGTCGTTGACCCGTACCTTGAAGCGGCAAACTACAATGCTCTCTACCCAGGAGGACCTTTTCAAGCTGCGTACCCAACTGGGTACCCAGCATATGGGTATCAATACCCACCACCTCCTCAACCTCCGCAGCAGCAGCCGCCGCAGCCACCACAGATTCAACCACCGCAACAACAAGAAATCCTACAGAGGTTGAACCAAGTGGAACGATAGGTAGACGAGGAGCGTAGGAGCCGCCGCGGTCTACTGAAGGGTTTGGAAAACCTCATACAGGGGAAAAAGAAAGAGATTATTAAATTCCTTAATTATTTGTATTGTTTATTTCAATTAAGTCCCTGCGTGGACATTTTATTTATGTACTAGGTCCCTGCGTGGACTTGTTTTTCTTTATTTTAGCCCATGCGTGGGCAAGTTAATTATCTAATAGTCCCGTTTAGGGCAGTTATATACTTCTTTCAATTATGGAATGTTTTAATTTAAAATTTCACTTGTCAGTATATGAATGAATATATAAAACAAATCAAAATATCATTCCATTTTATAATTGATCTGACAAAAAATATTAAGAGAAAGTCTTAAAGGTATGACCTAGCCTATATGTCATTTAGACATGGCTATGATGGTAAAACCTTTTAAGATTCAAATCCCTGTTAACATCTAAAAACATGTTAGCACTCCTGGCAAAAGTGATGCGATAAAATCACACATGTCATCTTTATATTGGATTCTTCCAATTCCTTATTCTTACCTAATTTAAACATCCATTAGTGATGAAGTGCCTATGGGCCATATTCATTGTCCAATAAGACAAAAGACAGTTGTAGTCTACGACTCCCTGTCAAGAAAATGTGATGAACTATGTTGTCACACCCCAACCGATGACGGAAAGATCGGAGTGAGACGAAATAGATTGCTCGAGACATCATAACACTAATAATTGTGACAAGTATTTAAATAATAAGATCTTCATTTAGGTACCTCTAAGTATCATGGAAATCATGTAGCAGGTAGGAAGAACAAGCTTCCATTTAGGCACCTCTTATGTGTTCACCACTAAACTTGATGTAAAAACATACAAGGAGGGTCATGAACTATGAATAATACAAGAATGTAAATGACTACACCATGAGAAATCATCAAGTAATGTGGGGATTTTATGTTGGACAACCCAAGTTAGTCCACAATCACACCTTCATCAAGCTTGAAGCTTGAACATCACTTGTGGGTCAAAAACCCTAAACAAAACAGAAAGTATATGAGGTTTAACCTATGATTTTGTATGTCTCAGCTTTGTTTTAAAGCCCAACTAACCATTCATTTGATTATGAGCATTAGGACATAGGTTTGAGACGAGTTACACTCAAGTTTAAACAAGTTTAGTAAAGTTTGAATCAAAATAAAGCAAACAGTGAACATTATAGCCTTTTTGCCAGAGTTCCAGGGACTTGTTTACTGTGAAACACCCATGGAATCGAAGCTAAGGTCATTCCAAGCGTGTAGGAAAAAGAATGGACTAAAACGGACAAGAAATGAAGAAGTTATGCTCATTTTCATGAAGCTTGAAGAATCTGCTCGAACACTGAATTGCAGCTACGTTTTTGGTGATTTGAGAGAGATTTAGATGAGTTTGTAAAGTGTTTAGAGCTTGGATTAGTGTGGTATTTATAGGGGAAGAGTTAGGTTAGGTTGGTGAGTGTTTTAATGGTGATTAGAGGTGATTGGAGGAGGTTTGGTGTGGGGATTTCGTGCAAAATTGCGGTTGTTTGAACAATCTGTCCGCCAGACACCCTTACGGACCGTAAGGGATATAGCATACGGTCCGTATGCCTGTGACATAAACATATATTTTTTTATTTCTTGATTTATTGATTAGCAGCAAGTCTAGATGTTATATATTACATATTTTATGAACATTTTAGGGTATTTAAGCATACTAAGAATGTTCTAAGGTTACACGAGTATAAAATAAATAAGATTAAGTATAAGACTCGTATGTAAGTATGGTACAAAGTATGTATGTCACGTACTGGTAGATTTATCGTACGTTTGCAAGTATCACTAATATGTATCAAATTGTTTCACAATTAAACGTATGATTAAGTATGAAGAATGTATAAAACTAATTTAAAGAAATACAAGTTTTATTTATGAAACAAGTCTCGGATGTTGCAATGATTACAACGAAGAACGATTACAAGAACGCGAGATTTCCAAAAATAGAATTTTAGGCAGGGTTTTCAAATATAGAAAGTATGAAAACGCGGGGCGTTACAGTCTCCCATCCTTTAGGAAATT
Source organism: Helianthus tuberosus (assembly GCA_030545235.1). Classification (NCBI taxonomy): domain Eukaryota; kingdom Viridiplantae; phylum Streptophyta; class Magnoliopsida; order Asterales; family Asteraceae; genus Helianthus; species Helianthus tuberosus. The sequence goes on from CM060405.1 coordinate 20,111,839, forward strand.
TCGTCGCGAAATTTATTCACGAGAAAGACTTGAAAGAGTTTTGGTAAAAAGTGATTATTTAAAACTAAGACTTGGAAATTTTGAAATGTTTTGAAAGTACGAAATTTTGGGAGATTAGCAAAATAGCTTTGTAAGAGGATTTGTTTGGCTAAAATGGTTTTGAGGCATAAGCATGAGGGAAACGTGTATAGGTAAAACAATTTTGAATAGCTAAATTTGGAGTTGTTTTACAAATGTATTGTATTTACGAAGGAGGCCTTCATAAATCAGTTTGTAATCAATACGAGTGAGGTAGGTTGTATAGGAAGTTTTAAGGGTAGTATAAAACCACATATCCATAAAAATTGCTTTTCGAGTGGAACGAGAAAGTTTGGTACTATAAATAAAGTATTAACGGCCTACTAAATACGTTTACACAAGAATAAAGAATAGAAAGACGGTTTTAAAGGTAATAAGATAAGTTAGGATTCGAATATTTAAACAAGCTTGATTGTGAACGAGGTTTGTATGAAAGAAAAAGATAATGGAGAATAATACGAGTATAGAAGTGAACGATTGACTCTTAAAGAATGCAAGCATAAGAATAGCATAAGTGTTGGATATATGAAAGTAGCGTGTTAAGAATGAAGTCTCGTCGTGGATAATCGGATATAATGCATTTGCGAGTTGTTTAAAGTTTGAATTAGGTCCAAAAGGTCTGCAAAACACTGAATTTCTCATGGCACGTTTTACGAAAATTGGGTAACATGGTGAAAACACTTATATATAGGAAGTACCGGCGGCGTATCCACCATGTTTTGACCATATTACATTCGCTTCGTATTCGATGTCGTGTTACGTTCCGTGTCTTGCCATACACAGTAGTACACTCTATGGTTCTCATGAGCCGATGACAATAATCCCGTGTACACCCGCGATTATTTTGATTGTCGCATGATCCGCATAGCTTGTACTAATTGAGTATGAATCAGGGTATACATAATTTAAAAAAAAAGAATCTGTACGTATAAGAATATAGTATATAAGCAAGTCCATGCTTAAGTATGTATAGGACCCATGTAAGCGAATCCCTCGGATTACGCTCGCTTAAGGGTACGAATGTATGAATCATGAGTATGAATGAAAGTATGAGCATAAATATAAGTTTAAGTATGATTATTCACGTAAGTATGAGCATAGACATAAAACGTATGAGTAGTATGAGTATACGTATAAGCATGAAACGTATGAATATAAGCAAAAGCATGAAACGTATGAGTATAAGTATGAATACGATTATAAGTATAAGCAGAAAATTTATTGTTATGAATATGAGTGTGAGTGTGAGTACGAATACTAATGATTGCGTATATAGTATTAATTGAACCATACAAATTTAAGCATGTAAAAGTGCTCAAAAGGTTGAGCATGTAAATACGAACGATATAATTGAAATTGTCGCGATAAAACGACTAAAACGTGTATGATGACATGTATGTATAGTGGTTTAAACGAAGCGTCGAGTTTTCCAAATCAAATTCGATACTTTGATTTGGAAAGTAGAATATAGTTTGTAAATGTAAGACAATATAAGGTATTTATTGGTTATGCATAATGTATTTTGTAATGAATGGAAATGCTACTTTTGTTTTAAAAAGTTTACGTATGTTGAAAATTGTCGGTCCCCATGAAGTCTTCTAGCCCACGTGTTTTGAAATTTGAATGGTGAATTAGGCGGTGTAGAAAAAAAATTCAAAAATAATAAGTTCGCTTCATTTGCACCAAAACAAGAAATTTTAAATTTTGGAGGTTCTTGTGAAAACGTCAATCCTTAGAAAGGAAATTTAGTAAAAGGGCTTAGTGGTAAAAAAAATTTAACAAGTGATTTGTTGATGTTGAAAAGAGTCTTTGGTAAAACGATCATATAACATCCGTAAGATCTTATAAGTGTATGAGAAAGGTTGGGTTGATCTCCGATTGAGAATGAAAGTCTTTAGTTTGGTGATATAACATGAGTGCGTTTTAGTGATTAAGGTGAATATGAAGTTCATGGGCAAAAGATTCATTGGACCGATTAAATTGGTATGTAGCATTTCGTAAGGTTTGGAAAATTCGTGTAGGAAAACGTTTAAGACATGATTAAGAATCTCGTGTATATGAGTTAAGTGAAAATAGGTTGTAGGATAGAAAGTACGCTTGATAAAACAATGTATTTCGAAATCGTATACGTACGTATTTTGAATAATGATAAACAATTTAGGTATAAAACATGATCAAGTTTGCATAATAAGATATTTTGAAGAGACGTTTTGGTAACGATCACCTAGGTAAGGGAATCACCCCTAACTCGTTGGTGAGGTCGTTTTAAAAAAAAGGGAGTGGAGTTAATCGTCAAGGTAAGGAAATCATTCATATCTCGATGATATGTCTCCACTTGTCGTTACAAGGAATATGAATTTAAATTATATGAAATCATGCATATGTATAAATGTATGAAAAAGATTTAGTATGATGTGTGTGTGAGAAGAAATATCGAAAGTAAATTCGAATTTGAAAGATTGCATCGTATAAAATAAATAATAGAAACACATGTTTGATTAAAAATTGGATGGTTCCAAAACGGAACTTTGACTAACCAAAGTGGTCGAAAAGTCTTTTGAATTTGAGGAACATGCTTTGGCCTAATAGGTAATATACTCTCGCCGACAAGTCGGTTAACGGTATTTACCCTTCCAGTTACTACATGTCCCAAATCAATCGAAATTTCGAGACTTGGCGGGATTTATAAAAAAAATCAAAGAGTGGAACTAGTCAACAAGGTGCGGGTTTCACCCCTAACTTGGCGATTTCGTATCCTAAGTGTGGTTTGTACTCGTCGGGTCAAAATTTAATTTCAACACTTTGACGAGGGTCCACTAGAATTTTGAAATTGAAATTCTTCATCAAGATGAGGACTTCACTCCTAGCTTGGCGATGAATCTCGTATAAAAGAATAGGTAGATTGAGAGTCGTTCACCAAATTGTGGGTTTCACGCCTGAAGGGGTATGGTCCCAGATCTCGCGTCAGCGTGACCGCGAGTGACCATTACCCTTATCAAAAACCCCCACCAGCAAGAACTTATCTGTGTCCGTGCGGGCACGCGCGAACACAGCGGTATAAACCAATCTGTCCAGTGATGAGAAGAATTACCTAAGTACGAAACAGATGTTACGCATAGCGATGCGGCTTGGCACCGCATCCTATGAACATTTTCGTCGTGACAAGGGATCTGGACAACAGTAACAGTCGCCAAGCGGCGATGCGGCACGGCACCGCATCCCGCATGCATCTTGGCTAGAACAAGAACACGGGAACAACATCAGTTACCGCAAGCAGCGATGCGGCCCAGCACTGCATCATGCCTACAATGCAAGTGGGTCTGACACCACAGTACAAGTAGCACTGGGAACAGTCACCTGTCAGCCCACATGTATGCAACAGTCTGACACCACAGCAGGACGTGGCATCACCACCGTAACCGATAGGTCTGACACACCTGCAGGAGACTGTGCGATGTCAGACTAGCTACTCAACTACCCTCCTTCACTCCTCGCCTATAAATACCCATCCCAAACCAGGTTTGAGGTATCACTTCTCAACTCTCTCACTACTACTACTATCATACTTTGCTTCCCAAGCAAAATACTGATTCTCATGCTGGAGAGTGGTAACAAGGAGTACCCTCCACCCCATCCTCCTTGTTACGAGTCACGGCTTGTTTCCTTGTGCAGGAAACCAACCAGCGGACGATCCAGCCAGCGATCCTCGGAAAGAAGGGATTAACCCTACTTAACGAGACCAGTGAGTTAACCCTACCTGGTTAACCATTGTTTCATCATTGGCGCCCACCGCTACTCTTAGCACTTTTTTTCCACCATCCCTTTCTCTCCAAAGATTATGTCTGATCGTCTAAACAACACTGCCAGGGATAACCTAAACCCCGCAAACCAAGGGCCTACGGGTACCACTCCCCTAGCCCCAAATGCTGACCACGTTGGCACATCGACGCAAGGGGGCGCTTCCCTTATGTTCGGACACGACCTTTCACAGTACGCTGCTGTGATACCTCCAGGCATGAACCTTCATACTTGGTATGACCAGCAACAAGCTTTGCTGGCTGCAGCATACAACAGAGCTTGCGCAGAAGCGCAAGTACCTATGGGGCCTACCCCGGCACCGCATACACATGCGGGTCGTGTTTTACAATACGACGGCAGGGCCCCCAGACATCCAGCCTCCCGGAGTAGGCACGAAGACCGCGGTTGCTCTTACTGCGGCATCCGCACACTCGATGAGGACGATTCCTCATATGGGTCCCGCCGCAGGGGCCCTATACATAGCCGCCTAGGCCCCCATGGCGAAACTAGGCGGCAGTCTACAGCCCACCACGGCCCCGGCATCCATAGCCGGCTGGGACCTCAGTCCCACCATGAAGGGCAGGGCCGTACCGATCCGGACGACGGTACATATTGCGGGGAGTCTCATGCTACTAGCAGTAGACCGGGAGGACGCAATTATGTTCCTCCCACTCAACCCCGCACCACATACCTCCGCACTGCAAAACGCCACCAGAGCCAACCCTACAGGCCGAAATCTGCGGCCGAAAACTCCAAATTCGCCCCGGAGATCGTCCAAGCCGATGTTACTACCACTAAATTTCCATTGAACATTGGAAAATACAATGGGTCGTCTGACCCGGACGATCACATGAACATCTTCATCGGGGCAGGGTGCAACAGCAGGTGGGACGAGCCTACCTGGTGTCATTTTTTCCCCCCAGACCCTTACGGGTCTGGCGAGGGCTTGGTTCGATTCTTTGCCAGTGGGATCACTGGTTTCATTCGAGGACTTGCAAGCAAAATTCCTCGCGCATTTTTGCCAGCAGCGACGTCATGAACGTGATTCTATGGACGTCATGAACATCTGGCACAGAGACAACGAATTGCTTGAGGCGTTCGTTGTCCGTTACAATAAAGAGTGCCTGGAGATAGGCGGCGTTGCAGACCAAATGGCACGCAACCATTTCATTGTTGCCGTTAAGGACGAACAAATGGTTATGACTATCTCCGGCAAGGAAGGCTTGCCTAAGAAATGGGAAGATGTCATGGCTGCGGTCAAGACATATGCCCAGACTCAGCGGTCCCTCAAACCGCACGTCTCAAAGGCACAACCCCAAACGGAAGGCCAGTCCTCCCACCAAGAGCACAAGCGCAACAACAAGCGCAACCGGGACACATGGAATCGCGACAGCGATCCCAGACCATATGTCCCGCGTAACAACCAGCCCGACGCAAGGGCAACAATCAACGCCCAGCGTGAAAACCGGGCGTCGAAGAAGGAGTCTCGGGACCGTAGCTGGACCGAGATCAACCAGTCGCCAAGCGACGTCCTCCTTACGGACGCGCAATTCCTGCAACCGGCCCAACCAATGAAGTCCAAGAAAAACCAGGATCCCGCACTCTACTGCGAGTATCATAAGGACTCGGGCCACACAACAAAAAACTGCATCAGTCTCCGACTGGAGATTGAGCGAGCCCTAAAAGAGGGGAAGCTGCAGCATCTGTTGCCAGCCGCGCAAAAGCAAACTAAGCGCATCACCCCCCACAACGAGGGCACCTCTACGGGTAAGAGGACCATGCACGTGGCCTCAACCCACATGATCAATGGAGGACGAGGAAGGCCGCAAGTGGTCTTTCCAAAGGTCCGAGGTGGACCGCGCGACAGGCGCGCCGTCGTTATCACAGGCTACCTGGCTCACTACTGCACCGAGCGACTATTCATCGACCCGGGCAGTACGTCTGACATTATATATGAGCAGTGCTTCAACCAGTTCGATCAAGAAGACAAGGATCGGTTGCAGCCGGTAGACTACCCTTTGGCCGGGTTTGTGGGGGAAACCGTATTCCCCCTGGGCCAAATCACTTTTCCTGTGCGCCTCACCAATGGAAGGCACACACGAACGGAGGAGGTAAACTTCATGGTTCTACCTCGCACCTCCGAATACGACGTACTTCTTGGGAGGGAATCCCAGGGCGACTTCAACATGATCACATCCGTCCCCCACTCTGCCATCGGTTTCCCAACCGAGACGGGGGTTGCGATAATATACGCCCACAGAGAAGTTATGTCCTCGGACGAGCTGCGTCCGACCAAGATAGCAAGGCCTACCCCCAACACGCAACCAGAAAAGTGGGTTCTTAACGCAAGACACCCAGAGCAAACGGTCACGTTGGGCCACGCCTTGTCCCCCACCATCAGAGCGCGCCTGAAGCAGCTCCTCTTCAGGAACCAGGATATTTTTGCGTGGACACCCGCATACATGACAGGGGTACCACGCGAAATTGCGCAGCATTTCTTGAATACCATGCCAGGTATCAAGCCGGTGATCCAAGGCCAACGCCACCTTGGATCAGCAAAGAACGAGGCGATGAATGAGCAGGTCCAAGAACTGCTCTCCGCAGGCATCCTGCGGGAAGTCAAATACCAGACTTGGTTGTCCAACCCAGTCATGGTAGAAAAACCAAGCGGGGGCTGGCGCATGTGCGTCGATTATAAAGATCTCAACAAAGCCTGCCCCAAGGATTGTTACGTACTTTCGGAGATCGACGAGAAGGTCGATAACCTTGCACCATTTCGATGGAAGTGTTTCCTCGATTGTTACAAAGGCTACCACCAGGTACAGATGGCAATCGAGGACGAAGATAAAACGGCATTCCGCACGCCTACCGGAAATTATTGCTATACGAAAATGCCATTTGGGTTGCGCAACGCGGGTGCAACCTATCAAAAGTTGATGAACGACACTTTTCGCGGTCAAATCAGCAAAAGTGTCGAAATCTATATGGACGACCTGGTCATCATGAGCATGGAGGAAGATACCATGCTCAACGATGTTGAAAGAACATTCCAAACTCTGCGAAGCGTCAATATGAAGCTAAACCCAGGGAAATGCTCGTTTGGAATGGAAGAAGGCAAGTTCCTTGGATTCATCGTAACCAAATATGGATTCAAGGTGAACCCGGAAAAAGTTCAGGCGATCGAGCGCATGCCATCGCCTTCTACGATGAAAGAAATGCAACGACTAGCCGGCAGGCTAGCCGCACTGAATAGATTCTTAGCCAACCATGCAGCTAAGTCTTACCCTTTCATCAAGACCCTGCGGAGCTGCTTAAAAAAGGAACAATTCCAATGGACCGCAGAGGCCGAAAAAACTTTCCGGGAGATGAAAGAGTGTTTGATTCAACTCCCAATTCTAACCGCACCACGCAAGGATGAGCCACTTATTTTGTACCTATCTGCCGCGGACAACGCGGTAGGCGCGGTACTCATAGTGGAGCGAGAAGGAGTTCAAACACCCATCTACTATATCAGTAAAATGCTCAACGACCCAGAGACGAGGTACTCCATCATGGAGAAGTTGGTATTGGCACTAGTGCACGCGTCAAGACGATTGCGACGTTACTTTGCAAACCACGTCATTACAGTGTTAACCAACTACAGGATCGGCCCGATCCTATCAAAACCCGACATCTCTGGTAGATTAGCAAAATGGGCAATTGAGCTGGGCGCACTTACACTGAACTATAAGCCGCGCCCCACAATCAAAGGCCAGGTCTTGGCTGATTTCGTCGCCGAAGTACCAGCAAATCGCATTCAAGAATGCGAACAAGAACAAAACCCTACTCCACCACCATACTCCTCAGAAACATGGGCACTATTTACCGATGGTGCATCCAACGAGGATGGTGCAGGTGCGGGTCTGCGACTCGTCAGCCCCGATGGCCAAGAGCTTACTTATGCAATCCGCCTCGATTTCAAAAGCACAAATAACGAGGCAGAGTACGAGGCTCTACTGGCAGGGCTGCGTCTGGCAGTCAAACTCGGCGTCCAACATTTGAAAGCACACGTCGACTCACTATTGGTTGCAGGGAAGATACGCGGCGACTATGCCGCAAAAGGGGATATCATGATCCTCTACCTCGAACAAGCCTTGCAACTGAAATCAAAGTTCACTTCCTTCAATATCCGCCATATCAACAGGAGTGATAACAAACCCGTGGATGCACTGTCAAAACTTGCATCCACCAGTTTCCAACACCTTGCAAAAGAGGTACGCATCGAGATTCTGCAAAATCCCTCAGTACCCCTGCGCAAAGTCAATGTCATCCAGTACGGTACAACATCCTGGATGACACCAATAATTGCATACTTGCAATCAGGTGTTACTCCCGAAAGCAAGTCAGAGGCATGTAAGTTGCAATACAAAGCGTGTCATTACCAAATGGGAGACGTTATCTTATACCGTAAATCATACCTGGGGCCACTCCTACGATGCGTCGACCCCCAAGATGCCACATACCTTATCAGAGAAATACACGAGGGAATATGTGGCATACACGCAGGCCCACGCATGGTGGTGGCCAAAATCATGAATGCCGGGTACTACTGGCCCGGCATGCACCTAGATGCGGTCAAAGTCTTGCGCAAGTGTTTCAATTGTCAGCGGCATACTCCTAAGACCTTGCGCCCCAAGAACAACCTGATCCCCGTCACCACTGCATGGCCATTCCAAAAATGGGCAATCGATGTGGTGGGACCATTTCCAGACGCACCAGGTGCAGTGAAGTTTATCATAGTGGCTGTTGATTACTTTACAAAATGGGTAGAGGTAAAACCGCTCGCCTCAACCACCGCTATGATAAATTCATCTGGGAACATATCATCTGCCGTTTCGGTCTACCAATGTGCATCGTTACCGACTACGGTACCAATTTCGCTGCCGATGACTTTCAAAAATGGCTAAAGGAGCTAAACATTGAACACATATTCTCCTCAGTGGCGCATCCGCAAGGGAATGGCCAAGTCGAGAGTAACAATAAAAGTTTAGTCGAAGGCATCAAAGCACGTTTAGGAACAGCCAGACGCGCCTGGGTTGATGAACTCCCAAGTATCTTATGGGCCCACAGGACAAGCCCAAAGACAAGTAATGGTGAGACGCCCTTCAGCCTGGTCTATGGCACTGAAGCGGTGATCCCCGCGGAAGTAGGCCACCCCTCACCTAGAATGTTGGCTATCAACAGGATAGACAACTGTTGATAGCCAACAATGAGGAACGCAGGTTTGACTTGGACCTCCTGGAAGAAAGGCGTGAAAACGCTGCCATCAACGAGGCCAAGTACAAAACCAAACTTGAAAAGTACTACAATGCACGCGTCCGCATTTGTACCTTTAACCCGGGAGACTACGTCCTTCGTGACAATGAAGCATCTAACGCGGAACGCCCAGGGAAACTTGCCCCCAAGTGGGAAGGACCCTACCTCATCCAAGAGGTCCTGGGCAAAGGCGCGTATAAACTGCAAACATTAGAGGGCGAAACTATCGCACGTACATGGAATGCACAACAGCTTCGACGCTGTTACATATAAGCCATGTTTTTTACATTCACCATGTAACCTATCGGGCCGCAGTCTCGTTTGTATAATACGAGTGTTTGCGGTTTTAGAATAGTCGAGTAAAATGTATGAGGAAAAACGTACGTTGGGGATTAAACAAACAAGTATAAATATGTCAAGAATGGCACATAAAGAATGAAATCTTAAAACAAATATTAACACATAAGAATAGCATGTCAAGTATGATACATAAGGATAAAACGACATATATGTTTAAAAGGCTCAAAGAGAACAAATAAGAAACACATAAAGTGACATGCATGTAGTTCCAAGCAAAACATAAGAATACGGCTCTAAAACTATAGACTAGTAAAAAGCATGGCAATTTTTCCTAATTCCCTATAGTTATGGCTCTGATACCAATCTGTCACACCCCAACCGATGGCGGAAACATCGGAGTGAGACGAAATAGATTGCTCGAGACATCATAACACTAATAATTGTGACAAGTATTTAAATAATAATTTCATTCCATTTCTAAAGAATCAATTACAATGATTTGAAGCAAAATACAACAACATGAATAATGAAATACAATACAATATGAATACAAATTTTAAAGTGTATATCTAAGCAACCTACTAGATTCCATGCATCATCAACGTCATCGCTAAACCTGCAAAATGTTTTAAAAGTGTAGTTCAATACAAAGGTATTGACGAGTACACAAGTTTTAGACTCGTGTCATATGTATCAAAAGTATTTTCAATCCAACATAGCATTTTGGTATACAAGGTCAAACTATCATGCATAACTAAAAGTCAAACCCAAGTGTCCACTAGTATAATAGCATCCCTCGATGTAGCAACATCGAGACCGTAAAGTATGAATAATAGCATCCCTCGATATAACAATATCGAAACCGTAAAGAATATATAACTTAACAAAACCCCGTCGGGTGGTATGCTACTCCTATAGCGCTATAATTGTTAAGGCGGGTTAACAAGTAGTATGAATTCTAGCATGAACTTAAGCAGAACAAAGCATGTATAATGATTGATTGAATAAAGCATGTTAGTGAATCGTGCATTTTTTAACAAGTAAAACATGTTGCACCCAAAGTGTATTAAAAGGAAAATGGGTCAAGTGTACTCACAAAATTTGCATATGCTTTCTGATTATCCAATGTGACGAAGTTAGAAGGTTGAATGTGTTCGTTTAGGGATTTTTAAGAGACGTATACATTTGGTCTAAGGATGTGAAGTTTAAAGTGCATGAAAAGTATGTATATGAAAAGTAATCATCTTGTAACATTAAGTACTTGTCTTGACACTATGAAACCTCAAGGGTTAATGTTTTCATGAGTAATATACCCATTAGAATCGTACAAGTCTTATGTCCTTAGATGATGTTATTCTGACACTTTGACGAATGAACACAAGTTCACCATCAAAGGTTCGAATGTATATAGATATCATTTAGGTTATATATCATATATTAGTATGTCCAATAGTCAAGCATGAGGTAGAAGATTAAGATCTTCATTTAGGTACCTCTAAGTATCATGGAAATCATGTAGGAGGTAGGAAGAACAAGCTTCCATTTAGGCACCTCTTATGTGTTCACCACTACACTTGATGTAAAAACATACAAGGAGGGTCATGAACTATGAATAATACAAGAATGTAAATGACTACACCATGAGAAATCATCAAGTAATGTGAGGATTTTATGTTGGACAACCCAAGTTAGTCCACAATCACACCTTCATCAAGCTTGAATCTTGAACATCACTTGTGGGTCAAAAACCCTAAACAAAACAGAAAGTATATGAGGTTTAACCTATGATTTTGTATGTCTCAGCCTTGTTTTTAAGCACAACTAACCATTCATTTGATTATGAGCATTAGGACATAGGTTTGAGATGAGTTACACTCAAGTTTGAACAAGTTTAGTAAAGTTTGAATCAAAATAAAGCAAACAGTGAACATTGTAGCCTTTTTGCCAGAGTTCCAGGGACTTGTTTACTGTGAAACACCCATGGAATCGAAGCTAAGGTCATTCCAAGCGTGTAGGAAAAAGAATGGACTAAAACAGACAAGAAATGAAGAAGTTATGCTCATTTTCGTGAAGCTTGAAGAATCTGCTCGAACACTGAATTGCAGCTACGTTTTAGGTGTTTGAGAGAGATTTAGATGAGTTTGTAAAGTGTTTAGAGCTTGGATTAGTGTGGTATTTATAGGGGAAGAGTTAGGTTAGGTTGGTGAGTGTTTTAATGGTGATTAGAGGTGATTGGAGGAGGTTTGGTGTTGGGATTTCGTGCAAAATCGCGGCTGTTTGAACAATATTCCCGCCAGACACCCTTACGGACCGTAAGGGATATACCATACGGTCCGTATGCCTGTGACAGAAACATATATTTTTTTTATTTCTTGATTTATTGATTAGCAACAAGTCTAGCTGTTATATATTACGTATTTTATGACCATTTTAGGGTATTTAAGCATACTAAGCATGTTCTAAGGTTACACGAGTATAAAATAAATAAGATTAAGTATAAGACTTGTATGTAAGTATGGTACAAAGTATGTATGTCACGTATTGGTAGATTTATCATACGTTTGCAAGTATCACGAATATGTATCAAATTGTTTCACAATTAAACGTATGATTAAGTATGAAGAATGTATAAAACAAATTTAGAGAAATACGAGTTTTATTTATGAAACAAGTCTCGGATGTTGCAATGATTACAACGAAGAACGATTACAAGAACGCGAGATTTCCAAAAATAGAATTTTAGGCAGGGTTTTCAAATATAGAAAGTATGAAAACGCGGGGCGTTACAGTCTCCCCTCCTTTAGGAAATTCCGTCCAGAAATTTATTCAAGAGGAAGACTTGAAAGAGTTTTGGTAAAAAGTGATTATTTAAAACTAAGACTTGGAAATTTTGAAATGTTTTGAAAGTACGAAATTTTGGGAGATTAGCAAAATAACTTTGTAAGAGGATTTGTTTGGCTAAAATGGTTTTGAGGCATAAGCATGAGGGAAACGTGTATAGGTAAAACGATTTTGAATAGCTAAATTTGGAGTTGTTTTACAAATTTATTGTATTTACGAAGGAGGCCTTCATAAAACAGTTTGTAATCAATACGTGTGAGGTAGGTTGTATAGGAAGTTTTAAGGGAAGTATAAAACCACATATCCATAAAAATTGCTTTTCGAGTGGAACGAGAAAATTTGGTACTTTAAATAAAGTATTAACGGCCTACTAAATACGTTTACACAAGAATAAAGAATAGAAAGACGGTTTTAAAGGTAATAAGATAAGTTAGGATTCGAATGTTTAAACAAGCTTGATTGTGAACGAGGTTTGTATGAAAGAAAAGGATATTGGAGAATAATACGAGTATAGAAGTGAACGATTGACTCTTAAAGAATGCAATCATAAGAATAGCATAAGTGTTGGATAGATGAAAGTAGCGTGTTAAGAATGAAGTCTCGTCGTGGATAATCGGATATAATGCATTTGCGAGTCGTTTAAAGTTTGAATTAGGTCCAAAAGGTCTGCAAAACACTGAATTTCTCATGGCACGTTTTACGAAAATTGGGTAACATGGTGAAAACACTTACATATAGGAAGTACCGGTGGCGTATCCACCATGTTTTGACCATATTGCGTTCGCTTCGTATTCGGTGTCATGTTACGTTCCGTGTCTTGCTATAAACAGTAGTACACTCTATGGCTCTCATGAGCCGATCACAATAATCTCGTGTGCACCCGCGATTATTTTGATTGTCGCATGATCCGCATAGCATGTACAAATTGAGTATGAATCAGGGTATACATAATTTAAAAAAAAAAGAATATGTACGTATAAGAATATAGTATATAAGCAAGTCCATGCTTAAGTATGTATGGGACCCATGTAAGCGAATCCCTCGTATTACGCTCGCGTAAGGGTTCGAATGTATGAATCATGAGTATGAATGAAAGTATGAGCATAAATATATGTTTAAGTATGATTATTCACGTAAGTATGAGCATAGACATAAAACGTATGAGTAGTATGAGTATACGTATAAGCATGAAACGTATGAATATAAGCAAAAGCATGAAACGTATGAGTATAAGTATGAATATGATTATAAGTATAAGCAGAAAATTTATTGTTATGAATATGAGTGTGAGTGTGAGTACGAATACTAATGATTGCGTATATAGTATTAATTGAAACATACAAATTTAAGCATGTAAAAGTGCTCAAAAGGTTGAGCATGTAAATACGAACGATATAATTGAAATTGTCGCGATAAAACGACTAAAACGTGTATGATGACATGTATGTATAGTGGTTTAAACGAATCGTCGAGTTTTCCAAATCAAATTCGATACTCTGATTTGGAAAGTAGAATATAGTTTGTAAATGTAAGACAATATAAAGTATTTATTGGTTATGCATAATGTATTTTGTAATGAATGGAAATGCTACTTTTGTTTTAAAAAGTTTACGTATGTTGAAAATTGTCGGTCCCCATGAAGTCTTCTAGCCCACGTGTTTTGAAATTTGAATGGCGAATTAGGCGGTGTAGAAAAAAAATTCAAAAATAATAAGTTCGCTTCATTTGCACCAAAACAAGAAATTTTAAATTTTGGAGGTTTTTGTGAAAACGTCGATCCTTAGAAAGGAAATTTAGTAAAAGGGCTTAGTGGTAAAAAAAATTTAACAAGTGATTTGTTGATGTTGAAAAGAGTCTTTGGTAAAACGATCATATAACATCCGTAAGATCTTATAAGTGTATGAGAAAGGTTGGTTTGATCTCCGATTGAGAATGAAAGTCTTTAGTTTTGTGATATAACATGAGTGCGTTTTAGTGATTAAGGCGAATATGAAGTTCATGGGCAAAAGATTCATTGGACTGATTAAATTGGTAGGTAGCATTTCGTAAGGTTTGGAAATTCGTGTAGGAAAACATTTAAGACATGATTAAGAATCTCGTGTATATGAGTTAAGTGAAAATAGGTTGTAGGATAGAAAGTACGCTTGATAAAACAATGTTTTTCGAAATCGTATACGTACGTATTTTGAATAATGATAAACAATTTAGGTATAAAACATGATCGAGTTTGCATAATAAGATATTTTGAAGAGACGTTTTGGTAACGATCACCTAGGTAAGGGAATCACCCCTAACTCGTTGGTGAGGTCGTTTAAAAAAAAGGGAGTGGAGTTAATCGTCAAGGTAAGGAAATCACTCCTATCTCGATGATATGTCTCCACTTGTCGTTACAAGGAATATGAATTTAAATTATATGAAATCATACATATGTATAAATGTATGAAAAAGATTTAGTATGATGTGTGTGTGAGAAGAAATATCGAAAGTAAATTCGAATTTGAAAGATTGCATCATATAAAATAAATAATAGAAACACATGTTTGATTAAAATTTGGATGGTTCCAAAACGGAACTTTGACTAACCAAAGTGATCGAAAAGTCTTTTGAATTTGAGGAGCATGCTTTGGCCTAATAGGTAATATACTCTCGCCAACAAGTCGGTTAACGGTATTTACCCTTCCGGTTACTACATGTCCCAAATCAATCGAAATTTCGAGACTTGGCGGGATTTATAAAAAAAATCAGAGAGTGGAACTAGTCGACAAGGTGCGGGTTTCACCCCTAACTTGGCGATTTCGTTTCCTAAGTGTGGTTTGTACTCGTCGGGTCAAAATTTAATTTCAACACTTTGACGAGGGTCCACTAGAATTTTGAAATTGAAATTCTTCATCAAGATGAGGACTTCACTCCTAGCTTGACGATGAATCTCGTATAAAAGAATAGGTAGATTGAGAGTCGTTCACCAAATTATGGGTTTCACGCCTATTTTGGTGAATTTGTCTCGTTTGTATAATACGAGTGTTTGCGGTTTTAGAATAGTCGAGTAAAATGTATGAGGAAAAACGTACGTTGGGGATTAAACAAACAAGTATAAATATGTCAAGAATGGCACATAAAGAATGAAATCTTAAAACAAATATTAACACATAGTAGAACATGTATTAACACATAAGAATAGCATGTCAAGTATGATACATAAGGATAAAACGACATATATGTTTAAAAGGCTCAAAGAGAAGAAATAAGAAACACATAAAGTGGCATGCATGTAGTTCCAAGCAAAACATAAGAATACGGCTCTAAAACTATAGACTAGAAAAAAGCATGGCAATTTTTCCTAATTCCCTATAGTTATGGCTCTGATACCAATCTGTCACACCCCAACCGATGGCGGAAACATCGGAGTGAGACGAAATAGATTGCTCGAGACATCATAACACTAATAATTGTCACACCCCAACCGATGGCGGAATCATCGGGGCGCGGCACTAGGCGAATCAGATTGCTCAGGAGAATCTATAACAACTATTAGCGACAATATTTAATGCGTTCATTATCCCATACTAATAAACAATTACAGTCACATAAGTTATCACAAATTTTGTGTTCTCTCGAACAATACAAATCCGACAACCTAGATTTTTTTTTTGTTAAGTTTCTAGACTTCCCAGCTTGATTGATGTAGTATACGTCTAAACCTGCAACATACGTTAAAATAAAGTCAATACAAAAGTATTGGCGAGTATACAGGTTTGATATGTAATAGCATAATAGATTTAAAAGTGCTGTGAATTTCCTACATACATAAACGAGATACACGACATATATACTCACAAAAGCGATACTACCAGCTAAGTCCTCGATGCTCGAATACGCGATGGCAAACTAGACCCCGTCGGGCACAATAGTACTATACTAGTCATGGTGGGACGTCGCGAGTATAAGTCCTAGCACATATGTAACTAGCATCACGTATAACTATGCACGTAAGTTATTCGCAAGTGATAAGTAATTTAAGCATTTGATATAATTCGATTTGATAGCAACGTATGTTACACCCAAAAGTGCAAAAGCAAAAAGGGTTCAAGTATACTCACCGCGCGTATTTAGCGAGAACACAACTTGATTGGATCGATTGAGAGTACGTCTGAGTTAGCCTAAACATCGAATGGTATCGTAAGCGATGGTGTGCTAAACGGAACTAGCATCGTAATGACAGTTATCCGGTCGGATGGTACTCATCCGGTCGGATGACACATGTTTGGGTTGGATATCAGATACCCGGTCGGATGGTACTCATCCGATCGGATGACACCCATCCGGTCGGTTGACCATATCCGGTCGGATGAGACTGTCCGGTCAGATGGTCTGTCCGATCGGATGAGCTTTCCTGGTCGGATGACCTGTCCGGTCGGATGAGGCTGTCCGATCGGATGGTCTGTCCGGTTGGCTGTCAATCAGTCCGTTCCAACGTCCTGATCAACTGTTCCTGATGGTTTTCGGAAAGAATACAGGTGGTTTTTACCGAAGCGGTGTGACATCGTGTTAAACAGTTGGAATTCCATCAGTTCCGACCCGTTCTAACGGCCGAGAACCACTCCGTTCCATCAGATCTGGCTGTTCTTAACGGTTTCCCCATGTTCAATCCGAAATCGCACAATGCTTTGATTAGATACATACAATTTTAGGTGAGATTGTTATAAAAATATGTGGAAATCACTCTGATCAGAGTTGTTTATGGTAAAACGAGGTCACTCTTTGAAGTTCATCATGAACTCTTGATGACATCATCTTTGAACACCTCAAATCAGTCGATTTCATGGTTAAAAGTCGAGTTTTAAAAGATTTAATGGGTCCAAGAGCGTGCTGGTCGAGTGGGAGCTGTCACATCACTGCTCTAGTGAAGTGACAGGCTATTTATAGGCAAGAGCGAAGGGTAGAGGAGGTTTGGTGTGTAGGGTCGGATGGCTCATCCGTTCAGATGGCCCATCCGTTCGGAGGGCAATCCGTTCGGATGGCCTATCCGTTCGGATAGCCATTCCGGTTCGGTCTTCGGTGCGGAGAATTTCATAGTTTCGAGCATTGCGATAGTTTTGGGTACGTGTTTCCTACATTTATTATTACTATATTTATTTATTCATAAGGGCCGTATATACGTATTCATATATTTAATTATTCAAAGTTGCGATACAATAACCGGGTTTTGTTTTGAGTATGCGATTACCTTGCGACGCTTCACGGTCATTGGGGAGGGTAGAGTAGGTCCTCTCTCTATGTCATCGTGAACGTTATTGTGCGTTTTGAGTAATGATTTATCCTGCGACACATCACGGCTATCAAGGAGGGTAGAATTGGTCCTCACTTGACATCTTCGTGGTTGTCAGCAAGTGCAATGTGATGTGATAGCGATAATGTATGCGTAATATGCGAAAATACTGCGATTTAGCGATTTATGCGATATAGTTACATTATGATCCGAATTTCTGGTGCTAGGCGTAACGATTGTAGCGAGTAGTAACAATGCATGAAAGTGCGGGTTGTTACAGTCTTCCCTGCTTTAGGAAATTTCGTCCCGAAATTAATCCAACAGGTAGACTTTTGAGAGTTGTCCTCGTATAAGTATCGATACAGCGAGTTAATCGGGTGAGAGTTTGACAAGCGTGAGCGTCTCGAGTAAGAGAGAGAGATCGACCGCGATAGCGATAAGGCGACGTAATGACAAAAGTAGTATCCCACGAGTTGGCGTTTCAAAAGTACCTCGAGTCGCGAAGAATTTGTAAGTTCAATGCGATTGAAATTTTAAAGAACTTGAAAGGTTTCTCATAACGTAGGGTTAACTGAGTCGATGTTAACCAATATTACAAGAAAGTTTAGGTTTTAAACATTTTAAGGAATTCGAAAATGAAAACTGGGGTTACGAAAACTTCCCTATAACATGGGTTCAAGCTGAACTCGATGTCGAACCAATGTCTTAAGAAAGATTTCGTTTTGATATTGCAAAAGTTTTTAAAGAAAACTGGACTTATGAGACTTCCCTTGGAAATGGAGTTAAGCTGATTCGATGTTACCTCCACATTGTGAGGAAATTTCACTTGTCCAATAGTTTTAATAGAAATTTTATAAAAAAATCAATTTTTAGCAGTTTTAAAAGTTAATTAACATCGAGCCCCACTTGGCACTTTCTCACGAAAGTTTGTTAATATGGTTAAAACACTTATATATAGGAAGTACCAGCGGCGTATCCACCATGTTTCTCCCATATTACTTCCGTTTCGTGAGGCAGTGTCATGTGTGCTGATATGACACAGATAGAATTGCGCTACCTCGGTCCAATCGATAGGGAGTCGGACCGAGTTGAAGATAGCATCGAATAGGTTAAACAGGAGAGTTGAATTGCGAACGTAGCTATAACAGCGTGCGCGAGTAGCCTGGTGACACGAAACATTGATGTGTCGTGTCTGGATAGGCGTCGAGCGATAAGCGAATAGCGCGATTTCGATTAGATTCCACATTAAACCCACATGGCATGAATACCAAGTGATGAGCGTCGAGCGATAAGCGGTACGCGATAAGCGAGTAATGCGACTCGATTTAGGCTTTACAATTTAACCAACGTTAAGCCCCATATGGCATCTGCCCACGAAAGTTTGCTAGTATGGCTGGATCACTTATACATTTAGGAAGTACCAGCGATGTATTTACCATGT
This sequence comes from Helianthus tuberosus, assembly GCA_030545235.1. Classification (NCBI taxonomy): domain Eukaryota; kingdom Viridiplantae; phylum Streptophyta; class Magnoliopsida; order Asterales; family Asteraceae; genus Helianthus; species Helianthus tuberosus. The sequence continues at coordinate 20,130,858 of CM060405.1, forward strand.
TCCAACCCTACTAGATCTGTTTCGTGAATCGATGTCAGGTGTGCTCACGTAACACAGGTGGCGATAAGCGATAGGCGATTAAGCGAATAACACAAACACAACATAAGTGATGACGGCGACGGTAAACGAATTGCGATAAGCGGGACGCGATAGCGACAAGCGATGGGGATATGCACGATTTATGTGATTCGATTGGATTGATCAACACTACAAATTTAACTCACATTAGACCCCACATGGCCTTTCTCCATGAAAGTCTACTGATATGGCTGAAACACTTATATATAGGAAGTACCAGTGGCGTATCCACCACGTTTTAATCATATGAGTTTCGTCTCGTGAAGCGAGGTCATGTGTGCTGACTTAACACTGTTAACACAGATAACGGTAAGCGATAGCGACGAGCGATAGAGCGAGCGATAGATTGATACACAGCAAGCGATAGCGATCCACATAATAAGCGATAGAGATTGCGAGACACACATAATAAACAATAGCGATTGCGATATAGATTTAAGCGATAAAGCGATAGATTCCAACAAAACTGCGATTAAGTTGCGATGTGGACTTACGACCAGTCTTGCGTCGCTGCAATTGCCCTGCGGGGGTAGACTTACCAAAGTCCATCAATGAGGCGATTGCATTGCGTTGGCAGACTTACGAAAAGTCTCGCAGTGATGCGGTTCGGTTGTTACGCCTTGCGATTTGAGTGTAGTGTGTTGAAAATAACCACAATAGTATAATAGGTCTAATAACGTTCAACTTCACGTGGAACTTTCTTCACGAAACTTCGATAGTATGGCAAGGCACACCTTGCCTGACCCCTACTACTTACATCCCGTGATTGGGTGTCACACTTTGTCGAGACGCTTATGGCACCTTAGAATTCACTATGATCTCCGTGCACTGACCAAAATAATCCCGTGTGCACCCGTGATTATTCGTTCCTTGCACGTTTATCGTACCTTATTCTAAGAGTGCAGTGAGGGTAAAACACATTATCTCGTGATATAGTATATAGTATGTGTGTGAATCTAGTCTAAGTGCGAAACGCAAGAGAGAATGCGAATCAATGTTGCGCATAGCGACAACATCACTTAGTAGGGACAGTTTACACATGAAATTACGTCGAAAATTTGTTTCATTACAACGCTATCCTACGTCTGTCTGATGTCGAAAACTTTGCTGGAGCTGCGGTTGTTGTACTCAAGTTCTTGATCCGATGCGACAGTTGCGGGTGAAGTGACCGTAACGGTTGCAGTTATCGCAATAGCGACAGTCAGCTCCGGCCTGGTGACGGTAGGTACATGAGTAACACTGGGGATGAGCTCCAGTGTAAGCTCGCTTTGGATACACCGGAACTGCTTGAAGAGGCTTCGGTTGCAGCAGTTCGGTTGTTGATGAGTTCGGGCTTGAAATCTTTCGTTTGCGGCTGGGTTTGTCGGTGTCTTGCGATGAGGTGTCGTCGTTGGATGATTCGTCTGAGGACTCACTTGCAGAATCTTCGGCCGAGTCGTCGGAAGAACCGTCAGCAGCTTCATCAGAAGAATCGTCGGCAGATTCGTCAAAAGAATCATCGGCAGATTCGTCAGAAGAATCGTCGGCAGATTCGTTAGAAGAATTAATAACGATTGCTTGATAAGTTTGCTTGATAGGATTATTGGAGAAAAACCCTTCCATGAGTCGTTTGTTGTTGATTTCTGCGGCTAAGCGGTAGGCTTCTTCGACGGTAGTAGGTCTTGCAGCTTTAACAAAATCGCCCACACATTCAGGCAAGCCACGAATGTACTTCGCGATGGATTTTCTGGAGTGTTGACTTGACTTAGGCAGATTAAGCTAAGATGTTTGAACCTTGCGGTGTAGCCAGTATTGTCACCTTTGACTTGTTTGATTTCCCAAAATTCGTCTTCCAACTTCTGGACTTCTTGGGGAGGGCAGTACTCTTCCTTCATGAGCTCTTTCAACTCATTCCAGGAGAGAGCATAGGCTGCGGGAATCCCACGTTTGTTGCGTTCGGCGGCCCACCAGTCGAGTGCTCGCGATTGAAATACTCCAGTTGCGCAAGTGGTTTGGAAATGTTCGGGACACCCACTCTGACGAAGGGTAACTTTGATAGAATCGAACCACTGGAGTAGCTGAGAAACACCTCCTTCACCCGTGAAGACCATCGGATCACAGGCTTTGAAGTGTTTGTAGAGAAATGTATATTGCGGCGCTTCTGTCTTAACGTCTTCCGAAGTTCGAGAGTTGCTGAGAGAGTGCACTTGAGTCACAATCTGAGGAATAACTTTGGCCACTTCCCTGACCACAAGTGAAGCAATCCTCTTTTCGTCCCTTCGTTTGGCTCGTCTCCTGGCTGACACTCTCGAAGCAGAGTTGTTGGAAGGCATCTAGACAGAGAGACTTGGAGTGAGATTCGATCATAATGATTTTAAGTTTTGCGATGAAATGCGATTGAGCGCGATCCAAACTTGTTGCAGGTTGTATAGTATTACGTATACACATAGGAGCCACATAGGAGACATAAGATTCCTAAATTCTCACACAAGTGTTTCGTTTGTATATATATATATATATATATATATATATATATATATATATAAGTGACCGCTAAAATGAGAACCACCTCGAGTTGTAAGAACCGTGAGAACTTTTTGATCCGGGGCGAGGTGGACCAAATTTTTTTTTCATAAACGTAGATGCGTGTATTATAAACACATTTGTAAAAAAAAATTCAAAAAAAAATGTCGTGTGTGTAGTTTTGAGCACCACAAGTTTGTGTTTACGGGTACCGTAAATTTTCTTACGGTACCCGTAAACACAAACTTGTGGTGCTCAAAACTACACACACGACATTTTTTTTTGAATTTTTTTTTACAAATGTGTTTATAATACACGCATCTACGTTTATGAAAAAAAAATTTGGTCCACCTCGCCCCGTACGGTGTAGTTCTCACGGTTCTTACAACTCGAGTTGGTTCTCATTTTAGCGGTCCCCTATATATATATATATATATATCATTGTGACATTTACTCAGATGCGTATAGATAATGCCAGGGCGCGATGAAATGAGAGGGCGAATTGTTAGGCTTTTGTTTTGTTGTGTACATTCGGTTTTTGTTTTAGGCTGCGATGGTTGTGCGTGTTGTGTGTTCATAAAGCGGGGAGCGTAATTCGATAAATCGAGAAATCATTAAAGCATAAAATACATATCGTAAACACGTAAGCGTAAATAAGTTTAACAATCGTAAAACCAGCGGATTTGTAGGCTAGAAAATTCGATAGAATGCCCTGGGTGTTTAGGCGTCGACTGACCAAAGTCATCCAACTATACCTTACGAGTTCATGCACGCGCGTTGACCTAGTAGACTATGCTTCCACTGGGATGCAGCTCATGGCATTCGTCCTTCTATTCATCACGTGGCTCGAGTCATTTGTTATAGTCGAGTCTTTGGTGAGAGCTTTTCGAAAACCATTTGAGGAATGGAACGAGAAATTAAGGTATGGGTTTCACCCCTGACTTAACAACTTCGCTCCTTGCTGTGGTTGTGCTCACCGAATAAATTCGAGAGTTCCACTAGATTGAAGGGAGATTTCCGTCGAGATATGGATGTCACTCCTGGCTCGACAGAAGTTTCTCGTGCTAAAATAATGCGCTGAGTGAGCGACCTATCGAGAGTTCCTGGTTTTCACACCTCATCTCGACACGATCACTCGTTGATGAAATGCGAGTATCGTAAAACGTGTGTATTGTGTCAGCCTTAGGAAAGGCTATGTAGTATTTAAGCTTTAGGAAAAGCTTTCCTCGTGCGAAGCTGTAGTATGCGGTGTTCACACAAGATGTAGTTTTAGCGAGTTCGAATGAGAACATCAAGTAGGCCCGTACAAACCCTACTGGGTTCACACTAAGTCAGCCCGTTGGTACTTAGACTATAGACTAGGTCATTGCTAAGACTTCAACCCGGACTAGGTCGAATGTCTCACCTAATTCCCTATAGTTATGGCTCTGGTACCAATCTGTCACACCCCAACCGATGGCGGAATCATCGGGGCGCGGCACTAGGCGAATCAGATTGCTTAGGAAAATCCATAACAACTATTAGCGACAATATTTGATGCGTTCATTATCCCATACTAATAAACAATTACAGTCATATAAGTTATCACAAATTTTGTGTTCTCTCGAACAATACAAATCCGACAACCTAGATTTTTTTTGTTAAGTTTCTAGACTTCCTAGCTTGATTTGATGTAGTCTGCGTCTAAACCTGCAACATACGTTAAAATAAAGTCAATACAAAAGTATTGGTGAGTATACAGGTTTGATATGTAATAGCATAATAGATTTAAAAGTGCTGCGAATTTCCTACATACATAAACGAGATACACGACATATATACTCACAAAACCGATACTACCAGCTAAGTCCTCGATGCTCGAATACGCGATGGCAAACTAGACCCCGTCGGGCACAATAGTAATATACTAGTCATGGTGGGACGCCGCGAGTATAAGTCCTAGCACATATGTAACTAGCATCACGTATAACTATGCACGTAAGTTATTCGCAAGTGATAAGTAGTTTAAGTATTTGATATAATTCGATTTGATAGCAACATATGTTACACCCAAAAGTGCAAAAGCAAAAAGGGTTCAAGTATACTCACCGCGCGTATTTAGCGAGAACACAACTTGATTGGATCGGTTGAGAGTGCGTCTGAGTTAGCCTAAACATCGAATGGTATCGTAAGGGATGGTGTGCTAAACGGAACTAGCATCGTAATGACAGTTATCCGGTCGGATGACACATGTTTGGGTCGGATATCAGATACCCGGTCGGATGGTACTCATCCGATCGGATGACACCCATCCGGTCGGTTGACATATGTTTGGTTGAATGACTGAATCCGGTCGGTTGACCATATCCGGTCGGAAGAGACTGTCCGGTCGGATGGTCTGTCCGATCGGATGAGCTTTCCTGGTCGGATGACCTGTCCGGTCGGATGAGGCTGTCCGATCGGATGGTCTGTCTGGTTGGCTGTCAATCAGTCCGTTCCAACGTCCTGATCAACTGTTCCTGATGGTTTTCGGAAAGAATACAGGTGGTTTTTACCGAAGCGGTGTGACATCGTGTTAAACAGTTGGAATTCCATCAGTTCCGACCCGTTCTAACGGCCGGGAACCACCCCGTTCCATCAGATCTGGTCGTTCCTAACGGTTTCCCCATGTTCAATCCGAAATTGCACAATGCTTTGATTAGATACATAAAATTTTAGGTGAGATTGTTATAAAAATATGTGGAAATCACTCTGATCCGAGTTGTTTATGCTAAAACGAGGTCACTCTTTGAAGTTCATCATGAACTCTTGATGACATCATCTTTGAACACCTCAAATCAGTAGATTTCATGGTTAAAAGTCGAGTTTTAAAAGATAGAATGGTGTAGAATCGAGTGTAGATCATAGAAGTACAAGATTTAGGTTGAGATCTTACCGGAATCGCGAGAAATCGAACGAAAAGGGGTCCAAGAGCGTGCTGGTCGAGTGGGAGCTGTCACATCACTGCTCTAGTGAAGTGACAGGTTATTTATAGGCAAGAGCGAAGGGTAGAGGAGGTTTGGTGTGTAGGGTCGGATGGCTCATCCGTTCAGATAGCCCATCCGTTCGGATGGCAATCCGTTCGGATGGCCTATCCGTTCGGATAGCCATTCTGGTTCGGTCTTCGGTGCTGAGAATTTCATAGTTTCGAGCGTTGCGATAGTTTTGGGTACGTGTTTCCTACATTTATTATTACTATATTTATTTATTCATAAGGGCCGTATGTACGTATTCATATATTTAAATATTCAAAGTTGCGATACAATAACCGGGTTTTGTTTTGAGTATGCGATTACCTTACGACGCTTCACGGTCATTGAGGAGGGCAGAGTATGTCCTCTTTCTATGTCATCGTGAACGTTATTGTGCGTTTTGAGTAATGAGTTGCCCTGCGACACATCACAGCTACCAAGGAGGGTAGAATTGGTCCTCACTTGACATCTTCGTGGTTGTCAGCAAGTGCAAGGTGATGTGATAGCGATAATGTATGCGTAATATGCGAAAATACTGCGATTTAGCGATTTATGCGATATAGTTACATTATGATCTGAATCTCTGGTGCTAGGCGTAACGATTGTAGCGAGTAGTAACAATGCACGAAAGTGCGGGTTGTTACAATAATTGTGACAAGTATTTAAATAATAATTTCATTCCATTTCTAAAGAATCAATTACAAGGATTTGAAGCAAAATACAACAACATGAATAATGAAATACAATACAATATGAATATAAATTTTAAAGTGTGTATCTAAGCATCCTACTAGATTCCATGCATCATCAACGTCATCGCTAAACCTGCAAAATGTTTTAAAAGTGTAGTTCAATACAAAGGTATTGGCGAGTACACAAGTTTTAGACTCGTGTCATATGTATCAAAAGTATTTTCAATCCAACATAGCATTTTGGTATACAAGGTCAAACTATCATGCATAACTAAAAGTCAAACCCAAGTGTCCACTAGTATAATAGCATCCCTCGATGTGGCAATATCGAGACCGTAAAGTATGAATAATAGCATCCCTCGATATAACAATATCGAAACCGTAAAGAATATATAACTTAACAAAACCCCGTCGGGTGGTATGCTACTCCTATAGAGCTATAATTGTTAAGGCGGGTTAACAAGTAGTATGAATTCTAGCATGAACTTAAGCATAACAAAGCATGTATAATGATTGATTGAATAAAGCATGTTTGTGAATCGTGCATTTTTTAACAAGTAAAACATGTTGCACCCAAAGTGTATTAAAAGGAAAATGGGTCAAGTGTACTCACAAAATTTGCCTATGCTTTCCGATTATCCAATGTGACGAAGTTGATGAGGTTAGAAGGGTGAATGTGTTCGTTTAGGGATTTTTAAGAGACGTATACATTTGGTCTAAGGATGTGAAGTTTAAAGTGCATGAAAAGTATGTATATGAAAAGTAATCATCTTGTAACATTAAGTACTTGTCTTGACACTATGAAACCTCAAGGGTTAATGTTTTCATGAGTAATATACCCATTAGAATCGTACAAGTCTTATGTCCTTAGATGATGTTATTCTGACACTTTGACGAATGAACACAAGTTCACCATCAAAGGTTTGAATGTATATAGATATCATTTAGGTTATATATCATATATTAGTATGTCCAATAGTCAAGCATGAGGTAGAAGATTAAGATCTTCATTTAGGTACCTCTAAGTATCATGGAAATCATGTAGGAGGTAGGAAGAACAAGCTTCCATTTAGGCACCTCTCATGTGTTCACCACTACACTTGATGTAAAAACATACAAGGAGGGTCATGAACTATGAATAATACAAGAATGTAAATGACTACACCATGAGAAATCATCAAGTAATGTGAGGATTTTATGTTGGACAACCCAAGTTAGTCCACAATCACACCTTCATCAAGCTTGAATCTTGAACATCACTTGTGGGTCAAAAACCCTAAACAAAACAGAAAGTATATGAGGTTTAACCTATGATTTTGTATGTCTCAGCCTTGTTTTTAAGCCCAACTAACCATTCATTTGATTATGAGCATTAGGACATAGGTTTGAGATGAGTTACACTCAAGTTTGAACAAGTTTAGTAAAGTTTGATTCAAAATAAAGCAAACAGTGAACATTGTAGCCTTTTTTCCAGAGTTCCAGGGACTTGTTTACTGTGAAACACCCATGGAATCGAAGCTAACGTCATTCCAAGCGTGTAGGAAAAAAAATGGACTAAAACAGACAAGAAATGAAGAAGTTATGCTCATTTTCGTGAAGCTTGAAGAATCTGCTCGAACACTGAATTGCAGCTACGTTTTAGGTGATTTGAGAGAGATTTAGATGAGTTTGTAAAGTGTTTAGAGCTTGGATTAGTGTGGTATTTATAGGGGAAGAGTTAGGTTAGGTTGGTGAGTGTTTTAATGGTGATTAGAGGTGATTGGAGGAGGTTTGGTGTTGGGATTTCGTGCAAAATCGCGGCTGTTTGAACAATCTGCCCGCCAGACACCCTTACGGACCGTAAGGGATATAGCATACGGTCCGTATGCCTGTGACAGAAACATATATTTTTTTATTTCTTGATTTATTGATTAGCAACAAGTCTAGATGTTATATATTACGTATTTTATGACCATTTTAGGGTATTTAAGCATACTAAGCATGTTCTAAGGTTACACGAGTATAAAATAAATAAGATTAAGTATAAGACTTGTATGTAAGTATGGTACAAAGTATGTATGTCACGTATTGGTAGATTTATCATACGTTTGCAAGTATCACGAATATGTATCAAATTGTTTCACAATTAAACGTATGATTAAGTATGAAGAATGTATAAAACAAATTTAAAGAAATACAAGTTTTATTTATGAAACAAGTCTCGGATGTTGCAATGATTACAACGAAGAACGATTACAAGAACGCGAGATTTCCAAAAATAGAATTTTAGGCAGGGTTTTCAAATATAGAAAGTATGAAAACGCGGGGCATTACAGTCTCCCCTCCTTTAGGAAATTTCATCCCGAAATTTATTCAAGAGGAAGACTTGAAAGAGTTTTGGTTAAAAGTGATTATTTAAAACTAAGACTTGGAAATTTTGAAATGTTTTGAAAGTACGAAATTTTGGGAGATTAGCAAAATAGCTTTGTAAGAGGATTTGTTTGGCTAAAATGGTTTTGAGGCATAAGCATGGGGGAAACGTGTATAGGTAAAACGATTTTGAATAGCTAAATTTGGAGTTGTTTTACAAATGTATTGTATTTACGAAGGAGGCCTTCATAAAACAGTTTGTAATCAATACGTGTGAGGTAGGTTGTATAGGAAGTTTTAAGGGTAGTATAAAACCACATATCCATAAAAATTGCTTTTCGAGTGGAACGAGAAAGTTTGGTACTTTAAATAAAGTATTAACGGCCTACTAAATACGTTTACACAAGAATAAAGAATAGAAAGACGGTTTTAAAGGTAATAAGATAAGTTAGGATTCGAATGTTTAAACAAGCTTGATTGTGAACGAGGTTTGTATGAAAGAAAAGGATAATGGATAATAATACGAGTATAGAAGTGAACGATTGACTCTTAAAGAATGCAAGCATAAGAATAGCATAAGTGTTGGATAGATGAAAGTAGCGTGTTAAGAATGAAGTCTCGTCGTGGATAATCCGATATAATGCATTTGCGAGTTGTTTAAAGTTTGAATTAGGTCCAAAAGGTCTGCAAAACACTGAATTTCTCATGGCACGTTTTACGAAAATTGGGTAACATGGTGAAAACACTTATATATAGGAAGTACCGGCGGTGTATCCACCATGTTTTGACCATATTACGTTCGCTTCGTATTCGGTGTCGTGTTACGTTCCGTGTCTTGCCATACACAGTAGTACACTCTATGGTTCTCATGAGCCGATCACTATAATCCCGTGTGCACCCGCGATTATTTTGATCGTCGCATGATCCGTATAGCTTGTACTAATTGAGTATGAATCAGGGTATACATAATTTAAAAAAAAAAGAATGTGTACGTATAAGAATATAGTATATAAGCAAGTCCATGCTTAAGTATGTATGGGACCCATGTAAGCGAATCCCTCGGATTACACTCGCGTAAGGGTACGAATGTATGAATCATGAGTATGAATGAAAGTATGAGCATAAATATAAGTTTAAGTATGATTATTCACGTAAGTATTAGCATAGACATAAAACGTATGAGTAGTATGAGTATACGTATAAGCATGAAACGTATGAATATAAGCAAAAGCATGAAACCTATGAATATAAGTATGAATACGATTATAAGTATAAGCATAAAATTTATTGTTATGAGTGTGAGTACGAATACTAATGATTGCGTATATAGTATTAATTGAAACATACAAATTTAAGCATGTAAAAGTGCTCAAAAGGTTGAGCATGTAAATACGAACGATATAATTGAAATTGTCGTGATAAAACGTCTAAAACGTGTATGATGACATGTATGTATAGTGGTTTAAACGAAGCGTCGAGTTTTCCAAATCAAATTCGATACTTTGATTTGGAAAGTAGAATATAGTTTGTAAATGTAAGACAATATAAAGTATTTATTGGTTATGCATAATGTATTTTGTAATGAATGAAAATGCTACTTTTGTTTTAAAAAGTTTACGTATGTTGAAAATTGTCGGTCCCCATAAAGTCTTCTAGCCCACGTGTTTTGAAATTTGAATGGCGAATTAGGCGGTGTAGAAATTTTTTTTTTGAAAATAATAAGTTCGCTTCATTTGCACCAAAACAAGAAATTTTAAATTTTGGAGGTTCTTGTGAAAACGTCGATCCTTAGAAAGGAAATTTAGTAAAAGGGCTTAGTGGTAAAAAAAATTAACAAGTGATTTGTTGATGTTGAAAAGAGTCTTTGGTAAAACGATCATATAACATCCGTAAGATCTTATAAGTGTATGAGAAAGGTTGGTTTGATCTCCGATTGAGAATGAAAGTCTTTAGTTTGGTGATATAACATGAGTGCGTTTTAGTGATTAAGGCGAATATGAAGTTCATGGGCAAAAGATTCATTGGACCGATTAAATTGGTAGGTAGCATTTCGTAAAGTTTGGAAATTCGAAATCGTATACATACGTATTTTGAATAATGATAAACAATTTAGGTATAAAACATGATCGAGTTTACATAATAAGATATTTTGAAGAGACGTTTTGGTAACGATCACCTAGGTAAGGGAATCACCCCTAACTCGTTGGTGAGCTCGTTTTAAAAAAAAGGGAGTGGAGTTAATCGTCAAGGTAAGGAAATCACTCATATCTCGATGATATGTCCCCACTTGTCGTTACAAGGAATATGAATTTAAATTATATGAAATCATGCATATGTATAAATGTATGAAAAAGATTTAGTATGATGTGTGTGTGAGAAGAAATATCGAAAGTAAATTCGAATTTGAAAGATTGCATCGTATAAAATAAATAATAGAAACACATGTTTGATTAAAATTTGGATGGTTCCAAAACGGAACTTTGACTAACCAAAGTGGTCGAAAAGTCTTTTGAATTTGAGGAGCATGCTTTAGCCTAATAGGTAATATACTCTCGCCGACAAGTCGGTTAACGGTATTTACCCTTCCGGTTACTACATGTCCCAAATCAATCGAAATTTCGAGACTTGGCGGGATTTATAAAAAAAAAATCAAAGAGTGGAACTAGTCGACAAGGTGCGGGTTTCACCCCTAACTTGGCGATTTCTTATCATAAGTGTGGTTTGCACTCGTCGGGTCAAAATTTATTTTCAACACTTTGACGAGGGTCCACTAGAATTTTGAAATTGAAATTCTTCATCAAGATGAGGACTTCACTCCCAGCTTGATGATGAATCTCATATAAAAGAATAGGTAGATTGAGAGTCGTTCACCAAATTGTGGGTTTCACGCCTATTTTGGTGAATTTGTCTCGTTTGTATAATACGAGTGTTTGCGGTTTTAGAATAGTCGAGTAAAATGTATGAGGAAAAACGTACGTTGGGGATTAACAAACAAGTATAAATATGTCAAGAATGGCACATAAGAATGAAATCTTAAAACAAATATTAACACATAGTAGAACATGTATTAACACGTAAGAATAGCATGTCAAGTATGATACATAAGGATAAAACGATATATATGTTTAAAAGGCTCAAAGAGAATAAATATGAAACACATAAAGTGGCATGCATGTAGTTCCAAGCAAAACATAAGAATACGGCTCTAAAACTATAGACTAGGTAAAAAGCATGGCAATTTTTCCTAATTCCCTATAGTTATGGCTCTGATACCAATCTGTCACACCCCAACCGATGGCGGAAACATCGGAGTGAGACGAAATAGATTGCTCGAGACATCATAACACTAATAATTGTGACAAGTATTTAAATAATAATTTCATTCCATTTCTAAAGAATCAATTACAATGATTTGAAGCAAAATACAACAACATGAATAATGAAATACAATACAATATGAATACAAATTTTAAAGTGTGTATCTAAGCATCCTACTAGATTCCATGCATCATCAACGTCATCGCTAAACCTGCAACATGTTTTAAAAGTGTAGTTCAATACAAAGGTATTGGCGAGTACACAAGTTTTAGACTCGTGTCATATGTATCAAAAGTATTTTCAATCCAACATAGCATTTTGGTATACAAGGTCAAACTATCATGCATAACTAAAAGTCAAACCCAAGTGTCCACTAGTATAATAGCATCCCTCGATGTAGCAACATCGAGACCGTAAAGTATGAATAATAGCATCCCTCGATATAAGAATATCGAGACCGTAAAGAATATAACTTAACAAAACCCCGTCGGGTGGTGTGCTACACCTATAGCGCTATAATTGTTAAGGCGGGTTAACAAGTAGTATGAATTCTAGCATGAACTTAAGTATAACAAAGCATGTATAAGGATTGATTGAAGAAAGCATGTTTGTGAATCGTGCATTTTTTAACAAGTAAAACATGTTGCACCCAAAGTGTATTAAAAGGAAAATGGGTTAAGTGTACTCACAAAATTTGCATATGCTTTCCGATTATCCAATGTGACGTAGTTGATGAGGTTAGAAGGTTGAATGTGTTCGTTTAGGGATTTTTAAGAGACGTATACATTTGGTCTAAGGATGTGAAGTTTAAAGTGCATGAAAAGTATGTATATGAAAAGTAATCATCTTGTAACATTAAGTACTTGTCTTGACACTATGAAACCTCAAGGGTTAATGTTTTCATGAATAATATACCCATTAGAATCGTACAAGTCTTATGTCCTTAGATGATGTTATTCTGACACTTTGACGAATGAACACAAGTTCACCATCAAAGGTTCGAATGTATATAGATATCATTTAGGTTATATATCATATATAAGTATGTCCAATAGTCAAGCATGAGGTAGAAGATTAAGATCTTCATTTAGGTACCTCTAAGTATCATGGAAATCATGTAGGAGGTAGGAAGAACAAGCTTCCACTTAGGCACCTCTTATGTGTTCACCACTACACTTGATGTAAAAACATACAAGGAGGGTCATGAACTATGAATAATACAAGAATGTGAATGACTACACCATGAGAAATCATCAAGTAATGTGGGGATTTTATGTTGGACAACCCAAGTTAGTCCACAATCACACCTTCATCAAGCTTGAAGCTTGAACATCACTTGTGGGTCAAAAACCCTAAACGAAACAGAAAGTATATGAGGTTTAACCTATGATTTTGTATGTCTCAGCCTTGTTTTTAAGCCCATCTAACCATTCATTTGATTATGAGAATTAGGACATAGGTTTGAGATGAGTTACACTCAAGTTTGAACAAGTTTAGTAAAGTTTGAATCAAAATAAAGCAAACAGTGAACTTTGGAGCCTTTTTTCCGGAGTTACAGGGACTTGTTTATTGTGAAACACCCAGGGAATCGAAGCTAAGGTCATTCCAAGCATGTAGGAAAAAGAATGGACTAAAACGGACAAGAAATGAAGAAGTTATGCTCATTTTCGTGAAGCTTGAAGAATCTGCTCGAACACTGAATTGCAGCTACGTTTTAGGTGATTTTAGAGAGATTTAGATGAGTTTGTAAAGTGTTTAGAGCTTGGATTAGTGTGGTATTTATAGGGGAAGAGTTAGGTTAGGTTGGTGAGTGTTTTAATGGTGATTAGAGGTGATTGGAGGAGGTTTGGTGTTGGGATTTCGTGCAAAATCGCGGCTGTTTGAACAATCTGCCCGCCAGACACCCTTACGGACCGTAAGGGATATAGCATACGGTCCGTATGCCTATGACAGAATCATATATTTTTTTATTTCTTGATTTATTGATTAGCAACAAGTCTAGATGTTATATATTACGTATTTTATGACCATTTTAGGGTATTTAAGCATACTAAGCATGTTCTAAGGTTACACGAGTATAAAATAAATAAGATTAAGTATAAGACTCGTATGTAAGTATGGTACAAAGTATGTATGTCACGTATTGGTAGATTTATCATACGTTTGTAATTATCACGAATATGTATCAAGTTGTTTCACAATTAAACGTATGATTAAGTATGAAGAATGTATAAAACAAATTTAAAGAAATACGAGTTTTATTTATGAAACAAGTCTCGGATGTTGCAATGATTACAACGAAGAATGATTACAAGAACGCGAGATTTCCAAAAATAGGATTTTAGGCAGGGTTTTCAAATATAGAAAGTATGAAAACTCGGGGCGTTACATATGTTCAAACCTTAATGCCCCGATCTTATAAGATCATGGCTTAAAATTTAAAACTATCCTTGTGACTAGGCCTTTTGTGCCACTCTAATATCTTTAATGGTTTATAACTGAGGATAAATTATAATGAAAATCCAAAATAAATATGACTAACAAATTAACCAATATGGTTTATATTACCATGGTTAATGAATCATCAAAAATGATGATTCCATAATAACCTCTGAATAAAATATTGTCAATTGTTTTATAGCAATCATGATTCAGCATGTCTAAATCAGAAGAGGTTAACAGTCATCCGAGAGAGAGAAATGATACCACCAGAATTAATGTAGCTGGTACAGAATTACAAGCAATGATAGATAATGCTGTCACTCGAGCCATGGACAGACAGTTCAAAGAATCAAGTGGTACTCATAGCAGGACCCAATCTGTGCAGCATACAAAACCACCTTCCAAGACACACGTATCTCATAAGGATGATTCTCATCATTCGTCGAATCAAAGAAGTGTTCCATCTAAACGGATTGTGCTCAATCAGGAGCCACGTGTTAAGACCTGCTCCTACAAATACTTCGTCTCTTGCAAGCCAAGAGACTTCACAGGGGAAAAAGGAGCCATTGACTGTATGACCTGGCTCGATGAGATGGACACTGTGGTTGACATTAGTGGTTGTGCGGAACAGGATATTGTGAAGTTTGTTTCGCAATCTTTTAAAGGTGAAGCTCTAGCTTGGTGGAGGTCATTAATCCAAGCTACAGGGAAGATTCCGTTGTATAACTTGTTTTGGGATCAATTTGTTCCATTGATCAAGGAAAATTTATGTCCCCAACATGAGGTTGAGAAAATCGAGACTGACTTCTTGACATTGGTCATGAAGAACTTAGATTGTCAGGCATATCTTACAAGCTTCAACACCATGTCCCGATTGGTCCCTTATTTGGTCACGCTGGAACCAAAGCGCATAGCACGTTTTATTGGAGGTCTAGCTCCAGAAATTAAGGGAAATGTGAAAGCATCCAGACCTACCACATTCAGGTCAGTGGTGGATCTGTCTCTCTCTCTCTCACACTTGATGCTATCAGAAACAAGTCTGTCAAAGTTTCTGATGAAGGAAAGCGAAAGCGGGAGGATGAGAGTTCTCATTGCTCTGACAAGAAAAGAAAGGGGAACTCAGATCATAGAAAGGGTTTTGGGTTTAAAAAGGACAACCAGCAGTCGGGTGAGAAACCCAAATGTAAAACCTGCCAGAAAAACCATTTTAGGAAGTGCAGGCTTGAGTCGAAATCACAATCTCAGTCACAGTCAAAGCCTATTGGATGTGGGATCTGCAAGTCCAAAGAGCATAAGAATTTGGATTGCAAGAAATTGAAGGATGCAACTTGTTATGGTTGCAACGAAAAGGGGCACATTAAGACCAATTGCCCTAAGAATCAAAAGAAGCCTGAAGAGGCTAAGAAGACCAATGATCGGGTCTTCCAAATGAATGCACAGGAAGCGGTACAGAACGACAATGTGATAACAGGTACTTTTCTTATCAATGATGTTTATGCTAGAGTATTGTTTGATTCTGGTGCAGACAAGTCGTTTGTAGACAACAAATTTTGTAAATTGTTAAATTTGCCTGTTAAAACTCTAAGCATAAAATTTGAGGTAGAATTAGCCGATGGTACCATAAAGACTGCTTCAACAATATTAGATGGATGTTTTATATCCATTAGGAACCATTCTTTTCCACTGTCTTTGCTTCCGTTGAAATTGGCAGGATTCGACATAGTGATAGGCATGGATTGGTTATCTCATAACCAAGCCCAGATTGTTTGTGATAAGAAGCAAGTGATTATCAGGACTCCTTATGGTGAGCCATTAACAATACAAGGTGATACGTAGTACGGTGCTCCTAAGCAAGTGTCTATGCTTAAGGCAACAAAATGTTTGAAGAAAGGTTGTGTCATTTATATGGCACAGGTGACTATTGATGAGCCAAAGCCCAAGATCGAAGACATCCCCGTTATTTCTGAATATCCAGACGTCTTCCCTGAATAATTACCTGCTTTACCTCCAGAAAGGCAAGTGGAATTCAGGATCGATATCATTCCTGGAGCAGCACCAGTTGCAAGAGCACCTTATCGATTGGCACCAACTGAGATGAAAGAGTTGAGAACACAGTTGGATGATTTGTTGGAGAAGGGTTTTATTCAACCTAGCTCGTCTCCTTGGGGAGCGTCGAATCTGTTTGTGAAAAAGAAGGATGGATCGATGCGTCTACGCATCGATTATCGCGAGCTGAACAAAGTTACAATCAAGAACAGATATCCATTACCCAGGATCGACGATCTGTTCGATCAACTTCAAGGAGCAAGCTACTTTTCAAAGATCAACCTGA
The DNA here is from genome assembly GCA_030545235.1 of Helianthus tuberosus. Classification (NCBI taxonomy): domain Eukaryota; kingdom Viridiplantae; phylum Streptophyta; class Magnoliopsida; order Asterales; family Asteraceae; genus Helianthus; species Helianthus tuberosus. Next base: position 20,147,561 of record CM060405.1, read on the forward strand.
GGTCGGGATATCATCAGCTGAAAGTCAGAAATGAAGATGTGCATAAGACCGCATTCAGAACTCGTTATGGCCACTACGAGTTCTTAGTGATGCCTTTCGGGCTCACCAATGCACCAGCAGTGTTCATGGATCTCATGAATCGCGTTTGCAAGCCGTATCTAGACAAGTTTGTCATCGTCTTTATTGATGACATACTTATTTATTCGAAGAGTCAAGACGATCATGAAAAACATCTCCGGTGTATTCTCAAACTTCTGCAACAAGAAAAGCTTTATGCAAAGTTCTCTAAATGTGAGTTTTGGCTCCGTGAAGTCCAATTTCTTGGACATGTAGTGGGTGAGCGTGGTATTCAGGTAGATCCCGCTAAGATCGAAGCAATCATGAATTGGCAAGAACCAAAAACACCTACAGAGATTCGCAGCTTCTTGGGTCTAGCAGGATACTATAGACGTTTCATTGAACACTTTTCAAGGATTGTTGCACCTCTAACCTCATTAACTCGCAAGAATATAAAGTTTGACTAGGGTCCCAAGCAACAAGAATCTTTTGAGATCCTCAAGCAGAAATTAAGCAATGCTCCGGTGTTAACATTGCCAGAAGGGATTGAAGAGTTTGTTGTATACTGCGACGCATCGCACACCGGTATGGGTTGTGTGCTCATGCAAAGAGGAAAGGTCATTGCCTATGCCTCACGTCAATTAAAGGTGCACGAAAAGAACTACACCACCCATGATTTGGAATTGGGTGCCGTTGTGTTTGCACTGAAGCTTTGGAGGCATTATCTATATGGAACCAAGTGTATAATTTATTCTGATCATAAGGGCCTTCAACACTTGTTCAATCAGAAAGACCTTAACATGAGGCAGCGTCGATGGATGGAGACTTTAAATGACTATGATTGCGAAATTCTCTACCATCCAGGCAAAGAGAATGTTGTAGTTGGCGCTCTAAGCAGGAAGGAAAGGGTTAAGCCCATTAGGATCAATGCTAAAAGCATTGAGCTTAAGAACAGCTTGAAAGAAAGATTATTAGCTGCTCAGAAGGAAGCTGTTTTGGAAACTAACTTTCCGAATGAGAAGTTAGGCGTAACTGTTGATCAATTGTCTTATGGCAAGGATGGAATCCTTAGATGAAATGGTAGAATCTGGGTTCTCCAAGAAACCCATAGATCGAAATATTCAGTCCATCCAGGCAGTGATAAGATGTACTAGGATTTAAAGACAAATTATTGGTGGATAGGTTTGAAGAAGTCTATAGCCACTTATGTGGCTAAATTTCTGACGTGTGCACAGGTTAAAGCCGAACACTAAAAGCCGTCAGGTTTGCTGCAACAGCCTGAACTTCCCACTTGGAAGTGGAAAATGGTAACTATGGATTTTATCACTAAGTTACCAAGGACAAAGCACGGAAATGATACTATTTGGGTTATAGTCGACAGGCTGACCAAGTCAGCTCACTTCTTACCTATTAAAGAAACACAAAGCTCCGATAAGCTAGCTCAGTTGTACGTGGATAAGGTAGTAACACTCCACGGAGTGCCGGTATCTATTATCTCCGATAGGGATACTAGATAGACATCTCACTTTTGGAAAAGCTTCCAGCAATCTTTAGGCACTCGTTTAAATTTCAGCACTGCTTATCATCCTCAGACGGATGGCCAAAGCGAGCGTACGATACAAACACTCGAGGATATGCTCAGGGCTTGTGTTATTGATTTAGGTGGAAGTTGGGATGACCATCTTTCTTTGATTGAATTTTCGTATAATAATAGTTATCATTCGAGCATCCAAGCCGCGCCCTTCGAGGCTTTGTACGGAAGGAAGTGTAGAACGCCAGTTTGTTGGGCGGAAGTTGGAGATGTTCAACTGCCAGGACCTGATATAGTCCTGGAGACAACGGACAAGATTGTGCAAATCCGCGATCGTCTCAAAGCTGCCAGGGATAGGCAGAAAAGCTACGCAGATAAAAGGTGTAAACCTCTGAAATTCAAGGTAGGTGATAAAGTGTTACTCAAGGTGTCACCCTGGAAAGGGGTGATGCGTTTCGGCAAAAAGGGCAGGCTGAGCCCAAGATACATAGGATCATTCGAGATCATCGAATGTATCGGAACTGTAGCCTATAATCTGAATTTACCCAAAGAGCTTAGTGGAATACATAATGTGTTCCACATCTGCAATCTAAAGAAATGTCTAGCCGATGAATCGCTAGCAATGTCACATAAGGACGTGCAGATTGACGAGAGCTTGAAGTTTGTTGAAAAACCTTTGTCGATCGAGGATCGACAGGTTAAGAAGCTTCGAAGGAAGCATGTGCCGATCGTCAAGGTAAAATGGGATACCCGTAGAGGCCCAGAATACACATGGGAGGTTGAGTCCACAATGAAACAGAAATACCCTCATTTATTTCAGTAAATCTCGGGGTCGAGATTTCTTTTAAGGGGGTGAGGATGTAACACCTCGCAAAAATCATGTCCAATGTAGTAACGACACGTGTCATGGACTTTAAACGATTAACGAATTGATTTCGAGGGATTAAAATTGCCAAACAGTGTAAAGATGTGTGTGGAAGGATCAAAAGTGTCAACATGCCTAACTTGTGCCTCTGATTGACCTTATGTGATGTTCGTATTCCTTATTGAATAAATTGTCGGACACTAGAAGCAGTTTGCGCTTAAAAATCAAAAGTTACAAAACACAGGGGTTAAAAGTGTCAATATGTTAATTCTTACCTCTAAGAGGCCTTTTAACATTCCCGAAGCTTTGTAACATATTATTATACCCTCATGAACATCAGTATTGATTTATTAAAGATCCGGTGCAATTATGTAATGTAATTTGCAATTATCAAGAACAAGGGTTAAAAGTGTAAAAGTGGGAATTCTTCATTCGGGATCCATTTACAATATGTCCAATACATCTTTTTGCATGGCTACACTCCCTAGAGCATCCCAGACCTGAATATATTGACCATGCATGCTGAAAATGTCAGTTTATCGAGCAATGGAACTGCGGGGACTGATCTTTCAAACAAACAAAAAGTTTTGAAACTGCACTCCCCACGTGTCGCGCAGGGTCTCCCTGCGCTTGGCGCGACACGCAGGCGGGACCAAAATTCAGCAGCAACTGCCAGCTGCCCAGCCTGCAACCTAGTGATCTTTTTGAGATTTTCTGCAACTCTGAACGAAACCAGCTGCATGTTAACGGTTTTGCTAAACCACTAGGCACATGTTAACATCATAAAACACCTAAGGACACATGGATTGATCTTGTGAAGTGAAAATCACTATAAATAGGCCTCACTTCTTCACTTGTTCTTGCACATTCAAAAGAAATTCACAAACAAACTCTCAACTGAGTTCTCTGAGCAACCTGGTCTTTAAGGAGGCTCTAATAGTTCAAACTTTCGTGCTAAGGACCATTGTAAGTTTTCTTAGCTTCTGTAATTAAGCTTTTGATAGTTTAAGGACCGAAAGTCAAAGTTAGCGTAATTCTGCTTTGACTTGGTGATTAATCACTAACGGTCCAGCCATTATTCGAATTGAATGTGGCTTTGTGTTGGTAATTATATAGGTGTTAAACCCTTAAATGGGCACCTCCTAATTATCACATTTACTTGGTCAATTTTCGGGTCAAACTTCTTAACAGAAAAGTCAAACGAGTCAGTTTTTGCAAAATAAATCATAACTGATAATGTAGAGGTTATAAATTACATTTTATCACTTAAACAACTTGGTAAATAATATAAGAACATGTTTAGGCATGTTCAACCCAACAATTCTGAGTTTAGGACCATATTATATGTTAGTATAACTCTCTGAAGATATACTACATGGTTCCTTATAAACCTTAGATTACATGCATGTTCCGTTATTGCTTAAAATTGACCAATATGCCCTTTTATCATTAAAACGAGATTTTTAAAAATGTGAGTGGACAAAAATCTTTATTACTGAAATATAAGTATGTCCTAAAAATTTGACATCCGTTTCTGGTCTAAAATGAAAGTTATGCGCGATATCGTAAAATGAAAACTTTTTGTTATTTAAATAGCATTTTTAGCATAAATCATATTTAGACCCAATTTTTGGAACCAAACTTGCTACCTACTGTTAAGATATAATATTTAGGGATTTTTGGAAATTTTTGTTAAATTTTAAACTGATCATAACATAGAGTTCTTGCATGGACTCGGTAACTGACGATAATGCCCTTTTCGCTAATAAAATGAGTTCTACACATCATTTACATGTCAAACCTTTTTCTACTGATTTTATATATTAAATAAAATATCGTAAACACTTGAAACTGATTAAAATCTCAGACTTCCTTAAATAACCCGAATATCGTCAAATACCGACTTTTATGCGATTTAGGCGCATAGTATGGTTTAAAACCATATTTAGCACCTAAGACTTGTTGCCTACTGATGTTACAAATAAATTTTATACTTTAACAGTAAGTATAAGTCTTGAACTCAGATTTCCAAATTTGACCCTTAAAGCATATGTGAAATGACCAAAATGCCCCTACGGTGCATAGTTTGGCCATAAATGATAAACCTCACATATGTATGATATCTTACTGACATGACTTGATAAAATTAATATTTTTACTATATAATTCAGACCAGAACCTCATATTACTATTTAACCTCTTTTATAAACTTTAAAATGACCAAAATACCCCTACGGGGCTTAAATTTATTTTAAATTCGTTTTGGGCTTAATGGAAGGTACCCTACTGATATCACAACATAATTTAAAGCATAATAACTAATGGAACTTGTTCATGACTCATTTGGTTGTCCGTTACGCATATACGCGTTCGGTAAGGTCTATGTAACTAGTTTGCATAAATTAGCCGAAACGGGTCAAACCTTTTCATTTCTATTTCCAAATCCAGAATGTATTTAGTTTACCCATTTTATACAAGTCTTCATACTTGTTGGGTCTAAATCACATTCTAATCCGGTCTTCACTTAATCTTGCGTTTTGAACCGTGAACCTTTCTTTAAAACTAACCGGTCTAAGTTAGAACTTAAATAAGACCCGTTAGGTATCTAATATGTTATTAACACCTTCGTTCTAGATTAGGAGCCCGGTAAAAGCTACTTGTACTTTTTGATTTGATATACGGCTGAGAATAAAATTATATTTTAGCTCAGGTAAATACTTTTAACTTATTTTCCCTTATACGGGCTTGGGATATGGTATTATAATAATACCGCTTGGTCGGGTATGAAATCATTTAATCGGAATGTGATTAATAAATAGCATAACCCGTTTTAATCTGTTTTGTTTGATGCAATGTCTTTAGGGGGTTAATGACCATGTCCTGGATATCCTCGGCTCATTCATTAGAAATGGCCACGGCTTAAGCACGGGGTGTAGGCATACACCTGACAGTTGCGTATGTATAAACGGTATCTCACTCTCTTGTGGGCCTATACTTGTGGCGTGTCTATTAATCTTGTCTCGGCTCTTCTAACCGGGCCCTGGACGGACGACAAACATATAAATCTGTATACAAGATTATTTTTAAATAATTGTCCCAAGTTATAAAAGACTTTATGCCTTGTGCATCCAAACCAATTTTATAAATGCTTTTCAAAAGAGTCAGTTAATTGTATTTATCAGTGTAAACTGACGTATTTTTCAAAAAGGTTAAGTGTAGGTACTACGCGTAATAGGCTAGAAACTCCGAGTATTAAATAAAAAGTCTTGCAAGCTTTTAATACTTAAAGTCTGTTGAACAATATTTCCTTTCTGTTTTAGATCCGCATGTGGATCCACTTACAACCGTTGTGTAATATTTTATTATACTTTCAATTCGGTTTGTATTATTACTTTAAGACTTCCGCTGTGCATTAAACTGTGATTATTGACCATGATGATATTAACTACGTCACGATACTCCCCACCGGGCCCACCGGTAATACGTGGAAATATCGGGGTGTGACAAAAGTGGAGGTTTTTGTTAAAAAAAATGGGGTGAAAAGGTTGAATATATAGTGGTTGGGGGTGATTTTTTTTTAAATGGCATGTTACCGTTGTGGAGGGGCCCACCTTTTTTGAATCTTTCACCCGTCTCCAACGTCTCCAAGAGGACGGAGGAGACGCGACGCACATGAGGGGGCGGTGTGGGACGCATGCGACGAGCCGGGACCGGGGGGGGGGGGGGGGGGAGCCGACCCCCATACCCTTTGGTCTTATAAAACAAAAACTAACCACAACAAACTTCCTAAATAAAGGGGTGACAAATCTAAAATTAAACCCTAATGCACTTCTATAGTTACTACTATAAATAAATAGCAGGACACCCCTATATCTATTGCTAAGCAAAGTTAAAACATAGATCCAGTTATGAATTCAATTGTTGCAAAAAACCAAGAATGCGAGATTGAAAATTCTAAGGTCAGTTCTATTATATCGCAACAGTGAATAATTGTTTTCTTTTATTTACTTTTATGTGAATGTTAACTTATTTAATTTTCAGATTCAGTTGCATGATGAACATGCCAATTTAAACAGCCCAGTTGTCGAACAAGCTTCTAAGGTATTGATTTTGCTGGTTTTTAAGTATTATTTTTGCGTGTATCTTTCATATTAACATGTTCGTTATGTTATTATATGTGTGTTTTAGTGCAGGATGATGGTTTATGGTGCAATGTTTAGTCCATACAAGTCTAAGCTTCAACGTGAATTTAGTGAAGAGCTAATTTTAATGTTTATTTAAAAAATTTTTGACTTTTGTATTCAATTTTTGTCATTTTTAAGGATCAGAAGTTTGAGACTCAAACGAAGAGATCCAAGAGACTCTCTGAATGGAAATGGAGTGAGGTTATTAATTTAGACGATTCTGAGGACAATGACAAAGAAGAGGAATTAGAAGATATTGTCGATTCAAACACAAACTAGAAAACCCAATTAAAAATACCTCGAGTGTTAATTCAGAAGCAGAACGGATTTCATGCAGTCTAATATGAAATCTATCAAGTGTTTTTATGTTTTTTTTTCATTTTCAGTTATTATGTTTGATCTAGACGTATGAATAAAGTTTATTTTATATTTAAACTTTATTTTTTGTGTTAATATAATGCATGACCATATTAATAAAGTTCAAAATAAAGTTAGTATCATAAATTTACAAGTTAACTGGACTTATATAAGTTAATATCCTAAAGTTGCAATAAATAGATATTGGAGTTAGATATAATCAAGCTGGAATTATAAAATATTGCAGTTATTCTTGGATATTAATCTAATAATTTGTATTTCTTAATTAAAAAATAATAAGGTATGAAACTTTAAAGCTAAACTAAAAAACTGAACTTACTTTGATATAAAGTTAATCAAGATATAAACTCTTAACATCCTATTTTTTATAAAAACTATTTTTAAAATTTTATAAAAATATAAATTATATATATATATATATATATATATATATAAACGAAATTTAACAATTAAAGTTAAAGGTGTAAAACGTACTTACGAGTCAACTACTATTTTTTATTTTTATAAAAACAAAAATTTTAAACTTTAAGTTTTTTAGATGAGTATCATGTGGATATTTAAAAAAAGTTATGAACTTTAAAGAATAAAATTATAAACTTTATCATTTAACCAACAAAATAAACTTACTTTGCAACTAGAACAACTTATCTTTTATTTTTTGTCATTTGATTATTATTTTTTTATTAAAAAAGCGAAACTTTACATGTGTAAAACGTTTTTTTTTTACTTTATTTATAAACAAAACATTTTGTTTTTATAAAAAAATAATTATTTTATAAACATTTTTTGTAACAAGTAATATAAATAAAATACTCCAGAAATTTACAATCATTACTAGATAAATACTAAATTTTGTTGCAAATTTTATAGATAATATTAGTCAGTTTTAAAAGAATTCTTTACCAACTTGACTAGATACATAGTAGATTCAATTTGTGTTGCATATTTTTAGGGATTATAAGTTAAAAGTAGACTCGTATAGATAAGATTAGTTAGGAACTAAAAATATGAACTTAGTATGATATAAAGTTAATAAAGATATAAACTCTTAACATCCTATTTTTTTTTTTATAAAAACAGCTCTTGAAATTTTATAAAAATATAAATTTTTTATAACTGGAAAAAACAAAATTTAACAATTTAAGTTAAATGTCTAAAACGTACTTACGAGTAAAATACTATTTTTTATTTTTACAAAAACAAATATTTTAAACTTAAATTTTATTGGATGAGTACTATGTGGATATTTAAAAAAAGTTATGAACTTTAAAAAATAAAATTATACTTTACAATTATAACAACTTATCTTTTATTTTTTGTCTTTTGATTATTAATTTTTATAAAAAAAAACAATATTTTTTGTCTTTTGATTATTAATTTTTAGAGTAAAATGCACGGATAGTCCATGTGGTTTGGTGAAAATTCACCTTTAGTCCCCAACTTTTCAAAATTACACTCTTAGTCCTGTGGTTTGACAAGTTGTTAATCGGATAGTCCCCAAAGTGGATGGAGGTTAGTTTTTCTGGTTAAGTGGGTGTGAAATGACAAGGACTATCCGAGTAACAACTTGTCAAATCACAGTGACTATCCGAGTATCAACTTGTCAAACCACAGGGACTATCCGTGTAACCTTCATCCGCTTTAGGGACTATCCGAGTAACAACTTGTCAAACCACATGGACTAAGAGTGTAATTCTGAAAAGTTGGGGACTAAAGTTGAAATTTTGCCAAACCACACGGACTATCCGTGCATTTTACTCTAATTTTTATAAAAAAACAAAACTTTACATGTGTAACACTTATAACATATATCCACCACAATAATTTTATCATAAATAATATACAAACAAGAAAACTACCAACGAGTGCCGCAATGCTAAGTGTCACCCCACCACATCACACAAGCACCTTAAGGTAGTGTTTGGTATGAAGGAATGAGAGGTGGAATGGAATGGATGATTACAAGGGAATGAAGAAAAGGGTGTTTGGTTGGTCAATGGAATGGAATTACCCATTCCAAAAGGTATTCCATTCCCTCAAAATCATTCATTCCACCCCCCATGTTTTTTTCTATTCCATCCTCTCTTGCACCATTCATCAACAACACCACAACCCACCAGCTTTGCCACAACCCACCACCACCACCAACGCCATCGCCGCCACCCGCCACTACCCCACCCCGACAACCACTGTCGTCGCCGTCGCCCATTCGCCACCGTTATCACCCACAACCGCGACCAACCGCCAAAGCCACTCGTCGCCGCCGCCCACCACCATCGTCGGCGCCACCACCACAGCCACCACCACCACCACCACCGCCACCACCAACCGCCGCCGCCGCCCACCGCCACCTCTACTGCCACCCACCACCAACGGCCACCTTGCCGCCACCACCACTCGCCGTCACCGCCGCACCGCCACTCGCCGTCGCCACCACCACCCATCGCCACCGCCGACACCCACCACTGCCACCTATAACCACCCATAATCACTACCACCGACCACCACCATTACTCACCGCTGATTTTATTACTCCGTTTTTCTTGCCTTCCGAACAATATACAATTATAATTCATTTCATTCACATGGTAACCAAACAGGACATGAAATGGTAATGATCCATTGCATTCCCTCGTGCATTCCATTACCTCGTCCATTCCATTCATTCGTCCATTCCATTACCCCATACCAAACAGACCCTAATAGTATAGTATAAATACTTAAAATGCAATTAAATATGCACACTAAAATATGCACGCTGAAATGTAATAAACTAGTTGATGCCCCGCCCGCGTTGCGGGGCGATGGCCGAATAATTATTAATCAATTAAAAAAAGACTACTATAATTTTGGTAGGAAAAAAAAACAAAAACCATGATAAGTCCGTAATTTTGGGCTCAGGGCAAAACTGTAATTTTTTAGGACTAATGAGCGAGTGTTAGGCAGCTCCTTGACACGAAAAAAAAATTAAATCGAGTAAACCAATTAAAAAAAAAACCTTTATAGTTTTGCTAAAAAAACTAAAACGATTGGAAAAACGTAATTTTCAACTGAGGGCGAAATCATAATTTTAATTCGGGGATAAATCGTAAATTAAATGGACCAACGGGGGAGTGCCAGGAAGCTACCGGCACGACTGTAATTTTACAGTGGGGGAAAAATTGTAATTTCAGCAGGAAAACAAAGAAAAACGATGGGCAAAATGTAAATTTAAGTTTAGGGCAAAATGGTAACTTGGGTGTGAGAAAAAAAACTAATGACAAAATTATAAATTTATACGGGTAAAAATCGTAATTTTGAACGGAGTGCAAAATTGGAATTTTTAGCTGGGAGCAAAAGAGTAAATTTATTTTTAAGTGGGGGTAAAAACATAATTTTGAACTGATGGGGAAATCGTAAATTTAAAGAAAAAAAAACTAATGGCAAAACTGTAAATTGAAACGGGACAACATTGTAATTTTGAACCAGGGCAAAATTGAAATATTTAGCTAGGAGCGAAAGCGTAAATTTATTTTTAAGTGGGGGCAAAAACATAATTTTGAACTAATAGCAAAATCGTAATTTTAAAGCGGGATAAAATCGTAAATTTGTTTGGCCAATAAGGGAGTGCCAGGCAACTGCCTGACACTATTTGTTTGCCGCCCATTTTGCCCAATAAAGGGGCACACCTATTCCCTGTCGGTGCCGACACTTAGGATTGTAGGTGTTGAAAATTATGCCTTAAAATACAATTAACAAAAAACCTACGCCATGGGCCTTCTTGATCACCGATTGACCCCATCCAAGTAAGTGAGTTGCCCAATTCCCTATTCTTCTTTTTATATTACACCACTCACCCTTGCTTCTTTCTGCTCCACCGATGTGGGATACCCTCAGATTCATACTTCTGTTTTCTCAACTTTTGTAACACTAGCAAGTACTCTCTCCATATATGCTTGTGTTACTTTATTATATATCTATGTTTTGTAAGCTTACTGCCTCGCTTGCGGTGTGCACGTATAATGTATATATGTGTGGGCGCTCGGGGGGCAAAGGTGAAATGGTACTAACTTTAACGTTATTTTTCTAATTTCGTGAAAATAACGTTAAAAACAGAGGATGGTTAATCATTCATCATGTGGTGATGTCGATAGCTGAAAGACACGGGGGTACATGCACCAATCAGTCTCTGTCCCGATTGTTTGAGTGTTATGTGTCTTAGGTCCAAGGCTTGATACAAAACTACAATCGAGCTGGGGGTCTCACTGGAAGCAGCTTCTCTATTCCTACGGGGTAGATGTAAGGTTGTCTACATCTACCCTCCTCAGACTCTACCTTAGCTTCTCTATTCATGTTTTGTAAGCTGACGTTTTAAATCTAGTTAGTTTGCCAAGATTAAAGTGAGTTAACCTTATTTTATGTTTCAGTAATATTATTTTGGTCTTAAAGTGAATTAAATCTAGTTCTAGTTCTAGTCTTTGTTTGATCTTAAAGAACAAGTTATTAATTATGCATTAAAAGTTACACTTTGGAAAAAAAAAAAATCACTTAAATGTAGTAAAACGATTTTAAGTTCATTATCGATTCTTCTGATGAGGCTTCAACCTCTGCAATTCCTTCACAGCCTTGACCTCCTCCTTGCAACAGATCACAATATTTTGCTGCTTCATTTTCATGTTCAAATACTTCTAAAAAATATTATTATCGTCATTATTATTATTATGTTATGCTAGGTGACAAAATATCATATGTTTTAGATTGTGATACTGGTAGAGTGATAGTCACAAAAAGCCATGTTTTACTGAGATCGCCATAAAATCAAAGTTGTTTCTCTTCGGTGTGGTTACAATTCTCATGTCTTTACAGGATGAGCATTGTAACAAAGATGCCCATAGCTTACTAACGGGTCAAAATGGGAAGATCGCTTGTTTGCCATGTTATCAATACAATATATCTCATGTTACCCGTTTGAAATATATGGGTTGAAATGTACACCTCCGAGTATGACCATAAGTAAAACTATGCTTTCACTCCGATGGTTAAACAATAGTCGCTTCTTCTGGCATGTAGTTGCATTTTTATATGTATTCTATGCATCGAATTAAAATGAGATGGCCACATGGGCGGGTTGTTCGGGTTGGGTAACATGTCAAATGGGGTGGGTCAATACAAGTAGTTTTTGTAAGATTATATTATTTCAAGATTAATCTAGACCAGTTTTCTTTTTCAGCTAACATTCATTTTCTTAACAGTACCTGCTAGAGATTAGAAAAAACCCAAGCTGACCCATTCACTTTTTTCCTTGTACATTGATCGTTTCGTATTTTACACACCTTATATTTATATATGTGTAAGTTACATACATACAAATAACTGTTTTATACATAGTTGTTTTTAGATAAGCTACTAGATATATGTAAGTACACTACTTAACAGTGTACTTTAAATGTAGAAACATGACCCTGAGAGCACCTCTTCAAAGAATACTTCGAGTGGCTGAGGTCTGAACCCAAGTCTGCACAACAAAAACACCCAAGTCTGTAAGTTTAGGCAAATCAACCAAAAATTTAAAACAACATATTGGGCAGAGGCCGCACGAACGCAGGCCCCCTCTACCATAAATTATGACGTAGGCTCGACCACTTGGGCCGACCTTAGGCGGGCACCCCTCCTATGTGCAATGGAGGTCACCAACCTAGGCTATGGACCTTCTTGATCACCTATTCTCATTTTTATATGATGTCACTCACCCTTGTTTATCTCTGCACCACCGATGTGGGATAACCTCATATTCATACTTCTGTTTCTTCTTCAGTTTTCACAACTTTTGAAACTCTAGCCAAATACTCTCTCCATATACGCTTGTATTTTCTTTATTATATAATTTTATAAATATATATATGTGTTTTGTGTTTTGATAATATTATTTTTGCTTGAATCAAACTGTCAGATTTACCTGGTTTTTTATGAATTTTTTGCATAAATAAGTGGTTTCGAGAAAAAACGAGTGTGTTTAGGTGATCTGGGATTTTTGTTGCAACTCTAGGTATGTCGCCATTTGAAACAGCGACCTTCTATTCAAATTCTGTCAAAATTCTGCAAAAGCTACAATCCCCTAGAAGATAGCTGTTTGAAACAGCAATGTTATATAAGGTTGCAGTTTGAAACAACAACCTTAAGAAGGTCGTTGTTTGGTTCCGAAATCTTACCAAAGATTGTTGTTTGAAAGAGAAATGTTATAAAGATAGCTGTTTCATACTGCATTGTTAAATAAGGTTGCTGTTTGAAAGAGAAATCTTATATAAGATAGTTGTTTCATACTGCATTGTTAAATAAGGTTGTTGTTTGAAAGAGAAATCTTATATAAGGTCGTTGTATCACACTGCATTGTTAAATAAGGTTGCTGTTTGAAAGAGATATCTTATATAAGGTCGCTGTATGGTTCAGTAATGTTAAATAAGGCGCAGCTTGTTGCTCATCTACCTGGCATTAGTATTTAATCGTCTCTGTTTTAATGAAAGTTTTATATTCAAAGGCTGCTTTAATCTTTTTTTCTATTAATTGAATTTTCTTTTTATTTTCACTTGGATTCATTTTGTTTTCACTTGGATTCATTAGGTGCTCTAATTTTTTTTGTTACTTTATTGTTTATAATTAATTTGATGGATAATTTAGTTTTAAATTATAGTTTTTTTTAGTGTTACATTGCGATTTGCTTTTCTTAATCTACATCTAAATAAATTTAATTTAAGACCGAGTTTTAGCGATAATGTACAAATTATCAAAACATAGAATTACAAGCCGCTGACTCTGCTTCAAGGTTACATTTTTTTTTTCGTTTTTCTCTTACAGCCTTTAAAATATGATATTTTATAAAATTTTGAATTTTTCATTTGACGTTAATTTTTTCGTTGGGTAAATACCAATGTGCATGTCGTTGAAACCGATCGAGCCTCGCAAAGTTTAACACCCCGCTGCAACGCGCGGGTATGAAAATAAAATAAATAGAAAAAAGATTAATGCCATGTAGACGAGCAACAAGCTGCGCCTTATTTAACATTACTGAACCATACAACGACCTTATATAAGATATCTCTTTCAAACAGCAACCTTATTTAACAATGCAGTGTGATACAGCGACCTTATATAAGATTTCTCTTTCAAACAGCAACCTTATTTAACAATGCAGTATGAAACAGCTATCTTATATAAGATTTCTCTTTCAAACAGCAACCTTATTTAACAATGCAGTATGAAACAGCTATCTTTATAACATTTCTCTTTCAAACAGCAATCTTTGGTAAGATTTCGGAACCAAACAGCGACCTTCTTAAGGTTGCTGTTTCAAACTGCGACCTTATATAACATTGCTGTTTCAAACAGCTATCTTCTAGGGGATTGCAGCTTTTGCAGAATTTTGACAGAATTTGAATGGAAGGTCGCTGTTTCAAATGGCGACATACCTAGAGTTGCATCAAAAATCCCAGATCAAACACACTCTTTTTTTCTCTAAACCACTTATTTATGCAAAAAATTCGTTTTTTATCTAACAACGATAATTGGAACAGAATGGAAAAAAGAAGAATAATCGATCAGATGCAGGACTCCCTTGATTTGGATGTAGTTGGTTCATGTTCACTTCATTTCTTTTGATCTGATGTAAATCCAGATCATTCAAGAGTGTTATCTAGTGAATAGTAACGATGAAAATAAGCTGCACCACTTTGTTATGCCCAACCGGATATGACAGACTGTTAGGAATTTCCAACACCTTCATAACCGATACAAACTCTATTGCCAAGCACACACCACCAATAGATGATCCAAGGTCTCGGGTGAAGAAACACGGTTCACACAAGACATAACCACGGTTACACCTCTTTTCTCCCCGAACAAAATTTCGTGTTAGTTTATTTGTTAAACAAACGAACACAAACGAACTTCTCCCTGAACGGCTAACGAATTGTTCGCTGAACGTTCTTCATTTACAGTCCTATACACACATGTATATTTTATAGTATTGTTGTTGTTCGTCTCTAGGACTATTTAGGCGGCAACACAATACAAATGTATATTTATACATGTAATTCCTTTCATATACTTGAGATATATATGTAGAGGTGATGTACAAAGAGCTTTTAGGCTTATTGGTGTGGGGTAGCGCCTCATGCCACCTTGGCATGATGCTGCCCCCAACACCCTCCCGGTCAAGCCAAAGGGGGGCGCTATGGATAGTTGCGGGAGTTGGTTGCCAACAGGTGTGGGGCATTTATTGCTTCTTCTGACCGTTGAAAAACAGTAATAATTTAAAAAAAAAAGATTTTTTTCTAGTTTTATCCCTACTGTCCCCTATATAAATTCTCAATCTTCACCATTTTTTTTATCACAACTCACCACCATTCACACCACTATTTCGATCATCTTTATCATATTTTCAACCGTTTTTATAGCAAACCGAATTGACTGAGGAAGAAGACATCGCTCTGGCTACGAGTTGGGTGCATGTTATGGAGCAAGGGTACCCTCCAGAACAGAACATGCTGCTACTTGGGGCGCGATTTTGACGCACTTTCGTCAACAAGTGGGTGCAAACAATCGACATATGAATCACATTATTGAAAGGTTTATTATGATGCGAGCAACTTGTGGGCCGAGAGGGGTTGTTGAGGGTGTTGGGCCGAAGTGGAGGGCTGCTGAGGTGAGGTAGGTGGGCCGAAGTGGGCCGATGTGGAGGGCTGCTGAGGGTGTTGGGCCGTGGGAGGAGTGCTCGGGGAGGAGAAGTATTGAGGGTCAAAAAGAAGAGGAGATGGATCAAGGAAGAAGTGATTGAGAGGTGGGGAAGAGGGATTGGCAAGGGGAAACACTGCTTCGTCAAACGTGACGTGTCGGGAAAAAAAATGTTTTACCCGAAGAGAGGTCGAGGCATCGGTACCCGCGGTAGTTTGCCGGGTATCCTAGGAAGAGGCACGGAAGAGAGCGATGGGTGAGTTTGTTAGGGCGGGTGGCGGAGGTGTTCGGGTAGCATAGAGTGTCGAACACGCGAAGGTGGTCATAGGAGGGCTCACGAAGGTATAGAAGAGATAGAGGGGTGTGGTTTTGGAGACTTTTGGTGGGTAGAATGTTGTGAAGGTAAGAGGCGGTGTGAAGAGCCTCAACCCAATAGGTGGAGGGTAGAGAGGCATGGGTAAGAAGGGTGAACATGATCTCGTTTATGCGACGAATCATGCGTTCGGCTTTGCCGTTTTGTTGGGAGGTGTGAGGGCATGAGAACCGAAGTTGAATGCCATTTTGAGAGGTAAAGTGGTGGAAGTTTGTGTTATCGAACTCGCCCCCCATGTCGCATTGGATTGCTTGAATGGGAAGTTTAAATTGGGTAGTCACAAATTGATGAAAATGTGTTATTTTGGAAAAGGTTTCAGACTTAAATCTGAGTGGATAGACCCACGTATAATTAGTGAAATCATCAATAATTACCAAATAATATTTGTATCCCGCATTACTTAGAATAGGTGAGGTCCATAAATCACAATGTAATAATGAAAAAGGACATAAAGTGTGAGAAACAGAATCATTAAATGGTAATCGTTTGTGCTTGGACAACTGACAAGCATGGCAAAGAGATGAAGTCCTTTGCTTATTACAAGAAATAAAATTGTTCAAACGAAGAAAATCCATAACAGGTTGACCCGGGTGACCGAGCCGGTTATGCCAAAAAGAGGAGTCTTGGGTGGATGCAAAACAAGCGGTGGCGGAAGCATTTGGGGTGAGCGGGTACAGGTCACTCGTGTTGTTGTGACAGCTCAGGATTGTGCCATCCTTGAAATCATTCACAGAAAAACCATATGGGTCAAATTCGATAGATGTGTAATTATCAATATTAAATTGACGGACATATATAAGGTTTTTGACTATGTTTGGGTTAAAAAGGATGTTTTTAAGGTATAATGGTTTGGAGGCAAAGTTTAAGGTGGAGTTGCCCGAACCCAAAACTGGAAGTTTATTGCCATTGCCAACAATTATTGACGCTATTGGTGCAAACGTGGAAAACGTGTCAATATTATTTTTATTTAAAGAGATATGAGAAGATGCACCTGTATCGAAGTTCCACGGGTCATTTTCATCACCTGAATCAACAGAAAGAGCACGAACCGCATATGCCAGCTGTGTGGGTTCCAGAGGGTCTACCTCGGTGAGATGAGCATGTGCCGACCTTTGACTGCCACGGGTATTGTAAGAGCCAGAGGGAGCCGGGGGGTACCACGGTTGTGACCAATTCTGGGTGGGGTAGGGAGAAGGTGGTGGGGTATAGGGTTGGTTATAGGTATTTTGGGGTGGGGCAGTGTTGTTGCGGTTTCTGTTATTGGGCCGATGGGATGAGTTTCTGGAGTTGGGCCGGTTGGAATGGTGGGATTGATGCCGGTTATGGTGAGGAGTTGAGTTGTTTGGGAGTGGTCCGAGGAGGGACGCAGGTGGGTTGTTGTTGGCCGAAGGTGGTGGGGTGGTTGGGTTGGGATGGGCCGAGGGTGGTATGGCAGCGGCGATGGCTGGGGTGTTGGTCACAGCATCGCGGGTTCTGATTCTACCGGTTTCGGAGATAAGTTGTTCAACCGCGTTCTCCCATGAAGGCAAGGAATTGTTCAATATAGAGGATATTGTATCATATTCCTTGGGTAAGCCTTTAACAAGATGGAGGACACGTTGCTGGTCATTCATAGGGAAGTCCAAGGCTTGGAGTTGGTCGGTTAGGTCTTGTATTTTTTGGCAGTAGGTTTCTAGGTTGGGCATAGAGGCAAGAGTGGTGTTGGCTAGTTCATGTTGTAAGGCTTGAGACCGTGGACCCCGGTTACTGTTAAAATGGCGTTGGATACGAAGCCAAGCTTCATGAGCCGTGGATTTATCAACGAGTATTTTAAGAAGAAGGTCATCCGAAAGAGTCCCATAGATCCATTGTAAGACAATGGAGTCAATGTTCTCCCACGAAGCATACTCGGGTGAATCCTTGGCGGGTGTCGGCGTACCGTCAATATGATTGAGGACGGTATATCCTTTAGCGTGGAGCGTAAAAAGCTTAACCCACAAAGGATATGACATTTTCGTGCCATCTAAAACACGTACTTTGTGTTGAATATTGCTTACCGTAAAAACCGGGTGAAGCGGCTTCGAAGGAGTGCTGTCCGAAGAAGCAGCAGCGGCACTAGATGAATCAGTCATGGAGGCTGATTTAATATTGAACACAGGAAGGAAGGACGAAGGATGGTGAGGGTTGGTTTCGAAAAACACAGAATCCCTACAATGATACCATGTGAGAGAATGTAATCCCTTGATTTTATTCACAATATTACAATGCTATATATAATACAATGGACAAGGATAAATATAGAAACAACAATAATACAATTAACTACAATAATAATGAGGGCCGATATCAATGCTTGATTATCGGCTAACACTTGAAAGGCTCTTTATCAATGCCATGAACCGCGAAGATGGCATAACTGAAGAGCAAGCGATTGAGGTGGCCTATGCCGCCTACCACCTACATCAGAACAAAAAATCTTCCCTCATCTTGCGGCTTGGAGAATTTTGCGTGCCCATTTTAATAATTAAACTGTTTATTTTAATTAGATATCTATATATTATTTTTAATTAAATTGGGTTGTAATCCGTTTTATTCAAATTTAACGAAATGTTTTTTTATGTTTTATATTGTTTTGAGACTTTTTTTTATATAGTGTTTATTAATTTAAAATAAATTTAAAAAAACTATCAGATCCATGCTCCATGCTCCATGCTGATACTGAACTTCAACCATTGATTCCTTAGATCAGTGGTCCATTTATCCCTTTTACAATTTGTACGATAATAGCACTTTTTATTTAATCTTTTTCTCTCTATATGTATACTATATTATAAGATAGGAGAAAAATGTAATTTATATAATTTTAAAAGTTTAAGTAATTATAATTTCTAAAACATAGGGTACAATTTTCTAAAGTATATTGTATATTCTTAATTTTTAAACCAATTTCACCACGATTTTAAAGAACTACAATTTTTTATACGTTAATATTTTTTTAAAGAAAATTACACCATAAAAACGGGTATCTTATTCACTTTAATTTAAGTACAACATTGCTATAGTTTTTATTTAAATTAAAAAAAAATAACATTTTACATCTGTGTTCCACAACATCAACAAAACTTTTCAGAGTGCTCTAGGTTCTTTTACTAGCAATAACATGTAATAAAAATCCAATGAGTAAATAGATAAACAAGATCAGTTGCATATTCATCTACGGATAGCACTTTTAGGGAAAAGAAACATGAAGATGAAGGCTAGTTTTCCTCCTGCCAGCATTGCATACGTGTAATGCATCTTCTCTTGAATGTAACAAAGCGTGAATACGAAAAGGGCAGCTGCCATTGAGACTCCACTGATAAGAAATAGACCACGCAAGCCACGAAAGTTTAGAACCTTTACGCTAGGTGGTGTTGACTGTGGATCTGACTTGTGGCCAAACCACTTTTCTTGTAATGATTGTAAAGTCCCGTCTTCCCGTAATCTTGCAATCTGTGTTGACATCTCAAGGGTCAAAGGCGAACCTTTGGGGAATACCTGAAAAAAAAAAAACTTAAACTAGTAACAACAGTTGATAACTATAAGTTAAGAATAGTGGAGCGAGGGAGGACACTAACGAAGCCAAAACCATTACTGGTATCTTCAGACTTGACCATGGAGTAGCCAGATGGATAAAGTGCAAGGAACTCTTTAATGTAAGGGATTTCCTCGACGATTGCATCAACACCACCTTTCTTACTCCCTAATGACAATGCATAAGCAACTTCATTTGCTGAACTATATGGCTTTAATCTGGTGTCATTGAAATTTAAGTTCCTAACAATGGATCCCTTCATAGGAGAACCATCATGGTACCCAATTAAGCCATTCGTTGATGCTAACTGAAGTTGTTCCACGGTTAATAGCGAACTTAATGTTGCAGTGTAGCTAGAAACGAGCACAAGCACAACGAACAACCATACAGTGACAACAAACCTTGACAAATTACTTTCCAGCTTCTGTCCTGCAATTTCGATTTTGAAACAAAATTTTTAAAATTGACTCTTACTATAACTATAGCTCTTTTCTAGCTCTAGTTCTTTTATAGTTACATAACCAGGTATACAAACAAGAAAAAAATGACATTTAAAATCTTAGGTAGTTAAATAATAACTGGATTCGATTATGACACTCATAAACTGAAACTTGGTTGTGTTGTTAAAACAAAAAGAAATATAATAAATAGCTTACTATGCGCATAGACAAGGGTTGAAAAGGCAAACCACAAGGTTACTCCTGTTTGATGTACCAGTGAACCTTGAAATTCCTCATTCTTCCCATGTTCAAGAATCCAAATGACCAACCCCAGTAGAATAAAGAAGCAAGCAGATACAAGCCAAAGATCTGAACTAAGTGGTTTCATAAATATCCACAGGCTTGCATCTGCATTTCGATATAATGTTGCTAGGCCAAGATCCGTGTATGGCAGTGTGAAGTCGACATACCGAGATCTGTTAGCTTTGATGGTTATATCTCCAATGGCAGCATCAAATTCCTGATACAAACAATAACTTATAATTGTGTATTATGGGCTACATAGAATACTGCAGGCTTAGAAAAAAATGCATACCCTTGCATGGACTAGATCTATAAGATCGTTGTAATTTACATAACCAACACTAGCATTAGTGGCAAATGGAATGAACTGAAAGGTTACATTGGGATCTATTCCAGCAAAGGCAGCTAGGAATACTTCTGAAATAAACCCCGAAACATTTGTTGATTTAGTTTGAGCATCATAATCAACTTGAAAGAGTTTCCCTTTTCTGGTTTTAACTGGAATACCAATTCTGAGGCGTTTGGTACTCACTTGGAGCTTCCTGTGTGTTGGATTATTCACGATACCTCCTGGCCACATGATAGATTCCAGACCGTCATCGGTGAAATAATTCAGCTTACCAATCTTTTTGGTGAAAGAAGCATTCGTTGTCCAAAACCCAATTTTCACTTCCTCTTTACTTATCACATTTTTTATTTCTAGGACATCTGCCACAACCCTCGTGTTCCTAAATATGAAATTACCACATAAACCGTCAAATGAGATTCTTAACATCTGATTCAGAAGTGTTGTACACCACTGAGCCGAGCCATTCGTTTCCAAATCTTTTGTGTTCAATTTAAGAACAGACATTGTCTTCTCAACAGCCATTGCCAGTGCTGAAATTCCATCATATGCTGAAATAGCATAAGCATTTATGTCCATGTGATATTCCTTTCTCCATTTCAATGTGAATTTGTGAAGGTGCCTTGATTGAGGGATATATGATTTAAAACCTACCACCCCTTGCATAGATTCAAGAACTTCACCATCCATGAAATCCAGGAAGTCCATAGTCTTGCTGGTAACAATCCATTTGTAACCTGCATCCATCATTCCTAGATATTTGGCATTTTGGAAAAGGTGGGATGAAAGGGAATGAGTAGCATGTATGATGTATAGTTTCGTTTGCATATTCGACAGCTTGTGAAGCTCTTCCAGTAAAACTTCATTGCTAGCAGAGGTTGAAATAGCACTCATATATGTTATAGTTATACCTTTTTCCTTGAAAGAATTGGTCATAAATGTAGCCATGTCTCTCCCATCTTCAGTGTCCTCAAAGATAACAATAGCATGTTGCCATCCAAAGGATAATGCCATCGAAGCAATGGCTTGAACCTGAGTTGTTTCGTCTAGTGTAATTTGAAAGAAATAAGGATGTCTGTTGTTTGAAGATGGCAATGGTGAGAGTGAAAGAATAGGCACTCTAGATTGGTCCCCCAATATCCCAAGGAACTTCGCTTCAGCTGTAGATTCTGAACCTAAAATTGCTTTTACTTTATGTTTCTCCAGAAGATCAAGAGCTGCATGCAAACCAAAAAAAAATCACAATATGCACAGTTTAGTATCATCTTAACGATTAGGAAAATGACCATGTAATATGCGAAAATTCGCAATCCTAAAACAAATATTAGCTACATCAACCGCATGGGCATTGGGCGCAGCTTAAGTAGGGCGGGAAGGGGCGGTCGAACCCCAAACTTTTTGCTCAGTAGTGGAGAGTATGTAGTTTTCGTATATAATTTTTTGGATATATACGTTTTCGACCCCCGGTTTTATAGAAATTTTTAGGTCCGGTGACTTCCGCCCCCCAGTAGAAAATCTTAAGTTTCGCCACTGATCAACCGGACATTTTATTTACTATTATTTGAAAACTTTTGTATTCTTATAATTTAGAGTTAAGTGCCATTTACATCCCTGTGGTTTGTTCATTTTTGTCACTTCAAGTCAAATTTCATAATTGTACCATTTTCCTCTCTAACATTCATGAAACGTGCCATTTCAGTCCAAAAACTAACCCCAGTTAAAATAACTCAGTTAACATAGGGTTAAAATGGTCATTTTACATAGTGGTTTGGAGGTTGGTGCATGATGGAGGGTATGTAAAACCTCCAAACCACTATGTAAAATCACTACAAGAAAACGGGACAATAGAGGCGACACCAATAGCGGCGACAAGCTATATGTCGCCTGTTGATGCATATTTTGTGTCTGTAACTTGTTCTTTATTAACGATGTATTTTACGGTCTTTTATTTATCGAGTCTGTACGTATTCGTCTAGTCGACCAAGTCGGATATCCTCCTATCTAACTTTGGTACGACGTTTGTCTCCTTGTGTTGTAATTTGAAACCAATGCATGTTGCATTTGGTGTGTTTGATATATGTGTTGTGTTTATCTTTGTGTTTGCTGCAAACTGTTTGACAGTTTGCAGCACATGCAGTTTTGCAGCCTATCGACGAAACACCTTCTTTCGTCGTTCACATGTGTGACGAAAGACCATCTTTATGGTAATCATATGTTTCGTCGTAAAACAGTGACGAAACACCTAGTGTTTCGTCGGCCATGGTGTTTCGTCAAGGCCCTTATATGTTTCGTCATGTTTGGGACAGGCTGCCTATATAAACCACACTTGGTTTCTGTGTGAAACTAGATGAGAGCCTAGACTACTGAGAGTTTATCAAACATTGTGTGTATGTGTTTGTAACTGTTCTCATCTCGTTTAATCAATGAAACTGTGAATCTTTGGTTACTACGTGTCTTGATATACTGTGTTTGGTTTGCATCTTCATGGGGATTTCGCACTCGTGATTGTGTTTGTTATAAACAGGGATTAGGTTTTCGTTATCGATCCTCCGAGAAAAAACGGACCTACAAGTGGTATCAGAGCCTCGGCTCTTATCCTTGTTTAAAACCAAACATAGTTGTGTTTTACATCAAGTGCTGTTTGTGAACTTTTCAGATTTGTGTTCTTGAGAAATTTGATAATTTTCTGAAAAAGGTTACTAAAATCGGTCAAGATCTTGATATTTGCTAAAAGTTTTATCAAAAACCTTGTTAGATTGCATGTTTACATGGTAAAACTGGTTTTTCATTGAAAGTTTTAAGCAAATTTGTGTTTCGAAAATTTTTCCGGTGAAAAACTTGACCGGAAACTTCATATCTTCATCAAGCCTTCAAAAAGTTCTTATGTGTTCTTCATGCTTTCTACTTTTTGATCTTTTATGAAGTGACTGTTTAAATTGTTGCTAAATTAAAAAATTAGACTTATTTGAAAATTGTGTACACAAAGCATGGTGAGTGTTGAGTTGGTAACGTGGGTGTATTGTCAGTACAAAGGATAAGATTTTCTCTTTGAAAAATCTCACCAACTCTTTGTGTCTGTGTCTATTTTGTCAACGAAAAACCCAGGCGACGTAACATAGTGTTTCGTCAAAGTTCTTTCGACGAAAAACCTAGTTTTTCGTATAGGTGCTATTGACGAAAAATATATCTTTCGTCGCAGTTGTTTTGTCTAACTTGGTTTTTCGCCTGAAACCTAGTGTTTCGTGGGGACACTTGTAATAATTTTTCACAGAAGGTTTGCAAAGGTCATTTAACAGTTTGTTTTCAAGTGTGTGACTAGGTATTCTCATTCATACATCAAACATGAGTACTAATCCATGGGATTGGAGCACTGGCTCAGGATCTAGTCAAGATCCGACCTCCGCAGCGGCTTGGATGAAAATGATGTTGCCACAACAATCAATCACTGCAAGTCAATGGGCATGTGTAACGAATCAGAATCAAAGCATTCAGATGTTGTTGTTAAGTGAAAGTGAAACAGGCAGCAACAATCGCCCACCAAATCTTAATCATATGAACGACTATCCATTATGGAAAGGTCGATTTCACACCTATGTTCTAGGGCAAAACACCAAGTTATGGACGTGTTTCACTACGCCATATAACTTAGCTCTTGAAGAAGCGGGATCAAATCCAACGACCTTGGCTAATATGTTGGAAAACGACAAGAAGGCATATGATCTGGAAAAGAAGGCGTTTGCCATTCTTGCACAAGCACTCCACAAAGACATTTATCATCAATTCGGCTATTGTACTAACACAAAAGCCTTTTGGGACGCCTTGGTAGCAAGAGGAGAAGGAAATGCGGCTGCAAGAAAGACACACCATGATTTGTTGAAGAAGGAATTTAAAGCATTTCAATTTATGGAAAACGAAACATTAAATGATATGACAACTCGTTTTTATCATTTAATCAGTGAAATGTATTCTTATAATGTTGTTGCAACTCAACAGGAAATGGTTGCAAAGTTTGCAGATGCCCTACCCCCGAAGTGGAGTTCATTCATTGAATTGTTAAAGCATACGGGTGTTTTAGATACTGACAATATCTATGAATTCGTTCAGAGATTGGAAAACAAGGATGAAGAAGAAATCCGGAAAGCTAAACGCATTACAGTTCCTCAAAATCCGGAAATGTACCTTGGAGGGTTTAATCTGGCATCCAGTTCCAGTCAGCAACCAAAGCTACAAACGGCCTTTGTGTCCAATACAAGCCCATTTCCCCAGTCAGCTCCTCAGGTTTTCGATCCAAGTGCCTATCTCCCACCACCACATCTTATTGCACAAGCTCATGCCCTTTCAAAACCTCAATTAGATCTGAGTGCCTGGCTCCCTAAACCCCAACCTCCACCTCAAGTATCCACAACTCAACCTCAGTTTGATACAAGTGCCTATCTTCCGACACCATCACAAGCCCAACCACCATCACAAGCCCAATCACAACAAGCTTGTTACAGTAACACCTTTCAACCCCAAAACCCCAACACCGTCAGAGTTGATACTTCAACCCTTTCAAAAGTCAGTATAGAAGTTGCAAAGGAACATATGGAACTTCTCAACACAATGTTCAGTGCCTATTGTGGATTGGTTGCAGGTCAAATTGAAAACATTAATTTGACCAATGAAGATTATCAACAGATAGACCGTGATGAAATGGAGTTGATGGACATTAAATGGGCGTTTGCGAGTGCTGTTCAAAGGGCTAAGGATTTTATGAAACGAACTGGGAGAACTACCTTGGAAAGCAAGAAGGATACAAAGTATGGTTTCGATAAGAAAGCAACTACGTGCTTTAATTGCGGAGAAAAGGGGCACTTCAAGCGTGAGTGCACTTGACCGAGCAAACAAGGCAACCAAAATCCCTTCCGAAATCAGGCGAGTCCTTCCAACACAAATCAAGGTAACCGTGAAAGAGGGATAGTAGCTGTGAACAACACCACCAACCAAAACCAGTCTGGGCCTTCAAACACCAATCGTGCATTAGTCGTTCAAGCTGATGAAAGGTGTAACTGGTCAGTACAGTTTGGAGATGGTGACGGAGGAGAAGGAGGAACTGCATGTTATGCCAAGATCATTAATCACATCAAGCATGTTCACAAAGAAGAGTTTTCTGAAAGTGATGATAGTTCGGGTTATAGTGGCAGTTCGGATGAAGAAAACTCAAGCGTGGGAGGTTATAATTCAGAATCGGATGTGAAGGAGGAAATGGATTCTGATGTTGATAGCTTGCTAAAGGAAGCTGGGGAGTTAAAGTGTCAGAAATCTATTCTGATAAGGAAGGCGGCTGTTGCTTCAAAGGAAATGGAGAAGTTCTTCTCTGAAGATGGATCTTTTTCTTATCAGACTGCCTTTATGGCAAATATCGCAGCCTCGATAAGTCAGGTAAATTCCGACCTTCCTACTCCTAGTGTATGCAGTAAGTGTGCAGATTTGAAGCTTGAATCAGAAAAGATTCATAGTCACAATCAGAGTTTGGTTGTTGAGCTGTCAAAATGCAAAGATGCTAACATGGCTTTAACTCGAAATGAAAAAGAATTCAAATCGGTAATCGAGACTTTAAAGAAAAGCGTTTCTGAATTAACAAAAACTGTTTTCAACAAACAAACTGGTATTAATAACTACATTAATATCATTGAGGAAACAAAAAAAGAGTTAGCCATGGCAAAATGCGAGCATGATGCGATCAAGCTCAAATTGGAGAGTTATTCTAACTCCCGATATGTGCTTGATCACATTATAGACGTTCAACAGCTGAAAGGGAAAAGGAAGGGCGTTGGGTATAAGTCGTGTCCGCCCCCTTTGAGACACAACTATACCAAAATGCCCGATGAGGAGGATATGCCTCGTTTTGAACCAAGTGTGCCTCTTGATTATGAGGAAGTTACTACAGGATTAGGGTTCAAACCGGACAGTTCCTCGGGTAACTCATCTGAAGGAACAGGAAATTCAACATCTGTGAATCAAAGTCCTCCAATTGTTGAGGATTATGATTCATCTAATGATGAATCTGATGTGAGTGATCAGGATAAATCTCTTGATAAGATGAAAGGAGTAGAAATTCCTATTGAGAATCATATTCTGTGTGATCCTCCTACTCCTGCTGTGCAACCTGTTGCCAAACAAGTGATAGATCATGTCAAGGAATCTGTGTCTGCTGTTAAAAGTGATAATGTGTTGTATACTTTAGTCGGTGATGCTAAAATCTATTCAAACAAAGATTTTCCTATTAAAAACGTCAATCCATCTTTAATTGATAAAGTGTTTGAAGATACTACCAGTAAGTTTTTGGGAAAGACGATCCCGGGAGTTGTTGTAACTCAGTGTGATCCTCTTCCAAAATCTGAAGTTAGAAAACAATTTGGAAATCAAAGATTACCGACAAAGCAACAACCTATTGCTTCTAAGGGTAAACAGCAAGAACAACGAGCTCAAAAGCCTAAGGTTCCACAATCAAAGTTTGACACAAAAGGAGCTTGTTACAAAAAGAAAAGCAATGATGTTAAATTTGTAGCATCAAGGGGTACTGATAAAGTGGAGACTTTTGAAAATAAATCAAATAGCGATTTTGTTCAACAAGTCAAAATTTTAAAACGTAATAGTCAAAACAACTACACCCAACACACAAATGGGTGTGATGAAGGAACAAGTACCTCTGGGTCTGCAGGCTTGACATCTGTTCGTCAACCGGAATCTCCTAAGTTTGTTGAAAGGAGAACTTGTTTTAAATGTGGGGAGTTTGGACATATCATAAAAAACTGTACAAATCCTCCCAGAGAAAAGTTTGTTGAGAGAACCTCTCCTGAAAAAGGTCACCAAAAACGTCGTTCTGTTTCACCAAAACAAGATAAGCGAACTGTTAAAGAACAAGAAACTAAACAACGACGTCAAAACGTCAAGGCAATAGAAAAGGCTTTAAAACCAGAAGTCAAATCTGTTAAAAAGGAACCAAGTTCATCAAAACCGTTAAAACCAGAAACTTCAAAGTCTTTTAATAAAACTCAATCTGGTAAACGAAATCAAACTTGGAAACCTAAAATGGGTGAAGGTTCAGGGGGAGGTACATTATTTCAAAATCATCAAGAAATCGAGATCACATTTCTTGATGATCAGGGACGACCCAAGACCACTAAGAATTGGGTCCCCAACTCCAACTAATTGTTGAACGAAATGTGCAGGATGTTCTAGGAGGAACTGTTAATAGTCATTGGATTGTTGACAGTGGAGCATCTAGGCACATGACTGGCGACTTACGGCTTCGTTATGATGTGAAAAACATTAGAGGAGGTTATGTCGCATTTGCTGGAGACAAAGGCGGATACATCACTGGAGAAGGAAAGATCTCTAATGGTGTTGTGTGTTTCGAAAAGATCAATTATGTACGACAGATCGATCACAATCTTCTGAGTGTTTCGCAGATCTGCGATAAGAAATTTACCGTGCATTTTGATGATGCCGGTTGTTATGTGCTGAAGC
The DNA here is from genome assembly GCA_030545235.1 of Helianthus tuberosus. Classification (NCBI taxonomy): domain Eukaryota; kingdom Viridiplantae; phylum Streptophyta; class Magnoliopsida; order Asterales; family Asteraceae; genus Helianthus; species Helianthus tuberosus. Next base: position 20,175,809 of record CM060405.1, read on the forward strand.
CTGGTTTTAAAATTCCAAAAGAATGGATTCTCTTAGCGGCTCCAAGAATTAATGATCTTTATATTCTCGACATGAGTCAAGCGATTACGTCATCTGCACAAGTCACATGTTTTGTCTCGAAAGCCACAGAAAAGGAGTCTATATCTTGGCACAGACGAATGGGGCACATTCACTTGAGAAAAATGAACCATTTGGTGAAAAATAATCTTGTGAATGGTGTGCATGTGAAGAATTTTCATCTACAAGATGTCTGTGTTTCGTGCCAGAAGGGAAAGCAAACGAAGAAGTCTCACCCGATTAAGAAAGTCAACACCGTCAGCATACCTCTTGAACGTCTTCACATGGACCTCTTTGGGCCTATGAAACACAAGACAAACTTTGGGGATGCTTATTGTCTGGTGGTTACTGATGACTACTCTAGATTTTCTTGGGTATCGTTTATGGCACACAAGAGTGAAACTCCTGAAATCCTCAAGAATCTTCTTACCCTTCTAGAAAATTTGTACTCGTTGAAAGTAAAGAGGATTCGAAGCGACAATGGCACTGAGTTCAAAAACCGTATAATGGATGAGTTCTGTATCTCAAAGGGCATTCTTCATGAATACAGTTCTCGATACACTCCACAACAAAACGGTGTCGCCGAGAGGAAAAATCGAACGATAATCGAAACTGCAAGAACCCTGTTGGTAGAGTCGGAGCTTCCTGTTCAGTTCTGGGGGGAGGCTGTGTCTACTGCTTGTTACACTTTAAACAGAGTTCTCACAGTGAAAAGGCATGGCAAGACTTGTTTCGAACTGTTACACAAAAGGAAACCGGACGTTTCTCACTTAGAACCATTTGGCGCTCCATGCACTATGATTGAACCACACGGAAAGTTTGGCGCCAAAGCTATCGAGGGTTTCTTCCTTGGATATGCTACTCCGAATTTTCGTGTATGGAATTTGACAACCAAAAAGATTGAGTTATGGAGTGAAGTGAAGGTTCAAAGGTATACTGATCATGTTAGAGCTCCGGGTGATCCTTGGATGTTCGATTATGATGGGTTATTCGACTCCTTTAATCTGCCAACCTTTGATGAAGCGTCTGCAGCTGCTCAAATGTTACTGGAAAGTGATAATGTTGTTGACTCGTCTTTGGTGCGACCAATTGTTGTTAACCCTCAAGGTTCTACTTCGGTTAATAACATTGTTCAAAATAAGGAATTTGAAGATGCTACAGATTACAATGCGTCGTCGGAAGATGATGAGTTCCACGATGCGACCGAAGGCACTTCAGCTCCAGTTGCTCCTGTTCAAGGTGCTTCTGAAGCAACTACTCATGTGCAGAATGTAGATACTGCTGAAGGAAATGCATCCACATCTACGTCAATGCCTGGCGTGGAGTTGGATGTTGATCTTAATCTTAACAATCTGGGTGTCAATACTCGTGTTCCTGATGTTCCTGAAACGAGAATTCATGATACTCACCCGCAGCAGAATATTATTGGAGATGTCCATAGTGGAGTGCAGACGCGTAATCAGCTGAGAAACAACCAGAATGCTGGTTTGTATTCAGCTATCAGAGAATCCGGTTTACAAAATGATTGGTCCTTCGCGTGTTATGTCTCACAAGAAGAACCAAAGTCTTGGGAAGAAGCTTTAAAAAATAATTCTTGGGTGGAAGCCATGTAGGAAGAACTGCAGCAGTTCCAAAAGTTGGGTGTCTGGAAACTTGTTGAAAGGCCTGAAAACTACAAGAAAATTGGCACACGTTGGGTTTTCAAATGCAAAAAGGACGATCGTGGAGTAGTCATTCGAAACAAGGCGAGATTGGTTGTTCAAGGATTTCGTCAGATCGAAGGCATTGACTACAATGAAGTTTATGCACCGGTTGCACGTCTTGAGGCTATTCGGATCTTTCTAGCTTATGCATCATTTAAAGGATTCAAGGTCTACCAGATGGACGTGAAAAGTACTTTCTTACACGGTGTGGTTGAAGAAGAGGTATATGTCGAACAGCCTCCGGGTTTTGAAGATCATATTCATCCTGATCGGGTTTGGTTGCTGAACAAAGCTCTTTATGGTCTACATCAAGCACCACGAGCTTGGTATGCAACCTTATCTAATTATCTGCTGGAGAATGGATTTCGATGAGGTCTTATCGATTGCACTCTCTTCGTCAAAGAACAAGATGGAGATCTTCTGCTGGCACAGGTATATGTTGATGATATCATATTTGGTTCTACTAACGATGCTTTGTGCAGGCAATTCGAGCGTGTTATGCAGGAAAAATTCGAGATGAGCGCAATGGGGGAAATGAATTTCTTCATGGGCCTACAAGTTCAACAAACTGAGTCTGGGATATTCATCCATCAGACTAAATATGTTGGTGACATCTTGAGCCGGTTCCAGATGTCTGATGCAACGTCCATTGGTACCCCACTTCTGCAGAATCACGGGATTACTGCGGACCTGAAGGGTGAAAGCATTAACTCTTCTTGTTATCGTGCAATGATCGGATCTCTCATGTATCTCACTGCTTCGAGGCCCGACATAATGTATCCTACATGCATACTTGCAAGATATCAAGCCAACCCGAAGGCCTCACATCTGGGAGCTGTAAAAAGGATTTTCCGCTATTTGAAGGGTTGCCCGGACACCGGTCTTTGGTACCCTAGGGATAATAGCTTCGACTTGATCGCGTTCAGTGATTCTGATTTTGGTGGCTGCAAAATCGACGGTAAATCAACAACGGCGGGATGTCAGTTTTTAGGAAATCGCCTGGTCACATGGCAGTGCAAGAAGCAAACCTGTGTCGCTACATCTACTTGTGAAGCTGAATACATTGCTTCCTCAAGTTGTTGCTCCCAAGTTCTGTGGATCCAACAACAAATGCGCGACTACGGTTTTGAATTCCTATCTACTCCTATTTTTGTTGATAACAATGCTGCCTTACAGATCACTAGAAATCCTGTGCAGCATTCCAAGACCAAACACATCGAAATTAAATATCACTTCATACGTGATTGTTTTGATAAGAAACTCATCGATGTTGTTAAAGAAGGAAAATATGAAAAGAACCGGTGGTCGAACAACTGGGAATAAGTTCTGGATGTATCCTCGTTTTCTGCAAATGATTATGAATGCCCATCATCCCAATCTTCCGAAAGCCGATGATGATGTTTTGAAGATAGATTCTATGGTCGAGCATTCACTGAAGATATTCAGGGGCAGTGCATAGAAAAGATACAAAGAAAGAAAGCCGCCTAGGAAGTTGTTTGGTGCTCTTGGTAAAATAGACTACATCACTCCAGAAGACGACAAATGGCGTCACAATGACAGCCAATCTGACGATGAGGAGCCGAAGTTGAAGAAAATGATGGAAGACAAGTTTGGACGAAAGGATTCGGATTCTTCCGACAGTGACGATGATGGTGATGGTGATGATGAAGGTGGTGATGGTGGAGATGCTGATGCTGTTGGTGCATCTGCCGCTGGTACAGCTGGTGATACTTCAGCTGGAGATGATGAAGAAGATACAGATTCGGATGATAATCAACCTGAGCCTAGATACGAGTTCTATCTCGATGAACGTGGTGTGAGAAAAGTCAGGAAGATTAGACAAGAGCATGATGCCGATTACGTCCTTCGGATACCGAAGCTGAACGTTTAAAGAAGAAGCAAACTGCTGCACATCGGAAGAAAAAGGCAGGGAAGTACATTGGTGCTTCATCTGTGCAGCAAAGCGTTCCACAGAAAGAGCCTATTCAAGAAGCAGAAATGAATCCGGAGCTTGGGTTAACGGCTGAAGAAGCTGATTCTTTTGTATCCTCTCCTCCGAGATCATCCGAACCAACTCCTGTGGTCACTTCAGCTGCTGAAACTCCAATAGTGACACCACAAGAACCTGCACACTCAATTGCATCGACCATTCATGAAACGACTTCTCAGCCGGCCTCAGAGCGCAGACAAAGTAGATTCTCTCAGATGCAGCAGGATGAAAAGATAGATTTCCTGTTTTCTCAATTACAAGTTACTGCAGGTCAAATCAATAGACAATCGGACGTGATCAACGTTACAAGAAGCGACATGATAAAGCAACAGTTGGAGATAAACACGTTGAATTCCACTGTTGGGCGTCAACAAGCAGAGATCACTCGTCAACAAGCAGAGATCACTCGCCAACACGCTGAAATTGATCGACTGAAGGCTGAGAATGAACGCTTGAAAGCTGCTGATGAAGAAAGAGAACGTCAGTTACAACAAATGCGAGCTGCAGATAACACGTGTGGTATTGACATGAACCGCTTGAAAGAAAGAAGCATTCAGGTTCAAAGATTGGCCGATACTCTTAAAGAAAAGCTTGACGATATGAGAGAGTGGTACAATTCTCGCAATACCATAATAATAGATGGGGTCAAGAAGATCAATGAGGGCTTTGAGTTTGTAAGAAGGCGTGTCAACATCTTGTGGGGCGATCGGTGCAAACAACAAGAAGTGTTGAAGAAACGTGATCATGATTCTGAGGATCCGGGGAACCCTGACCCTTCTGCCACATCGGAGCAATCGCCAGCCACTGCCTCTACTCAAATTGTTGTCTTCAAGCCTTCGCAGCTTGGATCTACACAAGGAACCTCTGGTGGAACCGTAGAAGAGATACAACAACTGGAGAGCAGTTCTTACACTGAAAGCTCTATGACTGGTACATCCTCTGTCCCTAGCACTGCTGATCTTGCTTTGCAGGTTGTGCATCCTATTACTGGTGAAGTTCTAGAAGAGGGAGAGATTGTTTCTGATCTGTCGCATGAGCAGTTGTTAGCTTTGAATGCGATGAAGGAAATTGATGATGCTGCTATTAATGATATTCCAAGTGAGCCGGAAACAGCAAACTTAGAAAATGTTGAAGAGATTGTATTTGAAGGCGATGATAAGAAGTCCTCATATGTGCGAGAAGACGGGACTGAGTTCGCTCCTTTTAATGAAGAATGGTTGAAAGAGAACGTGGACGTCATCGATGAACAACTGAAAAATCGAGATACTTCTGATAATGCTTCGGATGCGTTCACAGAGTGGCGAAAGCAGTTCTTGTCTAAAGTTTCCAAGCCTATGCCAGCCGAAGTTCAAGTTGACTATCTGAAATACGAGAAAGAGAACCTGCATGGAAAGATTCTTTGCTGGATGTTTGTGAAGGAAATCCACTGCATGGCCATCAAACGGGAATACGGTATTCAATATTTCTGTTCGCTGCTGAGCATTTTGTTCTTACCATTTTACGACGTTGCAGCTTTGACGAAGCTTGAGCTCATTAATCGCTCAAACTTCGAAGGAGCTACTTTGTTTGCACGCAATATAAAGATGAACAAAAGGACAGGCTGGAAAGACGAGTTGTACAAGCCTCAGTTTCCAATCTATCAGCAAATCAAGTTCACCTTGGATCCATCGACCAACACGGCACGATACAAGCTTGTTTATCAGCCCGCGAAGGTTATGGACAAGATTCCTTTGATGCCGATGAAACATAACTTTTTGGAAGACATGGCTTTATGGTGTTACGACTCGGATACGCACGAGGCCGTGATTGTGTTTAAGGGCGATCAAGATAACTTCCGCATGTTAGATCCGATGTAGATTGTGAATATGTCCGCGGCCGACATCAACAAGTTGTACCGACATGATATATTTTACGAAGACAATGACGCGCATCAAGCGTTGCGATTTCAGCGCGTCGCTTGCTTTTGTTACTATCGTGGGATCCACGCTGGCAGTTCGTGGTCCGAGAAACACTAAAGAATGAAGATTGAAGACCGAAGACCAAGTAACAGACAAGGGGGAGTTTGTTGATGCATATTTTGTGTCTGTAACTTGTTCTTTATTAACGATGTATTTTACGGTCTTTTATTTATCGAGTCTGTACGTATTCGTCTAGTCGACCAAGTCGGATATCCTCCTATCTAACTTTGGTACGACGTTTGTCTCCTTGTGTTGTAATTTGAAACCAATGCATGTTGCATTTGGTGTGTTTTATATGTGTTGTGTTTATCTTTGTGTTTGCTGCAAACTGTTTGACAGTTTGCAGCACATGCAGTTTTGCAGCCTATCGACGAAACACCTTCTTTCGTCGTTCACATGTGTGATGAAAGACCATCTTTATGGTAATCATATGTTTCGTCGTAAAACAGTGACGAAACACCTAGTGTTTCGTCGGCCATGGTGTTTCGTCAAGGCCCTTATATGTTTCGTCATGTTTGGGACAGGCTGCCTATATAAACCACACTTGGTTTCTGTGTGAAACTAGATGAGAGCCTAGACTACTGAGAGTTTATCAAACATTGTGTGTATGTGTTTGTAACTGTTCTCATCTCGTTTAATCAATGAAACTGTGAATCTTTGGTTACTACGTGTCTTGATATACTGTGTTTGGTTTGCATCTTCACGGGAATTCCGCACTCGTGATTGTGTTTGTTATAAACAGGGATTAGGTTTTCGTTATCGATCCTCCGAGAAAAACGGACCTACATCGCCGCTATTGGTCGATCCGGAACACGGTGTCCTAGATTAAACCCCAGCCATCCATTTCTTATCTTGATCTAACGGTTGGTGTTTAACCTAGTCAATAGAGGCGACACCAAAGACCATTAGCGGTGACACGTGTCGCCCCTGTTACCTTTTCGCAGAACAGCAAGCTAAAAGCGGGATTTCTTCCCTCTTTCCCCATTTTCTCCCCAATCTTTTCATTTCTCCCACCGAAAAAAAACAAATCACAAAAATCACTTCAAGTTCACAATTTCTTCTCCCAAATCGGTTAGTATTGTTATTTTGTGCCGAAATTCTTCGTTAATTTATTATATATTTGTTAATTTCTTTACTTTTTTGTGTATGTATGTGTGTTTGCTAGAAAATACCGGCAACTCACATGGTCTCCGACGTCACCACCACCTTCTAGGAGCTTCAAATAAGGTTAGTTTTCTTTTAATTTTGTTCAAGATGAGAAATTGTGTATTTTTGGTTAATAAGTATATTGTTTGTGTATGTATGTGTATCTTATTAGGAGGATACACTCCTAAATCGCCCAAATTGGTTAGTGTATGTGTATTGTTTGTATATGTCATTAATGTATGTCAAAATGTATAATGTATGTGTATTTGGTGAAAATGTGTGTATGTAAGTCTATGTATGTTTGTATGTAGGTGTATGTAAACATGTGTATGTTAGCTTGTAAGTATGTATAAATTATGTGTATTTGGTGAAAATGTGTGTATTTTAGTATGTATGTGTGTATGTAACTATGTAAGTTTATGTAAATGTGTGTATGTAGGTGTATGTTAGTATGCAAGTATGTATAAATTATGTGTATTTGGTGAAAATGTATGTATGTGAATTAGTATGTTAGTATCTAGTATGTGCGTATGTATAAACTATGTTTATGTTTAGGTTTGAAAAATAAATTATGTTTAAGTTTGATAAATTATGTGTTTTGGTGAAAATGTGTGTATGTAAGTATGTAAATGTGTCTATTTAACTATTTTATAAAGTATGTGTTAATGTGTGTATGTATATATGCTAGTACGTATGTGTGTATGTGTATGTAAATGTATGTATTTAATAAACGCTTGTTGAAATCTTTATTTGCATGACTTACACTTGTACTTTTTATTAATTGTATTTGATAGAAACTTGTTGTGACATGTGTAAGTTTTTTTTTAGGAAATATGTTTTCTCTATGGTTTGTGCTTGTTTATTTGATGGCCGATGTTGTCCCTCGGGGACATGGCGGCGACGTAGCCGGGGATCTGTCATTTCCGGATCCTTTTCGCCGCGGAACTCACGAGACTGATGGTAAGTATTATTATTAATTATTAGTAATTTTATTTCATTAATTATAAATGTTGTCATTAATTAATTTTAATTAATTAATTTTAATTACATCGGTTCTTGCTAGGAGAGTAAGAGGAAAGGCGAAAAATGAAAAGCCTCGGAATAGGGTTAAAGCAGAGGGGCCTATTTCTATTTAGTTTGATAGAGAGGCAACTTATACCCTTGTTGGTGAAGAAAATGATCTATTTAAGCGGGAGGCGGGTATGCACATGTGGCGCACCATAATGTTCGAAAAAATGGGTTGGCGCAATGTCAGACAATCACATAGGGATGCCATAATTAACCACCTGAAGCTTTTCTTCACCAACATGGGTATAAGTTGCCTCTCTAAAAAAGAATACATGTATGATGTTTGGTACGGTATGCTAGCAACACAATATGTCAGTTTATAAAAAAAATAATAAAAATAAATTCCGGTATGGAATTGATGTAGTTCGTTTGGTTCACTAGGGTAGCGATACGATATCTGTTATCAAACAAAAAACACAAAATTTATACCGGTACCGATGCTCGGTTCGGTACGGTACGGTAGAGTAGCGTTACGATCATAGTTTACCGAAAGAAAAAACAAAAAAATAAATACCGGCACCGATACAAATATTTTTCAGTCGGTTTTGGTTCTGTTTGGTACGATAATGCACAATAGCCGCTTTCAATAAAGTTTATATGGCAATGTTGAAGAAAATAAACATAGAACGCAAACCAACCAGAGCGATACCAATTGAACAATATCGGTACTGGTAACGATATTAGTTTTTATTGTTTTCTATCGACGTAAGGTTTTCTCTTTGGATTACTATAGTAAAGGCCGGCACGTAACCAAACGAACAGATACCAACCGAATTCCTGCCGTGAAGCGCGAAGGAAAATCACTAGTTGAAATATCATATACAAAACTAAACAAACAAAAGTGTGTAATCATTTATATCTTAAGACAATAAAATTATATCAAGTTGACTTTCCTATTGGCAAACTTGGTGAGTTCGATACGAACTTCCTATTTTTATTTGTATTCCTAGATATCACCAGAAATTTCCTAAACCACCTAGAAATATCACATATTAACTACCGAGCTACAGGAAGTTAACTTACCGGCAGAGGGAGCATGCAGTGGTTGTCCATTTGTATCTCTATTGTGAATAACTATCCTGGTTTTGTAGTGACTGTTGACCGTGTAAAACTCGGATACTGCCATGCTAATGCAGCTATGAACAGTCTTTCCAATCCCTGACCCCATATCTAGAATCACTCCCACTGGGATCTCCAAATAGGGTGCATCTGCTTCTTCTGCTTTTGAACCTATCATCTGAAAGCAAACCAAAATCGCTATTATTATTATTATCAAAAAAAGGTATGGATTCTTCCTGCTACCGATCTCCATTAGCTAGTCAACGGTAGAAAATGAGCTCCTGTTTCTTTGCTATATTATTTCTTTCTCTCTGTTCTCATGACCAAATATATTCCCACATACATCATTATCATTCGAGTCATTGGGGTCCCGGACCACAATTTAAAAAAAAAAAAATAGTAGATTCGGTATATTAAATTTTATAATGACCCCAAAAATATAATCAGGTGGACACTATTAAAAAAAAAAAAAAAACCAGTGTGGTGGTAAACCATCTCTTTGCCAACAAGAGGTCATGGGTTCAATCCTTGTATAGCTTGTTTTTATGTTTTTTTTTTAAATCTAATTCAAACTTCGCTTTGACCCGACCCGAATGAGCGCCGACCCGAAAATTTTAACGTTTTGTTATGAAAATTTTGAAAACCGAAAAAAATGACCCCAGTGGAAAAAAATCCTGGGTCCGCCACTGATTCGAGTGAAGAACTGAGATTGGTCGCTGTCTAAAAAAATGTTCCGTTTTTGAATTATTATTATTTTTCTAAAACACAACTGGCAGGAAACTCCTTTGTTTCATTAAATAGGAGCATGGCCGGTCCTTAGGGTGGGCGGGGAGGACCACCGGTCAGGGTCTGATATTTTGAATGACACGTTATTTTGCCCCTACCTATGGGCATTTTACGACACGTGTCATCCCAGTCAGCAAAGGGGCATTATGGGCGTTTTTCACAAATGGGCGTAGTGGGATAATGCCCAATAATGCCCCATCAATGATTACCTAATTAATATTTTCTTGTTTTTTTTAATTTAAATGTAAAGGTATTTGAGTTGGAATTACATGATTGGTCAGTCAAATCCTCCTTCAGCGTTATTCAAAAAACGCCAAACACAAAATCAGGCGAGATCACGCCCAATAACGCCTAGGGGGCGGGTGGAGGGCGTTATTTGGCGTTTTTGGGCAATTTTTTTAAAAAACACGCCCACTACGGGCGGTCTAATGGCAATGCATGATTAAGGGGATTAATATTTAATTAAACAAATTGAAGTTTTTTAATTACAAGTAGCACGAAGTTCACACCTAGTAACATATTATATAAACACATCACATTTACATAGTGAATGCATCCTAAGTACCAACATCTGTAGCTTTATCATCATCATCATCCTATGGCCTCCACAGATAATGAACTTGAGCATAAAACTTTTAACCACAAATAATGAATTTGAGACATAAATTCAATAGCACACATTCAAACAAGTTAGATGCAGTTTAGTTTTATTAGTTTGAGTCGGTTTTTTTGTTTCTGGTTCTATTAATCTGTATTATCCTCACCCTTGATTTTAAGTAATGCATAATTCAAACACAAATAAAGTATTTTCAAACAACTAAAACATCATCAACATCACATTTTATATAATCTGTATTATACACATTATTTATTTGTAATTTTTTTACATATTATTATTGTACTTAATTTCATTTTTCAATTATACAACATGACTATCATACAAAACCCTGTGTAATACACGAGTCTACAATCTAATACGTTAGTGAAAGATAAATAACTCCGAAAATCAACGAGCTAGCAATGGACTGTGACATTGCGTTTGGTGACGCAATTAATTTCTAGAACGGCATCAAGCCTTTTTATATTGTTTTGTCTAATTATAAGTCTTTTTATATAGTTTTGTCTTATTATAAAAAGGAACGCATGATTAACGGGATTAATAGTTAATTAGACAAATTGATGTTTTTAAATTACAAGTGGCACAAAGTTCACATCTACTAAGGCTAGTCGGCATGGGGTTCTTCCCCGGATCGTCCTGGGTCGGCGACGGTCCCAACACCGTGCCGCCCCCCCCCCCCCCGCGTCCCGTCCTCCCCGTCAGATCTTAGACGTTTGCGACGATCCATAAGTGGTGGGGCCCAATCAAAAAGTTACCGTTAAATTAAAAAAAAAAAAATTCAATTTTTTTTCAAAAACTAACGGTAATATTATTATTATTTATAAATTTCCATTCCATTTTCACTCTCATTCATCAATTTAACCCCAACATTTCATCTCTCTCTCACATAATTTTTATAAATCTTCTTCCACTTTTATAAACCTTATACTTTAGCATGGATCCGTTCAACAACCCGAGCGACCCGAACAATCCGTATAACCCGACGACTCCCATCAACCCGACCCAACCTAATGTTTTCTCGGGTCCGGGATATTATCCGCCGTTAGAACCGAACCAATTCTCGCAATACTCATCAAATGCGTTTGCATCATTCCAACACTCGCCAAACCAATTCGCTCAATTTTCTCAAAATCAAGCACTTCAACAAATGATGATGCTGGGTGCTTATAATTTCCCACCGAACCCGGCTCCACCCTTTCAACAATCCGAACCCGACGACGATGTGGAGGTTGTTCCCGAAACCCAACCGCCTAAAGGAAAAGGAAAACGAAACAAAGGCAAGAAAGTGGTGGGTGATGAACCGTCCAAAGCAAAGGGGCAAAAGTGGACGCCAATCGAAGAAGAAGCCTTAGCCAAGGCCTACATTGGCACGTCTGACAACCCGATTAGAGGTTCGTATTTTTTTATAAGTTTTAGAATTTGTTTTTTTTTGTTTTTTATTTACTTAACAGTGGGTTATTTTTATTAGTTTTGAAGTTTGTTTTTTTTTGTTTTTTATTTACTTTACAGTGGGTTTTTTTGTTTTTTTGATAAGTTTTAAAGTTTGTTTTTTTGTAAGGTTTATTATTTACTTAACACTCTATATATTTTGTTTGTTTTTTATAGGTAATAACCAACCGGGTGAAGGGTTTTGGGCAAAGGTTTTGGCGAAGTTTCTCGACTATATGGGTCAAGGCGCGTATCGAGATGTCGATTCGGTCTCAGCAAAGTGGCGGAAAATGAACTCGCTCATCAATAGGTTTTGCGAGGAATATAATAAACTATATACAAGTGACCGTCGTAGCGGCATGAGCGACGACGATGTGTTCCGAATGGCGTTGGAGAAGTATAAGTCGAACAATAGTAATACCAATTTTGCTCACGTTCGCGCATGGATGGTTGTAAAAGACGAACCAAAATGGAGGCCGATCCCCAACGAGGTGGCGATGGCGAAATGGCAAAAAACATCGGAAACGAGTAGTTTTAGCGCCGGTGGATCGGACGCGAGGTGTAACTTAAACTTAAATGATGACGTCGCCTTTGACGAAGAGGAGTACGCCGTACATGAGCCGGAGCGTCCACCGGGCCGAGACAAATCAAAGAAGGAGCGGGCCAAGGGGAAACAAAAGGAAAAGGTGGACCCGAACATGGTTGAGTTTATGGAACACTTAAAAGTGTACAATGACGTCACGGCCGAAAAGACGAAGGCGAAGGACCGGGCCGCGGAAGAAAAAGCTCGTGTAGAGGAAGAAAAGTTACGCGAGAAGGTGCGGTTGTCGAATGAGAAAATCCGAATTTCCGATGAAAAAATTCGGCTCAAGGAATGGGAAATAATAATGATGAATGTCGAGGACGAACCCGAGCCGAAACGTTCGATGTTGAAAAAACTTCAAAACGACATCATGAAGAAGCATAATATTATTTAAGTCTATGTTTTTTTTTAAGTCTTTGGTTTTTTTTTATTAACTTTATGTTTTTTTTTATTAACTTTATGTTTTTTTTTATGTTTATGTAATGTGGTTTTAATATTAATGAAAATATTTTGTTAGTATATTTGTTAAATGTTAAAAAAAATAGAAGACTAAAAAACATAAAAAGTGGTGGAGGATGATGACTAGGACCATCTTAACCATGCCCTCTAGTTTTGGAGGATGGACCATCCTTGGGAGGATGATGACGTGAAGCCTACGTGGCGGATCATCCTCCAAGGATGATCCATCACCATACCGAGTAGCCTAATACATTATATAAACACATCACATTTACATAGTTAATGCATCCTAAGTACCACCATCTGTAACTTTATCATCATCATCATCATCATCATCGTATGGCCTCCACAAATACAGTGTTGATTTCAGACCCTAAAAAGCTTAAATGGGTTGTTGAAATTGAAAACATTTTTAATAATCAGCTCCACTTTGATGATGAATCCCCTTCTGTTTCAATATTTCAATTACCTGAAACCATAACCCAAACAAAACCCGAGGCCTATGAACCACAGCAGATCGGGCTAGGTCTGATTCATCATTTTCGACAGTGGCCATACAAGAAGATGGAGCAGAAAAAACTTGTCATGAGAAAGGTCCTTAATTATTACAATGTTAAGGATTATAAATTCATCAGTGATAGACTACGAAAATTTGTCCCCATGATCCGTTCATGTTATGACATGTTCCTACAGATTGATGATGATCCATTGGCTATGATTTATGCCATTGATGGTCTCTTCTTGCTTGATCTGTTCCATAATTATATTTATAGTTCAGCAGATGATGATCAGTATCTACTTTTTCTAAAGAATATAGCACATGAGGTTAAGCATGAAGTCCAAGAGTTTCAACAGTTTTTGGAGGAAGATGTTAAATATAAAGAGGTACAGATGCAACTGGAGGAGTTAGATCCACTTCTACGTCAGAAAGAGATTACAGTGACAGTGGACAATCAATTTGAGTGGGAAAAGGTATTACATGTTCCTCATAAAAAGCCAATAGTTTATGATGCAAAAAAAAAGAATGGTGGCAAAAGATATATTGATGGTAGAGAACCAAATTCCGTTTATGGTGTTGAAGAAGATCGACGAGACTTTGCATTCATCATCACCTAGTTCCTCCAGTTCGGTCAGCATCATTTCACCTTCCATATTTCGCGCTTTTTGTGAGATCCATTCACCACTTAAGTTGTGTTTGGAGTCACAAGCTCCTTCTAGTGTACACCACCTTCTCGATTATATGTATTATTCAATCATAAACAATGTCCGTAAGGACGACTATGATCACTTTCTCGATTATATGTATGATCCAATCATAAACAATGTCACTAAGGACGACGATGATCAGCCCGACAATGCTCCTAAGCCTGCTGGAAACGCTTATAAGTTAATTTCAAAACTTCCACAGAAAGAGATTGTTCAAGCATATGAAGTATATCAGAAGAATACGGAAAAACTGACCTACAATGTTTCAAAGCCTAAGACACCAGCGGCTGGAAACGATTCCAATTTCAATCCAAAAATTCCAAATAAAGATGTTGCTCAAGTATTTTACCAAACTGTCTCCATTCTAGAAACTTTCACCCAAAGTGAGGGGGGGATATTCCACGGTCCTCCCAACCGCTGGAGTGATCACACTCCACAAGCTAGCTTATGTAAGATTAAATATATTATGTTTAATATTTAATCTGTAGCCATTATAATCATTTACATTATATAGATCAAAATATATAACAATCCTGTTAAATAATTAGTTGGTAATTGTTGATGGACCATATTACCCTTATTAACTAATTAGGGTTTCCTCCTGGGTGCTTATATAAGGAGAATTATGTGGAGGTTAAGGGGTTAGACAGTTACACATTAGACACAACCCATTAGCCATAACATCAATTCGACCTCCATCTCCATACCGATTCCCTTATCGGTTTTTCTTAGCCACCATCATCAGTCAGCACCCTAAGGAGGAACCAGACCAAGATGACAATCATGTCAACCCTTAATGGATTCTCTGCTAACCTGTGCTGATGCAACCAAAGGTATGTTTTCATGTTTTCCATTATGTATAAACAGAACTGAATCAACATGTGGTATCAGAGCATATGTTGATTAGTCAGTTCTGTTTTCGTATCCATTATTCTGGGATTAAAAAAAAAAAAATCTGGAAAACGAAATTGTTAAAGCCTTTAGTTCATGGCTGTTTTCGTTTTTAAATGGCACCGAAATCACTGTTTTCGGAATACCATGTTTATCTTTTGATTCGAAATCATAATTGGTAATACTAATATTCGAAATCTGTAAATAAAAGTATAAAATTTAAGGTTTCGGATCCCAGATTATGATTTATTTTTTTTAGGGTTCATCTTATGTTCTTATGTTCTTATGAGAAATTCGAATTTTTCCTTTATGATTTGGAATGTGATTTGAATTGTTAGATGTTTCCCTAATTTTGATCTAATCTTGTCCATTAAGTTTTTTCGAAATCTGTTAATTGATAAACAGATATGATTTCGAAATTTAGTGATAAAAATAGATCAATGTTAATAATTGGAAACTATATCTCAATTCATATTTTTCGAATTTTAGTTAAGTTATCACAACAAACAGCTATTAAACAGAGGATTCGAGATCATTATTGTACAAATCGCACAAGTCCCTTAAGATTCGCACAAGATCAGATCGAAGAAAAAAAAAAAAAAAAAAAAAAGGAGATCTGATCGCACAAGGCATAACGGATCGCACAAGGCCTTGTGGATCGTACAAGACCTTGCTAATCGCACAAGGCATTACTGATCCATAAGTTTTGGGCCTTATTAATCGGACAAGTCAACTTGGGCCTTATGGATCGCACAAGTCTACTTGGGCCTTATGGATCGCACAAGACTTGGGCCTTATGGATCGCACAAGACTTGGGCCTTATTGATCGCATAAGACTTGGGCATTACCGATCGCACAAGTCATTACTGATCGCACAAGATTCGAAATCTCATAACTTAGTTCGATCCGCGCTAACAGGTGGTTTGCTATTAAATAATTGGTTTTGTAATTACTTAGCTAATTAATAAGGATCAAATAATGTTTTACAAAACCAAAATAGCTTAACTTGAATGAGCTTCTGATATATCATTTCTGGCCAAAGCTGACTTGATACATCTACTTATCATTCAAGTATTACGAAAGCTATGTTGTGTATGCATCATAAGCATGAATGTCTTAATTCTGGCCAAAGCTGATTTAATTCATTCATAGATGGCATACTCAACAAGTGCACAACTAAAGTGATTGTTTCAATTCTGGCCAAAGCTGATTTGTTACAACTACTTTGCACATATGCTTAAATGATTACACTTCTGGCCAAAGCTGTTTTGTCTTCATTTAAGTAGAATTTTTTTAGCTAAGTCTATTATTTTGATGTTAGTAATAGACATATCACAATCTCTTCACATAATGATCCTTAGATTAATGATCCTTAATTAAGTTTTTATGATCATTTCGTCTGCCTTATTCTTAGTACCCATAATGTTACTCACTATAATTTTCTTCTATATATATCTCATCCACTCTAATTTTTTAAACCTAAAATGTTTGCTTTATTTAAAGTATTTAAAGTTTCTATTAGAATTAGCTCTTAAATTAAATCCTTGATTATTTCTTAAGACACGATAATCCTATTGCTCTCTTCTGATAAAGATTATAAAGAAGAAAATTAGAGCATGATGAATAGGACAAATCGACCATGATGTCTATTATGATAATCAAGAACTCTCTAACGTAAATGCTATCACTAAAGTTATTCCAGATTAAGTCTTTCCTAAGACTAATCTATAATTATGGAATAATCACTAGAACTCCTAAGATGCATGCCTTAATTTGAAACTCTAAACTATAAAGTTAAGTGGTATATGTGAATACATTATAATGTACAAAACCATGACCCATAAAGTTAAGGGCTTACGCATGGAAATAAGTACATTTTTTCCAGTACATTACATACTAAGATTTTCACTTGTACAATTTGATGCATTACAAATCAACTACAACACTCAAAAAAAAAAAAATACCAAAGTATAACGAGTGTGTTGATAAGCAACATATGTACAAAGAAATAAATGTTTAAAGCTGGAAAATAAGTTGTTATTCACCTTACAACCACTTAAAACGTTTGACGAGGATTGTTCTAAGGTCCATAGACAAATTACAAGTGCTAATTCCAACTTTAAGGTTCTTCAAGGGAAAATCTCACTACATAATTATGTCATTAGATTAGACATAAGCAACGAGACTATCCATTATTCTAAAGAACAGTTGGGTAAATTAATTAGATAGTCACTTATTAATGATATTTAAGTCTGATAATTCTTTAATATTCCTATTAACACATGATTAGTTGACTCTAGTTCCATAGGTTTCCTTACCAGAAGTCAACAAATAACTAACATGAGAGTTAGTGACAAAATAAATTGTTAACGCTATAAGAACCATAATAAGCAGTCTTCTAACAAAGCTTTTCGATACATTACATGTTCTGATTATTAATCAGAGTACAGTATCATTACTCAGGCTATGTCATGAAGGTTGTGAGGTTTGCATAGTCAACATAAAGTCACACTTATCTTAAACTCTCATCTTATTTGTTCTAAATATCTGGATAGAAACATTATTAAAATGAAACTAGATGATACCTTACGCTTTCACAACTTTTGTCATCATGCAAATGAGAATTTGACAAAAGGAAAATGAGACTTATAAATTTCATCCATTACAACCAAAATTCATGAGAAATCATGACATGGTTAATGAGGATGATTTTTCCATTTAATCTCATTCTAAGTGATTTTATATCATGATGTTATAGCCCTAAATATTATTTGGCTTAAGGAATAAGTATGGGTCCATCATAAGTCATTCATTGACATTCGTGGAACTTATTCCAAATGGAGTATTCAGACATAATTTATTTATCATTTGAAAGACTATCAACTTGTAGCTAACTTTTGTCGCATATGGCCCACAGTCTTAGAAGAAATCTATTCATATGTTTACTTATTAAGATTTCTATTAAATATGTCCTTAAGTTTCTTATGACATTTGGACGTTAAAGAAGTCAAATAAAGTCTAACGTATATATGATAGGTTCCCACGTCACGTACCTCATTGAAACTTCTCTTGTAGCATTTCTAGAGATATCAAAGATCAGTGGGAGCATTAAGTGTCTTAATAACAACTTGCAATAGTTACAAGAGGTGGGGGAGTGAAAATTTTACATTACCTAAAATTGCACCTCTTGTACAAGACACCGCTCCATCACGACACTGTTCTATCAAAACTTATCTCCTTAAAATCTAATGCTACTCTTACAAAAGTTTCATTGCTGATTAATTGTGGGCACACTTAGATTTCTTACCTAAACTAACATAATCCTCAACATGAGAAACTACAACGACTGACGTCATTAACTTGTTTCTCTATTAGAATTTGTTGGTCGTTACATATTGACCCTAAGCATGCTGAGTTCCTAATGATTTCTAAGGTTAGTGGGAGTAGTCAAAGTCCTTATTATGATTTGCAAGGAATACAAGAGGCGGGGGGAAGAGTGTCATTAAATTTCACTCCGAATTTAACTCCGATTACACCTCTTGTACACCATACTGCACCAACTCTTATAAACTTAGAATCCTGAAAATGATAGCAACCTAACCAAGAGCTAATCCATAAAACTGAAACTCCTAATGAACCCAATAATCAACTCAGGAGGTCATCTAGGTTTAAAAGCCTACTAACTTTGATGATTACATAACCTCCCTAATTGAACTTGAAATGGATTTTGGAAATGTTTACTGATCCTATCTCTTCAAATTAAGCCATTAGTGTCAATCAATATTCTTAATGGAATAAAATAGTTTTCTAGTAAAACTGATTTTATGTGTTCGTACAACGTTTGGGATTTGATTGAATTACGTAAGAGTGTTCATAAGAAAACCAAATCCTAATATAAACGTTAAGACACAAAGGAGCATGATTGATTGTCAAAGGTTATACTCAGGAAGAGATAAATTATGAAAGAGTCTTTCTTACCTATCTTACACAAAATTTCTTTGAGGATCATCACTGTTCTAGTAGCTTATAATAGTTTAAAGCTACATTAGATGAACATTATAAACAATTTTCCAAATGGCTGACACATTTACATGTTCATTAGATAACAACCTAAAGTTTCAAACTGAAGGTTAAAGAACACTTTATTTGTAAGCCAATAAAATCCATGTATGGGTTAATGCAAACATCATAATGTGATGAAATCTTAACGTAATTATTTTCATCAACAACCAAGTGGATTAATGTACCTACCTCAAAATGAGTGGGAGCAACTAAATTAAACTTGTCTATATAGATGATATTCTTTTGACAAGTATATGTTACATAAGTCAAAGCATTGTTAACACAAACTTTGATATAACAAATCTCAGAGATATCTCTTACGTGATTGATATCATAACATACTGAGATAGACTCAATGGGACAATAGTATCGTTCCATAAGTTTAACATTAAATGGGTCCTTACATATGTAACTAAACACTGCTCTCCTTTAGAGGATAATAGGATAAGTGAGATTATTTATTTACGCTTCATTAAATTAGAAGCCTTATGTAAGTTTAAGTCTATACTCGTTTAGATATTACTCACATTGCAACACACTAGATTTGTCTAGATTAATGTGAAGCATCTAATGGAGTATTACAATATCTTTAAAGAAATGAGAGGCTATTATTTGAAGAAGAAGTGAGAATTAAAACCGGTTTATTATTATAACTTTGTGATATTCAAAGATGATAAAATGTAATTTCGGGTATATCCTTATGTCAGCAGACAAAACATATTTCATGGAGGAGTCATAATGCACTGATATTAACGACCTAAGTTATTACGACATAATATAGTCACTAAGTGTTGTTAGAAGTTTATCAGTGGACTCATAAGTTGATTAACTCCATATAATGTTTTGAAGACTTAGTGTGATAAAGTCAGCTACCATGACTCCTTGAACAGTAACAGTTCAAGAGGTGCTGCATTAAGTTTCGATACGCAATTAATTATTCGTTTATGGACGAATTGAGGAAACTAAGTTTGTATCGAATACATTCATGATATGCTTAAGGATCCTATAACTGAAGGGCTATTACCCATAAGTCTTATTAAGAGAGCTCATAGACGGGTATTAGTTAATGGCCATGCGCAACTGCATATCGTACTATGAATGACTAAGTATTAGTTAATTTTTCCTCATCAGTTTGATTTTGTACGTCTCTAAGAATATGTCAAGTCGACATAATGGCATATAAGACAAATAAAGTTACAAATCAAACAAAGGGCTTATGCGTATTTTGATCATGACGATTAGGTTTTAAATTAAGGCTATAGTATGATTAATGGGGGTCCTGAGTCGCATAATGATTCAACGGCTGTATTTCTCTGCTATAGTACTTGTTTAAAGCTAAAATGAGTGTTAACTCCTGATCAGGCTTATCTAATACTCATAGTAAATGATTACTCGGCTAAGTGGGAGAATGTAAGATTAAATATATTATGTTTAATATTTAATCTGTAGCCATTATAATCATTTACATTATATAGATCAAAATATATAACAATCCTGTTAAATAATTAGTTGGTAATTGTTGATGGACCATATTACCCTTATTAACTAATTAGGGTTTCCTCCTGGGTGCTTATATAAGGAGAATTATGTGGAGGTTAAGGGGTTAGACAGTTACACATTAGACACAACCCATTAGCCATAACATCAATTCGACCTCCATCTCCATACCGATTCCCTTATCGGTTTTTCTTAGCCACCATCATCAGTCAGCACCCTAAGGAGGAACCAGACCAAGATGACAATCATGTCAACCCTTAATGGATTCTCTGCTAACCTGTGCTGATGCAACCAAAGGTATGTTTTCATGTTTTCCATTATGTATAAACAGAACTGAATCAACAGCTTAGCCCCATAGCTGCCTGGGGGTGATTACCCAACCGAGAACGAAGAGCTTGGCCGTGGGTTGCGGACACCAAGATTCGAACCCGGGACCTCTAGGGAGAGGGTGGGTGAGGCTGGCCAACTGGGCTACCCCAGAAGGTTCACCCAAAGTGATGTTCTCATCCCTATGTTCTCATCCCTACAGCTTCTAAACTTCATGATAAAGCTGGAATCCAGTTTTACAGCCTAAAAGAAGACGAAGGCATTCAAAGTATAAAGATGTACGGGAAAGATATTTACCTGCCAAGACTTACTTTGCACAAAGGCTCCGATGTTATATTAAGAAATTTGGTTGCTTATGAAGCAGTGACGGCCAACTGGATAGCTTGCCACTTAATGGATACATGGAATTGATGTGTTTGCTCATCATGAACAAGGATGATGCCAATTACCTCAAAAGTCAGGATGTTATCGTAGGTGACATGGGTGCTGATGAAGTTGCCAAACTCTTCACAGGGATGAGCGAGTCTATTTCAACAATGAAAACTATAGAGAAAGCCGAGTTGCAGGTAGTGATCGATGAAATTAACAAGGTTTATGAAAGACAACTGAGGATGACGTCATATTTGCTGAAGCTCGCACGTTGGTTGCTGGTGGTTTTAAAAGCTATCGACAGTTTCGTTGGATATTCATGGAAGATTGGTGCGCTCATGCTTAGCGTTATTAGTGTGTTGATCTTAACATGGCAATCTTATTGTGACTTTTATGGTTGCGATAAACAGACAATCACATTTTTGCCGGTTGCTTCTAGCTAGCTCGATCGGTCTCGATATACTTTCGGTTGAATTATTATCATACTTAAGCTTCGTGTTTTTTTGTAACCGGTTGAGGCGTTTCTTTTCCAATTGTCATGTTTTCTGAACCCTGCACCTCTGAATCACACACCCCACCATGGCACCATATAATCACCCACCTGTTTTGTTTTTTTAAGGTAAACAGACATTAGCTGATTGTTTCATTTTTTTCATAATTCTGTTTCATGACAATATGCTATAATTTGTTTATTTTGACGGAGAAGATGAGGTTGGGGGTGGGGGTGGGGGTGGGTTAGGAGTTATTTATATATTAAATAATAATAATAATAATAATAATGGTGGGCCCTATTATAACTAGTTTAATACCCGTCCGTTGGACGGGTTATGTTGATGTATTAGGTTGTGGGGTGTGGCATCGGCGAAGAGGTGGCTATCCCCACGAGGGGAGCACCCCTTATACCCTAAGAAGTATCAATTTGCCCAAGAATAATGACCTACTTTCTAATTCTCCCCATCCAACAAATAAGGAGTCCACTTAAACACCAAATTTGTTGTTGATTTGCCATCCTTCCGCTAGCCCAGTAATAATAATACCATGGTGTCCCAATCACGCAAATAATGACAAATTGACTAACAAAAGTAACATGGTCTCTCAGTTACATTTTAATTTTATTTTTACAAAACTCAATCACAGACTGGTTTTGACTCAAGTTTACCGTAAACTTATAAACCAAATTCCTATCGCTGAACACTAATGTGATTTAGAAATGTGTACCATATGCATTTCAAGTTGTACAAGAGCAAAAAACAACTATATCTTTTGTAGTATCTTTGTCATTTTTTGGTGATCTGCATAGCCATCCCAAAACCTGCATTAGTAACCACTGTCCTATGATCCTTATCTTCATGACCATGTGTTCCTTTCATATCTATCCAACTCATCTCAGACCCAAACCGGCATTTGCTCTTGACTTATATATTTGATTATTATTTAAATATACTATACGTCGCTTCTGTGCAAAAAAAAAAAAAAAAGATTCTCAATGTATAACAATGCCTTATCTTTTATTGGAAGACAAATTATATCCAGCACAAATTCTTCCCATTTGGACTTTGACTATTCCTGATCCCAACCTTGAAAGACCTGTAACTAAGATCAGTTGTAGTCTCTCCACAATGCAAGTGTTAATTGAAAATGGAATTGGTCAAACATGTTGAAATTTGCTAAAAGCCTAATGCATACGACATTTTAAAGATTTAGAATTCAACAATTGTTAAATTATAGTTTCATAACCATAAGTAACACATTAATATAAAAATAAAAGAAAAATAATGTCCAAAACAGTGTTTGCAGGTCCGAAACCGGCCTATTCTGGCCCGTAGTAAAAATGACCCATTTTGACACGTTACCCAACCCACTCAACCCTCTCATTTTATGGAATACTGAAAAATGAATTACACAATAATATGATATAATAGACTATACTATACTGAATCCAGCAAGAGAAAGAAAAGCTTACTTCTAGAATTCCAAACCATCAATTGAGCAGGGATTGACACATCAGCAAACTCTTGAAATTCAATACCAAACTTCCCACCTAACTGCACGTGCAGAACCCTAAAATTTGTTCCCCCATGATCCAACACATAACACACTCACACTCATGGACTAAAAATGAGCTATTTCAAACCAAAATCCATTTGACTCACTCATCTTCTCCCCTTTAGGCGTTTTATATAGTAGTTAATGATGATTCTAATTAATTTTATAAAACATCTTAAATAATCTACATTCATTTTGTAATCATCATTAACGGATCAGTTATTTACAAAACAAATCTAGAACATGGACAAGAGTGTTTATAGGCCAGTCCTTTTGAACCAAACTTAAAAATGACGCATTTTAACTCAATCTTGTTTTGAGCCGTTAATCTGTTAGACCCGCCTACCTTGCTACCTTTAGGGGTTCTATAGATTATGATTATTGTAGTAAAATGTAAAACAAAAAATGGAGAAGGATAGCACCTTGTCTTGAATTGCCTTGACTATCTTTTAATCATTTCTCTTGCAGTTTATACATTGGAGATAATGAAGTCACTTTAATCCTGGTAATCACAACAAAACAATTCATAAGGGCATATAGAGGATCTTTGGAATGAAAATGACGCACATTAATATGAACAGACAATCACCAATCAATTCTTACTTCTAATTATCTAGTAAGCGAATAATTATACTTCCGGCGCGACTGATATTAGTACGACCGGATCGAATGAAAATGTCGGATCATGACAACACACAAATGAAAACCTATTTACATTTTTGTGTGAATCAAGATCAACTAAGAAACATTAAGTGTTACTTGGTAAAATAAAAAAATAACAGAAAAATAGGTTATTTTGTTGCATCAAGATCAACCAAGAAACGTTAAGTGTTCATAAGTGTTTATCATTTTAAAAACAGTCCGTTTTGACCACAAATGAGTATCATTTTTATGGTTTGTATAATGAGAAATCTAAATATTCTGACCCTTTTTTTAAGAAAAAGTACCAATATTTGAGGCATGGTTTAGTTTCATTAACTTGTAAAAACTGTGCCACCAAACAACCTTTAATATAAGATACTTATGAGTTTATTCATGTCCACTTAGAATATATGGATAGAAAGAAACTGTTTCATTGTTCATCAAACCTGAACTTACAGGCAATCCCAATGCTTCTTCAATTTCCTAACATCAAACAAATTTTGAAAGAAATGAATGAGTTTGATCTATAGTTAATTTAGCATAATTAGGCATAAAGGAACCTCAAAGTTTAAAATAAATAGAACTTACATGCATTTCAACGCCTCCTCAAAATGCTTAACCACAAAATAAAATTTTAGAATAAGATCAACTGCATATACAAACATAAGTTAATTCTTTAATTTTCCTTCAAATGTAAACCTAGTAATCCTAACTTGCAATGCTTCCACAAGTTTCATGTACAATGAAGTAAATATTCAGAAATAGTTTACGTAGTTAGTTTAGACACAATGTAATCTCTTCATTTCCAATAAACTTGTACTTACTTGCAGTCCCAATGCTTCTTCCAGTTCCTCCTGTGACACCAGCCATTTTGAAAGTCAAAAGTATGAGTTTAGATATTATGGTTAATTTAACAATTATAAACACAAAGGAACTTGCTACAACTTACTAGCAACTCAAGTGCTTCCTTAATTTCCTGTACCACCAATATTCGATCACTTCACTTTGAAACTCTAAAAGATTCGGAAATGTAAAAAACAAAAACCTTTCCATCATACAGGTTATAGAAACACTTACAACAAACAGTATAGCCATCACGATTACATTCGATAACAATCCGTGATTAGAACCTTCCGATTGAATATGATCGCAAAGAGAAGTGATGTGACAATCGAGTGCCGGAAGTTCGCCGCTAGTGCGGCCGTCATCGGAGTGGTGGTGTGACGGTTGCCGGTCCATTCCCCTCGTTGCGGTGGTGGTTGTGCGATGATTGTCAGTGGTGATAGTTAGGGTTATCTATGATTAGAGTGAGAGGAGTTCCAATCGGGATTGCAGAGTGATATATAAAGAAGTGTAGAGGCAGAACGTGGGAGTGGGATTCGGAAGGGAGTGTGAAAACCGTCTGTAACCGTAGACGTGGAGATCATGTGTAGAAAAAGGTGGAACAAACCACCCGCTCAGAAAACCGCAAGTAACCTCTCGGAACTACTACAATAGCAGTTTTTTTAATGAGTTTAAATGGCTGAGATTTCATCTCAGCATGATCCGACGGTAGAGATTGAATCAAAAAGTGGTTAGACTTAATGGGTTTAATATATATATATATAATTATTAAAAAATAAAGAATATTTCATTAACTTTATGTTTAACATCGAGGGTATTTTAGTCATTTCACACACACTTGACTGAAAAAAACTAACCCTCGTCCACGCTAGTGACTATCCGAGAACGAATGTAGAAAAATTAGATACTATACCTGTAATTTTAGAAGTGTAGGGACTATAAGTGAAAACGAAGCAAACCACATGGACTATCCAGACATTTTTCTCTTAAAGTTAAAAGCATAAGACAATGATTCAAGATATATTATTAAACTATTTAATAATAAAATACATTGTTGAATGATAATAATTTCTTTTTGACAATGAAGAAACACGGATTCACCTGGCTAGGGATTCCAACAGATTTCTCTGAGAGGAAGGAGAATCACACCTTGTTCTTCCTCTTGAACCTAGATCTGCAATGGAGAAGAGAAAAAAGTGGGGACGTAGAGATGGTCGGTAAGGGAAGAATCTCATATTTCCAACAACAAAAGTGTGGCGGCTCCATATCTTGTCTGCTCTAATAATGAGGTGAACACATCTTTATATAGGAGACATGGGCCTCCCCTAATCTCAATGGGCCAAGCCCAGTTAGGGGTCATCTCTACAAGTCCCCAGCTCATTGTAGCATAAACTACATCGCGATGGGTCTCGCTTTGGGTTAGTAAGCAATAATAATATATATTACAATAAAATGCAATAAGTAATGGAAATGTCCGATCATTCGGATCGGATCCAATACCATACTTGATCAGACAAAAAAGCCAAAGGTTCTATATAATTGGCGTGGATTCCTATCCATCCTAGGATGCTTCGGGTTCTCAGTTTGAGACAAAAAAATGTATATATATATATAGGACAAAGATCCGTTAGGTTTTTGGGGGGGTGGGGGATGGGGGTTTAGGTTTTTGGGTTGGGGGGGGGGGGTTAGGTTTTTTTAGGGTTTTTTTTAGCTATTTTAGGTTGTGTTCACATTGGTTCTCGCGGTTCTCGCAATAAAGGTAGTTCTCGCATGAACCTTACCATATATATATATATAGGGGAAGGTTCATTGGGGAACACTAAAAAAGTGGGGAACGGCGGGGAACCGGCTCAAACGAACTCCGATTGGACTCATTCCAGCGGCGTTGGAACCGGCTCGTCGAACCCTAACTAAGATCTCTTAACCCTAAACCCTAAATCCTAACTCCTAAACTCTAAACCCTAAAGTTAAAAAATAAGGATAAAACGTAAGCTAAACCGTAAAATCTAAACTATAAACCCTAAAAGCTAAACCGTAAAGGCTAAACCTAAAGCTAAACCCTATAGCTAAACCCTAAAGCTAAACCCTAAACCCTAAGGCTAAACCCTAAAAGTCAAACCCTAATATATTTAGGGTTTAGGGGTTATGATTTAGGGTTTAGGGTTAAGAGATCCTAGTTAGGGTTCGACGAGACGGTTCCAACGCCCCTGGAATGAGTCCAATCGGAGTTCATTTGAGTCAGTTCCCCACTGTTCCCCACTTTTTTAGTGTTCCCCAATGAACCTCACACTATATATATAAAATTAAATTAAAAAATAAACACATGCAAAATGACGAGATATACATCCATAGAACATCTCAATAAAATAGTTGTAAAATGTGAATAAAAAGTATAATGCGTATAAATTTACTGATCCAAAGCATGTCAATTTCTAACGGCCGACCACCCATATAGCCTTTAGCAACGAATAATTTTTTTAGGTTTCTTTGGTAGTCTTTGGTATTAGAAATGAGAAGTGAAATGAATTAGACTATTACGAGTGAATATAAAAAAGTGTGTTTGGTTGGTCAAGGTAATGGAATCACTCGTTACATAAGTTATTTCATTCCCTCAAATTTATTCTATCCATCCCCTTGGGGGCCGTTTGGTATGAGGGAATGGAATAGACGGGGGAATGAAATGGACGAGGTAATGAAATGAATGAGGTAATGGAGTTGATCATTACTATTTCATGTCTTGTTTGGTTGCCATGTAAGAATGAAATGACTCATTATATTTTGTTGTTTGGTAGGCAAGAAAAGACGAGAGAATAAAATCGGATGGTAGTGGTCGGTGATGGTGGTGGATGGTGACAGCGGTGGGTGGTGGGTGAGGACGGTAGTGATGGTGGTGGGAGCGGTGGCTGGAGGTGGTAGCGGCAGCGGTGGTGGTTGAGGCGGTAGCAGAGGTGGGTGGCAACGTGATCAGAGGTGGCAGCGACGATAACGGTGGCGGCGATGGCGATGGCGGGGGAGGGTGGTAGTGATCGGAGGTGGCAGCGGCGTCGGAGGTGGTGGCGGGGTCGGAGGTGGGTGGTGGTAGCAGTGGAGACGGGTGGCGGCGACGGTGGTGGTGGTGGTGGTGGCGATGGCTGGCGGTGGCAGTGGGAGCAGTGGTAGGTAATGAGTGAACTTAAAAATTCGTACGCATTGTTTGTTGCTCTACTTGCATCAGCATAAACATAACTGAACGTTCAAGAAACCAAAAGCAATTAACAGCTCACATGTATGTTTAGAACCAGTTTGGGGGGGTTAGATACCGTATGCACATTTTTAACATACTAAGACTGATGAAAAAAAATATAGAACATAATAAAACCTTTAAAAAATAGAATATTAAACACATAAAAATATAAAACATAATATTAAACACAATAAAACAGAATATTAAACACAACAAAAACTCAGCAAAACAAACTTCCTAATTATTGTGGTGACAAAATCTGCTATAAAACCAAGCGGGAAAATAAAGTTTTTAAATTTAAAAACTACTGCACTACTAATATTTATCCTATAAATACATAGAATTGCACACCTATTTCAATTGCTAAAAAAGTTAGGCATGGATCCGATTCGGAGTTTTCAACTTTTATGTTTAAGACTTATCATTCCTATTCGTGTACTACTTTATTTAACTTTTATGTTTAAGACTTATTTTTTCTTTTCGTGTATTACTTTATTGCATCAATGGTTTCTTGAATTACTTGATAATTTAAATGCTAAATTTATTAGTTACTAGACATGTGTAACAGTTATGTATAAGAAAACTCTCATTTTTAAGTTACATTCACATTTGTAGGTTGAAGGCTAAAAATTCCAATCATAATTTATCAAGAATGCAGTTTTAATGGATTATGGATGTAAAAATTGATTTTTATTCCAACAATATCATTTTGTCGTGTAGGTAAAACACGATAAATTCATCGATTTATCAACAAGCAAGCCGAGGTGTATATAGTCACGGCTCCCGACTCGGTTTTACCTGTTTCAGGAGCCGCGGGACAGAAACCCGTGGTATTGTTTATTTTGGCAACGGAAATTTTAACAGAATTTTTTAAAACTGAAAATGCCCAATTATTTTATTTCACATTTTGGGACAAACCCCATAATTTACAATAAGGGTAATTTCACTGGGAAATCCCTGTTTTACAAAAAACATGTTTCTTTATTTTATTTACTGAGCCACATTCTTCAAGCTGGTGTGCTACGTGACACTTTTTCTGGTTCACAGTAAATCACCTGAAACATGTTTAAAAAGATTTTATCAGCGGGGAAATACTGGCGAGTCACTCAAGTTATAAAATGACACATTAGTTATAGATTACAGCATAAGAGCGATTACAATGGCCCATATCTTATAATTATCTGTCCCCGTGTCACACCCTGGTGACGATGGTCATACCACTATTGGGTCCTTTCACCCAATAGTGATGATTATCACTGTTAAAAGTGAGAAATAATAGTAATGTGCACAATACCCCACTTGCCAGTAATTTAAGATAACCAAGACTTAATCCCTGTAACATATAACTGGAAAACCTTTAGGTATTTGTAAAATACTTTTGACAAAAGAGAATGACTCACATTGCAAGTTTAACTGGACAGAACTTTGCCTACTGATTTAGCCTTGTAACCTAGTTAAATAACAATGCACATGAAACTAGGTCAGTAACTTAATACAACATTTACGATAAACTCACGAAATCAAAACCCTCACGACGAATGACAAAGTATAGCCCGATTTTGGGCAGAACTTAAACATCCATCGGATCGGTTTTAATCGATCGGACATTATATCGTAGCAGTGATCGAGTTAATACCATGTACTCGTAGCAGCGTTTCCCTATGCAAAACTATGGATTTGAGCAGTAGGTTTCGTCTTTTGAAAAGTTTTTCGAACACAGATGAACTGCTCATGCAAAATCAATTTATAGTAGAAAATTGGGTTTTACGCGGCCCGCGTAAACCCTCACAACATCTTACGCGGCCCACGAGGGCCACCTATTCTACGATTAGGGCGTGACAGCGTGTCACGTGTAGGTCCGCCACGCGTCTGACATGTGGCCTGAACGCTTATCCGGTCAAATCACCTATCTGTCGCGGCCCGCGTAAGCTTGGCTTAAGGCTTACGCGCCCCGCGAGCGACCCAAAATTTTTTATTTCCTTGATTTTCATCAAGGATTAGGGTTTTAGGGGTCCGGGTTCCTACTTACGGGTCGTTTTGGGAAATTTTTGCAGGTCCTTATATCCTCCCCACCTTATTTAAAATCTCGTCCTCAAGATTTACCGGAATAAGTGAGGATACTTTCGCTTCATTTCCTATTCCAGTTCCCACGTGTACTCAGGTCCTCTTTTCGAATCCCATTTAACTTTAACCAGCACCAATCTCTTGTGTTTGAGAAACTTCATCTTTATGTCTTCAATTTGGAGTGGTTTCTCAACAAATTTCAACTTTTCGTTTACCTCTATGTCTTGAAGAGGTACTAACAGGGACTCGTCAGATAAACATTTCTTGAGGTTGGATATATGAAATACGTCATGTACTCCAGCTAGTTCTTCTGGTAGTTGTAGGCGATAGGCGACTGGCCATATGCGTTGGATCACTGGGAATGGTCCTATGTACCTTGGATTTAGCTTTCCTTTCTTACCGAACCGAACTACTCCTTTCCAAGGAGAAACTTTCAAAAGTACCTTGTCCCCAACTTGGAATTCCAAAGGCTTGCCTCGATTGTCTGCATAACTCTTTTGACGATCCTGAGCTGTTTTCAGTCTTTCCTTGATCTGAGTTATCTTGTCGGTGGTTTCTTGTACGATCTCGGGACCTGATAATTGGCTTTCTCCTATTTCTGCCCAACAAACTGGAGTTCTACACTTTCGTCCGTCCATACAGTGCTTCGAACGGGGCAGCTTCGATGCTTGCATGATAACTATTATTATAGGAGAATTCGATTAAGGGTAGGTGGTTATCCTAGTGTCCACCAAAATCTATCACACATGCCCTGAGCATGTCTTCCAGGGTTTGAATCGTTCTTTCACTTTGTCCGTCTATTTGGGGATGATAAGCAGTACTTAAATTCAGTCGGGTCCCCATTGCTTCTTGGAAACTTGTCCAGAAATGTGAAGTGAAACGACTATCCCTATCCGATAAAATGGAGAGTGGAACTCCATGTAAGGATACTACCTCGTCTACATATAACTTTGCTAATCTTTCCATGCTAAAGGTTTCCTTCATAGGCAGAAAATGAGCTTATTTGGTTAATCGATCCACAATTACCCAAATCGCATCGTTACCTTTTCTAGTGTTGGGCAATTTAGTAACAAAGTCCATTGTTATGAGTTTCCATTTCCATACTGGCATTTCTAATTGCTGAAGTAAACCTGAAGGTTTCTGGTGTTCTTCTTTAACTTGCGAACAAGTTAGACACTTAGATACATATCTAGCTATGTCCTTTTTCATTCCTATCCACCAGAAGTTATTTCTTAAATCTTGGTATATCTTATTATTTCCAGGGTGCATGGTATATATAGATTTATGGGCTTCCTCTGAAATCTTATCTCTTAAATTTCCTTGCTTAGGTACCCAAATTCTTTTCTGGTGGAATCTCCAAATTCCATCTGTCCCTTGCTCTAATTCTTTTATTCTTCCTTTCATTCCTTCAGCATCATCCTTGATTGCTGTTTCTTGCATGTTCTTCAGTTGTTCCGTTAAATCTAACTGTAGATTTAGTCTAAGAGCACGAATTCGTCTTTGTTTTTCATGATACTTACGACTTAGGGCATCTGCTACTATATTTGCTTTTCCTTCGTGATATTGAATATCACAGTCGTAGTCACTTAGAATTTCCATCCATCTTCTTTGCCTCATGTTTAATTCTTTTTGCCCAAATATATACCTTAAGCTCTTATGATCTGTATAAACTGTAAACTTACTTCCATACAGATAGTGTCTCCAAATCTTAAGGGCAAAAATTATTACTCCTAATTCTAAGTCGTGAGTCGTATAATTCTCCTCGTGCTTTTTCAATTGTCTTGAGGCATATGCAATTACCTTTTTGCGTTGCAACAACACACATCCTAATCCTAGCTTAGAAGCGTCACAGTAAACTTCAAAATCTTCTGTTCCTTCTGGCAAGGCTAGAATTGGAGTATTCGCTAACCTTTGCTTTAAAATCTTAAAAGCCTCTTCTTGCCTAGGTCCCCATTCAAACTTAACTGTTTTACAGGTTAGCTTAGTTAATGGTATTGCTATCTTAGAGAAATCCTTAATGAAGCGCCTATAGTACCCAGCTAATCCTATAAAACTTCTAACTTCCGTAGCTGATTGCGGGACCTTCCATTTGGTGATTGCTTCTATCTTGGAAGGATCTACGTGAATACCTTCGTGATTCACCATATGTCCTAAAAATTGCACTTCCTGCAGCCAAAATTCACAGTTCGAGAATTTAGCATAAAGCTTCTCTTTCTTTAACAGAGTTAAGAATGCTCGTAGATGCTCACAATGCTCGTCCTGACTTTTGGAATAAATAAGTATATCGTCGATGAAGACAATTACAAATTTATCCAAGTATGGCTTGCAGATTCTATTCATCATGTCCATAAATGCTGCAGGAGCATTTGTTAACCCAAATGGCATGACTGTAAACTTGTAGTGACCATACCTAGTTCGGAAAGCGGTTTTAGGTATGTCTTCTTCTTGTACCTTTAACTGGTGATATCCGGAGGGTAAATCTATTTTAGAAAAGTATCTAGCTCCTTGAAGTTGATCAAAAAGATCATCAATCCTAGGTAATGGGTATCGATTCTTAATTGTAACCTTATTCAGTTTCCTATAATCGATACACATTCGCATTGAACCATCTTTCTTTTCCACAAACAACACTGGTGCTCCCCAAGGGGATGAACTAGGTTGAATGAATCGTATACTTAGCAATTCGTCTAATTGCTTTTTCAGTGGGTGCTAACCGATAGGGTGCCTTAGCTATTGGTGTTGTTCCAGGAATTAGATGAATTCTAAACTCTACTTCCCTGTCTGGTGGTAATCCTGGTAGCTCTTCTAGGAATACAGGAATTTCTTTAAGTTCCTTACTTTTAGTGTTAATGATTACTGAAATCATATACACTATTCCTTGTTTTCACTCATAACTAGCAACTTTCATTACTGAAATGAACTTTAATGGTTTGCGCGGCTTATCTCCTGTAATCATAATTACTTCTCCTACGGGTGTATGAATTTCTATGGAATTCTTATCACAGAGGATTCGAGCATGGTTGGCTACTAACCAATCCATTCCTAACACGACATCGAATCCGGCTAAACTCATAGGTAGCAGGTTTGCAGAAAATTTGTGGCCTGAAAGTTCTATCTTCCCTTCCTGAAGAACCTTATCTATATTAACAGAATTACCGTCTGCTGTTTCTACCGTATAAATCTGCCTAAGTGTGGTTAAAGGTAGCTTAAGAGCTTGGCAGAATGAAGTATTTATAAAACTTTGGTTTACACCAGAGTCGAATAATACTCTCGCATAAACGTCGTGAACTAGGAACGTACCCGCTATCACGTCCGGAATAAGATCTGCTTCCTGGGTTGTCAGTTGAAAGGCTCTTGCGTTCTTCTTATTAGTTCCTTCAGCAGGTTTGGTCTTGTTGTCAGCTGGTTTGTCCAGTTTAGGGCAATCTGGTCTAAAATGTCCAGCTTCTCCACAGTTGAAGCAAATAGTTGATTTCTTTCTTCTGCATTCTTCTTCTTGGTGCCCCGGAATTTTGCAGAAATTACAGTACCCTTTACATTTTCCAAAATGCTTTCTTTTACAGGTGCTGCAAAATGGAGCAGTGGAGGATTCCCCAGTTCCTCTTTTCTTGAAGTTACTACTAGTACTAACCCCACGAAATCCTTGGGTAATCTTTTGGGCTAATTCTTTCTTCCGGTTTTCTTCCCTCGTACGTATCAGCCCGACGGTTAAGGTGTTGGCCAACTCCACCGCATCGTAAATGGTGCGGGGTCTTGCAGCTTTAACAATATCACGAATCTCGCTAATTAAACCCCAAATGTAGCGAGAAATAAGTACCGGTTCTGGCGAAGCCAGAGTTGGTACAATTCGAGCATACTCGAAGAACTTCGAAGTGTACCCTCGACAGTCAACATCTACCATTCGGTGGCTCGGGAACTTATTGGCCATTTGTTCTTTTTCATATTCAGGGCAAAATTTCCTTACCACCAATTGCTTAAATTCTTCCCAATTCATAGCGTAAGCTATGTCACTACCTTTGGCCTGTAATACCGTATTCCACCATTCTAATGCATCTTCCTTGAAAAGGTGAGAAGCATACATGACCTTATCCTCCTCGGCACATTTACTTATTTTAATTACTGCCTCAGTCTTTTCCAACCAACGCAGTGCAGGAGTCGCCCCTTCATTGCCTGCAAATTCAACAGGTTTACAGGCAAGAAATTCTTTATAAGTGCAACCAGGTGTTGCAACTTTCATTTTCTTAAGTATTGGGGCTTGAATTACGTTGTTGTCATTATTGCCGCCTCCGTTAACACTGTTACTGAAATTATCGTCGCGTGTGCGTTTACTGGGGTTGGCTTGCGAAGGCTCAACAGGGCTTTTAACAGCAGCGACGATTGCTGGGATAGCATTTGCTATTCCCTGGGCAACGATATTTTCTATATCTTGCCTATTAAGAAAGTAATCCTCATTGTTTTGCTCAGATTAGTTAACTTCGTTAACTGGCTCATTAACAACGTGTTCCATCTGATAATTAACAATATATATAAATTATTGGCATAAAATTAATAACAACCAAACATAATAAAGCAATCACACATAATCATGTCAACAAGTATAGCCAAAATTGTCGACTTTGCGACTTTCATATTTTTATATATATTAGTATGCATCGATACACACCAGTTATATTACAAAAGTTTTATTTGAGTTATTTTACATGTTTATATTTTTATTATTTATTATTATTATTTTATTATTATTATTATTAAACATGCAACCACAGTTAACCGGCCTTTCAGAAATGACGCTCCCTCTCGTCGTATTTCCATGTGATTTTCTCCCCCCACATCCCTAATTCTATTCCCTGCCTTCACCAGTTCCTCGCCATAGTGACGGAGTTCAGCCAAGTTTTCTGTGCTCATAGGTGGGTTTGGTGTAGGCTCAATGTCAAATTGGGGAAAATAGATGTTGGGGTTATTCATGAAATTCTGAAACTGCCAGTCATTTGTCCATCATTCCTCCAATTCTCCGGGTAGAAGTCGGGGGTTGACAATAGGATCTGGGATAGCAGGTTCCAAATTAACTGGGAGTGGTGATTCAGCGGGGTAACTGAAGAGGTTTTCATCGGCAGGTCGGATGAGGTCACAATTCGCCAGTTTGTGATCCAGTTCTTCCCATGGTGGCATTTCCTGGGCTTGCCCGGAAAGTTCCCCTATCTCATTTCCTTTCCCATTATCCTTCGGATCCTCAGTCTTTTTAACCTTCTGTGCAGTTGGCTTCTTCCTACGCCCACGTTTCCAGTCCAAGATTCTCCTCCTCTTTTTCGGCTTTGGTTTCTCCTGGGCCTGGGCCTGGAATGTTAGTGGTTCTTCCGTATCTGCCTAGTAGCCAGATGGATTTCCTGTGGTATCCATATCGGTGCTATGGATAGTAAAGTTTCGGAGTGCCTCCGACAGTTCATTCATGTTGTTAGCACACATGATGAAACACACACAAACTTAAGTTAAAATTTTGTTTATTGTAACTTAAATTTTCACAGAATCACAGAATGGCAATCAGAAAAATTAAGTATTTCTAAATACTTAATTGGCTTAAATCAGTGGCTCTGATACCACCTTTTTCTGTCACGGCCCCCGACTCGGTTTTACCCGTTTCAGGAGCCGCGGGACAGAAACCCGTGGTATTGTTTATTTTGGCAGCGGAAATTTTAACAGGATCTTTTAAAACTGAAAATGCCCAATTATTTTATTTCACATTTTGGGATAAACCCCATAATTTACAATAAGGGTAATTTCACTAGGAAATCCATGTTTTACAAAAACATGTTTATTTATTTTATTTACTGAGCCACATTCTTCAAGCTGGTGTGCTACGCGACACTTTTTTCTGGTTCACAGTAAATCACCTGAAACATGTTTAAAAAGATTTTATCAGCGGGGAAATACTGGCGAGTCACTCAAGTTATAAAATGACACATTAGTTATAGATTACAGCATAAGAGCGATTACAATGGCCCCAATCTTATAATTATCTGGCCCCGTGTCACACCCTGGTGACGATGGTCATACCACTATTGGGTCCTTTCACCCAATAGTGATGATTGTCACTGTTAAAAGTGAGAAATAATAGTAATGTGCACAATACCCCACTTGCCAGTAATTTAAGATAACCAAGACTTAATCCCTGTAACATATAACTGAAAAACCTTTAGGTATTTGTAAAATACTTTTGACAAAAGAGAATGACTCACATTGCAAGTTTAACTGGAAAGAACTTTGCCTACTGATTTAGCCTTGTAACCTAGTTAAATAACAATGCACACGAAACTAGGTCAGTAACTTAATACAACATTTACGATAAACTCACGAAATCAAAACCCTCACGACGAATGACAAAGTATAGCCCGATTTCGGGCAGCACTTAAACATCCATCGGATCGGTTTCAATCGATCAGACATTATATCGTAGCAGTGATCGAGTTAATACCCTGTACTCGTAGCAACGTTTCCCTATGCAAAACTATGAATTTGAGCAGTAGGTTTCGTCTTTTGAAAAGTTTTTCGAACACAGATGAACTGCTCATGCAAAATCAATTTATAGTAGAAAATTGGGTTTTACGCGGCCCGCGTAAACCCTCACAACATCTTACGCGGCCCGCGAGGGCCACCTATTCTACGATTAGGGCTAGTGTGTCACGTGTAGGTCCGCCACGCGTTTGACACGTGGCCTGAACGCTTATCCGGTCAAATCACCTATCTGTCGCGGCCCGCGTAAGCTTGGCTTAAGGCTTACGCGCCCCGCGAGCGACCCAAAATTTTTTATTTCCTTGATTTTCATCAAGGATTAGGGTTTTAGGGGTTCCGGGTTCCTACTTACGTGTCGTTTTGGGACATTTTTGCAGGTCCTTACATATATAAACTCAACCTGTTAAGCAAATAACATCCCTTCGCTAAAACCAATACGATAAATAATTAACAATATAAATCACAGTTGGAAAATTGATTTAAGACTTAAACAAACTTATAGATTGCAACAAATTATGTTTTCCAAATCTTCTCCATCATCGGATTGATGTTGAAAAGCACTAAGAACCTCACGATATGTAGTCGAATCTTCATGTCACACTCCAATTTCAGGATTTGGAGTCACATCTTTTCATCTTTTTTCTCCTTGATTCGGAATACCGATTCATTGTGTGCAATTGAGAGTAGTGATATAGGGTAGAAATACCATTGAAAAGATCAATTGAGAGTGAAGAATCTGACTTGATTTACTAGCAAATACATTTTTATAACACTGAACAGACACCTCTTAAATTATACGTCTAAAATTCATATAGCATTGTTATAACAGATATGTAAGGTAATAAAATAGAGAGTTTACTCATATTATCTATCTTATTTTATAAATCTTTTATTTCATTACTAAAATATTTTTTTTTAATTTAAAACATTGATCATAACCAAAACAAGTTCTATACCCTAATTATAGACTTAAAAATTCCAAAAGATACTAATTAGATGCCAATACAATTCCATTTAGGGGTGCAAATGAGATTCACTAGTTATCCGAGCTCAACTCGAAACGAGCTATGTTTAAACGAGCTCGAGCTCAAGCCTACAAACAAACTCGTTTGGTAAACGAGCCATAACTTCGCTTACCGAGCTCGAACCGGATTGTGAGCCTAAACGAGCCCACTGTTTATATAATTCTTAACTAATATTTAAATAATATTAATTACTATTTATAAAATTATCAGGAAATAACTAAATAATAAGGGTCCTAATAAATCCACATGGAATCATCTTATTCTAACATGTTGATACGGGCCGTATAAGGTTATACGGCCCGTATCAACCATGTTAGAATAAGATTTTAGTGTGGTCGTATATATATTATATGACGATGTTATACGGGTCGTATATACCTATACGGCCCATATACAATGAATTTCGTTTATTTTATTGTTTTATTACTATTTGACGCGACGTATTATTCCTCGATTCACGTGCGCGTAGACGTAATATTCTCTGATTCGATGTTATATTCCTCGATTCTCGTGCGAGTTATGTGATTAGACGTTATATTCCTCGATATTCGTGTGAGTTATTTGATTCGACGTTAGATTCCTCGATTAACGTGTTAATCATTTGAAACGATGTAATATTCCGTAAAATTCTCTATATAAACGACACTAGTTTCATTCATTTTCATTCAACTTCTATTCGTTTCTTCTATTTTTCTCTGTATTCAAATTATTTACGCTATAATGTCGGGTTGGGGTGACTTTTTTAATGTGTTTGATAACGAGGCGAATCAGGGGAGTTATGATAACAATGAAGATAACAAAGCAGGCGTGTTTGATCTGAATGCTCCGTTCGATCCCATTCTTGCGTCTGATGTAGGTCAGGATACTTGGGGTTTGGATGCCTTTCAACCTAATTATGCTGGTTATTATCCATCGCAACACCCGGTTAATTTTGAAGCCCCTCCTGTTAGTGTTGGACCGCCGACTGATAGTTCTCATTCTCCTCCCATAAGTGGTGGACCGCCCGAGGGTCCAAATGCTGACCAGGAACCTAGTGAGTTTCAAAACAAGCAGGTATACCATTTAATTATACGTTTATTTGTTGTACGTTAACTATTTTAGTGTTTTTACGTTTGATGTTGTTTTTATTAAAATCTTAGATTAGGGTTGCTCAACAGGTCGTGTTCACGGGTTGGTGGGTTCAACCCGACCTGAAATTGAAAATTTTACACAAACCCGAACCCGAACCCGAAAATTGTATCATACATAAGAACCCGAACACGACCCGAAGTTTCATGGGTTGACCCGAACACGACCCATTAAACCCGAATTTTTTTATTTTTTTTTCTGAAATTAATATATTAAAGTTAAAATTTACTTAAAAAACACAAATATATATAATAATATCATATTTAAATTATAAAATCTATGTTAATTTCTCTTTTTAAGTTATAATCATGTCATAAAAATACGCACCCTATTTAATTTATGACGTAAAATATATTGTAAAAGAAATATAATATAGTATAAATGTGTAACGGGTCAACCCGCCAACCCGACCATGTTGACCCGAACCCGACCATGTTGACCCGAACCCGGCTCGTTAACCCAAACGGGTTCGCAGGTTCAACCTGAAACTGACCCGAACCCGTTTATACTAAAACTAAACCGATGGGTTAATCATTTGAGTTAATCATTAATTGACACATATAAGTGTTTTCGTTAGAAATTCGCTAGCATGGATGAATTGGTAGAGTGGTGTAGAGACGTCGGACGCGAAAATGGCTACGCCCTCGTCACCAAACACACCATCTACGATAAACCCCCAAGTGGTCAGCCGTTAAAAATTTGGCTTACGTGCGATTGTGCCGGCAAGTACAAATCAACAGCCACGGTCAGACGCAGCGGGACCAGGAAAACCGGTTGCATGTTCCAACTGATCGGGACATACAGAAAGAGGTTAGGTTATAGGGATCTAAGGGTTGAGGAAGCTAAACATAACCACGAACCATTTCTGTATCCAGAGGGTCATTCGTCCCTAATGAGGCTGACTCCATCGGAAGAGAGGACGGTGGAGCAAACGACGCATCAGAACATAAAACCACGAGACATTCTTGCTGCCATTAAAAAACAGAACCCCCATAATGTCTCAACAAGAAACACCATATACAACGCTCGGGCCAAATTGGGTCGAATGGAACAAGTCGGCGAGACTCCAATGCAGATACTTTTCGACCGGTTGGAGAAGGTTGGGTTTGTTTTTTACCATAGAACATCTCAAAACGGCGAACGGGTCGAGGATGTTTTCTTCATCCACCCGGAGTCGAACATGTTGTGGCGCGCCTTCCCGCATATGTTGCTTATAGACTCCACCTACAAGACGAATCGGTACAAAATGTCGCTAGCCCAGATTATCGGTGTTACATCCACGTTGATGTCGTTTTGCATTGCTCATGCGTTCGTAAGCAACGAGAAACAGGAAAACTTCACATGGGTTCTACAGAGGTTGAAACACTCATTAGACAGTGTTATGGAACCCCGTGTAATAGTAACGGATAGAGATCGCGCCCTAATGAACTCATGTGCAACCGTGTTTCCCAGGGCTAGACATTCATTGTGTAGGTGGCACATACAGCAAAACATCATCAAACATTGCAGGCAAAGCTTTAAAACAGAAGAAAGCTGGGAAAGGTTTCTTTACAAGTGGCGCAAGCTAATTAACTCAACGACCGATCTTGACTACAGCTACTGGTACGAGCGAATACGATCAAAGTTGCCAAGCAAAAAAACCGACGGTGAGTTTTATATTATTTTTGTTTAATAATCGTATTTATTTGACTTGTCTTAACTGCACTTGACTTTGATTACATAGATTATGGACTATTCGGATTCAATCTGGTTACAATCATATAGAGACCGGTTCGTTTCGTACTGGAGCGACCAACATCTGAACTTCGGTCAACGTACAACGAACAGGGCAGAGGGTCAACATGCCCTTTTGAAGCAGTACCTAGGCGACTCTAATTACACCCTGGAGAAAGTGGTACCACTTATTGATAAGCTCATAAGAAACCAGGTGACAGAAATCAAAGGCAGCATCGAAACAAGCAGGAGCAGAACATTGGGTCCACATACCTATAACAACCCTCCCGAATATTTTCTGACACTCTAATATATTTTAAAATATCCCTATATGTCTCAAAATATACGCCGTATGTGAAAACCGAGCCCAAAATATGATATATCATTAAAAATAAAATAAAAATCAAATTTTTATGTCGCTCGCGGGCCGCGTAGACCCCTTAAGGATCTTACGCGCGGCGCGACAGCTCCAAACTCAGACGAAACCCTAGAGCGCCACGTGTCATCATCGTGTCAACCCTAAACCCAACGAATCAGCAACCCTAGCCCCTATTACTCTACTACGCGGGCCACGTAGACCTTGTTCTCACCTTCCGCGGGCCGCGAGAAACCCGATTTCAGCCCCTATATAATGGGAGCTCGGGCCTTCAAATGAATTCGCTCATCTCTCGACTTTCTCTCTCGAAATTCATAATAGTAGGCATAATCTCGGGTATAATACCCCCCTAATTAACGAAGTTCTGCTCCGTTGTAAGTATTATAACCCCGGTTACGTATTAGATACGCTGCCCGATTGATCCAGGGTTCCGTAACGGCTGTCGAGGTTCTGCCCGACGTAGTCGTTGGAATGCCTCTCGGGGAGGGTATTACTAATGTAAATATTAAGGGTTATTATACTAACACGTGTGCATTTGTGTAAATTATAGATAATCACCAGGAAACCCTTAAAGAAAACCTAAGACAACAATGTGAGTAATCTCCTTTTTGTAAACTGTTTTTACAAAACCTTAATTATTTTACAATGTGATTAAGCAGTGATTGAGTCTTTGTAATTCTTCAATAACTGCCGGTATGTTGGGGTTTTGTATACAAAATGTGGAACACGTTACCATTGGACAACGAGTTAGCCAATGTGTAATATGACCCACCAGTCCGGATTGACAGTACTGAATGAGTAATTGTATAGAAATAAACAATGTGATAGCTCTCAATACTGTTAATGGATAAAAATCTTCTTGACTAACTGGGATTCACTCACCAGTATTTCCCACTGACAAAATGTTTTTAAAATGCGTTTCAGGTAACAAAATGTGAAAGCCAACTAGAAGTCAGCTGGACAACACTGAAGGCTTGGAAAAAGTGGCTATAAAAGTTACCTAAATAAAAGAAGATATTTTATTCAATAAAATGGGGATTTTCCTTATGAAAATGTTTGTAATAACAATTTGGGTTTTATCCCAATATGTTTAATATTATAAAAGTGTGGTATTTACTCCGATAAATATTTCCTAACTACGGTCCTGATGAAATTTCCGCTGCCAAAATGATAAACAAATGATACCACCAAAACTGGTCTCGCGGCCGCCCGTTCCCGGGACAGATAGGGGACGGGGGTTGCGACAAAAGGTGGTATCAGAGCCAAGCCACTGATTCAGCCACAGAAGTGTTCTGCTGACACCAATATATTATTCAAATTGTTAGGAAATTAATTATGGAAATACATGCATAATTGTATTTTATTGTTGTGTGTTATTTGACTATTTGTTAGTTTACAGTATGAGTAATCAAGGACCCTCAGACGCATATCGTCAGTTTTCCTATTCACCTAGGAGTGAAGGTACCTCTTCACAGCCTGCCCTCTCTGGGTATTTAGCTGACCAGGAAGAAGGGATGTTTGTCTTTAAGGCTCAGTCTGAAGAGCCATTCCCTCATAAAAAGAGAGGATGGTTCAGTAAGGGAGCGCACGAGCATAGGAAAAGAATGCGAAGGTTGCAACAGCAAAGGGTCCTAGCAGCCGCTAAGCGAGAGTAAGATGCCCATACACATGATATGCTTAATAGAAGCCTAGCCAATTTTCATATCCTAGCAACAACAGCTGCCGACCCAAACCTAGAGCAACTAGTAGCCCCACAACCCTTACCTTTGTTCCCCACTCAGCCGATGGAGATAGAAAACAACCCCGAAAACCAAGTCCAAATGCATGATTTCAACCCTGAGGAAATACCTAGGATACCAGCCCCTAATCCCTTAGACCCGAATTATGATCCATGGTTCGGTGATCATAGGGATTATGTGCTACGCTATCACCTAAACGACGAAACCTTGCCAAACTTAGCAGCCAATCCAGGTCTCCTCTAGATCCCTACTACGATAACGATGAATACATTAGGGAGATCTTAGAGAATCCGTACCCTCAGGAGCAGCCCATGCCCCAGTACCCAGACCCAGTACCAGCACCTGTACCCCCAATGAGTGCAGAAAATGTGAAAGAGCTCCAAATTTTCGGAGAAGATATTTTAGAGAGTAGCGAGAGGATGAGGCAGGTAGGAGAGCGACTCGTCTGGAAGTACGACGAGCGCAATATGGATTACTGGATGAATCCAGATCAGTGAAGGTGATGGTGGAGAGAATAATATATATATATATATATGTGTGTGTGTGTGTGTGTGTGTGTGTGTGTGTGTGTAACAATAATAATATATGTTGTAGTATAGACCACTTCGTGGTTAGTGATGCATAGTAGTATTGTAAATTTAATTCCAGCTTTAGTGTGTATTAGACGCATGCTATATAAGAAAGAGTAAGTCGCAATGCTCGACGCTTTTGATCAATATGTGTGTTGTGTGGTTGTTGCCTAAATTATTAATTATTTGGTGAAATTAATAATTGGCAAATGTTTAAAATTCAGATGGACGACGAAGTAAACCAGGAAAACCAGAATAATGATCACCAGAGTAACATTAACCCGGATAATGAAAACCCGAACAACAATAATGGAAACCAAGTGGATAACAGTGCTATGCAACATATAGTGGCACAAGGGATAATAGATGCGATGCCATATATTATCAAAACGGTTAAGGAAGAAGAAAATAAAAGTAAACATGATAGCAAACGACCTTCTGAACCTGAAAACAGCGTGAACAATGGACCCGTACTTCAAGTGCCCATTCCCAAAAGAAGAAGAACCGTGTCTTATGGTTGTTCTTATAAAGAATTCTGGTCTTGTAAACCAACGGAATTCTCGGGCAATGAAGGGGCCGTTGCATCTCTACGCTGGATAGAAAAGACTGAGGCAGTCTTAAGAATAAGTAAATGCGCGGAAGAGGATAAGATAATGTTTGCTTCCAATCTGTTTAAGAATTCAGCACTAGAATGGTGGAACACTATCCTCCAGTCAAGGGGAAGTGATAGAACTTACAATATGGAATGAGAGGAATTTAAATACATGGTAGAAAGGAAATTCTGCCCTCCCAATGAAAAAGAACAGATAGCAAATAAATTCCTAAATCTTAGGATGACTGGAATAGATAGTAAGGATTATACTACATTATTCTTTGAATATGCTAGAATAGTACCAACCCTTGCATCACTAGAACAAGTATTAATCTCCCGTTACATCTGGGGATTAATTGGAGAGATTAGACATGTAGTCAAGGCAGCTAGACCTCAAACCATAGAAGAAGCTGTAGAACTAGCAAACACCTTGACAGATGAGTTAGTCCATACACGAGAAGAGGATCAAAGGAGGAACCTAACCCAGAAGCTTACCCAAGAATTCCGTTCTGGAAATTCTAACCGTGGGAAAAATGTAGGTTCTACCTCTGCACCCTACTGTAAGTATTTCAAAAGGAAGCATTCTGGAAGATGCTCCATATATTGTAACTTTTGCAAAATATCGGGACACAAGGAGGAAGATTGCAGGAAAAAGCCTAACAACAGGATATGCTACAACTGCGGAGAACAAGGTCATATCAAGCCTAACTGTCCAAAGCTGGCTCCAGCCGCAAACACCAAGAATACTAAAAATTCTAGAGCATTTGTTCTGACTGCAGAAGAAGCAAAGATGGTCCCGGATGTGATCACCAGTACATTTTTAGTTAATGATGTTTTTGCTAAAGTATTATTTGACTCTGGTGCGAACCAAAGTTTTATTAATACTTCATTTTGCAAACTTCTTAATCAATCCTTAACAAAACTCCCACAAGAATGTCTAGTAGAAACAGCAAATGGGGAAACCATTAAGATTTCTGAAATCTTGCAGGGAGCAAGAATAGAAATTTTAAATCAGAAATTTATTGCAAATCTTTACCCAATGAATCTGGCAGGATTTGATGTTGTGCTAGGGATGGATTCGTTAATAGCCAATAAAGCCAGTATTTTATGTGATCAAAAGTCAATTCAAGTAAATTC
This sequence comes from Helianthus tuberosus, assembly GCA_030545235.1. Lineage (NCBI taxonomy): Eukaryota > Viridiplantae > Streptophyta > Magnoliopsida > Asterales > Asteraceae > Helianthus > Helianthus tuberosus. The sequence goes on from CM060405.1 coordinate 20,220,621, forward strand.
ACCAAGGGGTGAAAAGATCACAATTAAAGGAAATAAAACCCTTAGATCCACAAAGTTCATCTCTGTGATGAAAACAGCAAGTTATATAAGGAAAGGATCATTAGTGTATTTGATTTCTATAATCACTAACACTAAAGGAAAAGAATTAAAGGATATTCCAGTAGTATCCCAGTTTTCAGATGTATTTCCAGAAGAGCTACCAAGGCAACCTCAAGATAGAGAAGTTGAATTCAGAATCCATTTGATACCAGGAACTGCACCAATTGCCAAAGCACCTTACCGTTTGGCACCCGCAGAAATGCAGGAACTGAAGAAACAGTTGGATGAATTATTGGAAAAGGATTCATACAGCCAAGCTCAACACCATGGGGAGCACCGATTTTATTCGTTAAGAAGAAGGACGGATCAATGCGTATGTGCATTGACTACCGTGAATTGAAAAAAGTCATGATTAAGAATCGGTATCCATTACCAAGAATCGATGATCTGTTCGATCAGTTGCAAGGAACACGATTTTTCTCTAAAATCGATTTAAGGTCAGGATATCAACAATTAAAGGTACAGGAACAGGACATTCCTAAGACCGCTTTCAGAACAAGGTATGGCCATTATGAATTTACTGTCATGCCATTTGGTTTAACCAATGCCCCAGCTGCATTCATGGACATGATGAACCGAATATGTAAGCCATATTTGGATAAATTTATAATTGTCTTTATAGATGATATTCTTATTTATTCCAAGAGCAAAGAGGAACATGCAGCTCATTTGCACGCACTTCTAAGTTTATTAAGAAAAGAAAATCTTTATACTAAGTTTTCAAAGTGTGAGTTTTGGTTAGAACAGGTACAATTTCTTGGACATCTAGTTAATCATGAAGGAATTTATGTAGATCCCACCAAGATTGAGGCAATAACCAAGTGGAAAACCCCTGAGTCACCAACCGAAGTTAGAAGTTTCTTAGGATTGGCCGGTTATTACAGAAGATTTATTCAAGATTTTTCTAGAATAGCCATTCCCTTAACTAAGTTAACCTGTAAATCCGTTAAGTTTGAATGGGGACCAAAACAAGAAGAAGCCTTTAGAATTCTTAAGCAAAGATTAACCAATGCACCCATACTAGCGTTACCAGAAGGAACTGAGGATTTTGTAGTCTATTGTGACGCTTCCAAGTTAGGTTATGGATGTGTATTAATTCAACGTTAAAAGGTCATAGCTTACGCCTCTAGACAACTTAAGAATCATGAAGAGAATTATTCAACCCATGATCTAGAGTTAGGAGCTATAATTTTTGCCCTTAAAATTTGGAGACATTACCTTTACGGTAGTAAGTTTACCATATTTACCGACCATAAGAGTTTAAGGTATGTTTTTGGGCAAAAGGATTTGAATATGAGACAAAGACGCTGGATGGAAATTCTTAGTGATTATGATTGCAATATCCAGTATCATGCAGGAAGGGCAAATGTAGTAGCTAATGCTTTAAGTCGAAAGTATCATGAAAAGCCGAAAAGAGTACGTTCTCTTAAGTTAAATCTGCAGGTAGATTTAAATGATCAGATTAGAAAAGCACAAGAATCAGTAATCAAGGATGATACTGAAAAGTTAAAAGGAATGATTAAGGAATTAGAACAAGGAACAAATGGAATTTTGGAGATTCCATAAGAAAAGAATATGGATACCTAAATTAGGAAACCTACGTCACCGTATATTAGAAGAAGCCCATAAATCTAAGTATACGATGCATCCTGGAAGTGATAAGATGTATCAGGATTTAAGGAAGAATTTCTGGTGGATAGGAATGAAAAAGGATATAGCAGCATATGTTGCAAAGTGTTTAACATGTTCACAAGTCAAAGCTGAACATCAGAAACCCTCAGGATTGTTACAACAGTTAGAAATGCCTGTTTGGAAATGGGAATTAATAACAATGGAATTCGTTACTAAATTACCCAAAACAAGAAAAGGTAATGATATAATCTGGGTGATTGTAGACAGACTAACCAAGTCAGCTCATTTCCTACCAATGAAGGTTTAACACCCTTAAAATTTTCACTAGATTTTAATAATAGATTATACCATTTCAATTAAAATATTAATTAAGTAACATAACTTTCATTAACGGAGTTCATAAGTAACGTCAACCTTAGTCAACTAATGACTAAGTTAAAACATTTCAAAAGTTGTTTAACAAGTGTTTACAACCCATACACAAAGACTACTAAAGATTTAAAACATTGCGGAAGCTTCAAAATGTAGTGTTCGGTTCTTCATCATTGCTTGATCGCCATCCGGATAGTTCCCACTTTTACCTAAGGTCATAACAACCCAAAATGTTATTTTTGACCATGAATTGGATTATACAAACAAGTTCTAGCATCAAAACATGAAAAACAAAATAAATTTTTGAAAGTTGCCATGCCGCGTGTCGCGGCAGGTTCCGATCACTCTGTCGCGTGGCGCGGCGGGCGTCGCGTGTCGCGGCACAATTTTGGTCATCTTCCGCGTGGCGCGGGGGATCGGGTTTTCCAGCAGCTCATGTTTATTGAGCTGCATATTCTGCCAGCTCCGGAAAACTCAGATTTCAACTTCAAATGTGCATAACTTTTGACTCGTAAGTCCGTTTTAGGTAATTATTTTTCCTATACGTCTGTAAATTCATTACCGACGTGCCTATTACGATTATCATACCAAAAAATTTATTTACGGACCGAAAGACCATATGTCGATATGTAATTATTCGACCCATTCTAACCTTACTCATTTTTCTACCATTTAACTAATAAACCTATGGCGCCTTATGCCCAACATCCGGGGCTTATTATCACCCGCATTTCTTACCAATTTCATGGTTTAATGCCTTTGTGACTATTATCGCCATTATCGACTACTAGAACGTTTAAAACTACAATTTTCACAACTAATAGACCCGTTGGCTCATCTTGTGGACTCATCCACTTATGATGACTACCAATTGGTTCGTTTACTATACTAAGTCTATTAATTCACATACAACCATAATCAATATAATTTCAACGCAGATTTCGATTCAACAATAAGATTTATAAAACTTATCAACAACTCACTTAATGTAACCAATCAAGTTAAGTACCTTCAAAGTAGGCCTTTTAAACGTGGTTCGCCACCCACTTGTCCGCTTGACGCTCCTGCGCCCGTTCCTATAGAGTTCATTTATCATATGTTTAGAACTCTCTTCAAATCATAATTCGCATAATACACCAAACATCATGATTATGCGTTTAAACTTGGAATTTCAGTTTTAAGCCTTCATAGAGGCATTTCAAGAAACACTTCATGAGCAGATTTTTACATGATTAAACATCACATCTCTAGTTTATCATTTAGCCCTAATTTCACATAAATCAACCATTTTACATGATTGTTAGCTTCTAATTTCTGAAATCACTTCAAAATTGTCAAATTACACTAGAACAACACCCAATATCCTAGTGTTCATCAATTTACACATAACCCGTTAATCACCTACAATGGTGTTCGTAATCTTCACTAAAATTTAACACGATTTCAACTTGTATTTGCCTAGGGTTTGTCCTTAGACACTATAGTTGTTCCTAGATCATCATAAGACACACATGCAACTATAATTTCAGATTTTCCCAATTACATGAGAAATTCAAGTTGAGGGTTTTCATGAAATTTTACATACCTTGTAATCCTCTTGTGATGAGGATCAGTAATTTATGCCTTAATTTCGATTTCAACTCGGATTAAACCTTCAATTTGCAAGATTATTGAAGTTTTAGGGTTTTGGAAGAGTGGGGATCGCCCCTGCCTTGCTTATACGACCAGACACCTCCTTTTGGGGGTGTTTGGTTTGTTTTATTTGTTTATTAACAATTAAGTTTCAATTGTTACAACTTCAGCCCCTCCACTTTGATCAATATTTAATTTAGTTGCTTTTAACCCTACTTTAAGTTATTTCTAGACTTGTAACTAACTAGGTTAAAATTCCTAGTTAGTAAATTCTCGCTTATTTATACTTTATAATTATATTATAAAGTTTTATATTTTCGGGGTGTTACAAGTCCACCCCCCTTAAAAGGGTTTCGTCCCCGAAACCAAAGTACGTACCAAATAATGTAGGGTGGAGACGTCGCATCTCCTCTTCGGACTCCCACGTAGTGTCCGAACCTTTCCTATGCTCCCATTTGACCTTGACTTGATTAATCACCTTGTTCCTCAAACTTTTCTCTTTACGATCTAAAATCGCAATTGGTTTTACTACATAGTTGAGGCTGTTATCCACCTCGATATCATCGTAGTGGATACGAGCAGTTTCGTCGGCCAAACATTTTCGGAGATGTGACACGTGGAATGTGCTATGAATCCCACTCAACTCCTCGGGTAATTCGAGACGATAGGCTACCTTACCAACCCGTTCAGTGATTCTGAATGGCCCAATAAATCTCGGGCTTAGTTTTCCCCTTTTTCTGAATCTAATAATGCCTTTCCATGGGGAAACTTTTAGCATAACCATGTCGCCAACCTGAAATTCAATTGGCGTATTTCTTTTATCCGCATACGCCTTTTGCCTGTCTTGAGCCGCTTTCAAGTGTGCCCGAACCATGTCAATTTTCTCATTCGTAGCTCGGATTATATCAGTAGGTGCTAGCCCTCGTGGACCCACTTCTCCCCAACATACCGGAGTTCGACATTTTCTGCCATATAGCAGTTCATACGGGGCCATCTTAATGCTCGCGTGATAGTTGTTGTTATATGAAAATTCGACCAAGGGTAGATAGACATCCCAACTACCCCCGAAGTCAATAATGCAAGCCCGCAGCATATCTCCCAACGTTTGTATTGTTCTTTCACTCTGCCCATCCGTTTGTGGATGGTAGGCAGTGCTAATGAACAATTTAGTTCCCATTTGTTCTTGAAATTCACGCCAAAAATTCGAAGTAAACCGAGTATCTCTGTCTGACACAATGGATATCGGTACCCCATGCCGTGCTATGATTTCATTGGTGTACACCTCCGACATCTTTTCGGATGTATAAGTCTCACGAATTGGAATGAAGTGAGCGCTTTTCGTCAGTCTATCTACAACTACCCATATAGCATCAAACCCGCGGTTAGTTTTGGGCAATTTGGTCAACAAATCCATGGTGATTTTTTCCCATTTCCAAACCGGAATTTCCAACGGTTGAAGTCTACCGTATGGTTTTTGGTGCTCCACCTTGACTTGTAAACATGTCAAGCATTTTTCTACGTTCTTCACCACACCTCTTTTCATCCCGGGCCACCAATAGTTTTGTTTTAAATCATTGTACATTTTGGTCGCTCCCGGATGAATTGAATATCGAGATTTATGAGCTTCATCAAGTAGAAGCACCTTCACTCCACAAGTATTTGGAACCCATATCCTCCCGAATCGAGTCTTCAACCCGTTATTCCCATCCGTCAAATCTTTCAACTGACCGATTATTCTTTCCTTCTTCCAATTCTCCTCTTTTACTGCTTCTAATTGCGCCTATCGAATACGTTCAAGTATACCCGAGGTCACCACGAGCTGCATCGACCTTACTCGTATTGGGACATAGCCGCTTTTCTGCTCAGAGCATCCGCTACCACATTTGCCTTTCCGGGGTGGTAATGTGTTTCACAGTCGAAATCTTTCACCGTTTCTAACCATCGCCTTTGTCGCATATTTAACTCCTTCTGATCGAAGAAGTATTTTAAGCTCTTGTGATCGGTGTATATGGTGCACTTTACCCCGTATAGGTAGTGCCTCCATATTTTTAAGGCAAATACCACCGCAGCCAATTCAAGATCGTGCGTGGGATATTTCTTCTCGTGTATCTTCAATTGTCTCGAGGCATAAGCTATAACTTTGCCCCGTTGCATTAAAACGCATCCGAGCCCCGATAGTGAAGCATCCGAATAAACCACCATATCTTCGACTCCGTCCGGCAATGTCAGTACCGGAGCTTGAGTTAACTTTTCTTTTAGCGTTTGAAACGATTTTTCTTGATCGACACCCCAAATGAACTTTTCTTTCTTTTGGGTTAGCTTTGTTAGCGGTGACGCAATCTTGGAAAAATCTTGAATGAATCTTCTATAGTATCCCGCAAGCCCCAAAAAGCTTCTAATTTCCGAAGGGTTCTTCGGAGGATTCCATTTTGACACAGCCTCGATCTTGGACGGATCCACCAATACTCCGTCGGCACTTATGACGTGGCCAAGAAATTGTACCTCTCGTAACCAAAAGGCACACTTAGAGAATTTCGCATACAGCCTTTCTCGTATAAGTGTCTCTAACACTTCTTGTAAGTGGTGTGCGTGTTCAGCTTCACTTTTCGAATACACCAAGATATCATCGATAAACACGATGACCGACTTATCCAACATTGGCTTGCAAATCCGGTTCATGAGGTCCATGAAAGCCGCGGGTGCATTTGTTAGCCCAAATGACATCACGAGGAATTTGTAATGTCCGTATCTCGTGCGGAAGGCCGTCTCAGGCACATCTTCTTCCTTGACCTTTAGTTGGTGATACCCAGATCTAAGGTCAATTTTTGAAAACCAGTTCGCACCTTGTAATTGGTCGAATAAATCGCCTATCCTCGGAAGCGGGTATCGGTTCTTTACCGTGAGTTTGTTTAACTCCCGGTAATCGATACACATACGCATGCTCCCGTCTTTCTTTCTCACAAACAATACAGGTGCGCCCCAAGGAGACACACTCGGCCTTATGAATCCCTTGTCAAGCAGGTCTTGAATTTGGGACATCAACTCTTGTAATTCCGACGGTGCGAGTCGGTATGGGGCTTTTGCTACGGGTTTTGCACCCGGAATCAATTCGATCCCGAACTCTACTTCCCGCTCAGGCGGTATCCCCGGTAAATCCTCCGGAAACACATCTCCATAATCTCGTACTACCGGTACATCTTCAATCTTCCGTGATTCTTTCTCGGGCTCATTTGCGTATATCATGAACGCCTTGCGTCCTCGCTTCATAAGTTTGTGAGCTTTCAACATTGAGCACACTATGGGGTTACCTCCTTTTTCACCATAAATGGTAACGTGTTTCCCGCTCGGAGATGTTAGTTTTATCTCTTTACGAAAACACACGACTTTTGCATGGTGCTGGGCTAGCCAATCCATCCCAACGACTACTTGAAATTCCCCCATTGACATCGGAATTAGGTCTATCAAGTATTCCTCATCGTCGATGCTTAATTTGCAGGCTCGACAAACATCACAAACTATAAAACTTTTGTTGTCCCCTATTTCAACTTCTAAGGGCACAGGTAATTTCGTTAATACAAATGAAGGATGTCGAATAAATCCATGCGAAATGAAGGATTTATTCGCACTCGTATCAAACAATACACGTGCTGGAATTGAGTTAATTGTGAATATACCTGAAACCACATCGGGTTCTGTCTTCGCTTCAGCCGCGGTAAGTTGGAAGGACCTAGCCTTCGCTTTGGGAGCTTCTGTTGGAGATTCTTTAACATCTCTCTTTCCAACTAAGTCCGGACATTCAGACTTTTTGTGGCCGGGTTGATAACATTTGTAGCAAACAGAGACTTTTCCCTGGCTTAGCGAGGCCGTGTGCCCCGTCTTATTACATATGGGGCATGGCTTGTCTTTAAACCGACATTCCCCTTTGTGTCCCTTCCCGCACACTTTACAACTTGGCGACCCACCTTTAGCATCCACCTTCTTTCCCGATTCTCCAGTTCGGGCTTTCTTTGTAGGGCTTGGATTCACATCATGTGCCCTTCGCTCACCTCTTTCGACTTGTTTCTTCAACTCGATTTCCCGTTCCCGAGCAACGTTAATGATTTCGGTAAGGGTCTCGTATTTTGAAGGAGTCATAAACTCCCTATATTCAGCGCTCAACATATTGTAGTAGTAGTATATTTTCTGTTCTTCGTTCGTCACCAACTCACTACTAAACTTCATCTTATCCATAAACATCGCCGTGATCTTGTCTATGGTTTCACCCTTATGCCTAAGTTGCATGAACTCTTCCTTGATTTTATTAATGACCGCTTTGGGACTATGATGTTTAAGAAATGGTGTCTTAAACTCTTCCCATAACATGGTCCTTGCCGCTTCGGCCCCTATTTCATTCTTTTTGTTATCCCACCAATCCTTGGCTTGTCCTCTTAACTGACCCGTTCCGTAAGCAACGAAATCGCTTTCGTCGCAATGGGTCCTTTCAAACACCCCTTCAATGTCGCCCAACCATCTTTGGCAAATTATCGGGTCGACTTCCCCGTTATAGATTGGCAGTTTACACGCCATGAATTCCTTATATGAGCACCCTTTACGTTCTCCAGTTTTGTCTTTCATAAGGTTGACCGTATCCTCCAACCTTTTAACTCGTTCTTCTATGAGTGACAACACCGTACCTTGAATCTTGTCTATAAACCCGGATAGACTGCTTTCAATTGCCTTTCCTACTTCCTCGGCAATTATTTCTTTCATTTGTTCGGTGCTTGTCGGCACCGGATCATTATTGCTCCCTTTCGACATCTTGAAACTGAAATGTTTACATCAAACGTTAAACATTTCATTCATGACATTGCTTTGTTTGTTTCGGTTTAGCCAAGTTCCTAACTTGCTTTAACCGTTCACATTTAATGCACTTTCCGGGTTTGAGTGTGTTAGCACGCTCTTCCCATGCATAACAATTCGTTTCTTATTCCTTACATAAGACATAATCTACTAACATAATAAGTTAATTCTTACTAGACGATCGATCAAGCTTGAACCGAACACTTTGTTAACAACCTTAAGCTCTGATTACCAACTTTTAACACCCTTAAAATTTTCACTAGATTTTAATAATAGATTATACCATTTCAATTAAAATATTAATTAAGTAACATAACTTTCATTAACGGAGTTCATAAGTAACGTCAACCTTAGTCAACTAATGACTAAGTTAAAACATTTCAAAAGTTGTTTAACAAGTGTTTACAACCCATACACAAAGACTACTAAAGATTTAAAACATTGCGGAAGCTTCAAAATGTAGTGTTCGGTTCTTCATCATTGCTTGATCGCCATCCGGATAGTTCCCACTTTTACCTAAGGTCATAACAACCCAAAATGTTAGTTTTGACCATGAATTGGATTATACAAACAAGTTCTAGCATCAAAACATGAAAAACAAAATAAATTTTTGAAAGTTGCCCTGCCGCGTGTCGCGGCAGGTTCCGATCACTCTGTCGCATGGCGCGGCGGGCGTCGCGTGTCGCGGCACAATTTTGGTCATCTTCCGCGTGGCGCGGGGGATCGGGTTTTCCAGCAGCTCATGTTTATTGAGCTGCATATTCTGCCAGCTCCGGAAAACTCAGATTTCAACTTCAAATGTGCATAACTTTTGACTCGTAAGTCCGTTTTAGGTGATTCTTTTTCCTATACGTCTGTAAATTCATTACCGACGTGCCTATTACGATTATTATACCAAAAAAATTATTTACGGACCGAAAGACCATATGTCGATATGTAATTATTCGACCCATTCTAACCTTACTCATTTTTCTACCATTTAACTAATAAACCTATGGCGCCTTATGCCCAAAATCCGGGGCTTATTATCACCCGCATTTCTTACCAATTTCATGGTTTAATGCCTTTGTTACTATTATCGCCATTATCGACTACTAGAACGTTTAAAACTACAATTTTCACAACTAATAGACCCGTTGGCTCATCTTGTGGAATCATCCACTTATGATGACTACCAATTGGTTCGTTTACTATACTAAGTCTATTAATTCACATACAACCATAATCAATATAATTTCAACGCAGATTTCGATTCAACAATAAGATTTATAAAACTTATCAACAACTCACTTAATGTAACCAATCAAGTTAAGTACCTTCAAAGTAGGCCTTTTAAACGTGGTTCGCCACCCGCTTGTCCGCTTGACGCTCCTGCGCCCATTCCTATAGAGTTCATTTATCATATGTTTAGAACTCTCTTCAGACGCCCCCGCTTGCGGTATGCACATATAATGTATATATGTGTGGGCCATCGGGGGGCAAAAGTAAAAGTGCACTAATTTTAACGTTATTTTACTAATTTCATGAAAATAACGTTAAAAGTGGAGGACGGTTAATCATGCATCATGTGGTGGCGTTGATAGCTGAAAGACAAAAGGGTACATGCACTAATCGGTCTTTGTCCCGATTGCCGAGTGTTATGTGCCTTATGTCCAAGGCTTGATGCAAAACTACTATCGAGCCGGGGGTCTCACTGGAAGCAGCCTCTCTATTCCTACAGGGTAGAGGTAAGGCTGTCTACATCTTACCCTCCTCAGACCCTACCTTTGCTTTGCTATTGGTGGGATTTACTGAGTATGATGATGATGATGATTAGAACTCTCTTCAAATCATCATTCGCATAATACACCAAACATCATGATTATGCGTTTAAACTTGGAACTTCAGTTTTAAGCCTTCATAGAGGCATTTCAACAAACACTTCATGAGCAGATTTTTACATGATTAAACATCACATCTCTAGTTTATCATTTAGCCCTAATTTCACATAAATCAACCATTTTACATGATTGTTAGCTTCTAATTTCTGAAATCACTTCAAAATTGTCAAATTACACTAGAACAACACCCAATATCCTAGTATTCATCAATTTACACATAACCCGTTAATCACCTACAATGGTGTTCGTAATCTTCACTAAAATTTAACACGATTTCAACTTGTATTTGCCTAGGGTTTGTCCTTAGACACTATAGTTGTTCCTAGATCATCATAAGACACACATGCAACTATAATTTCAGATTTTCCCAATTACATGAGAAATTTAAGTTGAGGGTTTTCATGAAATTTTACATACCTTGTAATCCTCTTGTGATGAGGATCGGTAATTTATGCCTTAATTTCAATTTCAACTCGGATTAAACCTTCAATTTGCAAGATTATTGAAGTTTTAGGGTTTTGGAAGAGTGGGGATCGCCCCTGCCTTGCTTATACGACCAGACACCTCCTTTTGGGGGTGCTTGGTTTGTTTTATTTGTTTATTAACAATTAAGTTTCAATTGTTACAACTTCAGCCCCTCCACTTTGATCAATATTTAATTTAGTTGCTTTTAACCCTGCTTTAAGTTATTTCTAGACTTGTAACTAACTAGGTTAAAATTCCTAGTTAGTAAATTCTCGCTTGTTTATACTTTATAATTATATTATAAAGTTTTATATTTTCGGGGTGTTACAGAAGGAAACTTTCAGTGTGGAACAACTAGCTAAATTATATGTAAATAAAATAGTTTCATTACATGGAATTCCTCTATCAATTGTTTCTGACAGAGATAGTCGTTTTACCTCTCATTTTTGGACAAGTTTCCAAAACGCCATGGGAACCAAGTTGAATCTAAGCACCGCTTATCATCCTCAAACGGACGGACAAACCGAAAGGACAATTCAGACATTGGAAGACATGCTTAGAGCTTGTGTAATTGATTTCGGAGGTAATTAGGACGATCATTTACCATTGATAGAATTTTCTTATAATAACAGTTATCACACAAGTATCAATGCTGCACCATTCGAAGCGCTTTATGGATGAAAGTGCCGAACGCCAGTCTGTTGGGCAGAAATTGGAGAAAAGCAACTATCTGGGCCAGAGATAGTACAAGAAACAACAGACAAAATCATTCAAGTTAAGGAACGACTGAAAGCAGCACGTGACCGACAAAAGAGTTATGCTGACAACCGACGTAAGCCCATGGAATTTCAGGTCGGAGATAAAGTGTTATTGAAAGTCTCTCCTTGGAAAGGAGTGGTAAGATTCATCAAAAGAGGAAAGCTAAGCCCCAGGTATGTTGGACCTTTTAAGATTATTAGAAGAATAGAACCTGTAGCCTATCAGCTACAACTGCCAGAGGAAATGGCAGGAATACATGATGTATTTCATGTATCTAATCTCAAGAAGTGTTTGGCTGATGAATCACTTGTAGTACCTCTTAAGGATATAGAAGTAAATGAACAGTTAAAGTTTGTAGAGAAGCCTCTACAAATTGAAGACAGGAAAGTTAAGAACCTCAAGCACAAGAGATTAGTTCTGGTCAAAGTGAAGTGGGACTCCAAAAGAGGACCAGAATACATATGGGAGCTTGAATCAGAAAAGCAAAGGAAATATCCACACTTGTTCTAGTAGATCTCGAGGACGAGTTCTAAAACAAGGTGGGGAGGATATAACAACCATCCCGAATATTTTCTGACACCCTAATATATTTTAAAATATCCCTATATGTCTCAAAATATACCCCGTATGTGAAAACCGAGCCCAAAATACGATATATCATTAAAAATAAAATAAAAATCAAATTTTTATGTCGCTCGCGGGCCGCGTAGACCCCTTAAGGATCTTACGCGCGGCGCGACAGCTCCAAACTCAGACGAAACCCTAGAGCGCCACGTGTCATCATCGTGTCACCCCTAAACCCAACGAATCAGCAACCCTAGCCCCTATTACTCTACTACACGGGCCGCGTAGACCTTGGTCTCACCTTACGCGGGCCACGAGAAACTCGATTTCAGCCCCTATATAATGGGAGCTCGGGCCTTCAAACAAATTCGCTCATCTCTCGACTTTCTCGCTCGAAATTCTTAATAGTAGGCATAATCTCGGGTATAATACCCCCTAATTAACGAAGTTCTGCTCTGTTGTAAGTATTATAACCCCGGTTACGTATTAGATACGATGCCCGATTGATCCAGGGTTCCGTAACGGCTGTCGAGGTTCTGCCCGACGTAGTCGTTGGAATGCTGTCTCGGGGAGGGTATTACTAATGTAAATATTAAGGGTTATTATACTAACACGTGTGCATTTGTGTAAATTATAGATAATCACCAGGAAACCCACAGAAAACCTAAGACAGCAATGTGAGTAGTCTCCTTTTTGTAAACTGTTTTTACAAAACCTTAATTATTTTAAAATGTGATTAAGCAGTGATTGATTCTTTGTAATTCTTCAATGTCTGCCGGTATGTTGGGGTTTTGTATACAAAATGTGGAACACGTTACCATTGGACAACGAGTTAGCCAATGTGTAATATGACCCACCAATCAGGATTGACAGTACTGAATGAGTAATTGTGTAGAAATAAACAATGTGATAGCTCTCAATACTGTTAATGGATAAAACTCTTCTTGATTAAACTGGGATTCACTCACCAGTATTTCCCACTGACAAAATGTTTTTAAAATGCGTTTCAGTTAACAAAATGTGAAAGCCAACTAGAAGTCAGCTGGACAGCACTGAAGGCTTGGAAAAAGTGACTATAAAAGTTACCTAAATAAAAGAAGATGTTTTATTCAATAAAATGGGGATTTTCCCTATGAAAATTTTGTAATAACAATTTGGGTTTTATCCCAATATGTTTAATATTATAAAAGTGTGGTATTTACTCTGATAAATATTTCCTAACTACGATCCTGATAAATTTCCGCTACCAAAATGATAAACAAATGATACCACCAAAACTGGTCTCGCGGCCGCCCGTTCCCGGGACAAATAGGGGACAGGGGTTGCGACAATAACAAACCAATATTTAATCTCCTACGAAAGAAGGTTTCACATGCCTGCCTAGACTTGATATCCGCCGAAGTAACTGAAATAGAAAAATAAAAGTTATCTAACGGTACATGCGCGTGCCGTTTGTATACAAGCTGTGGGTTGCCGTGCGCGTGTCGGTTGGAATCGTATATAACGAATGGTAATACATTATTCGACCAACCACATTTTATAATCATAGCATTTCATCACGCAAAATCTTATTGACGTTTTATGTTGTTTGTTGATATGTTTCTGTCACGGCCCCCGACTCGGTTTTACCCGTTTCAGGAGCGGCGGGACAGAAACCCGTGGTATTGTTTATTTTGGCAGCGGAAATTTTAACAGGATCTTTTAAAACTGAAAATGCCCAATTATTTTACTTCACATTTTGGGACAAACCCCATAATTTACAATAAGGGTAATTTCACTGGGAAATCCATGTTTTACAAAAACATGTTTATTTATTTTATTTACTGAGCCACATTCTTCAAGCTGGTGTGTTTCCCTATGCAAAACTATGAATTTGAGCAGTAGGTTTCGTCTTTTGAAAAGTTTTTCGAACACAGATGAACTGCTCATGCAAAATCAATTTATAGCAGAAAATTGGGTTTTACGCGGCCCGCGTAACCCCTCACAACATCTTACACGGCCCGCGAGGGCCACCTATTCTACGATTAGGGCTAGCGTGTCACGCGTAGGTCCGCCACGCGTCTGACACGTGGCCTGAACGCTTATCCGGTCAAATCACCTATCTTTCACGGCCCGCATAAGCTTGGCTTAAGGCTTACGCGCCCTGTGAGCGACCCAAAATTTTTTATTTCCTTGATTTCCATCAAGGATTGTGGTTTTAGGGGTCCGGGTTCCTACTTACGGGTCGTTTTGGGACATTTTTGCAGGTCCTTACATCCTCCCCACCTTATTTAAAATCTCGTCCTCGAGATTTACCGGAATAAGTGAGGATATTTTCGCTTCATTTCTGATTCCAGTTCCCACGTGTACTCAGGTCCTCTTTTCGAATCCCATTTGACTTTAACCAGCACCAATATCTTGTGTTTGAGAAACTTGATCTTTCTATCTTCTATTTGGAGTGGTTTCTCAACAAATTTCAACTTTTCGTTTACCTCTATGTCTTGAAGAGGTACTAACAGGGACTCGTCAGATAAACATTTCTTGAGGTTGGATATATGAAATACGTCGTGTACTCCAGCTAGTTCTTCTGGTAGTTGTAGGTGATAGGCGACTGGCCCTATGCGTTGGATCACTGGGAATGGTCCTATGTACCTTGGATTTAGCTTTCCTTTCTTACCGAACCGAACTACTCCTTTCCAAGGAGAAACTTTCAAAAGTACCTTGTCCCCAACTTGGAATTCCAACGGCTTGCGTCGATTGTCTGCATAACTCTTTTGACGATCCTGAGTTGTTTTCAGTCTTTCCTTGATCTGAGTTATCTTGTCGGTGGTTTCTTGTACAATCTCAGGACCTGATAATTGGCTTTCTCCTATTTCTGCCCTACAAACTAGAGTTCTACACTTTCGTCCATACAGTGCTTCGAACGGGGTAGCTTCAATGCTTGCATGATAACTATTATTATAGGAGAATTCGATTAAGGGTAGGTGGTTATCCCAGTGTCAACCAAAATCTATCACACATGCCCTGAGCATGTCTTCCAGGGTTTGAATCATTCTTTCACTTTGTCCGTCTGTTTGGGGATGATAAGCAGTACTTAAATTCAGTCGGGTCCCCATTGCTTTTTGGAAACTTGTCCAGAAATGTGAAGTGAAACGACTATCCCTATCCGATATAATGGAGATTGGAACTCCATGTAAGGATACTACCTCGTCTACATATAACTTTGCTAATCTTTCCATGCTAAAGGTTTCCTTCATAGGCAGAAAATGAGCTGATTTGGTTAATCGATCCACAATTACCCAAATCGCATTGTTACCTTTTCTGGTTTTGGGAAATTTAGTAACAAAGTCCATTGTTATGAGTTCCCATTTCCATACTGGCATTTCTAATTGCTGAAGTAAACCTGAAGGTTTCTGGTGTTCTGCTTTAACTTGCGAACAAGTTAGACACTTAGATACATATCTAGCTATGTCCTTTTTCATTCCTATCCACCAGAAGTTATTTCTTAAATCTTGGTACATCTTATTATTTCCAGGGTGCATGGTATATATAGATTTATGGGCTTCCTCTAAAATCTTGTCTCTTAAATTTCCTTGCTTAGTTACCTAAATTCTTTTCTGGTGGAATCTCCAAATTCCATCTGTCCCTTGCTCTAATTCTTTTATTCTTCCTTTCATTCCTTCAGCATCATCCTTGATTGCTGTTTCTTGCATGTTCTTCAGTTGTTCCATTATATCTAACTATAGATTTAGTCTAAGAGCACGAATTCGTCTTTGTTTTTCATGATACTTACGACTTAGGGCATCTGCAACTACATTTGCTTTTCCTTCGTGATATTGAATATCACAGTCGTAGTCACTTAGAATTTCCATCCATCTTCTTTGCCTCATGTTTAATTCTTTTTGCCCAAATATATACCTTAATCTCTTATGATCTGTATAAACTGTAAACTTACTTCCGTACAGATAGTGTCTCCAAATCTTAAGGGCAAAAATTATTGCTCCTAATTCTAAGTCGTGAGTCGTATAATTCTCCTCGTGCTTTTTCAATTGTCATGAGGCATATATAATTACCTTTTTGCGTTGCATCAACACACATCCTAATCCTAGCTTAGAAGCGTCACAGTAACTTCAAAATCTTCTGTTCCTTCTGTCAAGGCTATAATTGGAGTATTCGTTAACCCTTGCTTTAAAATCTTTAAAGCCTCTTCTTGCCTAGGTCCCCATTCAAACTTAACTGTTTTACAGGTTAGCTTAGTTAATGGTATTGATATCTTAGAGAAATCCTTAATGAAGCGCCTATAGTACCCAACTAATCCTAGAAAACTTCTAACTTCCGTAGCTGATTGCGGGACCTTCCATTTGGTGATTGCTTCTATCTTGGAAGGATCTGCGTGAATACCTTCGTGATTCACCATATGTCCTAAAAATTGCACTTCCTGCAGCCAAAATTCACAGTTCGAGAATTTGGCATAAAGCTTCTCTTTCTTTAACAGAGTTAAGAGTGCTCGTAGATGCTCACAATGCTCGTCCTGACTTTTGGAATAAATAAGTATATCGTCGATGAAGACAATTACAAATTTATCCAAGTATGGCTTACAGATTCTATTCATCATATCCATAAATGCTGCAGGAGCATTTGTTAACCCAAATGGCATGACTGTAAACTCGTAGTGACCATACCTAGTTCGGAAAGCGGTTTTAGGTATGTCTTCTTCTTGTACCTTTAACTGGTGATATCCGGAGCGTAAATCTATTTTAGAAAAGTATCTAGCTCCTTGAAGTTGATCAAAAAGATCATCAATCCTAGGTAATGGGTATCGATTCTTAATTGTAACCTTATTCAGTTCCCTATAATCGATACACATTCGCATTGAACCATCTTTCTTTTTCACAAACAACACTGGTGCTCCCCAAGGGGATGAACTAGGTTGAATGAATCCTTTACTTAGCAATTCGTCTAATTGCTTTTTCAGTTCTAACATTTCAGAGGGTGCTAACCGATAGGGTGCCTTAGCTATTGGTGTTGTTCTAGGAATTAGATGAATTCTAAACTCTACTTCCCTATCTGGTGGTAATCCTGGTAGCTCTTCTGGGAATACATCCGGGTATTCTGATATTACAGGAATTTCTTTAAGTTCCTTACTTTTAGTGTTAATGATTACTGAAATCATATACACTATTCCTTGTATTCGCTCATAACTAGCAACTTTCATTACTGAAATGAACTTTAATGGTTTGCGCGGCTTATCTCCTGTAATCATAATTACTTCTCCTGCGGGTGTATGAATTTCTATGGAATTCTTATCACAGAGGATTCGAGCATGGTTGGCTACTAACCAATCCATTCCTAACACGACATCAAATCCGGCTAAATTCATAGGTAGCAGGTTTGCAGAAAATTTGTGGCCTGAAAGTTCTATCTTCCCTTCCTGAAGAACCTTATCTATATTAACAGAATTACCGTATGCTGTTTCTATCGTATAAATATGCCTAAGTGTGGTTAAAGGTAGCTTAAGAGCTTGGCAGAATGAAGTATTTATAAAACTTTGGTTTGCACCAGAGTCGAATAATACTCTCGCATAAACGTCGTGAACTAGGAACGTACCCGCTATCACGTCCGGAATCAGATCTGCTTCCTGGGTTGTCAGTTGAAAGGCTCTTGCGTTCTTCTTATTTGTTCCTTCAGCAGGTTTGGTCTTGTTGTCAGCTGGTTTGACCAGTTTAGGGCAATCTGGTCTAAAATGTCCAGCTTCTCCACAGTTGAAGCAAATAGTTGATTTCTTTCTTCTGCATTCTTCTTCTTGGTGCCCTGGAATTTTGCAGAAATTACAGTACCCTTTACATTTT
This sequence comes from Helianthus tuberosus, assembly GCA_030545235.1. Taxonomy (NCBI): domain Eukaryota; kingdom Viridiplantae; phylum Streptophyta; class Magnoliopsida; order Asterales; family Asteraceae; genus Helianthus; species Helianthus tuberosus. The sequence continues at coordinate 20,238,691 of CM060405.1, forward strand.
CCAAAATGCTTTATTTTACAGGTACTGCAAAATGGAGCAGTGGAGGATTGCCCAGTTCCTCTTTTCTTGACGTTACTACTAGTATTACCCCCATGAAATCCTTGGGTAATCTTTTGGGCTAATTCTTTCTTCCGGTTTTCTTCCCTCGTACGTATCAGCCCGTCGGTTAAGGTGTTGGCCAACTCCACCGCATCATCAATGGTGCGGGGTCTTGCAACTTTAACAATATCACGAATCTCGCTAATTAAACCCCAAATGTAGCGAGAAATAAGTACCGGTTCTGGCGAAGCCAGAGTTGGTACAATTCGAGCATACTCGAAGAACTTCGAAGTGTACCCTCGACAGTCAACATCTACCATTCGGTGGCTCAGGAACTTATTGGACATTCGTTCTTTTTCATATTCGGGGCAAAATTTCATTTCCACCAATTGCTTAAATTCTTCCCAATTCATAGCGTAAGCCATGTCACTACCTTTGGCCTGTAATACCATATTCCACCATTCTAATGTCTCTTCCTTGAAAAGTTGAGAAGCATACATGACCTTATCCTCCTCGGCACATTTACTTATTTTAATTACTGCCTCGGTCTTTTCCAACCAATGCAGTGCAGGAGTCGCCCCTACATTGCCTGCAAATTCAACAGGTTTACAGGCAAGAAATTCTTTATAAGTGCAACCAGGTGTTGCAACTTTCATTTTCTTAAGTATTGGGGCTTGAATTACGTTGTTGTCATTATTGCCGCCTCCGTTAGCACTGTTACTGAAATTATCATCGCGTGTGCGTTTACTGGGGTTGGCTTACGAAGGCTCAACAGGGCTTTTAACAGCAGCGACGATTGCTGGGATAGCATTTGCTATTCCCTGGGCAACAATATTTTCTATATCTTGCCAATTAAGAAAGTGATCCTCATTGTTTTGCTCAGATTGGTTAACTTCGTTAACTGGCTCATTAACAGCGTGTTCCATCTGATAATTAACAATATATATAAATTATTGGCATAAAATAAATAACAACCAAACATAATAAAGCAATCACACATAATCATGTCAACAAGTATAGCCAAAATTGTCGATTTGCGACTTTCATATTTTTATATATATTAGTATGCATCGATACACACCAGTTATATTACAAAAGTTTTATTTGAGTTATTTTACATGTTTATATTTTTATTATTTATTATTATTTTATTATTATTATTAAACATGCAACCACAGTTAACCGGCCTTTCAGAAACGACGCTCCCTCTCGTTGTATTTCCATGTGATTTTCTCCCCCACATCCCTAATTCTATTCCCTGCCTCCACCAGTTCCTCGCCATAGTGACGGAGTTCAGCCAAGTTTTCTGTGCTCATAGGTGGGTTTGGTGCAGGCTCAGTGTCAAATTGGGGAAAATAGATCTTGGGGTTATTCATGAAATTCTGAAACTGCCAGTCATTTGTCCACCATTCCTCCAATTCTCCGGGTAGAATTCGGGGGGTTGACAATAGGATCTGGGATAGCAGGTTCCAAATTAACTGGGAGTTGTGATTCAGCGGGGTAACTGAAGTGGTTTTCATCGGCAGGTCCGATGAGGTCACAATTCGCCAGTTTGCGATCCAGTTCTTCCCATGGTGGCATTTCCTAGGCTTGCCCGGAACTTTGCCCTATCTCCTTTCCTTTCCCTTTATCCTTCGGATCCTCAGTCTTTTTAACCTTCTATGCAGCTGGCTTCTTCTTACGCCCATGTTTCCAGTCCAAGATTCTCCTCCTCTTTTTCGGCTTTGGTTTCTCCTGGGCCTGGAATGTTAGTGGTTCTTCCGTATCTGCCTGGTAGCCAGATGGATTTCGTGTGGTATCCATATCGGTGCTATGGATAGTAAAGTTTCGGAGTGCCTCCGACAGTTCATTCATGTTATTAGCACACATGATGAAACACACACAAATTTAAGTTAAATTTTGTTTATTGTAAATTAAATTTTCACAGAATCACAGAATGGCAATCAGAAAAATTAAGTATTTCTAAATACTTAATTGGCTTAAATCACTGGCTCTGATACCACCTTTTTCTGTCACGGCCCCCGACTCGGCAGGAGCCGCGGGACAGAAACACGTGGTATTGTTTATTTTGGCAGCGGAAATTTTAACAGGATCTTTTAAAACTGAAAATGCCTAATTATTTTATTTCATATTTTGGGACAAACCCCTTAATTTACAATAAGGGTAATTTCACTGGGAAATCCCTTTTACAAAAACATGTTTATTTATTTTATTTACTAAGCCACATTCTTCAAGCTGGTGTGCTACGCGACACTTTTTTTGATTCACAGTAAATCACCTGAAACATGTTTAAAAATATTTTATCAGCGGGGAAATACTGGCGAGTCACTCAAGTTATAAAATGACACATTAGTTATAGATTACAGCATAAGAGCGATTACAATGGCCCCTATCTTATAATTATCTGGCCCCGTATCACACCCTGGTGACGATGGTCATACCACTATTGGGTCCTTTCACCCAATAGTGATGATTATCACTGTTAAAAGTGAGAAATAATGGTAATGTGCACAATACCCCACTTGCCAGTAATTTAAGATAACCAAGACTTAATCCCTGTAACATATAACTGGAAAACCTTTAGGTATTTGTAAAATACTTTTGACAAAAGAGAATGACTCACATTGCAAGTTTAACTGGACAGAACTTTTCCTACTGATTTAGCCTTGTAACCTAGTTAAATAACAACGCACATGAAACTAGGCCAGTAACTTAATGCAACATTTACGATAAACTCACGAAATCAAAACCCTCACGACGAATGACAAAGTATAGCCTGATTTCGGGCAGCACTTAAACATCCATCGGATTGGTTTCAATCGATCGGACATTATATCGTAGCAGTGATCGAGTTAATACCCTGTACTCGTAGCAGTGTTTCCCTATGCAAAACTATGAATTTGAGCAGTAGGTTTCGTCTTTTGAAAATTTTTTCGAACACAGATGAACTGCTCATGCAAAATCAATTTATAGCAGAAAATTGTGTAAGGACCTTCAAAAATGTCCCAAAACGACCCGTAAGTGAAAACCCGGACCCCTGAAACCCTACTGTGCATGAAAAATCAAGAAATCAAGGTTTTTGGGTTTTAGGCGGGCCGCGTAAGCCATAAGAGAAACTTACGCGAGCTGCGTCAAAGCTCTGTTGACCGGATAAGCGTTCCTGGTCCACGTGTCACACACGTGGCATGCCTACCGATGACACGCTAGCCCTAGTCTACGTTTAGGAGGCCCTCGCGGGCCGCGTAAGATCAAGAGGAGGCTTACGCGGGCCGCGTAAACCTCCAATTTTTTCTATAAATTGCTTGGATCATGAGCAGTTCTGTGGTGTCGAAAACTTTTCTCAAAAACGAAGATACACTGCTCAAATTCGAAATTTAAGATACCAAGGCGCTGCTACGATACAGGGTATTAACTCGATCGCTGCTACGATTCAATGTCCGATCGATTGAAACTATCCGATGGATGTTTAAGTGCTGCCCAAATTAGGGCTATACTTTGTCATTCGTCGTGAATTCGATGGATGTTTAAGTATTGCGCTTTGTCATTCGTTGTGAGGGTTTTAATCTCGTGAGTTATCGTAAATGCTGTATTAGTTACTGACCTAGTTCATGTGCATTGTTATTTAAATTAGGTTACAAGGCTAATCAGTAGGCTAAACTCTGCCCGTTTAAATCTGCAATGTGAGTCATTCTCTTTTTACCAATAATGTTTTACAATACTCCAAGTTATTTTCAAAGGTTATAATTACAGGGATTAAGTCATGGTTATCTTAATCACTGGCTAGTGGGGTATTGTGCACATTACTAATTTCTCACGGTTAGGCTAATAAATCCTAACAGTGATAATCATCACTACTTGGGTGAAAGGACCCAATAGTGGTATGAACATCGTCACCAGGAGGTGACACGGCGCCAGATAAAAATAAGATAGAAGCCATTGTAATCGCTCTTATGCTGTAAATTATAACTATGTGTCGTTTTATCAAATTTGAATGACTCGCCAGTATTTCTCCGCTGATAAAATATTTTAAAAACATGTTTCAGGTGACTACTGTGAACCAAGGAAAAGTGCTACGGAGCACTAACAAAGCTTGAAGTAATGGCTCAGTTAAACAAATAAACATGTTTTGTAAATCAGGGAATTTCCTTGTGAAATTCCTCTATTGTAAATTACAGGGTTTATCCTGACTTATGAAATAAGATAATCGGGCATTTCAAGTTTTAAAATATCCAGTTAAATCTTCCGCTGTCAACTCAATTAATAAATACCACGAGTTTCTGTCCCGCGGCTCCTGGACCGGGTAAACCGGGACGTGGGCCGTGACAGAAAAATGTGGTATCAGAGCCACTGACTTAAGCCAATTAAGTATTTAGAAATACTTAATTTTTCTGATTGCCATCCTGTGATTATGTGTTTTGTTTTATTTGACTATTTGTTTACAGTATGGGTAAGCAAAAACTTTCGGACATCTATCGTCAATTAGATAGTTCACCAAAAGATAAGGGAACTTCATTTCAATCAAATTCCTCAAGATACTCAGCAGATACTGAGGAAGAAATATTTGTTCATAAGGCACAGTTTGAGAAACCACTTACCATTAAGAAAAGAAGTTGGATTATTAGAAAAAATCAAGAGAAAATAAAGAAGTCACAACCAAAAGGAGTGATGAGTGATAAGGAAACTCAGGAAATAGGCAATAATCCACCAGGGGAAAATGAAGTAGATGAACAATGGGCAAATCTCTATATGTTAGCCACTACAGCAGCAAATGTTAACTTTTAAATAAGTTAAACTACCAACACCCTGACCCAGTATTAGCACCCATATCATCTATAAACCAGAAATTTTAAAGAAACTTTGCCCATTAGATAAACAACTTAGTGAGAAAAGATAGACTAAAATAAATTATCCCTAGTATATTTTAAATTTCAGTTGTAATTTGTAATAAATATATATATATATATATATATATATATATATATAAATCACAATATTTTGTTTTAATCAATCTGTTTGTATAAACGTATTAAATAATTGTAATTAATATTTAAAAATTTTAATAGCCTTTCTGTGATTATTCAATTTACAAAATTTTAACCTAGAATTTTGTGTGTTTCTTCATATCTGCTAAACAGCATGAATGAGTTGTCTGAAGCTCTTCAGAATCTCAATCTCTATTCTGTTAATGTGGAAGTTTCCAGAGACTTTACCGGTTATTGTGCCAATGTTGAGGAACCTATGGAATTTCAAGCCCAGCCTCCGGAGAAACCCAAGCCAAAGAAGAGAAGAAGAATTGTGGGCTGGAGGCGTGTGCGCAGGAGGAAACCAGCGACACGGAAAGTTATAAAGACGGAGGATCCAATAGATAAAGGCAAGGGAATAGAGATCGGAGAAAGTTCCAGGCAAGACCAGGAAATGCCATTGTGGGAGGGGTTGGATCGTAAACTGGCGGACTGTGATATCCTTAAGCCTGTCAATGAAAACCTCTTTACTTATCCTGCCGAAACCCAACTCCCAGTGAATTTGGAACCAGCCATCCCAGATCCCCTTGTCAACACTCAACCTTTAGGAGAAATGGAAGAATGGTGGACCAATGACTGGCAGTTCCAGAATCTCTTAAATAACCCTTATACCTTTTTCCCTCAGTTTGACCCAGAGCCTGCACCAAACCCACCAATAAGCAATGAGAATTTGGCTGAACTCCGCCATTTTGGCGAGGAGCTGGTGGATGCAGGGAATCGAATCCGGGAGGTGGGAGAACAGATCTCTAGGAAGTACGACGAGAGGGAACGTCACTACTGAGATGCCAGCCAATGGTGTGGTTGTGGTTTTATAATAACAAAATAATAATAATAATAATAGTAGTAAAAATATACTCCTGTAAAATAACTTAAAAATAAAACTTTTGTAAGATAACGGGTGTGTACAGAAGCATATTATAATATATAAAAATGGAACTCGAACAAATCGACAATTTTGGCTATACGTGTTGACGTGATTATATGCAATTATTTTGATATGTTTGATTGTTAATTATTTTCTGCTAATCATTTATATAAATTAATTACCAGATGGAACACGCTGGTAATGAACCCGTTAATGAAGTTAATCAATCTGAGCAAAACAATGAAGATCAATTTCTGAATAGGCAAGATATCGAGAATATCGTTGCTCAGGGAATAGCCAATGCTATTCCAGCAATCCTTGCTGCTGCTCGAAATCCAGTTGAACCTCAACAAATTATTCCTAGCAAATGTACACACGGCGATAATTTTAGTAATAGTGTAAATGGATGCAGCAACAATACTAATAACAATAACGATGGGATGCAAGCCCCACTCCTTAAGAAAATGAAAGCTGCAACGCCTGCTTACACTTACAAGGAGTTTCTTGCGTGTAAACCGGTTGAATTTGCAGGCAACGAAGGGGCGACTGCTGCACTGCGTTGGTTAGAGAAAACCGAGGCGGTAATTAAAATAAGTAAATGAGCAAAGGAAGACAAGGTCATGTACGCGTCGCATCTTTTTAAAGAAGGGGCGCTAGAACGGTGGAATACGGTACTTCAAGCCAAGGGAAGCGATGTAGCCTATGCCATAAGTTGGGAAGAATTTAAGCGACTAATGGAGAGAAAATTCTGTCCTGAATATGAAAAGGAACAAATGGCAAATAAATTCTTGAACCACCGGATGGTGGATGTATACTGTCAAGGGTATACTTCGACATTCTTCAAATATGCTAGAGTGGTACCAACCCTGCCTCGCCAGAGTCGGTGCCTATTTCCCGCTATATATGGGGATTGATTGGCGAAATCCGTGATATCGTTAAAGCTGCGAGACCTCGCACAATTGACGATGCAGTGGAATTAGCCAACACTTTAACTGAGGGACTAGTGCGTACGCGAGAAGAAAATAGAAAGAAGGAAGTGGCCCAAAAGATTACCCAGGGATTCCGTGTGGGTAACCGTAGCAATTTCAAGAAAAAGGGAACTGAGCAATCTTCCACTGTTCCATTTTGCAATGCCTGTAAAAGAAAGCATTTTGGAAGATGCAAAGGGTATTGCAATTTCTGTAAAATTCCAGGGCATCAAGAAGAAGATTGCAGGAAAAAAAATCCATAATCTGCTACAATTGTGGAGAAGCTGGACATTTTAGGCCAGACTGCCCGAAATTGGTCAAACCAGCTGATAACAAAGTCAAACCTGCAGAAGGAACTACCAAGAGAAACGCAAGAGCCTTCCAGTTGACTACTCAAGAAGCAGAACTAATCCCTGATGTGATAGCTGGTACGTTCCTAGTTCACAATGTCACGGCCCCAGCCCCATTTTGACCCGGTCAGGAGCCGCGGGACAGGAACCCGTGGTATCGATGATGCAAGAGCGGAAGATTTTTAACATGATCTTTTAAAACTTGAAATGCCCGTTTATTTTATTTCATAATTCGGGATAAAACCCCGGTAGTTTATAATAAGATGATTTCACTGGGAAATCTTATTAAAACATGTTTCTTTATTTATATTGAGCCACTTCTTTAAGCTTTTAGTGCTTCGCGGCACTTTTCCTGGATCACAACAGATCACCTGAAACATGTTTGAAAAATATTTTGTCAGCGGGGAAATACTGGTGAATCATTCTTTTTACGACACATTGTTATAATTTACAGTATTAAGAGCGATTACAATGTTTCTATATCAACCATCTACCCACGGTATTTATCACTCGGCCACCTATTGGCTATCCAATGGTGTCTGTGATTATGGTCATATCACCCCTTGGCTAACCCGTTGTCCAATGGTGACGGTTATCAAGTAATGTATACAAAACCCCACATACCGGCTGTAAATTGGAGATTACAAAGACTTAATCCCTGTAATTATAACTTTTGAAAATAACATAATTTTGAAATCAAAATTGATAAAAAGAGAATGACTCACATTGCAGATTTAAGTGGACAGAGCTTAGCCTACTGATTTAGCCTTTTAACCTAAATTTAAACAACATGCACATGAACTGGGTTAGTAACTAATACAGCATTTACGATAACTCACGAGATTAAACCCTCACAACGAATGACAAAGTGCGATGCTTAAACATCCATCGAATTCACGACGAATGACAAAGCTTAACCCTAATGTGGGCAGCACTTAAACATTCATTGGATAGTTTTAATCGATCGGACATTGAATCATAGCAGTGATCAAGTTAATACCCGGTATCGAAGCAGTACCCTACTAAAATTGAAAGTAATTTCGACTTTGGAACAGTAAGAACTCGTTTTTGAAAGTTTTCGTCGACACAGAATGAAAGCCCCTGAGACAAGCTATTTATAGGTGAAATTTAGGGTTCACGCGGCCCGCGTAAACCTTGGCTCGATCTTTACGCGGCCCGCCTAACCACCTATTCTACGCGTAGGCTTGATTGGTCACCAGTAGGTGTGCCACGTAGACGACAGGTGGATCCAGAACACTTATCCAGTCAACCCATGTTTGACGCGGCCCGCGTAAGCTTCCCTTAAGGCTTACGCGGCCCGCCTGAAGCCCACTAATTCTGATTTCTTGGTTTTTCATGTAGTATTGGGACATTTTTTAGAGTCCTTACATCCTCCCCACCTTATTTAAAATCTCGTCCTCGAGATTCATTGGAATAAGTGAGGATACTTTCGCTTCATTTCCGATTCCAGATCCCAAGTGTATTCGGGTCCTCTTCTGGAATCCCACTTGACCTTGACTAGTACCAATCTTTTGTGTTTGAGAAACTTGATTTTTTGATCTTCGATTTGAAGTGGTTTTTCAACGAACTTCAATTTCTCATTTACCTCAATATCTTGGAGAGGTACTATCAGTGATTCGTCTGATAAACATTTCTTGAGATTGGATACATAAAATACATCATGTACTCCTGCCAGCTCCTCTGGTAGTTGTAAACGATAAGCAACTGGTCCTATACGTTGGATTACTGAGAATGGTCCTACGTATCTTGGACTTAGCTTTCCTTTCTTTCCAAACCGAACTACTCCTTTCCAAGGAGATACTTTTAATAGTACTTTGTCTCCAACTCGAAAATCTAACGGCTTGCGTCGATTATCTGCATAACTTTTCTGGCGATCTCGAGCCGTCTTCAGTCTTTCTTTGATTTGAGTGATCTTGTCGGTAGTTTTTTTTTTTTTTTTTGCACAATCTCTGGTCCTGATAATTGACTTTCTCCTATTTCTGCCCAATAAACTGGAGTTCTGCACTTTCGTCCATACAGGGCTTCGAATGGGGCAGCTTCGATGCTTGAATGATAACTATTGTTATAGGAGAATTCAATTAAAGGTAAATGGTTGTCCCAGTTCCCACCAAAATCTATCACACATGCCCTAAGCATGTCTTCCAGAGTTTGGATCGTCCTTTCACTTTGTCCGTCTGTTTAAGGATGATATGCAGTACTTAAATTTAGTCGGGTTCCCATTGCTTCCTGGAAACTTTTCCAGAAATGGGAAGTGAAACGACTATCCCTATCCGATATCCGATATAATGGAGAGTGGAACTCCATGTAAGGATACTACTTCATCTACATATAACTTTGCCAACCTTTCCATGCTAAAGGTTTCTTTCATGGGTAGAAAATGAGCTGATTTGGTTAATCGATCCACAATTACCCAAATCGCATCATTACCTTTTCTGGTTTTGGGTAACTTAGTAACAAAATCCATTGTTATAAGTTCCCATTTCCATACAGGCATTTCTAGTTGTTGTAGTAGGCCTGCGGGTTTCTTGTGTTCTGCCTTAACTTGCGAACAAGTAAGACACTTAGAAACATATCTAGCTACGTCCTTTTTCATTCCTATCCACCAGAAGTTATTTCTTAAATCTTGGTACATTTTGTTGTTTCCTGGATGCATGGTATACCTAGATTTATGAGCTTCTTCTAAAATCTTATTTCTTAATTCTCCTTGTTTAGGTACCCAAATTCGTTTCTTATGGAATTTCCAAATTCCATCACTTCCTTGTTCTAATTCTTTTATTCTTCCTTTCATTCCTTCAGCATCATCCTTGATTGCTGTTTCTTGAGTGTTTTTCAATTGTTCCATTAAGTCTAATTGTAGACTTAATCTAAGAGCACGAACCCGTCGTTGTTTCTCATGATACTTACGACTTAAGGCATCTGCAACTACATTTGCCTTTCCTTCGTGATATTGAATATCACAATCATAATCACTTAGGATTTCCATCCATCTCCTTTGCCTCATGTTTAATTCTTTTTGCCCAAAGATATATCTAAAACTTTTATGATCCGTATAGACAGTAAACTTACTTCCATACAGATAATGTCTCCAATTCTTAAGGACAAAAATTATGGCTCCTAATTCTAAGTCGTGAGTCGTATAATTTTCCTCGTGCTTTTTCAATTGTCTTGATGCATACGTGATTACCTTCTTGCGTTGCATTAGCACACATCCTAATCCTAGCTTTGAAGCATCACAATATACTTCAAAATCTTCCGTCCCTTCTGGTAAAGCTAGAATTGGAGCATTGGTTAACTTTTGCTTTAAAATCCTAAAAGCTTCTTCTTGTTTAGGTCCCCATTCAAACTTAACTGATTTACAGGTTAGCTTAGTTAATGGTACAGCTATCTTGGAAAAATCCTTAATAAACCGTCTATAATATCCGGCTAAACCTATAAAACTTCTAATTTCCATTGCTGATTGCGGAACCTTCCATTTGGTGATTGCTTCTATCTTAGCAGGATCTACGTGAATACCTTTGTGATTCACCATGTGCCCTAAAAATTGCACTTCTTGCAGCCAAAATTCACACTTCGAGAATTTAGCATAGAGCTTTTCTTTTCTTAACAAAGTTAAGAGTGCATGTAAGTGCTCACAATGTTCGTCCTGACTTTTGGAATAAATAAGTATATCGTCGATGAAGACAATTACAAATTTATCCAAATACGGTTTACAGATTCTATTCATCATGTCCATAAATGCTGCAGGTGCATTCGTTAACCCAAAGGGCATGAATGTAAACTCATAATGACCATACCTAGTTCTAAAAGCAGTTTTAGGTATGTCTTCTTCTTGTACCTTTAATTGATGATATCCGGAGTGTAAATCTATCTTAGAAAAATATCTAGCTCCCTGAAGTTGATCGAAAAGATCATCAATCCTAGGTAATGGGTATCGATTCTTAATTGTAACTTTATTCAGTTCCCTATAATCGATACACATTCGCATTGAACCATCCTTTTTCTTTACAAACAACACTGGAGCTCCCCACGGGGATGAACTAGGTTGTATGAATCCTTTGCTTAGTAATTCATCTAACTGCTTTTTCAATTCTAACATTTCGATGGGTGCTAACCGATAAGGTGCCTTAGCTATCGGTGTAGTTCCAGGAATTAGATGAATTCTAAATTCTACCTTCCTATCAGGTGGTAATCCAGGTAGTTCTTCTGGGAATACATCCGAGTATTCTGATATTACTGGAATTTCATTAAGTTCCTTACTCTTAGTGTTAATGATTACCGAAATCATATACACCATTTCTTGTTTTCTTGAATAACTGGCCAATTTCATTACTGAAATGAATTTTATTGGCTTTCGTGGCTTATCTCTTGAAATCACCACTAATTCTCCTGTGGGTGTAGGAATTTCTATAGAATTCTTATCACAAAGAATTCGTGCATGGTTGGCTACTAACCAATCCATTCCTAACACAACATCGAATTCAGCTAATTTCATTGGTAATAGGTTTGCAGAAAATTTATTACCTGAAAGTTCTATCTTTCCTTCTTGCAAAACTCTATCTATTTTAACAGAATTTCCATTTGCCGTTTCGACTGTAAAAATCTGCCTAAGGTTGGTTAAGGGTAAATTAAGAGCTTGGCAGAATGAAGTATTTATAAAACTTTGGTTTGCACCAGAGTCAAATAATACTTTTGCGTAAACGTTGTGAACTAGGAACGTACCAGCTATCACATCTGGAATGAGTTCTGCCTCTTGAGTAGTTAATTGGAAGGCTCGAACATTCTTCTTGGTAGCTCCTTCGGCCGGTTTGGCTTTATTGTCTGCTGGTTTAACCAATTTAGGACATTCTGGTTTGAAATGTCCCATTTCTCCACAGTTATAGCAGATCCTTGTTTTTTTCTGCAGTCTTCTTCACGATGTCCAGCAACTTTGCAAAAGTTACAGGTTACATTACATTTTCCAAAATGTTTCTTTCTGCAATTCCTGTAGAACGGCGGAGTTGAGGATTGCCCTATTCCTCTTCTCTTGAAGTTGCTATTATTACCCACACGAAATCCTTGGGTAATTTTATGAGCCAGTTCCTTTTTCCTATTTTCATCTCTTGTGCGTACCAGCTCATTAGTTAAGGTGTTGGCTAATTCTACCGCATCGTCAATAATGCGAGGTCTCGCAGCTTTAACGATATTACGGATTTCGCTAATCAATCCCAAAATATAGCGAGAAATAAGTACAGGTTCTGGCGAAGCCAGTGTTGGTACCACTCTAGCATATTCGAAGAATGTCGAAGTATATCCTCGACAGTCCACATCCACCATCCGGTGGTTCAGGAATTTATTCGCCATTTGTTCTTTCTCGTACTCGGGACAGAATTTTCTTTCTACAAGACTCTTAAATTCTTCCCAGTTCATAGCATATGCCACCGTCCTTCCTATGGTTTGTAATACTGTGTTCCACCATTCTAGCGCCCCTTCTTTAAAAAGATTTGACGCATACATGACCTGATCTTCTTCGGCACATTTACTTATGGTAATTACTGCCTCTGTTTTCTCTAACCAACGTAGTGCTGCAGTTGCCCCTTCGTTACCTGCAAACTCAGCTGGTTTACAGGCAAGAAATTCTTTGTAAGTGCAACCAGGTGTTGCAGCTTTCATTTTCTTAAGGAGCGGAGCTTGCATCCCATCATTGTTGTTATTAATATGATTGCCGCCTCCATTTACACTATTACTGAAATTATCTTCATTAGTACATTTGCTAGGAATAATCTGTTGAGGTTCGATTGGATTTCGAGCGGCAGCAAGGATTGCTGGAATAGCGTTGGCTATTCCCTGAGCAACGATATTTTCGATATCTTGCCTATTTAGAAATTGATCCTCGTTGTTGTGCTCGGATTGATTACCCTCGTTAACTTGTTCATTACCAGCGTTTGCTATCTGGTAATAAATTTTATATAAATGATTAGTATTAATTTAATAAATAAACATAACAAACAATTACACATAATCCTATTAACACGTATAGCCAAAAGTTATTGATTATATTATGCATCAGTATACACTGTTATTTTACAACCGTTTTATTGCTTATTTTATACATACTGATTTTTATTATTATTATTATACAAACATACAACCCACTTCTCTCTCGTCAACTAGTATTTTAAAAGCGATGTTCCCTCTCATCATATTTCCAGGAGATTTGTCCTCCTATCTCCCGGATCCTATTCCCTGCATCCATCAATTCCTCACCGAAATGGCGGAGTTCAGCTAAGTTTTCATTACTCATAGGTGGATTTGGTGCAGGCTCTGGATCGAACTGAGGGAAAAAGGTATAAGGATTATTTAGAAGGTTTTGGAACTGCCAATCATTAGTCCACCATTCGTCCATTCCTAGAGGTTGAGTGTGAATCAAAGGTTCTGGGATGGCTGGTTCTAAGTTTATTGGAAGTTGGGTTTCAACAGGATAGGTAAAAATATTTTCATTGACAGACTTAATGGTATCACAGCTTGCCAATATGAAATCTAACTCTTCCTGCAACGTCATTTCCTTGGTTGGCTTAGAGCTTTCTCCAATCTCTTGCTTAGAACTTTCCCCAATATCCATCCCTGCTTGCATTGAATCTTCCTCAATTTCTATCCCTTTTCCTTTATCCAGGGGATTCTCTATCTTAGGAATTCTCCTAGTTGCTGGTTTCCTTTTGCGTACACGTCTCCAGCCTACAAATCTTCTTCTTTTCTTAGGTTTGGCTTTCTCCAAAGGTGGAGCTTGAAATTCCATAGGTTTTTCCACATCAGCAAAGTAACCAGTAAAATCTTTGGAAACTTCTATGTTCACAGGGTAGAGGTTGAGATTCTCTAGGGCTCCAGATAACTCATTCATGCTGTTTTAGCATATATAAAAAAAAATATACTAAGTTAATATTTTATAGCAAAATTTCACAGATAACCTTCAAGTATTATTGCATACCATGTGACTAATTTTAATACAAAGGACAACTGAAAATTAAAACATACTAGGGTTTATTTGTAAAATTATTTATTTACTAGGTAAAGTTTCTTGTTTGTAGGTGATAAGGGTGCTAGAACTGAGTCAGGGTATTTAAAGATTTGCATTTACTGCTACCGTGGCTAACATATAGAGATCTGCCCATTTTTCATCTAACTTGTCTTCCCATGGTGGGTTACGGCCTAATTCCTGGGTTTTCTGATTAACTCTCCTTTCTTTTGGTTGTGATTTCTTTATTTTCTCCTGACTTTTCTTAATAATCAAACTTCTTTTATTAGGAGAGAGTGGTTCCTCATATTGTGCCTTTCGAACAAATATTCCTTCCTCAGGATCTACTGAGTATCTTGAGGAATTTGATTGGGATGAACTTCCCTTTTCTTTTGGTGAAGTATCTAATTTATGGTAGATATCCGAAAGTCTTTTCTTACCCATACTGTAATCAAATATTCAAATAATAAAGCATATAATCACAAAATCACAGATTTGGTAATCACGAAAATTAAGTATTTTGAAATACTTAATGGCTTAAATCAGTGGCTCGTTTAGTAGCTCTGATACCACATTTTCCTGTCACGGCCCCAGCCCCAGTTTGACCCGATCAGGAGCCGCGGGACAGGAACCCGTGGTATCGATGATGCGAGAGCGGAAGATTTTTAACATGATCTTTTAAAACTTGAAATGCCCGTTTATTTTATTTCATAATTCGGGATAAAACCCCGGTAGTTTATAATAAGATGATTTCACTGGGAAATCTTATTAAAACATGTTTCTTTATTTATATTGAGCCACTTCCTTAAGCTTTTAGTGCTTCGCGGCACTTTTCCTAGATCACAACAGATCACCTGAAACATGTTTGAAAAATATTTTGTCAGCGGGGAAATACTGGTGAATCATTCTTTTTACGACACATTGTTATAATTTACAGTATTAAGAGCGATTACAATGTTTCTATATCAACCATCTACCCACGGTATTTATCACTCGACCACCTATTGGCTATCCAATGGTGTCTGTGATTATGGTCATATCACCCCTTGGCTAACCCGTTGTCCAATGGTGACGGTTATCAAGTAATGTATACAAAACCCCACATATCGGCTGTAAATTGGAGATTACAAAGACTTAATCCCTGTAATTATAACTTTTGAAAATAACATAATTTTGAAATCAAATTTGATAAAAAGAGAATGACTCACATTGCAGATTTAAGTGGACAGAGCTTAGCCTACTGATTTAGCCTTTTAACCTAAATTTAAACAACATGCACATGAACTGGGTTAGTAACTAATACAGCATTTACGATAACTCACGAGATTAAACCCTCACAACGAATGACAAAGTGCGATGCTTAAACATCCACCGAATTCACGACGAATGACAAAGCATAACCCTAATGTGGGCAGCACTTAAACATTCATTGGATAGTTTTAATTGATCGAACATTGAATCGTAGCAGCGATCGAGTTAATACCCGGTATCGAAGCAGTACCCTACTAAAATTGAAAGTAATTTCGACTTTGGAACAGTAAGAACTCGTTTTTGAAAGTTTTCGTCGACACAGAATGAAAGCCCCTGAGACAAGCTATTTATAGGTGAAATTTAGGGTTCACGCGGCCCGCGTAAACCTTGGCTCGATCTTTACGCGGCCCGCCTAACCACCTATTCTACGCGTAGGCTTGATTGGTCACCAGTAGGTGTGTCACGTAGACGACAGGTGGATCCGGAACACTTATCCAGTCAACCCATGTTTGACGCGGCCCGCATAAGCTTCCCTTAAGGCTTACGCGGCCCGCCTGAAACCCACTAATTCTGATTTCTTGGTTTTTCATGTACAGTAAGGTTTCAGGGGTCAGGATTTTCACTTACGAGTAGTATTGGGACATTTTTGAGAGTCCTTACATCCTCCCCACCTTATTTAAAATCTCGTCCTCGAGATTCATTGGAATAAGTGAGGATACTTTCGCTTCATTTCCGATTCCAGCTCCCAAGTGTATTCGGGTCCTCTTCTGGAATCCCACTTGACCTTGACTAGTACCAATCTTTTGTGTTTGAGAAACTTGATTTTTCGATCTTCGATTTGAAGTGGTTTTTCAACGAACTTCAATTTCTCATTTACCTCAATATCTTGGAGAGGTACTATCAGTGATTCGTCTGATAAACATTTCTTGAGATTGGATACATAAAATACATCATGTACTCCTGCCCGCTCCTCTGGTAGTTGTAAACGATAAGCAACTGGTCCTATACGTTGGATTACTGAGAATGGTCCTACGTATCTTGGACTTAGCTTTCCTTTCTTTCCAAACCGAACTACTCCTTTCCAAGGAGATACTTTTAATAGTACTTTGTCTCCAACTCGAAAATCTAACGGCTTGCGTCGATTATCTGCATAACTTTTCTGGCGATCTCGAGCCGTCTTCAGTCTTTCTTTGATTTGAGTGATCTTGTCGGTAGTTTTTTTTTTTTGCACAATCTCTGGTCCTGATAATTGACTTTCTCCTATTTCTGCCCAATAAACTGGAGTTCTGCACTTTCGTCCATACAGGGCTTCGAATGGGGCAGCTTCGATGCTTGAATGATAACTATTGTTATAGGAGAATTCAATTAAAGGTAAATGGTTGTCCCAGTTCCCACCAAAATCTATCACACATGCCCTAAGCATGTCTTCCAGAGTTTGGATCGTCCTTTCACTTTGTCCGTCTGTTTAAGGATGATATGCAGTACTTAAATTTAGTCGGGTTCCCATTGCTTCCTGGAAACTTTTCCAGAAATGGGAAGTGAAACGACTATCCCTATCCGATATCCGATATAATGGAGAGTGGAACTCCATGTAAGGATACTACTTCATCTACATATAACTTTGCCAACCTTTCCATGCTAAAGGTTTCTTTCATGGGTAGAAAATGAGCTGATTTGGTTAATCGATCCACAATTACCCAAATCGCATCATTACCTTTTCTGGTTTTGGGTAACTTAGTAACAAAATCCATTGTTATAAGTTCCCATTTCCATACAGGCATTTCTAGTTGTTGTAGTAGGCCTGCGGGTTTCTTGTGTTCTGCCTTAACTTGCGAACAAGTAAGACACTTAGAAACATATCTTGCTACGTCCTTTTTCATTCCTATCCACCAGAAGTTATTTCTTAAATCTTGGTACATTTTGTTGTTTCCTGGATGCATGGTATACCTAGATTTATGAGCTTCTTCTAAAATCTTATTTCTTAATTCTCCTTGTTTAGGTACCCAAATTCGTTTCTTATGGAATTTCCAAATTCCATCACTTCCTTGTTCTAATTCTTTTATTCTTCCTTTCATTCCTTCAGCATCATCCTTGATTGCTGTTTCTTGAGTGTTTTTCAATTGTTCCATTAAGTCTAATTGTAGACTTAATCTAAGAGCACGAACCCGTCGTTGTTTCTCATGATACTTACGACTTAAGGCATCTGCAACTACATTTGCCTTTCCTTCGTGATATTGAATATCACAATCATAATCACTTAGGATTTCCATGCATCTCCTTTGCCTCATGTTTAATTCTTTTTGCCCAAAGATATATCTTAAACTTTTATGATCCGTATAGACAGTAAACTTACTTCCATACAGATAATGTCTCCAATTCTTAAGGGCAAAAATTATGGCTCCTAATTCTAAGTCGTGAGTCGTATAATTTTCCTCGTGCTTTTTCAATTGTCTTGATGCATACGCGATTACCTTCTTGCGTTGCATTAGCACACATCCTAATCCTAGCATTGAAGCATCACAATATACTTCAAAATCTTCCGTCCCTTCTGGTAAAGCTAGAATTGGAGCATTGGTTAACTTTTGCTTTAAAATCCTAAAAGCTTCTTCTTGTTTAGGTCCCCATTCAAACTTAACTGATTTACAGGTTAGCTTAGTTAATGGTACAGCTATCTTGGAAAAATCCTTAATAAACCGTCTATAATATCCGGCTAAACCTATAAAACTTCTAATTTCCATTGCTGATTGCGGAACCTTCCATTTGGTGATTGCTTCTATCTTAGCAGGATCTACGTGAATACCTTTGTGATTCACCATGTGTCCTAAAAATTGCACTTCTTGCAGCCAAAATTCACACTTCGAGAATTTAGCATAGAGCTTTTCTTTTCTTAACAAAGTTAAGAGTGCATGTAAGTGCTCACAATGTTCGTCCTGACTTTTGGAATAAATAAGTATATCGTCGATGAAGACAATTACAAATTTATCCAAATACGGTTTACAGATTCTATTCATCATGTCCATAAATGCTGCAGGTGCATTCGTTAACCCAAAGGGCATGACTGTAAACTCATAATGACCATACCTAGTTCTAAAAGCAGTTTTAGGTATGTCTTCTTCTTGTACCTTTAATTGATGATATCCGGAGCATAAATCTATCTTAGAAAAATATCTAGCTCCCTGAAGTTGATCGAAAAGATCATCAATCCTAGGTAATGGGTATCGATTCTTAATTGTAACTTTATTCAGTTCCCTATAATCGATACACATTCGCATTGAACCATCCTTTTTCTTTACAAACAACACTGGAGCTCCCCACGGGGATGAACTAGGTTGTATGAATCCTTTGCTTAGTAATTCATCTAACTGCTTTTTCAATTCTAACATTTCGGTGGGTGCTAACCGATAAGGTGCCTTGGCTATCGGTGTAGTTCCAGGAATTAGATGAATTCTAAATTCTACCTTCCTATCAGGTGGTAATCCAGGTAGTTCTTCTGGGAATACATCCGAGTATTCTGATATTACTGGAATTTCATTAAGTTCTTTACTCTTAGTGTTAATGATTACCGAAATCATATACACCATTTCTTGTTTTCTTGAATAACTGGCCAATTTCATTACTGAAATGAATTTTATTGGCTTTCGTGGCTTATCTCTTGTAATCACCACTAATTCTCCTGTGGGTGTAGGAATTTCTATAGAATTCTTATCACAAAGAATTCGTGCATGGTTGGCTACTAACCAATCCATTCCTAACACAACATCGAATTCAGCTAATTTCATTGGTAATAGGTTTGCAGAAAATTTATTACCTGAAAGTTCTATCTTTCCTTCTTGCAAAACTCTATCTATTTTAACAGAATTTCCATTTGCCGTTTCGACTGTAAAAATCTGCCTAAGGTTGGTTAAGGGTAAATTAAGAGCTTGGCAGAATGAAGTATTTATAAAACTTTGGTTTGCACCAGAGTCAAATAATACTTTTGCGTAAACGTTGTGAACTAGGAACGTTCCAGCTATCACATCTGGAATGAGTTCTGCCTCTTGAGTAGTTAATTGGAAGGCTCGAACATTCTTCTTGGTAGCTCCTTCGGCCGGTTTGGCTTTATTGTCTGCTGGTTTAACCAATTTAGGACATTCTGGTTTGAAATGTCCCATTTCTCCACAGTTATAGCAGATCCTTGTTTTTTTCTGCAGTCTTCTTCACGATGTCCAGCAACTTTGCAAAAGTTACAGGTTACATTACATTTTCCAAAATGTTTCTTTCTGCAATTCCTGCAGAACGGCGGAGTTGAGGATTGCCCTATTCCTCTTCTCTTGAAGTTGCTATTATTACCCACACGAAATCCTTGGGTAATTTTATGAGCCAGTTCCTTTTTCCTATTTTCATCTCTTGTGCGTACCAGCTCATTAGTTAAGGAGTTAGCTAATTCTACCGCATCGTCAATAGTGCGAGTTCTCGCAGCTTTAACGATATTACGGATTTCGCTAATCAATCCCAAAATATAGCGAGAAATAAGTACAGGTTCTGGCAAAGCCAGTGTTGGTACCACTCTAGCATATTCGAAGAATGTCGAAGTATATCCTCGACAGTCCACATCCACCATCCGGTGGTTCAGGAATTTATTCGCCATTTGTTCTTTCTCGTACTCGGGACAGAATTTTCTTTCTACAAGACTCTTAAATTCTTCCCAGTTCATAGCATATGCCACTGTCCTTCCTTTGGTTTGTAATACTGTGTTCCACCATTCTAGCGCCCCTTCTTTAAAAAGATTTGACGCATACATGACCTGATCTTCTTCAGCACATTTACTTATGGTAATTACTGCCTCTGTTTTCTCTAACCATGTGTTGCAGCTTTCATTTTCTTAAGGAGCGGAGCTTGCATGCCGTCGTTGTTGTTATTAATATGATTGCCGCCTCCATTTACACTATTACTGAAATTATCTTCATTAGTACGTTTGCTAGGAATAATCTGTTGAGGTTCGATTGGATTTCGAGCGGCAGCAAAATCACAAAATCACAAATTTGGTACGTTTACTGAAATATTCAAATAATAAAGCATATAATCACAAAATCACAGATTTGGTAATAAGGAAACTTAAGTATTTTGAAATACTTAATGGCTTAAATCAATGGCTCGTTTAGTAGCTCTGATACCACCTTTTCCTGTCACGGCCCCAGCCCCAGTTTGACCCGGTCAGGAGCCGCGGGACAGGAACCCGTGGTATCGATGATGCGAGAGCGAAAGATTTTTAACAGGATCTTTTAAAACTTGAAATGCCCGTTTATTTTATTTCATAATTCGGGATAAAACCCCGGTAGTTTATAATAAGATGATTTCACTGGGAAATCTTATTAAAACATGTTTCTTTATTTATATTGAGCCACTTCCTTAAGCTTTTAGTGCTTCGCGGCACTTTTCCTGGATCACAACAGATCACCTGAAACATGTTTGAAAAATATTTTGTCAGCGGGGAAATACTGGTGAATCATTCTTTTTGCGACACATTGTTATAATTTACAGTATTAAGAGCGATTACAATGTTTCTATATCAACCATCTACCCACGGTATTTATCACTCGACCACCTATTGGCTATCCAATGGTGTCTGTGATTATGGTCATATCACCCCTTGGCTAACCCGTTGTCCAATGGTGACGGTTATCAAGTAATGTATACAAAACCCCACATACCGGCTGTAAATTGGAGATTACAAAGACTTAATCCCTGTAATTATAACTTTTGAAAATAACATAATTTTGAAATCAAATTTGATAAAAAGAGAATGACTCACATTGCAGATTTAAGTGGACAGAGCTTAGCCTACTGATTTATCCTTTTAACCTAAATTTAAACAACATGCACATGAACTGGGTTAGTAACTAATACAGCATTTACGATAACTCACGAGATTAAACCCTCACAACGAATGACAAAGTGCGATGCTTAAACATCCATCGAATTCACGACGAATGACAAAGTATAACCCTAATGTGGGCAGCACTTAAACATTCATTGGATGGTTTTAATCGATCGGACATTGAATCGTAGCAGCGATCGAGTTAATACCCGGTATCGAAGCAGTACCCTACTAAAATTGAAAGTAATTTCAACTTTGGAACAGTAAGAACTCATTTTTGAAAGTTTTCGTCGACACAGAATGTGTCACACCCCGAATTTCCACGTGTCACCGGTGGGCCCGGTGGGGGAGTATCGTGACGTGGTTGGCAACATAATAGTCAAACAACACAATAATCAATATGCACAGCGGAAGCAATTTATAAATATGATACAACCGAATTTAATATTGTAAAATCAAATGTCACAATATTCGGAAGTTTATCCACAGATGGATCGAAAATAAAATAAAATTTATAGTTCAACAGACTTCAGGCATCTTAAGCTTGCGAGACTTCTAGTGATGCTAAGGAGAAATCCCAGCCAATTTCGCTTAGTACCTGATTTTAATCTTTTTGGGAAAATACGTCAGTTTACACTGGTAAATACAATCAACTGACTCATTTTGGAAAATGGTTGAAAATTGGTTTGGATGCACGTGGCATAAACATTTTATTTAACTTGGGAGAATTATTTAATATTATAATCTTGTGAACGAATTACATGTTCCTTGTGCGTTCAGTAGCCCGGATCTTGTCCGGGTTAAAGATCAATAGACACACCACAATATACTTTTGTGCACTGACGGGTGTACGCCTACACCTCGCGCTTAAGTCGTGGCCATTTCGTAAAATGATGCCAAGGATATCCGGGACATGGTCATTAACCCCCCAAAGGCTTTAAGTAACAAGACTGTTTAAACGAGCCGATCAAATTAGTCAATTACCCACTCAACGGTGGAGGATTTGATGCTCGATCAAGCGGTATGCTATATACCGTAACCCAAGCCCGTATAGGGAAAATAAGTTAAAAGTATTTACCTGAGCAAAGTATAATTCACAATTAGCAAAATGCACGTAGCTTTTACTGGTCCTCCTAATCTGGAACGAAGGTTTTATAATAACCTATTAGAATCCTAACGGGTCTTTAATTAAGCTTAAGCTTAGACCGGCTAGTTTCAAAGATACGGTTCGTACGCACGATTAAGCGAAGACTGGATAGAATGTGATTTAGACCCGACAAGTTTGAAGACTTGTTTAATATGGGTTTATTATTCACATTCTGGATTTTGAGATAAAACCGTTAAGGTTTGACCCGTTTCGGCTAATTTATGTAAACTTGTTACATAAACCGAACCGTACGCGTAATAAGCGTGACGGGTATTAATGAGAGCTATATACAGTTTTCCTAAGTTAATTATGCCTCAAATATGTTATGACATCAGTAAGATGTCTTTCATTATGCCTGAAACGTGTTTAAACACAAACTAGGCCCCGTAGGGGTAGTTTGGTCATTTAAAAGTTTATAAAAGAGTTTAAGTAACAACCTGAGTTACAGGTCTGATGTAATCAGCAAAAATACATAATTTGCTAAGTTATATCAGTAGGATAAAGCATATATGTGAAATTTATCATTTTTAACCCAACTATGCCCCGTAGGGGTATTTTGGTAATTTCACATAAGCCGAAAAGCTCAAAACTGAAGTCTGAGTTTATCAACCTTTGCTTACTGTTAAAATATTATAATTTGCCTCATATATCAGTAGGTATCAACCCGGGTATGTCCAATATAATTTTAATACATACTTTGCGTTAAAAATGCTTAATAAGGCGATTAAAGGCCATTTCCGGGTTCGATACTTAAATCTGATATTTTTATATTTCCAGAAGGCTTTAAATAATTTATTTATCATATGTGATCAGTAGCAAAAGGTTTGGAGTCGTTTAGATATGTAAAACTCATTTTATGGCCCGTAAGGGCAAAACCGACAATTACCGGATTAAGCCTACGACTACTAGTTATGCTCAGCCTAAAATTTATTAAAAATATTTAAAAATCCCAAAATAATATATTGCATCAGTGGGTAAAAGATTTGATATCAAAAAGTAGGCTTAACTAGGCTATACGCTAATTACGCCGTTTTATTAACATAAAGCTTTAATTTTGCGATATTGAGCATAACTCTAAATCTACAATTCAAACTGATGTCAAACTTTGCATACAAGTTTAAATATCAGTAATTAAAGTTTCTACTCTTTTACATTTCCAAAAATCACGGTTTAAGGTAATAAGGGCATAATGGTCAACATATGAGCAATTAACGGAAACATGCATATTAATTGGATAACTAATGAACCAAGGTGTAACATCACAGAGGGTTATTCTAACATGTAACCTAGTCCAATTAAATCTCTGAGGCATTTCTAAAACATGCCTTAATGGGTCAGAACTGAAAGTCAAAGTGAAAGTCAAACTATGTGACTTTCGGTTCCGAACCGGGTATTTACAGGAATTTGTCGGGTTGAACATGTTTAGACATGTTCTTACACTTATTACCAAGTTATAACAATGATCAAACAGGTTGTATATGATCTACATTGCTAATCATGCATAAATTGTAATTTAAACATTCTGTTGACTTTTTCTTAGCAAGTTTGACCCGACTTTTGACCTGGTTAGAGTGGGAATCAGGGGGAACCCTTTTGAGGGTTTATTACCCACATAATTACCAACTTATAACTACTTTTGATTCGACTAATCACTGGACCATTAGTGATTAATCTTAAAGTCAACCGTTAATTACGACGGTTTGACTTTTAAGCTAAAACTAAGCTAAAACTTAATTAAGAAAGGTCAAGTGTACTTACAAGAGTCCTATGCACGAATTATGATCACTTGAGAGCAGACTTGAGCTCCAGAATTGATCAGATTGCAAGAGAAAGGTGTGTGGAACAATGTTGCACAATGAGGCCTTTATATAGTGTTCAATCCACCATAGAATGTTGACACATAACTCTATCACTGACCACAACCCACCAACATGTGTCCCTAATGCTTAGGGGGTGCCTAGGGGTCGCCCATAATGCAAAAAGATCGGATAAAAGTCGAATACCCGCGAATACAGGCTGCTGGTCGAAGTTTTCTGCATCTGACGTCCTGATGCGGCCCGCATAAGATGTCTTAAGGGTCTACTCGGGCCGCATGGCCCCTCTGATCAGACAAAAACGTTTTTGAGTTGTTGCATCACACCTCTTGGCCCTTCCGAAAGGTCAATTGAGCTAATTACTTGCAATTTGACCCCTTATTATTTACCCACAAGGGCTTTAGGACTTATACCCACTTTGCCAAGTCCCTGGACACTTCCGGTTAACCCGAAAAGTCTTAACTTTCAATGTTTACGCTTTAACCCCTCGCACACGAATTTGATCATAATTTTCTCATACGATTACGAAACTTTATGAAATTTATATCGTGCATTCTAGTGAGCATAATTAACAGTCACAAAGCTTCGGGTTTGTCAAAAGGTCACTCAGAGGTATAACTTAAACATGTTGACACATTTAACCCCTGTAGTTTGTAATCTCTCACTTTTAGCTTCGCATGATCCATGATTTATTCGTTTGATGCTATAAACATCATGTAGGGTTAATGTACAATATATTTATTCACTGTTGACACTTAGAATACGTATATTCACATACTTTCCATGTTTGTCAACTTTAGTCCTTTCATAATATTCTTTCACACGTTTAAACATGTGACACGTGTCTACACATTATAGGACGTGAATTTTCGAGGTGTTACAGAATGAAAGCCCCTGAGACAAGCTATTTATAGGTGAAATTTAGGGTTCACGCGGCCCGCGTAAACCTTGGCTCGATCTTTACGCGGCCCGCCTAACCAACTATTCTACGCGTAGGCTTGATTGGTCACCAGTAGGTGTGCCACGTAGACGACACGTGGATCCGGAACACTTATCCGGTCAACCCATGTTTGACGCGACCCGCGTAAGCTTCCCTTAAGGCTTACGCGGCCCGCCTGAAACCCACTAATTCTGATTTCTTGGTTTTTCATGTACAGTAAGGTTTCAGGGGTCAGGATTTTCACTTACGAGTAGTATTGGGACATTTTTTAGAGTCCTTACACACAACGTTTATGCAAAAGTATTATTTGACTCTGGTGCAAATCAAAGTTTTATAAATACTTCATTCTGCCAAGCTCTTAACCTACCCTTTACCAACCTTAGGCAGATTTTTACAGTCGAAACAGCAGATGGGAATTCTGTTAACATAGATAAGGTTTTGCGAGAAGGAAAAATAGAACTTTCAAGTCATAAATTTTCTGCAAACCTGTTACCTATGAATTTAGCTGGATTCGATGTCGTGTTAGGAATGGATTGGTTGGTAGCCAACCATGCTCAAATCCTTTGTGATAAGAACTCCATTGAAATTCGTGCACCCACAGGAGAAGTAATTATGATAACTGGGGATAAGCCGCGTAAACCCATGAAGTTCATTTCAGTAATGAAAGTTGCTAGTTATGAACGAAAGCAAGGAATAGTGTATATGATTTCAGTAATCATTAGCACTAAGGGTAAGGAACTTAAGGAAATTCCGATAGTATCAGAATACTCGGATGTATTCCCAGAAGAACTACCAGGATTACCACCAGATAGGGAGGTAGGATTTAGAATTCATTTGATTCCTGGAACTACACCCGTAGCAAAGGCACCTTACCGTTTAGCACCCACCGAAATGTTAGAACTTAAAAAGCAATTAGATGAATTGCTAAGTAAAGGATTCATACAACCTAGTTCATCCCCTTGGGGAGCACCCGTATTATTCGTAAAGAACAAAGATGGTTCGATGCGAATGTGTATCGATTATAGGGAATTGAATAAGGTTACCATTAAGAATCGATACCCATTACCTAGGATTGATGATCTTTTCGATCAACTTCATGGAGCTAGATATTTTTCTAAGGTAGATTTACGCTCCGGATATCATCAATTAAAAGTGCAAGAAGAAGACATACCTAAAACTGCTTTCAGAACTAGGTATGGTCATTACGAGTTTACAGTCATGCCCTTCGGACTAACAGATGCTCCTGCAGCATTTATGGACATGATGAATAGAATTTGTAAACCGTATTTGGATAAATTTGGAATTGTCTTCATCAACGATATACTTATTTATTCCAAAAGCCAGGATGAACACTGTCAGCACCTGCATGCACTTTTAACTTTGTTAAGAAAGGAGAAGCTTTACGCCAAATTCTCGAAATGCGAATTTTGGCTACATGATGTACAATTTTTAGGACACATGGTGAATCACGAAGGTATTCACGTAGATCCCTCCAAAATAGAAGCGATCACCAAATGGAAAGCCCCACAAACAACTATGGAAATTAGAAGTTTTCTAGGGTTAGCTGGATATTATAGACGATTCATTAAGGATTTTTCCAAGATAGTTGTGCCATTAACTAAGCTAACCTGTAAAGCAGTTAAGTTTGAATGGGGACCTAGGCAAGAAGAAGCTTTTAAGGTTTTAAAGCAAAAACTAACAAACGCCCCAATTCTAGCCTTGCCAGAAGGAACATAGGATTTTGAAGTTTACTGCGCTGCTTCTAAGCTAGGATTAGGATGTGTGCTAATGCAACGCAAGAAAGTAATTGCGTATGCCTCAAGACAATTGAAAAAGCACGAGGAAAACTATACGACTCATGACTTAGAATTAGGAGCCATAATTTTTGCCCTTAAGATTTGGAGACGCTATTTGTATGGAAGTAAGTTTACTGTCTATACAGACCATAAAAGCTTAAGATACATATTTGGGAAAAAAGAATTAAACATGAGGCAAAGGAGATGGATGGAGATCCTAAGTGACTACGACTGTGGTATTCAATATCACGAAGGAAAAGCAAACGTAGTTGCTGATGCTTTAAGTCGTAAGTATCATGAGAAACAACGACGAGTTCGTGCTCTTAGATTAAGTTTACAATTAGACTTAATGGAACAACTGAAGAATATTCAGGAAACAGCAATCAAGGATGATGCTGAAGGAATGAAAGGAAGAATAAAAGAATTAAAACAGGGACGTGATGGAATTTGGAGATTCCATGAAAGAAGAATTTGGGTACCTAAGCAAGGAAATTTAAGAAATAAGATTTTAGAGGAAGCCCATAAATCTAGGTATACCATGCACCCGGGAAACAACAAAATGTACCAAGATTTAAGGAATAACTTCTGGTGGATAGGAATGAAAAAGGACATAGCTAGATACGTTTCTAAGTGTCTTACTTGTTCACAAGTTAAGGCAGAACACCAGAAACCCTCAGGTCTACTACAACAATTAGAAATGCCGGTATGGAAATGGGAACTTATAACCATGGACTTTGTTACTAAGTTGCCTAAAACCAGAAAGGGTAATGACGCGATTTGGGTAATTGTGGATCGATTAACCAAATCAGCTCATTTCCTACCTATGAAGGAAACCTTTAGCATGGAAAGGTTAGCCAAATTATATGTAGACGAGGTAGTATCCTTACATGGAGTTCCACTGTCCATTGTATCGGATAGAGATAGTCGTTTCACTTCCCACTTCTGGACAAGTTTCCAAGAAGCAATGGGGACACGATTAAATTTAAGCACGGCTTATCATCCTCAAACAGACGGACAAAGTGAAAGGATGATTCAAACCCTGGAGGACATGCTTAGGACATGTGTAATAGATTTTGGTGGAAACTGGGATGACCACCTACCTTTAATCGAATTCTCCTATAATAATAGTTATCATGCAAGCATTGAAGCTGCCCCATTCAAAGGACGAAAATGCAGAACTCCAGTTTGTTGGGCAGAGATAGGAGAAAGTCAACTATCAGGTCCTGAAATCGTACAAGAAACCACCGACAAGATCACTCAAATCAAGGAAAGACTGAAAACGGCTAGAGATCGCCAGAAGAGTTATGCCGATAATCGACGCAAGCCACTAGAATTTCAAGTCGGAGATAAGGTACTCTTGAAAGTTTCTCCTTGGAAAGGAGTCGTTCGGTTCGGAAAGAAAGGAAAGCTAAGTCTAAGGTATGTAGGACCATTTCCAGTAATACAACGAATAGGGCCAGTCGCCTATCGCTTACAACTACCAGGAGAGCTAGCTGGAGTACATGACGTATTTCATGTATCCAACCTCAAGAAATGTTTATCCGACGAATCCCTGGTAGTACCTCTTCAAGATGTAGAGGTAAATGAAAAGTTAAAATTTATTGAGAAGCCACTGCAGATAGAAGACAGAAAGGTCAAGTTCCTCAAACACAAAAGACTAGTATTGGTCAAAGTCAAGTGGGATTCGAAAAGAGGACCCGAATACACCTGGGAGCTAGAATCGGAAATGAAGCGAAAATATTCTCATTTATTCCAGTAAATCTCGAGGACGAGATTTTAATAAGTTGGGGAGGATGTAAGGACCTTTAAAAATGTCCCAAAACGACCGGTAAGTGAAAACCCGGACCCCTGAAACCCTACTGTGCATGAAAAATCAAGAAATCAAGGTTTTTGGGTTTCAGGCGGGCCGCGTAAGCCATAAGAG
This sequence comes from Helianthus tuberosus, assembly GCA_030545235.1. Lineage (NCBI taxonomy): Eukaryota > Viridiplantae > Streptophyta > Magnoliopsida > Asterales > Asteraceae > Helianthus > Helianthus tuberosus. Next base: position 20,267,672 of record CM060405.1, read on the forward strand.
AAACTTACGCGGGCCGCGTCAAAGCTCTGTTGACCGGATAAGCATTCCCGGTCCACATGTCACACACGTGGCATGCCTACCGATGACACGCTAGCCCTAGTCTACATTTAGGAGGCCCTCGCGGGCCGCGTAAGATCAAGAGGAGGCTTACACGGGCCGCGTAAACCTCAAATTTTTGCTATAAATTGCTTGGATCATGAGCAGTTCAGTGGTGTCGAAAACTTTTCTCAAAAATGAAGATACACTGCTCAAATTCGAAATTTAAGATACCAAGGCGCTGCTACGATACAGGGTATTAACTCGATCACTGCTACGATTCAATGTCCGATCGATTGAAACTATCCGATGGATGTTTAAGTGCTGCCCAAATTAGGGCTATACTTTGTCATTCGTCGTGAATTCGATGGATGTTTAAGTATTGCACTTTGTCATTCGTTGTGAGGGTTTTAATCTCGTGAGTTATCCTAAATGCTGTATTAGTTACTGACCTAGTTCGTGTGCATTGTTATTTAAATTAGGTTACAAGGCTAATCAGTAGGCTAAACTCTGCCCGTTTAAATCTGCAATGTGAGTCATTCTCTTTTTACCAATAATGTTTTGCAATACTCCAAGTTATTTTCAAAGGTTATAATTACAGGGATTAAGTCATGGTTATCTTAATCACTGGCTAGTGGGGTATTGTGCACATTACTAATTTCTCACGGTTAGGCTAATAAATCCTAACAGTGATAATCATCACTACTTGGGTGAAAGGACCCAATAGTGGTATGACCATCGTCACCAGGAGGTGACACGGCGCCAGATAAAAATAAGATAGAAGCCATTGTAATCACTCTTATGCTGTAAATTATAACTATGTGTCGTTTTATCAAATTTGAATGACTCGCCAGTATTTCCCCGCTGATAAAATATTTTAAAAACATGTTTCAGGTGACTACTGTGAACCAAGGAAAAGTGCTACGGAGCACTAACAAAGCTTGAAGTAGTGGCTCAGTTAAACAAATAAACATGTTTTGTAAATCAGGGAATTTCCTTGTGAAATTCCTCTATTGTAAATTACGGGGTTTATCCCGACTTATGAAATAAGATAATCGGGCATTTCAAGTTTTAAAAGATCCAGTTAAATCTTCCGTTGTCAACTCAATTAATAAATACCACGGGTTTCTGTCCCGCGGCTCCTGGACCGGGTAAACCGGGACGGGGGCCATGGCAAATTGGGTTTTACGCGGCCCGTGTAAACCCTCACAACATCTTACACGGCCCGCGAGGGCCACCTATTCTACGATTAGGGCTAGCGTGTCATGTGTAGGTCCGCCACGCGTCTGACACGTGGCCTGAACGCTTATCCGGTCAAATCACCTATCTGTCACGGCCCGCGTAAGCTTGGCTTAAGGCTTACGTGCCCCGCGAGCGACCCAAAATTTTTGATTTCCTTGATTTTCATCAAGGATTGGGGTTGTAGGGGTCCGGGTTCCTACTTACGGGTCGTTTTGGGACATTTTTGCAGGTCCTTACAGTTTCTTAGGTCAAATTATCCCGTTGGAGTTGATAGACCCTTTTTGGAGAAAGTTAAATTTGGACTCCATACTGAAACCGAGCGAGGTGGACTGTTTTGACTTAGACGACGAACTTGCGCTTCTCAAACAACATTTAAGTGCCCAGCCGAGAGAAGTCAAGAAAAACCTGCTTCAAAAGATGAAGGAGTTGGTACAACTCAATAAGACGAAGCTCAAACAACCAGTTGTGCAAAAAAACGCACAGGGTCGTCCAACTTTAAAAGCTCAGCAACAAAGGATGGATGATTCGTTTACGGAGACTTCAAGACACAGCTTTTTTAGAACGCAGGATAACTATAGTGATTCACCCGTTGGGTTTGACACACAAGAGTCAATGATCGAACCTACCAGGCGCTGCTCGTTTGTCGAGTCAGAAAGTTATTGTGATGAAACACCTATGTTCTTCGGCGAGATTGCGAAAGGCGCTAAGAATTCGAAAACGAAAAAGAAGGTCGCAAAATCAAAGGAAGAGCAACCAGACTTACCTTTGCTGCCTGTCGGACTAGTTAATATGTTCATGCACTTCCAAAAGTTCATTCCACCTTGCTTCTATCCACACCTCATTCACATACAAAATGTGCAGGGTGATGGTAATTGTGGGTTTCGATCTATAGCGGTCGGCTTATCGCTTAAAGAGTGGGACTGGCTGTTCATACGGGAGGAGCTTCATGCTGAGTGCAACCGGTTCCATGAATTATGGAAAAGATAAATGAACCTGAGTATCAAAATGTTCTAGAGTCATCAGTTTGGTCTGGTATAGACGGAGCACCTGAACATAAGTGGCTACAAATGCCTTTCACGGGGCTTCTGATAGCAAACCAGTGGAATGTCGTTTGTCTCTTATTAAGTGACCTTGGTTGTGCTTCATTTTTTCCCATGTTCAGAATAGCCCAAGAAAGTATTCCGCATCGAACAGTCGCGCTTGTACATGTACAGAGGAACCATTTTATTCACGTCAGATTAGAAGGGGAATATCCAATGCCAACCCCATCAGGATACTGGCGACAACCGACACGGAATACGCTAGCAGAAAGTTGGTATCACTATTACAAGGAACGTATTGACCAATATAATAGGATCGTTGATGAATACAGGACCAGGGCATACATGGATTTAGGTGGCCTATGAATATGAAATGTTATTTGCATGTTTTGACAATTTGTAATGATGAACATACATGTTATATAAATGTTTTGGCAACTTGTTGAAATTGAACTTGAAAAAACGTTTAAAATGTTATTTGCATGTTTTGACAATTTGTAATGATGAACATACACGTTATTTAAATGCATTGGCAACTTGTTGAAATTGAACTTGAAAAAACGTTTAAAATGTTATTTGCATGTTTTGACAATTTTTAATGATGAACATACACATTATATAAATGTTTTGGCAACTTGTTGAAATTGAACTTGAAAGAACGTTTAAAATGTTATTTGCATGTTTTGACAATTTGTAATGATGAACATACACGTTATTTAAATTTTTTGGCAACTTGTTGAAATTGAACTTGAAAAAACGTTTAAAATGTTATTTGCATGTTTTGACAATTTGTAATGATGAACATACACGTTATTTAAATGTTTTGGCAACTTGTTGAAATTGAACTTGAAAAAATGTTTAAACGAATCAACGTTAACACATACCGACCGTATCTTCGTCACTTCCGCATATAGTAATTTAAGAAAAATGAAAAATACTCAATTGTATACGGGCCGTATAAAGGTATACGCCTCGTATACTGTGATCGTATATGAAGTATACGACTGAATTAAAAAACATTAAATTATTGTATACGGGTCGTATACATTTATACGGCCCGTATACATAAAAAAAAGATCGTATAAGATTTATACGACCTTATTTCCACCATACGGCCTCAACATTCCACCAAAAATTCTCTCGGTTTTCTCTCGGATCGTTCTTGGATAGCGTTCTTCGGTGTTTGTGGCGTTTTCTTCTCGTTCTTCCTATACGGTACGTTTTCGTATAGTATACTTTCAAAGTCCGAAACATGTTAGATTATGGTCTTGTATAGTAAAGGATCGAATAGTGTAGATAGGCGTAACGATTAAGATTGTATAATTGAATTTGAAAAAAAAATTGAAACTAAAAATTGTAACTGATTATTCAAGTGTATACGGTCGTATACAATTTATACGATTGTAAACAGGTTGAATATTCAAACATTATACGATTGTATACACTATATACGCTCGTATAGCAGTTGAATATTCAAACTGTATACGATCGTATACACTATATACCCTCATATAATATTTGAATATTCAACCTGTATATGATCGTATACGATATATACGGTCGTATACAGATTGAATGTTCAAGCTGTATACGATCGTATGAACTTATATTTTATTCCCAATTTGTTATATTTTTAGCGTATCCGCGACGTATAATACGTGCGTATAGGAAACGTATATATGAGGTGTACGTAGCGTATACGTGCGTATAATACTTGCGCGTACGGTCGTATACTTCATGTTTACGAATCGTGTACGAGATGTATAACACGTGAGTATACGAAACCTATACGATGTGTACAGAGCGTATATGATATGTACAATACGTTCGTATACAAGAACAGTAGTTGTATAATACGTTAACGCTAATCGTATAGTGATTGCTAAGTTGTAATTGTTATTTTTAAAGACGATATGGCTGAGTCATCAGCAGCTGCTGCGGCCCGTAGAAGTCAAGGTCAGGGTCGGGGCCATGGACGTGGACAGGAGGAGGAGATTGTGCCCGATTTTACTGAGACGGGGCAGTTTATTAGAGATATCCCCCGAGATACGGCTGCCTATAGGGTTTTGGGCAGATTACGAGAGATGGTGCTGGATGCGCCTCGGACCATTGATATTCAGTTTTTGACCGATATTGGATCGATCGGTCGGGTCCGGGAGCTTATGCCAGCTAACTCCCTGTGGGACCGCTTATTTGATGCCGCCGCAGAGCGGGCCCACAGGGAGATTAGTTTAGAGTTTTTATCTACTTTTACATTTACGGACACCCGGGGTGGGGGTTTACAGCATTTTTTGACGACAGACGCCGTATCTTTTACTATTTGCGGCAAGCCTCAGAGGATGACACTTCCTCAGTTCACCGTTGCCTTGGGTCTGTACTCACAGGAGTACTCAATGTCCCAGGCATTTTTTTATGGGCACATCAGCACGTCCAGTGACGTGTTGTGGCCTTGGTGGCGCACTATTGGGTTTGGGGAGTTCGCGAAACCGAATCAGCGATCCCCGAAGGCACGGGCGACTGATCTTTACGACCCGTTACACCGATACCAACATCGGTGTATCGCCGTGACGATCGCCGGTCGTCATGATAGCAGGGAATGGGTCACCCAAAGTGACCTATTCTACTTGCATGACTTACTTACCAGCGGGAGGGCCAACTTGGCGTACAGGTTGGCCGCATATCTCGCCGAGTACGCTTTTAAGCGTACCTCTACCCACATCAGCTGTGGGGCTTTCGTCACCCGTCTGGCGAAGCATTTCTTTCGCCTCTTGTCCCCGCACATGGCAAGTGGTATGACCCTGACACTCCAGCTTGACAGGGTTGGGAGGGACACAGCCCAATCGATGGGTTTGGCTCGCGAGGTCGAGGGACGGATGGTTTGGGCGTATGGTGTAGGTGAGGGACCCCATGGAGAGGGAGGCGATGGGGAGGGAGGCGATGGCAAGGGAGGCGAGGGCGAGGGAGAGGGAGAGGGAGGCGATGGACAGGGAAGCGGGGTACGTGAGGGGGTCGCTCATACTGTCGATCGATCACAGGTAGCTGCGGAGGATTTACAGGGTGATCACCCGTACGTTCGACGGAGCGTGAGACAGCGTGTGATGCCTCCACTGGGGGTGGAGGAGAGAGTCGTTCAGGTCGAGTCGGATGTAGCTGCAGTCAGAGGGGATGTACAGTGGATGGTCGAGTTGATTGTGGCTATGCATTCTGGCGCGCCCCTACCTCCACGAGCTGGCGCTACACCACCACCACCACCACCGCCGTAGCTGCTTATTGTATTTTTTTTTTGTTATTTTACGTTTGAAACATTGTAAAAATTTATCTTTTTGTTTGTTTTAGATGTAAAACATTCTAAATATTTAATCTTATGTTTAGATGTTAAGTTGTTTGTTTAATAATTGTTGTCGTAGTTTATCATAATCAAGTCGATCAAGAAGGACATCTTCGGTGTTTCCTTAAACTCCTACAGCAAGAGAAGCTCTACGCCAAGTTTTCTAAATGTGAGTTTTGGCTTCGTGAAGTCCAATTTCTTGGACATGTGGTGAGCGAGCGTGGTATCCAGGTGTATCCCGCTAAGATTGAAGCGATTATGAATTGGCAAGCGCCTAAGACTCCTACTGAGATTCGAAGCTTCTTGGGTCTAGCAGGTTACTATAGACGTTTCATTGAAAACTTTTCAAGGATTGCCGCACCTCTGACATCGCTGACCCGCAAGAATGTCAAGTTTGACTGGGGTCCCAAGCAGCAAGAATCTTTTGATATTCTTAAGCAAAAATTAAGCAATGCTCTTGTGTTGACATTGCCAGAAGGAATTGAAGAATTTGTGGTTTATTGCGACGCATCGCACACAGGTATGGGGTGTGTGCTTATGCAAAAGGGCAAGGTTATTGCATATGCTTCCCGTCAATTAAAAGTGCATGAAAAGAATTACACCACCCATGATTTGGAGTTGGGTGCCGTTGTATTTGCACTAAAGCTTTGGAGGCATTATCTTTATGGGACTAAGTGCGTGATCTATTCTGATCATAAGAGCCTTCAGCATCTGTTCAATCAAAAAGATCTTAACATGAGGCAACACCGATGGATGGAAAAATTAAATGACTATGATTGTGAAATCCGATATCACCCAGGCAAAGCGAATGTAGTCGCTGATGCTTTGAGCAGGAAGGAAAGGGTTAAGCCCATTAGGATCAACGCCAAGAGCATTGAATTGAAGAACAGGTTGAATGAAAGGTTGTTAGCCGCTCAAAAGGAAGCTGTATTAGAAGCTAACTATCCGAATGAGAAGTTAGGAATGACTGTCGATCAATTGTCATATGGCAAGGATGGAATCCTAAGATTGAATGGCCGAATATGGGTTCCAATTTATGGAGGACTTCGAGATGTGATTCTTCAAGAAGCTCATAACTCCAAATATTCAGTTCATCCTGGCAGTGATAAGATGTACCAAGATTTAAAGGCAAATTATTGGTGGATATGTGTCACGGCCCCCGACTAGGTTTTACCCGTTTCAGGAGCCGCGGGACAGAAACCCGTGGTATTGTTTATTTTGGCAGCGGAAATTTTAACAGGATCTTTTAAAACTGAAAATGCCCAATTATTTTATTTCACATTTTGGGATTGTAACACCTCAAAAATTTACGTCCTATAATGTGTTGACACGTGTCATAACCTTTGAACGTGTGAAAGAATACTTTCAAGGGACTGAAGTTGACAAACAATGAAACTATGTAAATATAAGGGTTCAAAATGTCAACAACGAATAAATATACTTTACAATAATCCTACATGATGTTTATAACCTTAAACGAATAAATCATGGATCATACGTAGCGAATTGTGAAAGAAAGTGAGAGATTACAAACTACAGGGGTTAAATGTGTCAACATGTTTAAAGTATACCTCTGAGTGACCTTTTAGCAAACCCGAAGCTTTGTAACGATTATTTATGCTCACTAGAATGTGTGATAAAAATTTCACCAAGTTTCGTTATCGTATGAGAAAGTTATGATAAAATTCGTGTGTGAGGGTTAGAATCGTCAACATTGAAAATTAGGCTTTTCGGGTGATCACAAAGTTACCCGAGGACTTGACAAAGATGGTATAAGTCTTAAAGCCCCTAGAATTCATTTTAGAAGGCTCATTGTGCAAAACAAGAGGTGAAAGCGACGTTTGGAAGGACCAAAGGACCAGACAACAAATAATAAAAATTTTTGCAAGTCGCACGGGGCTAGGCGGCCCGCGTAAGGCCCTACGCGGCCCGCGAGACCTGCCCAGCGACAGAAAGAAACAGGCAGCTGCCTGTTGATGCTTTAACCGACTTAAAACACAAGTTTTTTTATTCTATGGGCTGCCTAAGATGGTTTTTAGCTATAGGGAACACTTGTTTACATCAGGGAATCATCCTAGGCATGCATGGCACCATCTTGAACAATCAAAATCCATTATATAAGACCCACATGGTTTTACAACTTTCTTGCATTCCTTCATTTCAACAACTGATCAAGTTCTGGAGCTCAAGTACATTTCCAACTCATCCCTAATTGTTCATTAGACACTTGTAAGTATGCCTAACCTTCCTTAATCGCGTTTTGCTTAGTTTATAGCTTAAAAGTCAAACCGTCGTAATTACGGTTTGACTTAACGATTAATCGCTAATGGTCCAGCGATTAGGCAAACTTAAGGTAGTTATAAGTTGGTAATTATGTGGGCTTTAAACCCTTAAAAGGGCACCCACTGATTCCCATCCTAACTAGGTCATTTGTCGAGTCAAAGATGTTTAGAAAAAGTCAACAGAAATGTAATATTCGATTTAACGCATGATTAACGATGTAAAAGGCGTATCACCTATTTTATCATTCATATAACCTGATAATAAGCATAAGAACTTGTCTAGGCTTGTTTGATTCGACAACTTTCTGTTTAAGATCGATTCGGAACCGAAAGGCGCATAGTTTGACTTTCTGCTTTGACTTCGGTTCTGACCCGGTTTTGATAGGTTTAGACATGCCTTAAAGTTCCATTAGGACCTAGTTACATGATTGTATAATCCTCTGCGTTTATACCACTTAAATCCTTAATTGTCCGACGTTTCCGTTAAGTGCTTAAATATGGACCATAATGCCCTTATGACCATACAACGAGAATTTTGGAAATGTGAAAGTACAATAATCTTTGTTACTAATTATAAAACATGACCCTAAATTTTCACATCAGTTGGAGGTCTAGATTAGGAGTTATGCTTAATGACGTAATTAGAACGCTTCTTAGTAATTAAACGGCGTCATTAGCGTAAAGCCTATCTAAACCCAATTTTTGGCACCAAACCTTTTACCCACTGATGTAATATAATATTTTGGGATTTTTGAAGATTTTTAATTATTTTTAAACTGATCATAAGCTAGGATTAGTGCCTTAATTCGGTAAATACCGAATATTCCCTTTTAAGCCATAAAATGAGTTTTACAAATCCTTTTGATGCCAATCCAATTGCTACTGATTTTAAATAATAAATGAAGTGTTTTGAACCTGTTTAATAGATCAGAAAACTCAGAATCATATTTTAACCCGTACGTCGCTTAAAACGGCTTTATACGCGTATTATACGCATAGTTTGAGTTTAAAACCATTTTGTCACATAAGACTTATTACCAACTGAGGTAACCTGTTAAAATAAATTATTTTACTGATTTATTCAGACCCGGATCACAGAAGCTTATTTAATCCCTTTTAAAATCTTTAAAATGACCAAAATACCCCTACGGGGCTTATTTATAGGTTAAACTCGTTTTGGGCATAATGGAAGGTATCCTACTGATATCACAACATATTTAAGGCATGTTAACTTAGGAAACCTGTTTAGGACTCTTATGGTTACCCGTTACGCTTCATGCGCGTTCGGTTCGGTTTATGTAACTAGTTTACATAAAATTAGCCGAAACGGGTCAAACCTTATCGGTTTTATCTCAAAATCCAGAATGTGTATAATATACCCATATTAAGCAAGTCTTCAAACTTTCCGGGTCTAAATCACATTCTATCCGGTCTTCGCTTAATCGTGCGTACGAACCGTATCTTTAAAACTAACCGGTCTAAGCTTAAGCTTAACTAAAGACCCGTTAGGATTCTAATAGGTTATTATAAACCTTCGTTCCAGAATAGGAGACCCGGTAAAAGATACTTGCACTCGCTGATTTTGATTTATACTTGCTCAGGTAAATACTTTTAACTTATTTTCCCTATAAGGGCTTGGGGTACGGTATATAAAATACCGCTTGGTCGGGCATTGAATCTTTAATTGTATGATGGTTAAAGTATTGAAATGTCTCGTTTAAATTGTTTTGTTTGCTTAAAGCCTTTGGGGGGTTAATGACCATGTCCCGGATATCCCTGGCATCATTTTACGAAATGGCCACGACCTAAGCACGGGGCGTAGGCGTACGTCCGTCGGTGTCTCATATACATAATGTGGTGTGTCTATTGATCTTTAACCCGGCTCGATCCGGGCTACTGAACGCATAAGAAACATGTAAATCCTTTACAAGTATTATATTCAAATAATTATCCCAAGTTATAAAATATTATTTGTGCCTTGTGCCTTAAATGCATTTTCTTAAACTCTTTTCAAAATGAGTCGGTTGATTGTATTTACCAGTGTAAACTGACGTATTTTCTCAAAAAGGTTAAGTGCAGGTACTACGCGTAATAGGCTGGCTTTTCTCCTAGCATCCACAATAAGTCTCGCAAGCTTGGATGTCATAGACTGTTGAACATTGTTTCCTTTTATTTTGATCTACATGTGGATTTATATTCGACTACTTGTGATACTTAATATTACAATATTGTTTGGTTGAAATGAATCTATACTTTGCTTCCGCTGTGCATTTAAATATTGTATTGTTTGACTATTATGTTACCAACCACGTCACGATACTCCCCTACCGGGCCCACCGGAAATACGTGGAAATTCGGGGTGTGACAGGGACAAACCCCATAATTTACAATAAGGGTAATTTCACTGGAAAATCCCTGTTTTACAAAAACATGTTTATTTATTTTATTTACTGAGCCACTGATGTGCTCTAAAATATACATATTTTATGACAATATTTCCTACACTTTTGAGTAGCTTTAGGGTTATCTTTACTTAATTCTACTCATTTTTGGTTCAAATATAAAATTTAAAGATTTAAAAAAAATGAGCTAAATAAATTAAATTTAAGATGAGAGATTGTCAATTCAAACTCAAACGTAAATCTCTTTAGTTTTATTATTACTAAAAGTCTACTAAAATGAATTGAAAGAAAATTAAAATGCCCACATGACATTTTGTTTGCAGGTACTCGAACAAGAGTTCAATTAATTTGACATAAGAGGTTAGTGGGCTTAGTGGCAATTACATTGGGATGACAAAATTATCTTAGCTTCACATGGAATGGCCATGTATTGAGGCCCAAGTCGGTGGTTTAGGAGGATATATATTGAAAAGAAAGAAGCATCTACTTGGACGACTGCCATATCAACATCAGAGGCACAACTTGAGAGACGCACGTACAAATTGGAAGGAATCATATTGGGCCGTGAATTCCATTAAGTCCATACTTATCTTGGGCCGAATGGAAGTAATATGCATGGGCTTGAGAATAATAGGGGGATAGATCATACATTAGAGAGGGGGCATAAAGGGAGTTTGACGGCAGAAAAGATAGACGGCTGTGGACGAGTAGAAGACGAATTTGGAGCACAACTGAGACTGTTCAAGTGGTTTGGAAGCTTTCGGTTCGTGGTTGAAGCATTACCGGTTCGTTAAACATTAGTTTTTTGAGTTTACATTGTTTTAAACCATGTTTTCTTTCGTTTCCAGATTTTATTCAGTTGTTTTATCGATTATTATGAGTAGCTAAACGTTATAAACTACCTGGGTTTAGATGAACTTGATGATTGTAATGCGATTTTGACATGATTATGGTTATTTGATGTGATTTACATAACTTTGCCTTGTGATTGATCTTGATATTGCATGTTGGTGTGTTTTGATTGATTATTGGTTGATGAATTCAGCGGTTTAGGCACATATAAATATCCCCTAGACTTAGAGTTTAATTTGAATCGTTGATCTTAGGGTTTTCGGTTTGAATATTGAGTTGAGAAATTGACCAATTCGATTAATAATTAAAATCAATATACTAAAACTTGCATCCTCATCTTGTGACTCGAAAGACGATTAAGGTGAGCTAGGTTATTAGCTAATCATTGGTGGGTAGATTGGGTGACCGATAGCTCGGGCTCGTTTATTACATCGTGTTTAAGGTTTTCTAGGATTTCAATATTCAAGGTTTGGTTTGCTTTGCGTTTTGAGAGTTTTGGGGGTAGAGTTACTTTCATTGCTTGATTCTCGTAGGATTTGGTATCGATAGGTCGAGCCGGTTTGTTCTAGCACTTCACATTTCGTCTTTATCTTTCGTTTGATACATCTCTAGCAGGGGGTTAATCGAGGGAGTATGATATTTAACCATTGTCACTGTCAGAGTAGCATTGCATGAATCTAGGGATTCGACACCTAGGTAGTCCTTGTCTCATATATATTTGATCAAACTTTGCTCTTGTGTTCGTGTTTGTTTCACGTTGTTTGTCGTGTCTGCCATATTCTTAATTATTTAGTTTAATTACTTAAAACCTCAAATCCAAAACACAAATTAAAACCAGTTAAGTATTAGTTGAGTCAGAGTTTAGTTAGCGTCGCTAGTGTCTCGTGGGTTCGATACTCGGACTTCATTAGACTGTACTACGTACGATAGGTACACTTGCCTGTCAGTGGTCTAGCATTTAGAGAGTCTGAGTTTATAAATTTAAAACTAGGGTGCCTAGATTAGGTTTAGTTTTTATTAGACCATATTTAGAACATCAGCCACATTCTTCAAGCTGGTGTGCTACGCGACACTTTTTCTGGTTCACAGTAAATCACCTGAAACATGTTTAAAAAGATTTTATCAGCGGGGAAATACTGGCGAGTCACTCAAGTTATAAAATGACACATTAGTTATAGATTACAGCATAAGAGCGATTACAATGGCCCCTATCTTATAATTATCTGGCCCCGTGTCAAACCCTGGTGACGATGGTCATACCACTATTGGGTCCTTTCACCCAATAGTGATGATTATCACTGTTAAAAGTGAGAAATAATAGTAATGTGCACAATACCACACTTGCCAATAATTTAAGATAACCAAGACTTAATCCCTGTAACATATAACTGGAAAACCTTTAGGTATTTGTAAAATACTTTTGACAAAAGAGAATGACTCACATTGCAAGTTTAACTGGACAGAACTTTGCCTACTGATTTAGCCTTGTAACCTAGTTAAATAACAATGCACACGAAACTAGGTCAGTAACTTAATACAACATTTACGATAAACTCACGAAATCAAAACCACGACGAATGACAAAGTATAGCCCAATTTCGGGCAGCACTTAAACATCCATCGGATCGGTTTCAATCGATCGGACATTATATCGTAGCAGTGATCGAGTTAATACCCTGTACTCGTAGCAGCGTATCCCTATGCAAAACTATGAATTTGAGCAGTATGTTTCGTCTTTTGAAAAGTTTTTCGAACACAGATGAACTGCTCATGTAAAATCAATTTATAGCAGAAATTTGGGTTTTACGCGGCCCGCGTAAACCCTCACAACATCTTACGTGGCCTGCGAGGGCCATCTATTCTACGATTAGGGCTAGCGTGTCACGCGTAGGTCCGCCACGCGTCTGACACGTGGCCTGAACGCTTATCCGGTCAAATCACCTATCTGCCGCGGCCCACGTAAGCTTGGCTTAAGGCTTACGCGCCCCGCGAGCGACCCAAAATTTTTTATTTCCTTGATTTTCATCAAGGATTAGGGTTTTAGGGGTCTGGGTTCCTACTTACGGGTCGTTTTGGGACATTTTGCAGGTCCTTACATCCTCCCCACCTTATTTAAAATCTCGTCCTCGAGATTTACCGGAATAAGTGAGGATACTTTCGCTTCATTTCCGATTCCAGTTCCCACGTGTACTCAGGTCCTCTTTTCGAATCCCATTTGACTTTAACCAACACCAATCTCTTGTGTTTGAGAAACTTGATATTTCTGTCTTCTATTTGGAGTGATTTCTCAACAAATTTCAACTTTTCGTTTACCTCTATGTCTTGAAGAGGTACTAACAGGGACTCGTCATATAAACATTTCTTGAGGTTGGATATATGAAATACGTCGTGTACTCCAGCTAGTTCTTCTGGTAGTTGTAGGCGATAGGCGACTGGCCCTATGCGTTGGATCACTAGGAATTGTCCTATGTACCTTGGATTTAGCTTTCCTTTCTTACCGAACCGAACTACTCCTTTCCAAGGAGAAACTTTCAAAAGTACCTTGTCCCCAACTTGGAATTCCAACGGCTTGCCTCGATTATCTGCATAACTCTTTTGACGATCCTGAGCTGTTTTCAGTCTTTCCTTGATCTGAGTTATCTTGTCGGTGGTTTCTTGTACGATCTCAGGACCTGATAATTGGCTTTCTCCTATTTCTGCCCAACAAACTGGAGTTCTACACTTTCGTCCATACAGTGCTTCGAACGGGGCAGCTTCGATGCTTGCATGATAACTATTATTATAGGAGAATTCGATTAAGGGTAGGTGGTTATCCTAGTGTCCACCAAAATCTATCACACATGCCCTGGGCATGTCTTCCAGGGTTTGAATTGTTCTTTCACTTTGTCCGTCTGTTTGTGGATGATAAGCAGTACTTAAATTCAGTCGGGTCCCCATTGCTTCTTGGAAACTTGTCCAGAAATGTGAAGTGAAACGACTATCCCTATCCTATACAATGGAGAGTGGAACTCCATGTAAGGATACTACCTCGTCTACATATAACTTTGCTAATCTTTCCATGCTAAAGGTTTCCTTCATAGGCAGAAAATGAGCTGATTTGGTTAATCGATCCACAATTACCCAAATCGCATCGTTACCTTTTCTGGTTTTGGGCAATTTAGTAACAAAGTCCATTGTTATGAGTTCCCATTTCTATACTGGCATTTCTAATTGCTGAAGTAAACCTGAAGGTTTCTGGTGTTCTGCCTTAACTTGCGAACAAGTTAGACACTTAGATACATATCGAGCTATGTCCTTTTTCATTCCTATCCACCAGAAGTTATTTCTTAAATCTTGGTACATCTTATTATTTCCAGGATGCATGGTATATATAGATTTATGGGCTTCCTCTAAAATCTTATCTTTTAAATTTCCTTGCTTAGGTACCCAAATTCTTTTCTGGTGGAATCTCCAAATTCCATCTGTCCCTTGCTCTAATTCTTTTATTCTTCCTTTCATTCCTTCAGCATCATCCTTGATTGCTGTTTCTTGCATGTTCTTCAGTTGTTCCATTAAATCTAACTATAGATTTAGTCTAAGAGGACGAATTCGTCTTTGTTTTTCATGATACTTACGACTTAGGGCATCTGCTACTACATTTACTTTTCCTTCGTGATATTGAATATCACAGTCGTAGTCACTTAGAATTTCCATCCATCTTCTTTGCCTCATGTTTAATTCTTTTTGCCCAAATATATACCTTAAGCTCTTATGATCTGTATAAACTGTAAACTTACTTCCATACAGATAGTGTCTCCAAATCTTAAGGGCAAAAATTATTGCTCCTAATTTTAAGTCGTGAGTCGTATAATTCTCCTCATGCTTTTTCAATTCTCTTGAGGCATATGCAATTACCTTTTTGCGTTGCATCAACACACATCCTAATCCTAGCTTAGAAGCGTCACAATAAACTTCAAAATCTTCTGTTCCTTCTTGCAAGGCTAGAATTGGAGTATTCGTTAACCTTTGCTTTAAAATCTTAAAAGCCTCTTCTTGCCTAGGTCCCCATTCAAACTTAACTGTTTTACAGGTTAGCTTAGTTAATGGTACTGCTATCTTAGAGAAATCCTTAATGAAACGCCTATAGTACCCAGCTAATCCTAGAAAACTTCTAACTTCCGTAGCTGATTGCGGGACCTTCCATTTGGTGATTGATTCTATCTTGGAAGGATCTACGTGAATACCTTCGTGATTCACCATATGTCCTAAAAATTGCACTTCCTGCAGCCAAAATTCACACTTCGAGAATTTGGCATAAAGCTTCTCTTTCTTTAACAGAGTTAAGAGTGCTCGTAGATGCTCACAATGCTCGTCCTGACTTTTGGAATAAATAAGTATATCGTCGATGAAGACAATTACAAATTTATCCAAGTATGGCTTACAGATTCTATTCATCATGTCCATAAATGCTGCAGGAGCATTTGTTAACCCAAATGGCATGACTGTAAACTCGTAGTGACCATACCTAGTTCGGAAAGCAATTTTAGGTATGTCTTCTTCTTGTACCTTTAACTGGTGATATCCGGAGCGTAAATCTATTTTAGAAAAGTATCTAGCTCCTTGAAGTTGATCAAAAAGATCATCAATCCTAGGTAATGGGTATCGATTCTTAATTGTAACCTTATTCAGTTCCCTATAATCGATACACATTTGCATTGAACCATCTTTCTTTTTCACAAACAACACTGGTGCTCCCCAAGGGGATGAACTAGGTTGAATGAATCCTTTACTTAGCAATTCGTCTAATTGCTTTTTCAGTTCTAACATTTCAGTGGGTGCTAACCGATAGGGTGCCTTAGCTATTGGTGTTGTTTCAGGAATTAGATGAATTCTAAACTCTACTTCCCTATCTGGTGGTAATACTGGTAGCTCTTCTGGGAATACATCCGGGTATTCTGATACTACAGGAATTTCTTTAAGTTCCTTACTTTTAGTGTTAATGATTACTGAAATCATATACATTATTCCTTTTTTTCGCTCATAACTAGCAACTTTCATTACTGAAATGAACTTTAATGGTTTATGTCACACCCCCAAAATCCACCTGCGGAGTACCACCGCTTGGAGGCGTGACTGACCAGGATCCAGCCACCAATCATATCGAACACGCAAGTTAATAATTATAAAAGTTTAACCAATACCATTGGTGTCCAAACAAAACATAGTTTAAGTTGCAAGCGGAAGCATAACGTTTAAAACCAAAACATAAGTTTAATTGTTTCAAAGTTTAACATGGCACGCAGCTGTCCATGCCCCACAAGGACTCTCTTCCATGCAAGCTCCAGCTAAGTACCTATTGTCCTGCAAAACATGTAGTAACGAGTCAACAACAAGTTGAGTGAGTTCACAGTTGGGTGTTCGTTTTAAGTTGTTTCGAAAACAGTTTCCTTTATCTGGCATCCTGCCGTGGGGGTTACCCCATAGTTGAAAACGTGATCTGTTTAACCCAATTACCCTGGCAATCCAGCCGTGGGGGCTACCCCGTGTTTAGTTATCTGGCATTTCGGCCGTGGGGGCTACCCCATGTATATACTAGACTCGTTACCATATCGACTGCTGACTGTAGTCATGTTTATGTGCCCTGAAACTGTCAATGTCTATCAGCATTGACGTGCCCCAGATCCATTAGTTCACGCCCGTCCTCTGCGACACGGTGTGAGGTTTGTCAGACCTAAATAGCGCTATCTAACTAATGACCCGCTCGCCATTGGCCCGGCGATTAAGTCGATATAAAAAGGAGGGACTTCGTGATAGAGTTTTGGTCTAGTACGAGTTATCTGTCCATGAGGACGAGGAATTACATTCCTGAACCAATACTGTCCTACCCAAGAAAGGACGAGGAATCCATGTTCCTTAACCCCATTCCCAACCCCTGGGAATCCCATGCTTTGTAAAGGGTGTGAACTCACCTTGGTTTGCTCGGCAGATACACAGAAAGGTCAATCAAGTTGTAAGTGGTCAACTACGTCCTAACATAGATACCATTCAAGTCAGGTTCATATCCAAGTAGTGCACGTATGTTCTTCACGTATTGTACACAAGTAACGATCATGGCATACATGTCTAGCATGGCAGTTCAACAACAGCTCGTAACAAGTTCCACAGTAACATTCACGTAACAACCAAAGTCTAAGTGTGCGGCCCAACTACTTAGGCCCATAGCAGTGTGCAAGTCCAAACATTGTGTACGGGTGTTATGGTCTCGAGTCGAGACTGTGCGGTCTCGAGTTGTACCTATGAGTTCTCGAGTCGCAACCGTGGGGGTCTCGAGTCATGCATGTACTAGTCGGGACCAGACGGTCTCGAGTCGCAACCGGACTCGCAACCGTGGTCTCGAGTTATGCTGCTTGTGTGAGGGGCTGTGGTCTCGAGTCGAGACTAGGGGGGTTCTCGACTCGCAACCGCTGATCTCGAGCTGGCTTCTAGATGGTCTCGAGTCGAAACCAGGGGTCTCGACTCCCAGCACCTGCTGATTCTGCATAGTGTACTAACCAATGGAATTTCAATTTCATGAGATTATGTACTATCCAATGATATTTCATAAACATGTTTCCTTGTCTACTACTAACCAAAAACGGATCAAAGCATAGGATTTCAATTATTCATATCAATATTCAAACATATTCAACACATATTCAAATATTCATATCCTCATTCAACATGTTCATCATTTTAGGGTTTTTAGCATCAATCATAATCATAACATGAACAACAATCAAAACACTTGAACATACTCATCTAAGGGTTTCAAATCATCACATAACACCTCAAAATCGACTCTACACTAATCCGATTTCCACATACATGCAGCCGCTTAACAAGCATTCGGTTCTTAGCACAAGAATACACAATCCGATTAACATGAACATTATCTAGTACACATATGCAAGCCGATTTCATGAACATCAACAATTTATGGTTTAAATCACATTAAATCACAAGATATCATTAACTCATCATGCAATATATCCGAAATCAAGACATGTTAGCCGATTAACATCATCATACACATCCGATTCACGAGAACATCATCATTCGTACAAACTATTCTAGTTAAATCATGTCATCCATAACATCTTACAACAAGCACCATAAACCACTAACCGGTTGTGAAAAGGTACCGAGTTGGTAAGGAAGACGAATAAAATGGAGTGTCCGAGTGATGATGGTGAGCTTAGCCGAGTCTCCTTGTTGATGCCGATTTGATCCGAGAGAAAGGAGAGGGGAGGTGATGTTTGATCTTTAGGGTTTAAGGTTTTCTAGAGAGAGAGTGTAGGAGTGTGTGTGTAGGAGAGTGTGTGTATGTTGCCCAAAAATGGCAAGGTTGGCCATCAACCAATGTTATATACTCGTTCCTAGTTGATGCACCTTAATGGGCTTCCGGATGGATTAAATGGCCCAACCGGCCCACTGTTACACTGTTCACTCGAGACCGCATGGTCTCGAGTCGGGTCCTTGTGTCTTGGTTCCGGTTCACTACTTGTATAAACTATACTATATACGTACATAGTGATAAGACATAGCACATTAAGATAATTCACAACTTTCATTGGCTAATATATAAACACATAACGTTAAAGCATGTTACATCGAGATACAACGAAGGGTTCTAAATTACGAGTTGTCACATTATCCCCAAGTTGAAAGAAATTTCGTCCCGAAATTTGGTACGTACTCACTGAGGAAGCTAGTTAAGTTGTATGGTTTTCCTGGTTTTCCTGGGGTGTCACATCCTCCCCCCGTTGATATGGAATTTCGTCCCGAAATTCCGTAGCTTCAGCCTCAGTAGTGGTTGTACCGTTTGCGAATAGTTGGGGATACTTTTGTTTCATCTGATCTTCGCGCTCCCAGGTGAACTCTGGGCCGCGACGTGAGTTCCAACGAACTCGAACGAGAGGTATTCTAGTGTTCTTGAGGACCTTAACATCCCGGTCTGTGATTTCAACAGGTTCCTCGACGAATCGTAACTGCTCGTCGATAGTGAGTTCCTTCAGAGGAACTATGTGGGTCTCATCTGACAGACACTTCTTCAGATTCGACACGTGGAAAACGTTGTGGACTGCACTGAGTTCCGCTGGTAAGTTCAGTCTGTAGGCCACCTTGCCTATTTTCTCAATGATTTCAAAAGGTCCGACGTATCGTGGGTTAAGTTTGCCTCGTTTACCAAAACGAACCACACCCTTCCAGGGTGAAACTTTGAGTAGTACCCGCTCCCCAACCTGGAGCTCTAGTGGTTTCCTGCCCTTATCGGCGTAGACTTTCTGACGGTCACGAGCTGCCGCCATTCGTTGTCGTATTTGAGCAATTCGTTCGGTTGTGTCTACCACAAGTTCTGGACCGGTGATCTGACTATCCCCCACCTCTGCCCAACAAAGAGGTGACCGGCATTTACGCCCGTACAATGCCTCAAACGGAGCAGCTTTAATGCTGGTGTGGTAGCTGTTATTGTACGAGAATTCCACAAGTGGCAGATGCTTTTCCCAGCTGTTGCCAAAGTCGATTACACATGCACGAAGCATGTCTTCTAAGGTTTGAATAGTGCGCTCAGACTGCCCGTCCGTCTGAGGGTGATACGCTGTGCTCATGTCTAGTCGTGAGCCAAAGGATTTGTGCATTGCTTGCCACAGTTCTGAAGTAAAACGTGCATCTCGATCCGAGATAATAGAGGTGGGCACCCCGTGCCTCGAGACAACCTCCTTAAGGTATACGTCTGCTAGAGTGGAGAACTTATCCGTTTCCTTGATCGCCAAGAAGTGTGCAGACTTTGTGAGTCGATCCACGATCACCCAAATAGTATCGTTTCCGCGTTGAGATCTAGGCAGGCCAGTGACAAAATCCATGGAAATTTGCTCCCATTTCCATTGCGGTATCTCTGGTTGCTGGAGTAGGCCTGAGGGTTTCTGGTATTCAGTCTTGACTCTCGCACAAGTCAAACACTTGCTGACGTAAGTTGCTATGTGGGCCTTCATGCTAGGCCACCAATACGTAGTTTTGATATCGTGGTACATCTTATCCGAACCAGGATGTACCGAGTAACGAGATTTGTGTGCTTCATCCATCACAAGCTCTCGTAAGTTGCCATAGAGTGGGACCCAAATGCGTCCCGTTACGTAGTATGCATCGTCTTCCTTTTGTTCTAATCGTTGCCTTGAGCCGCGTAGGGCTTCAGCCCTGACGTTTTCTGGTTTCAATGCCTCTATCTGAGCGTCTCGTATTTGAGAAGGAAGACTAGAATGTATAGTGAGCTGTAAAGCTCGTACGCGCTTAGGCGCAGTGTCCTTTCGACTGAGGGCGTCAGCCACCACATTGGCTTTGCCCAGATGGTACTTGATTGCACATTCGTAATCGTTTAATAACTCGACCCACCATCGTTGACGCATGTTTAGCTCCTTCTGCTTGAAGATGTGCTCGAGACTTCTGTGATCGGTGTAAATGGTGCACTTGGTACCGTACAGGTAATGTCGCCATATCTTAAGTGCAAAAACAACAGCTCCCAGTTCTAAATCATGTGTAGTGTAGTTCTTTTCATGAACTTTGAGTTGGCGTGAGGCATACGCAATAACTTTATCTCGTTGCATCAATACACAACCAAGACCTTGAATTGATGCGTCGCAGTAGACCACGAAGTCGTCTGTGCCCTATGGCAAGGAAAGGATAGGTGCGCTGCAAAGTCTATCCTTTAAATGTTGAAATGCTAATTCCTGCGCGTTTCCCCATCGATAGACCACGCCCTTCTGCGTTAGTGAGGTGAGAGGTTGTGCAATCTTGGAAAAATCCTTAATGAACCTCCTGTAGTAACCTGCCAAGCCCAAGAATTGGCGAATTTCCGTTGGTGTGCGAGGCGCAGGCCAGTTCTTAATCGAGTCCACCTTGGATGGATCAACGTGAATCCCATCCTTGTTTACCACGTGGCCTAGGAAATGGACTTCACGAAGCCAGAAGTCGCATTTCGAGAACTTTGCATAAAGCTGTTCTGTTCGAAGGAGTTCCAAAATAAGTCGTAGATGTTGCTCGTGTTCCTCCTGACTCTTAGAATAGATCAGGATGTCGTCGATGAACACTATAACGAACTTGTCCAGGTAAGGCTTGCACACTCGATTCATCAGGTCCATGAAAATCGCAGGTGCGTTTGTCAGTCCAAAAGGCATGACCAAAAACTCATAGTGTCCATAACGAGTTCTAAAAGCTGTTTTGGAGACATCCTCCTCTCGGACTCTCAGCTGGTGATATCCCGATCTTAAATCAATCTTTGAATAGTAGCTCGACCCTTGCAGCTGGTCGAACAAGTCGTCAATACGTGGAAGAGGATAACGATTCTTCACGGTCACCTTGTTGAGTTCCCGGTAATCGATGCACATTCTGAAGGTACCGTCTTTCTTCTTTACAAATAGCACTGGGGCTCCCCAGGGCGATGAGCTAGGACGAATAAAACCCTTATCCAAGAGTTCTTGTAGTTGCGTAGAGAGTTCTTCCAACTCTGATGGAGCTAAACGATAAGGTGCACGAGCTATAGGCGCAGCTCCAGGAGCTAGTTCAATCTGAAACTCGACCTGGCGATGAGGCGGAAGGCCAGGTAATTCCTCAGGAAATACCTCAGGATAGTCGCGTACAATTGGAAAATCTTCTAGCTTCTTCTCTTCCTTCGAGGTATCAGTAACGAGTGCCAAAATGGCAGGGTGGCCCTTTCGCAAGCACTTCTGGGCTTTAAGGAGAGAGATGATGTTCTCAACAGCACTCCTCTTGTCGCCACAAATCATGAGAGGTTCACTACCGGAACCAGGAATACGAACAATCTTCTCGTTGCAAAGAATCTCTGCTCGGTGTTGGGATAACCAATCCATCCCAATGACAACGTCGAAACTACCCAAGACGATAGGAATAAGGTCGATAGAGAAGGTCTGGTTAGCAAGAACAAGTTTACAACCCTTGACTACGTGAGTGGCCTCTAAACTCTTACCATTTGCTAGCTCTACAATGTGCTTGTTGTTCAAGGGTGTTGGAATACGCTTAAGCATTCGACTAACCTCTAGTGACATGTAGCTAGTATCGGCACCCGAATCAAATAAAACTGTAACATAAAAGTCGTCGAGAAGGAACTTACCCGCCACAACATTGGGGTCATTCCTTGCTTCACCTTGGCCAATCACGAACGCCCGCCCCCTGGCTCCATTGTTGTTGTTGTTGTTCCCATTGTTACCATTCCCCTGATTGTTGTTATTGTTGTTGTTGTTGTTGTTCTGGTTCCTGTTCAGTTGGGGGCAATCCCTCTTGAAATGGCCTTCAGCTCCACACTGAAAGCACCCTTTGTTATCACCTTGCTGCTGCTGCTGGCGTTGGTTCTGTTGGGCTTGCTGACGATTCTGGTTGGCGGGGTATAAGCTCCTGCAATCCTTTGCAGCATGACCTGGCTTGTTGCACCGATGACAGTTACCCCTGGTGCATGGCCCGCTGTGGTGTAGGCTGCAGCGATTGCATTTGGGGTGATTTCCCTTGTACCCGCCATGGCCTTGACCACCAGATGATTGCTGGCTAGGGCTCTTGTAGTCTTCAGTTTTTCTCTGCTGAGACTGGGACTGAACAGAAGTCGAACCCTTACTTGAAGTTCCATCCCATTTCCGTTTGTTGTCACTAAGAGCACCTGAAGTAGTCGCAGCACCTATGCGCTTTGGTAACCTGTTCTGCTCCACCGCCTGATCCGTGAGACGGTGAGCCAATTGAACAACTTGCTGGATGGTGGCGAGGTTAGCTGAAGTCACATGACTTTGGATTTCTGGCACTAAGCCCTTGAGAAAGAGTTCAATTCGTTTAATTGGAGGGTCCACCATAGTAGGACACAATAATGCAAGCTCATTCGATCTCTTAGTGTACGCCTCAATTTCTGACCCCGTCATCTTGAGGTTGAAGAACTCGACCTCCAGCTTATGGATGTCATCCCGACTGCAGTATTCTTCCTTGATCATCTCTTTAAAATTTTCCCATGGGGTGGCGTTGGCAGCAACCAATCCCAGCATTTGGACCTGAGCGTTCCACCACGTGGGGGCTAAACCCTCGAGAGTACCGGTAGCATACTTCACCCTGCGCGCCTCAGGGCATTCACACATTTCGAAAACTGACTCGAGCTTCTCAAACCAATGGAGGAGACCTACGGCTCCTTCAGTGCCGCTAAAAGTAGTTGGTCGGCAGTCTATAAAAGTTTTAAAGGTGCACACAGGTGGCTGAGCATGTTGACCTATGGTGGGTGAAAGAAAAGACAGAGTTTAACACAAAGGTTGGTTCACGAGAGTAGGATCTAAAGATCCCAGAATGAGTTTGGACTGCAGGATATACCTCCTGCGTGTGCAGCTGCAAGTACCGCAGCAAGTTGTTCGTTAATTAGAGCCGTCAACTGGGCTTGTGTCATATTAATGCGTCCAGACATGATCTTCATATCAAGAGGAACGTGAGTGAGAGGGGTTCGCGAAAATATGATGACAGAAGGGAGTAAGCACACACGTGTTCAAGCAACAGTAGTTATACTAATCAAGCATACCATGAGCAATGTACTACGTAACTAACAAGTAGGCAATATATACACAGATCATATCACCTAGAATGTTGAGCCTTGCATGTGGAGTGAAGCGTCGTTGTGGACCGTTGAGCACTGTACAGGTTATAGTCTGGTTTTAACAAAAAAACGTTTTTCCTTTATTAAAACCAAGTTCTCTATAACCAATGGCTCTGATACCAATCTGTCACACCCCCAAAATCCACCTGCGGAGTACCACCGCTTGGAGGCGTGACTGACCAGGATCCAGCCACCAATCATATCGAACACGCAAGTTAATAATTATAAAAGTTTAACCAATACCATTGGTGTCCAAACAAAACATAGTTTAAGTTACAAGCGGAAGCATAACGTTTAAAACCAAAACATAAGTTTAATTGTTTCAAAGTTTAACGTGGCACGCAGCTGTCCATGCCCCACAACGACTCTCTTCCATGCAAGCTCCAGCTAAGTACCTATTGTCCTGCAAAACATGTAGTAACGAGTCAACAACAAGTTGAGTGAGTTCACAGTTGGGTGTTCGTTTTAAGTTGTTTCGAAAACAGTTTCCTTTATCTGGCATCCTGCCGTGGGGGTTACCCCATAGTTGAAAACGTGATCTGTTTAACCCAATTACCCTGGCAATCCAGCCGTGGGGGCTACCCCGTGTTTAGTTATCTGGCATTTCGGCCGTGGGGGCTACCCCATGTATATACTAGACTCGTTACCATATCGACTGCTGACTGTAGTCATGTTTATGTGCCCTGAAACTGTCAATGTCTATCAGCATTGACGTGCCCCAGATCCATTAGTTCACGCCCGTCCTCTGCGGCACGGTGTGAGGTTTGTCAGACCTAAATAGCGCTATCTAACTAATGACCCGCTCGCCATTGGCCCGGCGATTAAGTCGATATAAAAAGGAGGGACTTCGTGATAGAGTTTTGGTCTAGTACGAGTTATCTGTCCATGAGGACGAGGAATTACATTCCTGAACCAATACTGTCCTACCCAAGAAAGGACGAGGAATCCATGTTCCTTAACCCCATTCCCAACCCCTGGGAATCCCATGCTTTGTAAATGGTGTGAACTCACCTTGGTTTGCTCGGCAGATACACAGAAAGGTCAATCAAGTTGTAAGTGGTCAACTACGTCCTAACATAGATACCATTCAAGTCAGGTTCATATCCAAGTAGTGCACGTATGTTCTTCACGTATTGTACACAAGTAACGATCATGGCATACATGTCTAGCATGGCAGTTCAACAACAGCTCGTAACAAGTTCCACAGTAACATTCACGTAACAACCAAAGTCTAAGTGTGCGGCCCAACTACTTAGGCCCATAGCAGTGTGCAAGTCCAAACATTGTGTACGGGTGTTATGGTCTCGAGTCGAGACTGTGCGGTCTCGAGTTGTACCTATGAGTTCTCGAGTCGCAACCGTGGGGGTCTCGAGTCATGCATGTACTAGTCGGAACCAGACGGTCTCGAGTCGCAACCGGACTCGCAACCGTGGTCTCGAGTTATGCTGCTTGTGTGAGGGGGCTGTGGTCTCGAGTCGAGACTAGGGGGTTCTCGACTCGCAACCGCTAATCTCGAGCTGGCTTCTAGATGATCTCGAGTCGAAACCAGGGGTCTCGACTCCCAGCACCTGCTGATTCTGCATAGTGTACTAACCAATGGAATTTCAATTTCATGAGATTATGTACTATCCAATGATATTTCATAAACATGTTTCCTTGTCTACTACTAACCAAAAACGGATCAAAGCATAGGATTTCAATTATTCATATCAATATTCAAACATATTCAACACATATTCAAATATTCATATCCTCATTCAACATGTTCATCATTTTAGGGTTTTTAGCATCAATCATAATCATAACATGAACAACAATCAAAACACTTGAACATACTCATCTAAGGGTTTCAAATCATCACATAACACCTCAAAATCGACTCTACACTAATCCGATTTCCACATACATGCAGCCGCTTAACAAGCATTCGGTTCTTAGCACAAGAATACACAATCCGATTAACATGAACATTATCTAGTACACATATGCAAGCCGATTTCATGAACATCAACAATTTATGGTTTAAATCACATTAAATCACAAGATATCATTAACTCATCATGCAATATATCCAAAATCAAGACATGTTAGCCGATTAACATCATCATACACATCCGATTCATGAGAACATCATCATTCGTACAAACTATTCTAGTTAAATCATGTCATCCATAACAGCTAACAACAAGCACCATAAACCACTAACCGGTTGTGAAAAGGTACCGAGTTGGTAAGGAAGACGAATAAAATGGAGTGTCTGAGTGATGATGGTGAGCTTAGCCGAGTCTCCTTGTTGATGCCGATTTGATCCGAGAGAAAGGAGAGGGGAGGTGATGTTTGATCTTTAGGGTTTAAGGTTTTCTAGAGAGAGAGTGTAGGAGTGTGTGTGTAGGAGAGTGTGTGTATGTTGCCCAAAAATGGCAAGGTTGGCCATCAACCAATGTTATATACTCGTTCCTAGTTGATGCACCATAATGGGCTTCCGGATGGATTAAATGGCCCAACCGGCCCACTGTTACACTGTTCACTCGAGACCGCATGGTCTCGAGTCGGGTCCTTGTGTCTTGGTTCCGGTTCACTACTTGTATAAACTATACTATATACGTACATAGTGATAACACATAGCACATTAAGATAATTCACAACTTTCATTGGCTAATATATAAACACATAACGTTAAACCATGTTACATCGAGATACAACGAAGGGTTCTAAATTACGAGTTGTCACAGTTTACGCGGCTTATCTCCTATAATCATAATTACTTCTCCTGCGGGTGTATGAATTTCTATGGAATTCTTATCACAGAGGATTCGAGCATGGTTGGCTACTAACCAATCCATTCCTAACACGACATCGAATCCGGCTAAATTCATAGGTAGCAGGTTTGCAGAAAATTTGTGGCCTGAAAGTTCTATCTTCCCTTCCTGAAGAACCTTATCTATATTAACAGAATTACCGTCTGCTGTTTCTACCGTATAAATCTGCCTAAGTGTGGTTAAAGGTAGCTTAAGAGCTTGGCAGAATGAAGTATTTATAAAACTTTGGTTTGCACCAGAATTGAATAATACTCTCGCATAAACGTCGTGAACTAGGAACGTACCCGCTATCACATCCGGAATCAGATCTGCTTCCTGTGTTGTCAGCTGAAAGGCTCTTGCGTTCTTCTTATTAGTTCCTTCAGCAGGTTTGGTCTTGTTGTCAGCTGGTTTGACCAGTTTAGGGCAATCTGGTCTAAAATGTACAGCTTCTCCACAGTTGAAGCAAATAGTTGATTTCTTTCTTCTGCATTCTTCTTCTTGGTGCCCCGGAATTTTGCAGAAATTACAGTACCCTTTACATTTTCCAAAATGCTTTCTTTTACAGGTACTGCAAAATGGAGCAGTGGAGGATTGCCCAGTTCCTCGTTTCTTGAAGTTACTACTAGTATTACCCCCACGAAATCCTTGGGTAATCTTTTGGGCTAATTCTTTCTTCTGGTTTTATTCCCTCGTACGTATCAGCCCGTTGGTTAAGGTGTTGGCCAACTCCACCGCATCGTCAATGGTGCGGGGTCTTGCAGCTTTAACAATATCACGAATCTTGCTAATTAAACCCCAAATGTAGCGAGAAATAAGTACCAGTTCTGGTGAAGCCAGAATTGGTACAATTCGAGCATACTCGAAGAACTTCGAAGTGTACCCTCGACAGTCAACATCTACCATTCGGTGGCTCAGGAACTTATTGGTCATTTGTTCTTTTTCATATTCGGGGCAAAATTTCCTTTCCACCAATTGCTTAAATTCTTCCCAATTCATAGCGTAAGCCATGTCACTACCTTTGGCCTGTAATACCGTATTCCACCATTCTAATGCCTCTTCCTTGAAAAGGTGAGAAGCATACATGACCTAATCCTCCTCGGCACATTTACTTATTTTAATTACTGCCTCGGTCTTTTCCAACCAACGCAGTACAGGAGTCGCCCCTTCATTGCCTGCAAATTCAACAGGTTTACAGGCAAGAAATTCTTTATAAGTGCAACCAGGTGTTGCAACTTTCATTTTCTTATGTATTGGGGCTTGAATTACGTTGTTGTCATTATTGCCGCCTCCGTTAACACTGTTACTGAAATTATCGTCGCGTGTGCGTTTACTGGGGTTGGCTTGCGAAGGCTCAACAGGGCTTTTAACAGCAGCGACGATTGCCGGGATAGCATTTGCTATTCCCTGGGCAACGATATTTTCTATATCTTGCCTATTAAGAAAGTGATCCTCATTGTTTTGCTCAGATTGGTTAACTTCGTTAACTGGCTCATTAACAGCGTGTTCCATCTGATAATTAACAATTTATATAAATTATTGGCATAAAATAAATAACAACCAAACATAATAAAGCAATCACACATAATTATGTCAACAAGTATAGCCAAAATTGTCGACTTTGCGACTTTCATATTTTTATATATATTAGTATGCATCGATACACACCAGTTATATTACAAAAGTTTTACTTGAGTTATTTTACATGTTTATATTTTTATTATTTATTATTATTTTATTATTATTATTAAACATGCAACCACAGTTAACCGGCCTTTCAGAAATGACGCACCCTCTCGTCGTATTTCCATGTGATTTTCTCCCCCACAACCCTAATTCTATTCCCTGCCTCCACCAGTTCCTTGCCATAGTGACGGAGTTCAGCCAAGTTTTCTGTGCTCATAGGTGGGTTTGGTGCAGGCTCAGTGTCAAATTGGGGAAAATAGATGTTGGGGTTATTCATGAAATTCTGAAACTGCCAGTCATTAATCCACTTAATCATGCATTGCCATTATAATTAAATTGTGCTACTTGTAATTTAAAAACTTCAATTTGTTTAATTAAATATTAATCCCCTTAATCATGCATTGCCATTTAAATTGTGCTACTTGTAATTTAAAAACTTCAATTTGTTTAATTAAATAGTAATCATCATGCATTGCCATTATAATTAATCCCTAATATCTCCCACAAATTTCTGACAAAAAGGCCACACAATCAGCTTTGTCGCATTTCGTCGCAAAAAAATATTATAATACTAAAAAACTTGACGATGTCACAGACTTGTCGCAATTTGCGGCAATTTTCCCACAAATAGTAACTTTTTATTTTTTAAAATAATAAATTAAACAATTTAGAAATAAACAATTTGCGACAATTTTACGTTATTTATTAATATTTTTTATTCGTTAATATTAAAAAAGCAACTTTAGTTTTTGTAGTTCGTTAATACAATATAAGAATCATTAACTAGTTGTGTAGTTCGTCAATTTTTTATTATTAACTTCTTTGTAAATCATTAATTTTTAATTATTAATTGTAATTGTTGCACCAATGGGGTGGTGGTCAATTGGCAAAGACAAAGCCTTTAAAAAACACCTAGGTTGGGAAGGGGAAGGGAAGGTCTTGGGTTCAAGTCCCACAGACGATAGGGAATTAATGAAATTAGCTGTTCAAAAAAAAAATTTGTAATTGTTGCAACTTCCTTTTTAATTATCAATTTTCTAGTAGTGTGCGTATCTGTAAAAGTGTAAAGCCGACGAGCGGCTTGCACTCCAACGATAAAGATGAATCACGATCACACCTCATCCTCTTCGTCTCATCTCAGACCTGCAAAACCATAAACACGTTAGAAGGGGTGAGAGACCGGAGTCTCTGGACCACCCTCCGACGCTCAAGGGGTGAGAGACCGGAGTCTCTGGACCACCTCTGACGCTCAAGTCAGTAGGGATTCAAGAATACGATAGTATTTAGAGAGAGATTTAGGGTTAGAAGTAACCTGTAGAATAATGGAGAGTAGTCCCCTATTTATAGTTGATGGTGATTTTCCACCATTATAGGAGTTGTAGTTGAGTAAAGATACTCCTCCATGGAGATTTGGTCAATCTATTAGGATCTCCATATTATGTGGAGATTCGGTTGGTTAATGATATATTCATTTACCATATTTATTTCTGTCGGTTATAGGTAACCGGGTTGTAATAGGTATTGGCCGGTTTGACTTGGGCGAACCGGGTCATACCTCCACAGTATCACTAAATATAGACAAATTGTGGGCAACCTGTTTTATGTTTTTCTAACACGACCAGATGTTGCATTCCAAGTTGGTGTACTCAACAGATTCATTTAATCACATGCCTGCCTCATTTGTTTGTTGTTCGCAGGGGTGCTAAGATAGTTAAAATCTACACTGGGATTTGATGTGAAGTACACGACAACCGAATCTCCTAAACGGTTTGGGTATTGCGACTCTGATTATGCAGGAGCTTCAAGCTATAGAAGATCAACTTCAGGGTACGTGTTTAAGTATGGGCTTGACCCGATTTCTTGGTGTAGCAAAAGGATTATAAATGGATTAACTTACATTGACGGCAGGGCACCAACTTACTTTAGTCAGTGGTCGAAATGGTAAACAGGTCTAGTGGTTAACATGGGGAAGCCCCCACCAACTATGGATATGTTTGGGAAACAGGGTAAATGGATTAACTTACAACTTACGAATAAACTCCTGGTTTTGAAACAACTTAACAATGAACACCAACTGTGAACTCGCTCAACTTTGTTGTTGACTCGCTGTTACATGCCTTGCAGGTCGTTAGGTACTCATGGAGCTTGCACGGGGAGGCGTGGTCGTTGTGGGACATGGATTGTCATATACCATGTCAAACTTTTGCTTTGGTTTTAAACATTATGCTTCCGCTGATTACTAAAACTATGTTTTGTTTGGACACCAATTATATTGTGTTTGGGTTTTATATTTACTTTCACGCTATGTTCAATGTGATTGGTGGCTTGATCCTGGTCAGTCACGCCTCCAAGCGGTGATACTCCGCATGTGAATTTTGGGGGTGTGACATGCGTAAACCCACTCTTAAACTTACGCGGCCCGCGTGGCCACCTAGTCTACGTGTAGGCTGTGTGTGTCACGAGTAGGTGTGCCAGGTGGACAACACGTAGCCCGGAAAGCTTATTCGGTCAAACTTGAGTTGATGCGGCCCGCGTAAGGGCTGCTTATGTCTTACGCGGCCCGCCTGAAGACCATATTTCTTGTTTTCTTGGTTTTTCATGCACGTTAGGGTTTCAAGGGTCCGGGTTTTCACTTACGGGTTGTTTAGGGGCATTTTTGTAGGTCCTTACAGTTTTATAGCAAATTTTGTCACCCCAATAATTAGGAAGTTTGTTTTGCTGAGTTTTTGTTGTGTTTAATATTCTGTTTTATTGTGTTTAATATTATGTTTTATATTTTTATGTGTTTAATATTCTGTTTTTTAAATGTTTTATTATGTTCTATATTTTTTTTCATCAGTCACATACGCATACACATTTTATAGTATGTTAAAAATGTGCATACGGTATCTAACCCCCCAAACTGGTTGTAAACATACATGTGAGCTGTTAATTGCTTTTGGTTTCTTGAACGTTCAGTTATGTTTATGTTGAGGCAAGTAGAGCAACAAACAATGCGTACGAATTTTTAAGTTCACTCATTACCTACAACTGCTCCCACTGCCACCGCCAGCCATCGCCACCACCACTTCCACCGTCGCCGCCACCCGTCTCCACTGCTACCACCACCCACCTCCGACCCCGCCACCACCGCCGTCGCCGCTGCCACCTCCGATCACTGCCACCCTCCCCCGCCATCGCCGTCGCCGCCACCGTTATCGTCGCTGCCACCTCTGATCACGTTGCCACCCACCTCTGCTACAGCCTCAACCACCACCGTTGCCGCTGCCACCTTCAGCCACCGCTGCCACCACCATCACTACCGTCCTCACCCACCACCGTCACCGACCACTACCATCCGATTTTATTCTCTCGTCTTTTCTTGCCTACCAAACAGCAAAATGTAATGATTCATCTTATTCTTACATGGCAACCAAACAAGACATGAAATAGTAATGATCAACTCCATTACCTCATTCATTCCATTACCTCGTCCATTTCATTCCCCTGTCCATTCCATTCCCTCATACCAAACAGCCCCCAAGGGGATGGATAGAATAAATTTGAGGGAATGAAATAACTTATGTAACGAGTTATTCCATTACCTTGACCAACCAAACACACTTTTTTATATTCACTTTAATAGTCTAATTCATTTCACCTTTCATTTCTAATACCAAACATTACCAAAGGCTTTTATATCACAAGAAACCTAAAAAAATTATTCGTTGCTAAAGGCTATATGGGTGGCCGGCCGTTAGAAATTCACATGCTTTGGATCAGTAAATTTATATGCATTATACTTTTTATTCACATTTTACGACTATTTTATTGAGATATTCTACGACTATTTTATTGAGATGTTCTATGGATGTATATCTCGTCATGTTGCATGTGTTTATTTTTTAATTTAATTTTATATATATATATATATATATATTTTTTGTCTCAAACTGAGAACACGAAGCATCCTAGGATGGATAGGAATCCACGCCAATTATATAGAACTTTTGGCTTTTTTGTCTGATCAGGTATGGTATTGGATCCGATCCGAATGATCGGACATTTCCATTACTTATTGCATTTTATTATAATATATATTATTATTGTTTACTAACGCAAATCGAGACCTATCGCGATGTAGTTTATGCTACAATGAGCTGGGGACTTGTAGAGATAACCCCTAATTGGACTTGGCTCATTGAGATTAGGGGAGGCCCATGTGTCCTTTATAAAGATGTGTTTACCTCATTATTATAGCAGACAAGATATGGAGCCGCCACATTTTTGTTGTTGGAAATATGGGATTCTTCCCTTTCCGACCATCTCTACATCCCCATTTTTTTCTCTTCTTCATTGTAGATCTAGGTTCAAAAGAAAGAACAAGGTGTGATTCTCCTTCTTCTCAAAGAAATCGGTTCGAATCCCTAGCCACGTGAATCCGTGTTTCTTCATTGTCAAAAAGAAATTATTATCATTCAACACTGTATTTTATTATTAAATAGTTTAATAATATATCTTGAATCATTGTCTTATGCTTTTAACTTTAAAAGAAAAATGTCTGGTGATATAGATTAAAATACACATATTTGTCCCGTGTAGATTGTATAATTTTTGTATAGTTTTATTTGTTTTTATTTAGTTTTAGTATTATATTATATTATTTTGTGTTGGGCCAGGTCTTGGTGCAAATGGAGCGAAAAAGATTAATAAAGAAATAACCAGTCAGTTGAGTAGAGTAGACCGTCAGAGACCGAAGTAAAATTGTATGTTTTTTTCTTATTCGTGCGTCTCCTCTTTGTTATATTATGCCCGTCGAATTATGTGCGGCCCAATGAGAACCCCAATGAATGTTGTCGCTAAAAATAGAGATCCTCCTTTCTGCCGTGATATGCTTTTGTCTCAAAAATAATATTCCCTTCGTTAGATGTGCGGCTCCCAATAATTAAATAAATAAACCACCTCAAATACTATATCCTTCCACGAATAATAGGCCCATGTGATAACTAAAGAGAAGTGGGCTTATATTATTCAAATTTCTAAACAATCAAGTGAGCCTATATCTTGTCAATCATCCGCACGGCCCAACCAAAGAATAAAAGAAGGGATGGAATGTGGTCAACGTATAACAAGAATGGTGGCTAAAATAGATTCACAGATCTCTTATGTCTTTATCATGATGTGGGGCCCGGGTTTGAGTCTTGAGCCGCACACGAGTTTTCTATTACAGTGCGGTTACTCCGGCTCTTGAGTGCGGAGGCTGCAACGGCAGTCAAGTGGCTGTCGGCTGGAAATTTTCTCGTGGAGCGCCTATGGTCAACCTCGGATGCCTCGCCCGAGGGGGACTAGGGACCCATGCAATGTGGGTGTGATCCTCTCGACTGTTGGAGTCAATCGCCGTTCAAAAAAAAATGATGTGGGGAATTAATTTCAAGTTTCAGCCATATGACAATATTGGCCCCTCGCCTTTAATGAATTATTTTTTAAACAACCTTCATCTCATGAATTTTTAGTCCTTCAACTTATAAAATATAGATAGTGGACTCGACCCACTCACAGAAAATAACTGCAATTTTACTTCGGTCTCTGACGGTCTACTCTACTCAACTGACTGGTTATTTCTTTATTAATCTTTTTCGCTCCATTTGCACCAAGACCTGGCCCAACACAAAATAATATAATATAATACTAAAACTAAATAAAAACAAATAAAACTATACAAAAATTATACAATCTACACGAGACAAATATGTGTATTTTAATCTATATCAAATATCCCCACACTTAACCTTTTTTCGTCCTCGAAAAAGAATTATGCATAACAGAATCATAGTCGGAATAGTCGAACGGACCAAAAGCTTATGTTTCTTTATTAAAACCGAACCTCGTGTTAGCCGCGATTGCAAGTATACTGATCCTCTTAAACCCAAACCCGGTTCCAAGCCCTTATCATGCGATTTTAGTTCAAGTGCGGTCAATCTACCTAGGGTCTCACGCTAAGAATCGCAAGTACACCTAATCCCCCCTCAAGCTTATAGGACAAAAGGAACAACCACTGGGTTATTTCCTAACCATTTTATACCAAGATCAAGAGAGTTTAAAATCAAATCTATATTTTTTTTTTCATTTTTTTTTTCATCACTTTTTCATTTTTTTTTTCGAGCGTAGACGTTGCTTTCCCTAACCAAGAGGCATTCCGGCTGTAGAGTCGCTATCCCCAACTCGGATTACTTAGGCTTCGGTACTTTTTATTTATTTTGCAAGGTCGATTTCACACACTCTAGCGGTAATCCGGCTGTAGAGTCTCTATCCCCAGCCACAGACTACATAGGAATGGCTACTTTCATTTAGTTTCTAGCTCGCTTATTTTTTCCATTTTTTTTTCTTTCTCAACGAGGTATGACAAAAAACTCTAATGATCTTAACTTATAACGGCATCCCTTATACTATTATTGGCGGTTTCAATTTCTCCACTTTCCCTAGATGAGAACCCACTAGTAGACCGACAATTAGGTATATTTAAGATCAAAGGAACCTAGAACCGAATCGAGCCTACCCGCGCATCCCAAACTAGACACAAGCACGATTATTTATTCTCATATTATTATTATTTGAACCCAAACAAAAACCCGACTTTTCTATCATTTTCCGTTTTTATTTTGCAAACTTCTTATTTCAAAAGACATTTTCTAATTTTTTAAATTTTTTTTTTTTTGGATTTTTTTAATTTTTTTTTTGTATTTTTCGACTTTTTATGACTCAACTAACTATACTAACGACACTAAACGATAGTTTCCCATCCCCACACTTAAACTCTACATTGCCCTCAATGTAGGATGGAAACCGACTCAAAAGACTAAAAATAAATAAGAAATAAAAAACCAAGGGCAAATCGGAAAGGACTTAGCTGGTTTAATTCGCGCGGATGCTCCAACGGTCTCGTCCAATCCAGCTCGATCGTATAGCATTTCGGTCGCGATCGGCTTTGACTCTGACTAGTACACTTGATAAATGCCTGAAATTCGAACAGCAGCTCCAAAATCACCCGAATGGAGATTGAGTACGGGTGGTACATATTCAAACCTGCATAAACAAAAACAAGTAAAAACCAAAGCAGTACCGACTCTAAAAAAATGACTCAAAAACTACTAACTTAGACTCATAGTACAAAAACTACGACTCCATATAAACTCTACAAAACCTCCCCACACTTGAATTTAATCAGGAGGCTTCTCTTTGATCTGGACCCTATCTAACCCGTTTAATTCCACCCGGTCCCCAAAAATAATTAAAAATTTATTGGCGGAATCATAAAATATTTTAAAAATTTTAAACGGGTCAGACCACCAAAATTTAAACTTACCTGGAAGAAACCGAATGCGCGGCATGTAACGAAAGTACTGATCGTGCATGAACTGTAATGTCTTCTTCTTTTCCATATTGCACCAACCTTCGATCCTCTTTCGTTTTCGATCTCTTCTTTTTCGTTTCTTTGCCGTCTCCCTTGGTTTTGTTGATTTTGAAGTTTCATTTATTACTAACACCACATGCCACCTATGGTGATCTTCCTCTACCACCACTTCTTCTTCTTGTTTGATGTCCGTCATTGGGCTTCCTTCAAGTAAAGCTTCTAAGTAAGCAAGGTCTCCCTCCGGATCAAACTCCTTTACCTCTTCATCTACCGGCAACCCATCTAATTCTTCCTTAAATTCATTTTCCCAGTACATCTGATCTTCATTAGATGGTTGCTCAACTTCTTCATCCTCTTCTCCTTTTCTTTCTATCTCTACTTTTTCTGCTTTACTCTCCACATATCCCCATATCGTATCCCCATCAGCAAGCTCGGGGATCACTATCGCCTTGTAATTTGAGCTTTGAACTGTAATCCACTCATCATCATAATCGCCCCATTGTATTTGTTGCTTCTGCTCTCTGTTTCCCCAACCCATTTCCAACCGAGCAGCGATCGCACATTCTTCATACCAGTGTGGTCCACCACATTCTTCACACCTTGGATCCCTTTGCCGACTGAGGTCATACTCTATCATTGGGCCTATTAGCCCGATCATTCGCTCAAGTATGCCGATCCTTTTCAGAAACCTTGGATCCCCGCACTCCTGAAATTCTTTTATCGTCTGCACGCAAATCATAATTACTTCCCTGAGCTTGAAAAAATGGGGAAACCTCTCGCTAGTATTTGTGGAATACCCCTGCGAAGAATATTGTTGTGGCTGCACAAAGGGGTTAGTATTATAATCTGCAGGGGACCCCTCATATTGGGGGCATTTAATTGTAAAGTGAGGCCCTCCACAAATTTCACACATATCTACTAGACTCAAGACAAATAAAATAAATAAGAAAACAAAAAACACGGACAATTAGACTTCTATGACTCAATCTACAAAAACACTAGCGCGGATGATTGACAAGATATAGGCTCACTTGATTGTTTAGAAATTTGAATAATATAAGCCCACTTCTCATTAGTTATCACATGGGCCTATTATTCGTGGAAGGATATAGTATTTGAGGTGGTTTATTTATTTAATTATTGGGAGCCGCACATCTAACGAAGGGAATATTATTTTTGAGACAAAAGCATATCACGGCAGAAAGGAGGATCCCTATTTTTAGCGACAACATTCATTGGGGTTCTCATTGGGCCGCACATAATTCGACGGGCATAATATAACAAAGAGGAGACGCACGAATAAGAAAAAAACATACGAATTTTGGAGAGCTATTTTACAAGGATTGAAGCAACGGAATCGTTGGGTTGAAGCAAGAAGCTTGGAGAGCAAGGAATAACCGGGTTTTGCCATTCGGATTCTTTTATTTTCTAGTCTTTTTGTTTTTAATTCAATGAATTTATTACTTGAACCTTGTTTGATTATTTTTGAGACTTCGTTTGTTATGATTATTGGCTAAACTTCATAAACTACCTAGGTGACGACAATGGTTTAAAATAAAGTTTGGTTTTTTATTTGATTTTTGGCGTGGTTGTGGATTTTTCTTGTATTGTAAAAGCTTCGGGAATTTAACTTGGTGCATATGCGTGCTTGACGATTATTTTATCACTGTTTATTGCTTCGTATAATCCTTGGTGACGGTCTTTATCACATAATAGGGTTGTGCTAGGGTTCTTGATTTAGGTGACGGTCTTTATCACATAATAGATCATTAATCCTTTAGGGTGAAAATTGCATAAGTAACTTTAGAAGTAATATCCGGTAATTTAATAAAATCAAGTGTGCTGCTAAACTCGTCGCTGAGAGGCTCGAGGTTATTAATAGGTCTCGGTTTGGTTATAAGTCCTTAACATTCCATTGTCTTTTAAGCCAAGATTAAAACCCGTAGTTGCTTTAGACGTTCGCGCTGAGAGGTAGAGCGTCTTATATAGGCACTTTCAAGAAACTAGAGGACTGAGAGGAAATCTAGAAAACCGGTGAGCGTAACAGCCTAGGTAGTACCACAAGAATCGCCTTGAGAGTGTTTGAGGGGCTTAGTGGTGTCTTAATAGGTTTAGTATCCAAAGATCCCGGTTCCACACCACAAAATCATCGAATAGAGATCCATTCTGAGTTTAGCTTGCGTCTAGCCTAGGTAGTCTTCATTCATCTCTGGTCAAAGTCTTCATCTGAGTTCGTGTTTAGTTCTTTAGCTAATCTAGTTTATTCGTTTTGCATTCTTTAGGATTTTTAGAAACCCCCCCCCCCCCCCCATCAATAAACAATTAGTTAAATCGTGTCATTCTAAGTCTAGATAGAGTCATTAGCGTAATTTAGTAGAGTCCCTTGGGTTCGATACTCGGACTTCCTTAGGCTATACTGCATCGATCGGTACACTTGCCGGTCGTGTGGTTTAGGGTTTAGAGAGTCTTAGTTTTATAAATTTAAAACATAGAGAGTCTAGTTTAGGGTTTAATTTAGTTAATTTAGTTAAACCACTTTTTAGCACATCATCTGGATAGTCTTTGTGGTTTGCTCCGTTTCCATTTATAATCCCTAAACTTTTAAAATTACAGGTATAGTCCGTAATTTTTGCACATTCGTTCTTGGATAATCCCTAACGTGGATGGGGGTTAGTTTTTTCAATCAAGTGTGTGTGAAATGACTAAAACACGCTCAATGTTAAACATAAAGTTAAAGAAATATTCTTTATTTTTTTAAATAACTAGAATTAAGCACCCCCGCGTTGCGGTGGGGGGCCTAAAACTATGGCAAATAACATCAATGTCACACTGCTGGTAGCGACCACCAATATTGAAGTTGTGGTGTGTTAATGCGAAGAAATAAGAGTGAAACATATAACATAAAAAAATAATTATGTCGATTTTGGACACACGCGTTGCGACGAACGTGTTAAATGGAAAAAATAGACGTAAAAACGTTGAACCACACATGCACGCTGCGTCGTGTTAACTCGCAAAATAACGTAGAAAAGAATAACTAAGTCAATGTAGGATCCGCCGGTTGCGACGAAGTTGCCAAAGGGGGAAAATAGACACGTTGCGACATACCTGTCAAATGTGAAAAAATAGACAAAAAAGGTTGAACCACACACGAACGTTGCGACGTATTAACTCGCAAAATTTAGAACGAAACGTAAAACGAAAAACTTGTGAAAGATAAAAAGTATGGGGGGACCAAAGTTGTAAATAAAAAAGTTTTGGGTTAAATTATAAAAGATGAAAAGTTTTGGGTTAAAAGTAAACAAATTAAAAGTGTTGAAATATAAAAGATGAAACTTTTGGGTTAAAAGTGAAAAATCACAAAAAATTTTTTGAAAAACCCCCTATGCTTGGGTTACAATAATCCAATGCCACAATATGTTGCTAATTTATATTGTGGAAATTATAATAGGGCCCACCATTATTATTATTTAATATATAAACTAGAATTACCACCCGCCGCAATGCGGCGGGGGATTCATTAGTTATATATCATGTTAGATGAAAGACAAATGTTTCTCACATGACCACGAGCCTATGTGTAAAACCGAGAAAAAAATAACTAATTCGATCTCTGACTCGCACGTTGTGACAGACCTATCAAACGGGAAACATAGACGCGCTGCGACGGACATGTCAAACAGGAAAAAAATAGATGAAAAAACGTTGAACCTCATACGCACGTTGCGGCGTGTTAACTCGGAAGTTTAGAACGACACGTTAAACGAAGAACTTATGAAAGATGAAAAATATATAAGAGACTAAAGTTTAAAGTAAAAAAAAGTGTTGAGATTAAATTGGAAAAGATAGAAAGATTTGGGTTGAAAGTAAAAAAATTAAAGGGGTTAAATTGCAAAAGATGAAAACTTTTGAATTAGAAGTGAAAAATCAGATTAATCAAAGGTGATAAAATACTAAAGCTTGAAACTTTAGACTTAAATTGTCAAATATTGAAACTTTAGAGTTAAAAAAGAAATCAATTTCAGATTATGAAAACAAAAGAGATAAATAGATTTAGTTAAATTGATGGTGACAAACCCACCGAGGGGGGTTCGATCCTGAGCCGCACCCCGGTTTTCATCCGGCTGTTACTTCAACGAGGCAACTCGTGTGGAGGCAGTACGGTTTCCGAGGGAACGACGTACCCAAGTCTGGCAAATCCAGCGCAGCCCGGTTAAGACAACGTAAGTCTGGGCAGACTTGGCTAGGGCCGCCGATTAGGCGGTGTGACATTGGGTCACTCAAAAAGAAAGTCACCGTTCAAAAAAATATTGATGTTTATTATTATTATTATTATTATTTAATAAAAGAGATAAATAAAAAAATAAGGGTGAGAAAATTACCAGAGAATGACACATGTCCAAAAAGGATTTTTGTTTATTAGTATAGAAAGACACATATCCAAAAAGGATTTTTGTTTATTAGTATAGAAAGATAACTCCTATCCCACCCCCACCCCCAACCTCATCTTCTCCGTCAAAACCACCTGTGATTACAAACCGAACAAAATAAAAACAAATTATAGCATATTGTCATGAAAACGAATTATGAAAAAATGAAACAATCAGCTAATGTCTGTTTACTTTTAAAGTTTCTATTTCTTTTAATATTTTAAAGTAATAGTAGTAAGGGTAATTTAGTAATTTCACAGTCACTTAACTGAAAGAAATAACCATTATCCACGTCAGGACTATCCAAGAACGAATTTGTCAACGTTGGGGACTATAGCTGTAATTTTGAAAATGTAGGGACTAAAGGTGAAATCGGAGCAAATCACAGGGACTATCCGGGCACTTATCTAACTTTAACTACAATTTTTTTTTATAAACGATTTAACGTTAAATCGGAACTATAAAATGGTTGAATAACCAAATAGCTTTAGGCAACCAACTCAGAAAACATGACAATTGGAAAAGAAACGCCTCAACCGAGGTTACAAAAGAAACATGAAGCTTAAGTATGATAATAATTCAACCGAAAGGATATTGGACCGATCGAGCTAGCTAGAAGCAAACGGCAAAAATGTGACTGTCTGTTTATCGCAACCAAAAAAGTCACAATAAGATTGCCATGTTAAGATCAACACACTAACAACGCTAAGCATGAGCGCACCAATCTTCCATGAATATCCAACGAAACTGTCGATAGTTTTTAAAACCACTAGCAACCAACGTGCGAGCTTCAGCAAATATGACTTCATCCTCAACTGCCTTTCATAAACCCTGTTAATTTCATCGATCACTTCCTGCAACTCGGATTTCTCTTCGGTTTTCGTTGTTGATACAGAGCCGCTCATCCCTGTGAAGAGTTTGGCAACTTCATCCACACCCATGTCACCTACGATAATATTCTGACTTTTGAGGTAATTGGCATCATCCTTGTTCATGATGAGCAAACACATCAATTCCATGTATCCATTAAGTGGCAAGCTATCCAGTTGGCCGTCACTGCTTCATAAGCAACCAAATTTCTTAATATAACATCGGAGCCTTTGTGCAAAGTAAGTCTTGGCAGGTAAATATCTTTCCCGTACATCTTTATACTTTGAATGCCTTCGTCTTCTTTTAGGCTGTAAAACTGGATTCCAGCTTTATCATGAAGTTTAGAAGCTGTAGGGATGAGAACATCACTTTGGGTGAAAGTTTCTAGAATGGAGACAGTTTGGTAAAATACTTGAGCAACATCTTTATTTGGAATTTTTGGATTGAAATTGGAATCGTTTCCAGCCGCTGGTGTCTTAGGCTTTGAAACATTGTAGGTCAGTTTTTCCGTATTCTTCTGATATACTTCATATGCTTGAACAATCTCTTTCTGTGGAAGTTTTGAAATTAACTTATAAGCGTTTCCAGCAGGCTTAGGAGCATTGTCGGGCTGATCATCGTCGTCCTTAGTGACATTGTTTATGATTGGATCATACATATAATCGAGAAAGTGATCATAGTCGTCCTTACGGACATTGTTTATGATTGAATAATACATATAATCGAGAAGGTGGTGTACACTAGAAGGAGCTTGTGACTCCAAACACAACTTAAGTGGTGAATGGATCTCACAAAAAGCGCGAAATATGGAAGGTGAAATGATGCTGACCGAACTGGAGGAACTAGGTGATGATGAATGCAAAGTCTCGTCGATCTTCTTCAACACCATAAACGGAATTTGGTTCTCTACCATCAATATATCTTTTGCCACCATTCTTTTTTTTTGCATCATAAACTATTGGCTTTTTATGAGGAACATGTAATACCTTTTCCCACTCAAATTGATTGTCCACTGTCACTGTAATCTCTTTCTGACGTAGAAGTGGATCTAACTCCTCCAGTTGCATCTGTACCTCTTTATATTTAACATCTTCCTCCAAAAACTGTTGAAACTCTTGGACTTCATGCTTAACCTCATGTGCTATATTCTTTAGAAAAAGTAGATACTGATCATCATCTGCTGAACTATAAATATAATTATGGAACAGATCAAGCAAGAAGAGACCATCAATGGCATAAATCATAGCCAATGGATCATCATCAATCTGTAGGAACATGTCATAACATGAACGGATCATGGGGACAAATTTTCGTAGTCTATCACTGATGAATTTATAATCCTTAACATTGTAATAATTAAGGACCTTTCTCATGACAAGTTTTTTCTGCTCCATCTTCTTGTATGGCCACTGTCGAAAATGATGAATCAGACCTAGCCCGATCTGCTGTGGTTCATAGGCCTCGGGTTTTGTTTGGGTTATGGTTTCAGGTAATTGAAATATTGAAACAGAAGGGGATTCATCATCAAAGTGGAGCTGATTATTAAAAATGTTTTCAATTTCAACAACCCATTTAAGCTTTTTAGGGTCTGAAATCAACACTGTATTTGTGGAGGCCATACGATGATGATGATGATGATGATGATGATGATGATGATGATGATGATGATGATGATGATGATGATAAAGTTACAGATGGTGGTACTTAGGATGCATTAACTATGTAAATGTGATGTGTTTATATAATGTATTAGGCTACTCGGTATGGTGATGGATCATCCTTGGAGGATGTTCCGCCACGTAGGCTCCACGTCATCATCCTCCCAAGGATGGTCCATCCTCCAAAACTAGAGGGCATGGTTAAGATGGTCCTAGTCATCATCCTCCACCACTTTTTATGTTTTTTTTATTTTTTTTAGTCTTCTATTTTTTTTAACATTTAACAAATATACTAACAAAATATTTTCATTAATATTAAAACCACATTACATAAACATAAAAAAAAACATAAAGTTAATAAAAAAAAACATAAAGTTAATAAAAAAAAACCAAAGACTTAAAAAAAAACATAGACTTAAATAATATTATGCTTCTTCATGATGTCGTTTTGAAGTTTTTTCAACATCGAACGTTTCGGCTCGGGTTCGTCCTCGACATTCATCATCATTATTTCCCATTCCTTGAGCCGAATTTTTTCATCGGAAATTCGGATTTTCTCATTTGACAACCGCACCTTCTCGCGTAACTTTTCTTCCTCTACACGAGCTTTTTCTTCCGCGGCCCGGTCCTTCGCCTTCGTCTTTTCGGCCGTGACGTCATTGTACACTTTTAAGTGTTCCATAAACTCAACCATGTTCGGGTCCACCTTTTCCTTTTGTTTCCCCTTGGCCCGCTCCTTCTTTGATTTGTCTCGGCCCGGTGGACGCTCCGGCTCATGTACGGCGTACTCCTCTTCGTCAAAGGCGACGTCATCATTTAAGTTTAAGTTACACCTCGCGTCCGATCCACCGGCGCTAAAACTACTCGTTTCCGATGTTTTTTGCCGTTTCGCCATCGCCACCTCGTTGGGGATCGGCCTCCATTTTGGTTCGTCTTTTACAACCATCCATGCGCGAACGTGAGCAAAATTGGTATTACTATTGTTCGACTTATACTTCTCCAACGCCATTCGGAACACATCGTCGTCGCTCATGCCGCTACGACGGTCACTTGTATATAGTTTATTATATTCCTCGCAAAACCTATTGATGAGCGA
This sequence comes from Helianthus tuberosus, assembly GCA_030545235.1. Taxonomy (NCBI): domain Eukaryota; kingdom Viridiplantae; phylum Streptophyta; class Magnoliopsida; order Asterales; family Asteraceae; genus Helianthus; species Helianthus tuberosus. Next base: position 20,311,425 of record CM060405.1, read on the forward strand.
GTTCATTTTCTGCCACTTTGCTGAGACCGAATCGACATCTCGATACGCGCCTTGACCCATATAGTCGAGAAACTTCGCCAAAACCTTTGCCCAAAACCCTTCACCCGGTTGGTTATTACCTATAAAAAACAAACAAAATATATAGAGTGTTAAGTAAATAATAAACCAAACAAAAAAACAAACTTTAAAACTTATCAAAAAAACAAAAAAACCCACTGTAAAGTAAATAAAAAACAAAAAAAAAACAAACTTCAAAACTAATAAAAATAACCCACTGTTAAGTAAATAAAAAACAAAAAAAAAACAAATTCTAAAACTTATAAAAAATACGAACCTCTAATCGGGTTGTCAGACGTGCCAATGTAGGCCTTGGCTAAGGCTTCTTCTTCGATTGGCGTCCACTTTTGCCCCTTTGCTTTGGACGGTTCATCACCCACCACTTTCTTGCTTTTGTTTCGTTTTCCTTTTCCTTTAGGCGGTTGGGTTTCGGGAACAACCTCCACATCGTCGTCGGGTTCGGATTGTTGAAAGGGTGGAGCCGGGTTCGGTGGGAAATTATAAGCACCCCGCATCATCATTTGTTGAAGTGCTTGATTTTGAGAAAATTGAGCGAATTGGTTTGGCGAGTGTTGGAATGATGCAAACGCATTTGATGAGTATTGCGAGAATTGGTTCGGTTCTAACGGCGGATAATATCCCGGACCCGAGAAAACATTAGGTTGGGTCGGGTTGATGGGAGTCGTCGGGTTATACGGATTGTTCGGGTTGTTCGGGTCGCTCGGGTTGTTGAACGGATCCATGCTAAAGTATAAGGTTTATAAAAGTGGAAGAAGATTTATAAAAATTATGTGAGAGAGAGATGAAATGTTGGGGTTAAATTGATGAATGAGAGTGAAAATGGAATGGAAATTTATAAATAATAATAATATTACCGTTAGTTTTTGAAAAAAAATTGAATTTTTTTTTTTTTTTATTTAACGGTAACTTTTTGATTGGGCCCCACCACTTATGGATCGTCGCAAACGTCTAAGATCTGACGGGGAGGACGGGACGCGGGGGGGGGGGGGGGGGGGAGGGGGGCGGCACGGTGTTGGGACCGTCGCCGACCCAGGACGATCCGGGGAAGAACCCCATGCCGACTAGCCTTAGTAGATGTGAACTTTGTGCCACTTGTAATTTAAAAACATCAATTTGTCTAATTAACTATTAATCCCGTTAATCATGCGTTCCTTTTTATAATAAGACAAAACTATATAAAAAGACTTATAATTAGACAAAACAATATAAAAAGGCTTGATGCCGTTCTAGAAATTAATTGCGTCACCAAACGCAATGTCACAGTCCATTGCTAGCTCGTTGATTTTCGGAGTTATTTATCTTTCACTAACGTATTAGATTGTAGACTCGTGTATTACACAGGGTTTTGTATGATAGTCATGTTGTATAATTGAAAAATGAAATTAAGTACAATAATAATATGTAAAAAAATTACAAATAAATAATGTGTATAATACAGATTATATAAAATGTGATGTTGATGATGTTTTAGTTGTTTGAAAATACTTTATTTGTGTTTGAATTATGCATTACTTAAAATCAAGGGTGAGGATAATACAGATTAATTGAACCAGAAACAAAAAAACCGACTCAAACTAATAAAACTAAACTGCATCTAACTTGTTTGAATGTGTGCTATTGAATTTATGTCTCAAATTCATTATTTGTGGTTAAAAGTTTTATGCTCAAATTCATTATCTGTGGAGGCCATAGGATGATGATGATGATAAAGCTACAGATGTTGGTACTTAGGATGCATTCACTATGTAAATGTGATGTGTTTATATAATATGTTACTAGGTGTGAACTTTGTGCTACTTGTAATTAAAAAACTTCAATTTGTTTAATTAAATATTAATCCCCTTAATCATGCATTGCCATTAGACCGCCCGTAGTGGGCGTGTTTTTTAAAAAAATTGCCCAAAAACGCCAAATAACGCCCTCCACCCGCCCCCCTAGGCGTTATTGGGCGTGATCTCGCCTGATTTTGTGTTTGGCGTTTTTTGAATAACGCTGAAGGAGGATTTGACTGACCAATCATGTAATTCCAACTCAAATACCTTTACATTTAAATTAAAAAAAACAAGAAAATATTAATTAGGTAATCATTGATGGGGCATTATTGGGCATTATCCCACTACGCCCATTTGTGAAAAACGCCCATAATGCCCCTTTGCTGACTGGGATGACACGTGTCGTAAAATGCCCATAGGTAGGGGCAAAATAACGTGTCATTCAAAATATCAGACCCTGACCGGTGGTCCTCCCCGCCCACCCTAAGGACCGGCCATGCTCCTATTTAATGAAACAAAGGAGTTTCCTGCCAGTTGTGTTTTAGAAAAATAATAATAATTCAAAAACGGAACATTTTTTTAGACAGCGACCAATCTCAGTTCTGCACTCGAATCAGTGGCGGACCCAGGATTTTTTTCCACTGGGGTCATTTTTTTCGGTTTTCAAAATTTTCATAACAAAACGTTAAAATTTTCGGGTCGGCGCTCATTCGGGTCGGGTCAAAGCGAAGTTTGAATTAGATTTAAAAAAAAACATAAAAACAAGCTATACAAGGATTGAACCCATGACCTCTTGTTGGCAAAGAGATGGTTTACCACCACACTGGTTTTTTTTTTTTAATAGTGTCCACCTGATTATATTTATGGGGTCATTATAAAATTTAATATACCGAATCTACTATTTTTTTTTTTAAATTGTGGTCCGGGACCCCAATGACTCGAATGATAATGATGTATGTGGGAATATATTTGGTCATGAGAACAGAGAGAAAGAAATAATATAGCAAAGAAACAGGAGCTCATTTTCTACCGTTGACTAGCTAATGGAGATCGGTAGCAGGAAGAATCCATACCTTTTTTTGATAATAATAATAATAGTGATTTTGGTTTGCTTTCAGATGATAGGTTCAAAAGCAGAAGAAGCAGATGCACCCTATTTGGAGATCCCAGTGGGAGTGATTCTAGATATGGGGTCAGGGATTGGAAAGACTGTTCATAGCTGCATTAGCATGGCAGTATCCGAGTTTTACACGGTCAACAGTCACTACAAAACCAGGATAGTTATTCACAATAGAGATACAAATGGACAACCACTGCATGCTCCCTCTGCCGGTAAGTTAACTTCCTGTAGCTCGGTAGTTAATATGTGATATTTCTAGGTGGTTTAGGAAATTTCTGGTGATATTTAGGAATACAAATAAAAATAGGAAGTTCGTATCGAACTCACCAAGTTTGCCAATAGGAAAGTCAACTTGATATAATTTTATTGTCTTAAGATATAAATGATTACACACTTTTGTTTGTTTAGTTTTGTATATGATATTTCAACTAGTGATTTTCCTTCGCGCTTCACGGCAGGAATTCGGTTGGTATCTGTTCGTTTGGTTACGTGCCGGCCTTTACTATAGTAATCCAAAGAGAAAACCTTACGTCGATAGAAAACAATAAAAACTAATATCGTTACCAGTACCGATATTGTTCAATTGGTATCGCTCTGGTTGGTTTGCGTTCTATGTTTATTTTCTTCAACATTGCCATATAAACTTTATTGAAAGCGGCTATTGTGCATTATCGTACCAAACAGAACCAAAACCGACTGAAAAATATTTGTATCGGTGCCGGTATTTATTTTTTTGTTTTTTCTTTCGGTAAACTATGATCGTAACGCTACTCTACCGTACCGTACCGAACCGAGCATCGGTACCGGTATAAATTTTGTGTTTTTTGTTTGATAACAGATATCGTATCGCTACCCTAGTGAACCAAACGAACTACATCAATTCCATACCGGAATTTATTTTTATTATTTTTTTTATAAACTGACATATTGTGTTGCTAGCATACCGTACCAAACATCATACATGTATTCTTTTTTAGAGAGGCAACTTATACCCATGTTGGTGAAGAAAAGCTTCAGGTGGTTAATTATGGCATCCCTATGTGATTGTCTGACATTGCGCCAACCCATTTTTTCGAACATTATGGTGCGCCACATGTGCATACCCGCCTCCCGCTTAAATAGATCATTTTCTTCACCAACAAGGGTATAAGTTGCCTCTCTATCAAACTAAATAGAAATAGGCCCCTCTGCTTTAACCCTATTCCGAGGCTTTTCATTTTTCGCCTTTCCTCTTACTCTCCTAGCAAGAACCGATGTAATTAAAATTAATTAATTAAAATTAATTAATGACAACATTTATAATTAATGAAATAAAATTACTAATAATTAATAATAATACTTACCATCAGTCTCGTGAGTTCCGCGGCGAAAAGGATCCGGAAATAACAGATCCCCGGCTACGTCGCCGCCATGTCCCCGAGGGACAACATCGGCCATCAAATAAACAAGCACAAACCATAGAGAAAACATATTTCCTAAAAAAAAACTTACACATGTCACAACAAGTTTCTATCAAATACAATTAATAAAAAGTACAAGTGTAACTCATGCAAATAAAGATTTCAACAAGCGTTTATTAAATACATACATTTACATACACATACACACATACGTACTAGCATATATACATACACACATTAACACATACTTTATAAAATAGTTAAATAGACAAATTTACATACTTACATACACACATTTTCACCAAAACACATAATTTATCAAACTTAAACATAATTTATTTTTCAAACCTAAACATAAACATAGTTTATACATACGCACATACTAGATACTAACATACTAATTCACATACATACATTTTCACCAAATACACATAATTTATACATACTTGCATACTAACATACACCTACATACACACATTTACATAAACTTACATAGTTACATACACACATACATACTAAAATACACACATTTTCACCAAATACACATAATTTATACATACTTACAAGCTAACATACACATGTTTACATACACCTACATACAAACATACATAGACTTACATACACACATTTTCACCAAATACACATACATTATACATTTTGACATACATTAATGACATATACAAACAATACACATACACTAACCAATTTGGGCGATTTAGGAGTGTATCCTCCTAATAAGATACACATACATACACAAACAATATACTTATTAACCAAAAATTACACAATTTCTCATCTTGAACAAAATTAAATGAAAACTAACCTTATTTGAAGCTCCTAGAAGGTGGTGGTGACGTCGGAGACCATGTGAGTTGCCAGTATTTTCTAGCAAACACACATACATACACAAAAAAGTAAAGAAATTAACAAATATATAATAAATTAACGAAGAATTTCGGCACAAAATAACAATACTAACCGATTTGGGAGAAGAAATTGTGAACTTGAAGTATTTTTTGTGATTTGTTTTTTTTCGGTGGGAGAAATGAAAAGATTGGGGAGAAAATGGGGAAAGAGGGAAGAAATCCCGCTTTTAGCTTGCTGTTCTGCGAAAAGGTAACAGGGGCGACACGTGTCACCGCTAATGGTCTTTGGTGTCGCCTCTATTGACTAGGTTAAACACCAACCGTTAGATCAAGATAAGAAATGGATGGCTGGGGTTTAATCTAGGACACCGTGTTCCGGATCGACCAATAGCGGCGATGTAGGTCCGTTTTTCTCAGAGGATCGATAACGAAAACCTAATCCCTGTTTATAACAAACACAATCACGAGTGCGGAATTCCCGTGAAGATGCAAACCAAACACATCAAGACACGTAGTAACCAAAGATTCACAGTTTCATTGATTAAACGAGATGAGAACAGTTACAAACACATACACACAATGTTTGATAAACTCTCAGTAGTCTAGGCTCTCATCTAGTTTCACACAGAAACCAAGTGTGGTTTATATAGGCAGCCTGTCCCAAACATGACGAAACATATAAGGGCCTTGACGAAACACCATGGCCGACGAAACACTAGGTGTTTCGTCACTGTTTTACGACGAAACATATGATTACCATAAAGATGGTCTTTCATCACACATGTGAACGACGAAAGAAGGTGTTTCGTCGATAGGCTGCAAAACTGCATGTGCTGCAAACTGTCAAACAGTTTGCAGCAAACACAAAGATAAACACAACACAACACATATCAAACACACCAAATGCAACATGCATTGGTTTCAAATTACAACACAAGGAGACAAACGTCGTACCAAAGTTAGATAGGAGGATATCCGAATTGGTCGACTAGACGAATACGTACAGACTCGATAAATAAAAGACCGTAAAATACATCGTTAATAAAGAACAAGTTACAGACACAAAATATGCATCAACAAACTCCCCCTTGTCTGTTACTTGGTCTTCGGTCTTCAATCTTCATTCTTTAGTGTTTCTCGGACCACGAACTGCCAGCGTGGATCCCACGATAGTAACAAAAGCAAGCGACGCGCTGAAATCGCAACGCTTGATGCGCGTCATTGTCTTCGTAAAATATATCATGTCGGTACAACTTGTTGATGTCGGCCGCGGACATATTCACAATCTACATCGGATCTAACATGCGGAAGTTATCTTGATCGCCCTTAAACACAATCACGGCCTCGTGCGTATCCGAGTCGTAACACCATAAAGCCATGTCTTCCAAAAAGTTATGTTTCATCGGCATCAAAGGAATCTTGTCCATAACCTTCGCGGGCTGATAAACAAGCTTGTATCGTGCCGTGTTGGTCGATGGATCCAAGGTGAACTTGATTTGCTGATAGATTGGAAACTGAGGCTTGTACAACTCGTCTTTCTAGCCTGTCCTTTTGTTCATCTTTATATTGCGTGCAAACAAAGTAGCTCCTTCGAAGTTTGAGCGATTAATGAGCTCAAGCTTCGTCAAAGCTGCAACGTCGTAAAATGGTAAGAACAAAATGCTCAGCAGCGAACAGAAATATTGAATACCGTATTCCCGTTTGATGGCCATGCAGTGGATTTCCTTCACAAACATCCAGCAAAGAATCTTTCCATGCAGGTTCTCTTTCTCGTATTTCAGATAGTCAACTTGAACTTCGGCTGGCATAGGCTTGGAAACTTTAGACAAGAACTGCTTTCGCCACTCTGTGAACGCATCAGAAGCATTATCAGAAGTATCTCGATTTTTCAGTTGTTCATCGATGACGTCCACGTTCTCTTTCAACCATTCTTCATTAAAAGGAGCGAACTCAGTCCCGTCTTCTCGCACATATGAGGACTTCTTATCATCGCCTTCAAATACAATCTCTTCAACATTTTCTAAGTTTGCTGTTTCCGGCTCACTTGGAATATCATTAATAGCAGCATCATCAATTTCCTTCATCGCATTCAAAGCTAACAACTGCTCATGCGACAGATCAGAAACAATCTCTCCCTCTTCTAGAACTTCACCAGTAATAGGATGCACAACCTGCAAAGCAAGATCAGCAGTGCTAGGGACAGAGGATGTACCAGTCATAGAGCTTTCAGTGTAAGAACTGCTCTCCAGTTGTTGTATCTCTTCTACGGTTCCACCAGAGGTTCCTTGTGTAGATCCAAGCTGCGAAGGCTTGAAGACAACAATTTGAGTAGAGGCAGTGGCTGGCGATTGCTCCGATGTGGCAGAAGGGTCAGGGTTCCCCGGATCCTCAGAATCATGATCACGTTTCTTCAACACTTCTTGTTGTTTGCACCGATCGCCCCACAAGATGTTGACACGCCTTCTTACAAACTCAAAGCCCTCATTGATCTTCTTGACCCCATCTGTTATTATGGTATTGCGAGAATTGTACCACTCTCTCATATCGTCAAGCTTTTCTTTAAGAGTATCGGCCAATCTTTGAACCTGAATGCTTCTTTCTTTCAAGCGATTCATGTCAATACCACACGTGTTATCTGCAGCTCGCATTTGTTGTAACTGACGTTCTCTTTCTTCATCAGCAGCTTTCAAGCGTTCATTCTCAGCCTTCAGTCGATCAATTTCAGCGTGTTGGCGAGTGATCTCTGCTTGTTGACGAGTGATCTCTGCTTGTTGACGCCCAACAGTGGAATTCAACGTGTTTATCTCCAACTGTTGCTTTATCATGTCGCTTCTTGTAACGTTGATCACGTCCGATTGTCTATTGATTTGACCTGCAGCAACTTGTAATTGAGAAAACAGGAAATCTATCTTTTCATCCTGCTGCATCTGAGAGAATCTACTTTGTCTGCGCTCTGAGGCCGGCTGAGAAGTTGTTTCATGAATGGTCGATGCAATTGAGTGTGCAGGTTCTTGTGGTGTCACTATTGGAGTTTCAGCAGCTGAAGTGACCACAGGAGTTGGTTCGGATGATCTCGGAGGAGAGGATACAAAAGAATCAGCTTCTTCAGCCGTTAACCCAAGCTCCGGATTCATTTCTGCTTCTTGAATAGGCTCTTTCTGTGGAACGCTTTGCTGCACAGATGAAGCACCAATGTACTTCCCTGCCTTTTTCTTCCGATGTGCAGCAGTTTGCTTCTTCTTTAAACGTTCAGCTTCGGTATCCGAAGGAACGTAATCGGCATCATGCTCTTGTCTAATCTTCCTGACTTTTCTTACACCACGTTCATCGAGATAGAACTCGTATCTAGGCTCAGGTTGATTATCATCCGAATCTGTATCTTCTTCATCATCTCCAGCTGAAGTATCACCAGCTGTACCAGCGGCAGATGCACCAACAGCATCAGCATCTCCACCATCACCACCTTCATCATCACCATCACCATCATCGTCACTGTCGGAAGAATCCGAATCCTTTCGTCCAAACTTGTCTTCCATCATTTTCTTCAACTTCGGCTCCTCATCGTCAGATTGGCTGTCATTGTGACGCCATTTGTCGTCTTCTGGAGTGATGTAGTCTATTTTACCAAGAGCACCAAACAACTTCCTAGGCGGCTTTCTTTCTTTGTATCTTTTCTATGCACTGCCCCTGAATATCTTCAGTGAATGCTCGACCATAGAATCTATCTTCAAAACATCATCATCGGCTTTCGGAAGATTGGGATGATGGGCATTCATAATCATTTGCAGAAAACGAGGATACATCCAGAACTTATTCCCAGTTGTTCGACCACCGGTTCTTTTCATATTTTCCTTCTTTAACAACATCGATGAGTTTCTTATCAAAACAATCACGTATGAAGTGATATTTAATTTCGATGTGTTTGGTCTTGGAATGCTGCACAGGATTTCTAGTGATCTATAAGGCAGCATTGTTATCAACAAAAATAGGAGTAGATAGGAATTCAAAACCGTAGTCGCGCATTTGTTGTTGGATCCACAGAACTTGGGAGCAACAACTTGAGGAAGCAATGTATTCAGCTTCACAAGTAGATGTAGCGACACAGGTTTGCTTCTTGCACTGCCATGTGACCAGGCGATTTCCTAAAAACTGACATCCCGCCGTTGTTGATTTGCCGTCGATTTTGCAGCCACCAAAATCAGAATCACTGAACGCGATCAAGTCGAAGCTATTATCCCTAGGGTACCAAAGACCGGTGTCCGGGCAACCCTTCAAATAGCGGAAAATCCTTTTTACAGCTCCCAGATGTGAGGCCTTCGGGTTGGCTTGATATCTTGCAAGTATGCATGTAGGATACATTATGTCGGGCCTCGAAGCAGTGAGATACATGAGAGATCCGATCATTGCACGATAACAAGAAGAGTTAATGCTTTCACCCTTCAGGTCCGGAGTAATCCCGTGATTCTGCGGAAGTGGGGTACCAATGGACGTTGCATCAGACATCTGGAACCGGCTCAAGATGTCACCAACATATTTAGTCTGATGGATGAATATCCCAGACTCAGTTTGTTGAACTTGTAGGCCCAAGAAGAAATTCATTTCCCCCATTGCGCTCATCTCGAATTTTTCCTGCGTAACACGCTCGAATTGCCTGCACAAAGCATCGTTAGTAGAACCAAATATGATATCATCAACATATACCTGTGCCAGCAGAAGATCTCCATCTTGTTCTTTGACGAAGAGAGTGCAATCGATAAGACCTCATCGAAATCCATTCTCCAGCAGATAATTAGATAAGGTTGCATACCAAGCTCGTGGTGCTTGATGTAGACCATAAAGAGCTTTGTTCAGCAACCAAACCCGATCAGGATGAATAGGATCTTCAAAACCCGGAGGCTGTTCGACATATACCTCTTCTTCAACCACACCGTGTAAGAAAGTACTTTTCACGTCCATCTGGTAGACCTTGAATCCTTTAAATGATGCATAAGCTAGAAAGATCCGAATAGCCTCAAGACGTGCAACCGGTGCATAAACTTCATTGTAGTCAATGCCTTCGATCTGACGAAATCCTTGAACAACCAATCTCGCCTTGTTTCGAATGACTACTCCACGATCGTCCTTTTTGCATTTGAAAACCCAACGTGTGCCAATTTTCTTGTAGTTTTCAGGCCTTTCAACAAGTTTCCAGACACCCAACTTTTGGAACTGCTGCAGTTCTTCCTACATGGCTTCCACCCAAGAATTATTTTTTAAAGCTTCTTCCCAAGACTTTGGTTCTTCTTGTGAGACATAACACGCGAAGGACCAATCATTTTGTAAACCGGATTCTCTGATAGCTGAATACAAACCAGCATTCTGGTTGTTTCTCAGCTGATTACGCGTCTGCACTCCACTATGGACATCTCCAATAATATTCTGCTGCGGGTGAGTATCATGAATTCTCATTTCAGGAACATCAGGAACACGAGTATTGACACCCAGATTGTTAAGATTAAGATCAACATCCAACTCCACGCCAGGCATTGACGTAGATGTGGATGCATTTCCTTCAGCAGTATCTACATTCTGCACATGAGTAGTTGCTTCAGAAGCACCTTGAACAGGAGCAACTGGAGCTGAAGTGCCTTCGGTCGCATCGTGGAACTCATCATCTTCCGACGACGCATTGTAATCTGTAGCATCTTCAAATTCCTTATTTGAACAATGTTATTAACCGAAGTAGAACCTTGAGGGTTAACAACAATTGGTCGCACCAAAGACGAGTCAACAACATTATCACTTTCCAGTAACATTTGAGCAGCTGCAGACGCTTCATCAAAGGTTGGCAGATTAAAGGAGTCGAATAACCCATCATAATCGAACATCCAAGGATCACCCGGAGCTCTAACATGATCAGTATACCTTTGAACCTTCACTTCACTCCATAACTCAATCTTTTTGGTTGTCAAATTCCATACACGAAAATTCGGAGTAGCATATCCAAGGAAGAAACCCTCGATAGCTTTGGCGCCAAACTTTCCGTGTGGTTCAATCATAGTGCATGGAGCGCCAAATGGTTCTAAGTGAGAAACGTCCGGTTTCCTTTTGTGTAACAGTTCGAAACAAGTCTTGTCATGCCTTTTCACTGTGAGAACTCTGTTTAAAGTGTAACAAGCAGTAGACACAGCCTCCCCCCAGAACTGAACAGGAAGCTCCGACTCTACCAACAGGGTTCTTGCAGTTTCGATTATCGTTCGATTTTTCCTCTCGGCGACACCGTTTTGTTGTGGAGTGTATCGAGAACTGTATTCATGAAGAATGCCCTTTGAGATACAGAACTCATCCATTATACGGTTTTTGAACTCAGTGCCATTGTCGCTTCGAATCCTCTTTACTTTCAACGAGTACAAATTTTCTAGAAGGGTAAGAAGATTCTTGAGGATTTCAGGAGTTTCACTCTTGTGTGCCATAAACGATACCCAAGAAATTCTAGAGTAGTCATCAGTAACCACCAGACAATAAGCATCCCCAAAGTTTGTCTTGTGTTTCATAGGCCCAAAGAGGTCCATGTGAAGACGTTCAAGAGGTATGCTGACGGTGTTGACTTTCTTAATCGGGTGAGACTTCTTCGTTTGCTTTCCCTTCTGGCACGAAACACAGACATCTTGTAGATGAAAATTCTTCACATGCACACCATTCACAAGATTATTTTTCACCAAATGGTTCATTTTTCTCAAGTGAATGTGCCCCATTCGTCTGTGCCAAGATATAGACTCCTTTTCTGTGGCTTTCGAGACAAAACATGTGACTTGTGCAGATGACGTAATCGCTTGACTCATGTCGAGAATATAAAGATCATTAATTCTTGGAGCCGCTAAGAGAATCCATTCTTTTGGAATTTTAAAACCAGGCTTCAGCACATAACAACCGGCATCATCAAAATGCACGGTAAATTTCTTATCGCAGATCTGCGAAACACTCAGAAGATTGTGATCGATCTGTCGTACATAATTGATCTTTTCGAAACACACAACACCATTAGAGATCTTTCCTTCTCCAGTGATGTATCCGCCTTTGTCTCCAGCAAATGCGACATAACCTCCTCTAATGTTTTTCACATCATAACGAAGCCGTAAGTCGCCAGTCATGTGCCTAGATGCTCCACTGTCAAGAATCCAATGACTATTAACAGTTCCTCCTAGAACATCCTGCACATTTCGTTCAACAATTAGTTGGAGTTGGGGACCCAATTCTTAGTGGTCTTGGGTCGTCCCTGATCATCAAGAAATGTGATCTCGATTTCTTGATGATTTTGAAATAATGTACCTCCCCCTGAACCTTCACCCATTTTAGGTTTCCAAGTTTGATTTCGTTTACCAGATTGAGTTTTATTAAAAGACTTTGAAGTTTCTGGTTTTAACGGTTTTGATGAACTTGGTTCCTTTTTAACAGATTTGACTTCTGGTTTTAAAGCCTTTTCTATTGCCTTGACGTTTTGACGTCGTTGTTTAGTTTCTTGTTCTTTAACAGTTCGCTTATCTTGTTTTGGTGAAACAGAACGACGTTTTTGGTGACCTTTTTCAGGAGAGGTTCTCTCAACAAACTTTTCTCTGGGAGGATTTGTACAGTTTTTTATGATATGTCCAAACTCCCCACATTTAAAACAAGTTCTCCTTTCAACAAACTTAGGAGATTCCGGTTGACGAACAGATGTCAAGCCTGCAGACCCAGAGGTACTTGTTCCTTCATCACACCCATTTGTGTGTTGGGTGTAGTTGTTTTGACTATTACGTTTTAAAATTTTGACTTGTTGAACAAAATCGCTATTTGATTTATTTTCAAAAGTCTCCACTTTATCAGTACCCCTTGATGCTACAAATTTAACATCATTGCTTTTCTTTTTGTAACAAGCTCCTTTTGTGTCAAACTTTGATTGTGGAACCTTAGGCTTTTGAGCTCGTTGTTCTTGCTGTTTACCCTTAGAAGCAATAGGTTGTTGCTTTGTCGGTAATCTTTGATTTCCAAATTGTTTTCTAACTTCAGATTTTGGAAGAGGATCACACTGAGTTACAACAACTCCCGGGATCGTCTTTCCCAAAAACTTACTGGTAGTATCTTCAAACACTTTATCAATTAAAGATGGATTGACGTTTTTAATAGGAAAATCTTTGTTTGAATAGATTTTAGCATCACCGACTAAAGTATACAACACATTATCACTTTTAACAGCAGACACAGATTCCTTGACATGATCTATCACTTGTTTGGCAACAGGTTGCACAGCAGGAGTAGGAGGATCACACAGAATATGATTCTCAATAGGAATTTCTACTCCTTTCATCTTATCAAGAGATTTATCCTGATCACTCACATCAGATTCATCATTAGATGAATCATAATCCTCAACAATTGGAGGACTTTGATTCACAGATGTTGAATTTCCTGTTCCTTCAGATGAGTTACCCGAGGAACTGTCCGGTTTGAACCCTAATCCTGTAGTAACTTCCTCATAATCAAGAGGCACACTTGGTTTAAAACGAGGCATATCCTCCTCATCGGGCATTTTGGTATAGTTGTGTCTCAAAGGGGGCGGACACAACTTATACCCAACGCCCTTCCTTTTCCCTTTCAGCTGTTGAACGTCTATAATGTGATCAAGCACATATCGGGAGTTAGAATAACTCTCCAATTTGAGCTTGATCGCATCATGCTCGCATTTTGCCATGGCTAACTCTTTTTTTGTTTCCTCAATGATATTAATGTAGTTATTAATACCAGTTTGTTTGTTGAAAACAGTTTTTGTTAATTCGGAAACGCTTTTCTTTAAATCTCGATTACCGATTTGAATTCTTTTTCATTTCGAGTTAAAGCCATGTTAGCATCTTTGCATTTTGACAGCTCAACAACCAAACTCTGATTGTGACTATGAATCTTTTCTGATTCAAGCTTCAAATCTGCACACTTACTGCATACACTAGGAGTAGGAAGGTCGGAATTTACCTGACTTATCGAGGCTGCGATATTTGCCATAAAGGCAGTCTGATAAGAAAAAGATCCATCTTCAGAGAAGAACTTCTCCATTTCCTTTGAAGCAACAGCCGCCTTCCTTATCAGAATAGATTTCTGACACTTTAACTCCCCAGCTTCCTTTAGCAAGCTATCAACATCAGAATCCATTTCCTCCTTCACATCCGATTCTGAATTATAACCTCCCACGCTTGAGTTTTCTTCATCCGAACTGCCACTATAACCCGAACTATCATCACTTTCAGAAAACTCTTCTTTGTGAACATGCTTGATGTGATTAATGATCTTGGCATAACATGCAGTTCCTCCTTCTCCTCCGTCACCATCTCCAAACTGTACTGACCAGTTACACCTTTCATCAGCTTGAACGACTAATGCACGATTGGTGTTTGAAGGCCCAGACTGGTTTTGGTTGGTGGTGTTGTTCACAGCTACTATCCCTCTTTCACGGTTACCTTGATTTGTGTTGGAAGGACTCGCCTGATTTCGGAAGGGATTTTGGTTGCCTTGTTTGCTCGGTCGAGTGCACTCACGCTTGAAGTGCCCCTTTTCTCCGCAATTAAAGCACGTAGTTGCTTTCTTATCGAAACCATACTTTGTATCCTTCTTGCTTTCCAAGGTAGTTCTCCCAGTTCGTTTCATAAAATCCTTAGCCCTTCGAACAGCACTCGCAAACGCCCATTTAATGTCCATCAACTCCATTTCATCACGGTCTATCCGTTGATAATCTTCATTGGTCAAATTAATGTTTCCAATTTGACCTGCAACCAATCCACAATAGGCACTGAACATTGTGTTGAGAAGTTCCATATGTTCCTTTGCAACTTCTATACTGACTTTTGAAAGGGTTGAAGTATCAACTCTGACGGTGTTGGGGTTTTGGGGTTGAAAGGTGTTACTGTAACAAGCTTGTTGTGATTGGGCTTGTGATGGTGGTTGGGCTTGTGATGGTGTCGGAAGATAGGCACTTGTATCAAACTGAGGTTGAGTTGTGGATACTTGAGGTGGAGGTTGGGGTTTAGGGAGCCAGGCACTCAGATCTAATTGAGGTTTTGAAAGGGCATGAGCTTGTGCAATAAGATGTGGTGGTGGGAGATAGGCACTTGGATCGAAAACCTGAGGAGCTGACTGGGGAAATGGGCTTGTATTGGACACAAAGGCCGTTTGTAGCTTTGGTTGCTGACTGGAACTGGATGCCAGATTAAACCCTCCAAGGTACATTTCCGGATTTTGAGGAACTGTAATGCGTTTAGCTTTCCGGATTTCTTCTTCATCCTTGTTTTCCAATCTCTGAACGAATTCATAGATATTGTCAGTATCTAAAACACCCGTATGCTTTAACAATTCAATGAATGAACTCCACTTCGGGGGTAGGGCATCTGCAAACTTTGCAACCATTTCCTGTTGAGTTGCAACAACATTATAAGAATACATTTCACTGATTAAATGATAAAAACGAGTTGTCATATCACTTAATGTTTCGTTTTCCATAAATTGAAATGCTTCAAATTCCTTCTTCAATAAATCATGGTGTGTCTTTCTTGCAGCCGCATTTCCTTCTCCTCTTGCTACCAAGGCGTCCCAAAAGGCTTTTGTGTTAGTACAATAGCCGAATTGATGATAAATGTCTTTGTGGAGTGCTTGTGCAAGAATGGCAAACACCTTCTTTTCCAGATCATATGCCTTCTTGTCGTTTTCCAACATATTAGCCAAGGTCGTTGGATTTGATCCTGCTTCTTCAAGAGCTAAGTTATATGGCGTAGTGAAACACGTCCATAACTCGGTGTTTTGCCCTAGAACATAGGTGTGAAATCGACCTTTCCATAATGGATAGTCGTTCATATGATTAAGATTTGGTGGGCGATTGTTGCTGCCTGTTTCACTTTCACTTAACAACAAGTTCTGAATGCTTTGATTCTGATTCGTTACACATGCCCATTGACTTGCAGTGATTGATTGTTGTGGCAACATCATTTTCATCCAAGCTGCTGCGGAGGTCGGATCTTGACTAGATCCTGAGCCAGTGCTCCAATCCCATGGATTAGTACTCATGTTTGATGTATGAATGAGAATACCTAGTCACACACTTGAAAACAAACTGTTAAATGACCTTTGCAAACCTTCTGTGAAAAATTATTACAAGTGTCCCCACGAAACACTAGGTTTCAGGCGAAAAACCAAGTTAGACAAAACAACTGCGACGAAAGATATATTTTTCGTCAATAGCACCTATACGAAAAACTAGGTTTTTCGTCGAAAGAACTTTGACGAAACACTATGTTACGTCGCCTGGGTTTTTCGTTGACAAAATAGACACAGACACAAAGAGTTGGTGAGATTTTTCAAAGAGAAAATCTTATCCTTTGTACTGACAATACACCCACGTTACCAACTCAACACTCACCATGCTTTGTGTACACAATTTTCAAATAAGTCTAATTTTTTAATTTAGCAACAATTTAAACAGTCACTTCATAAAAGATCAAAAAGTAGAAAGCATGAAGAACACATAAGAACTTTTTGAAGGCTTGATGAAGATATGAAGTTTCCGGTCAAGTTTTTCACCGGAAAAATTTTCGAAACACAAATTTGCTTAAAACTTTCAATGAAAAACCAGTTTTACCATGTAAACATGCAATCTAACAAGGTTTTTGATAAAACTTTTAGCAAATATCAAGATCTTGACCGATTTTAGTAACCTTTTTCAGAAAATTATCAAATTTCTCAAGAACACAAATCTGAAAAGTTCACAAACAGCACTTGATGTAAAACACAACTATGTTTGGTTTTAAACAAGGATAAGAGCCGAGGCTCTGATACCACTTGTAGGTCCGTTTTTTTCTCGGAGGATCGATAACGAAAACCTAATCCCTGTTTATAACAAACACAATCACGAGTGCGAAATCCCCGTGAAGATGCAAACCAAACACAGTATATCAAGACACGTAGTAACCAAAGATTCACAGTTTAATTGATTAAACGAGATGAGAACAGTTACAAACACATACACACAATGTTTGATAAACTCTCAGTAGTCTAGGCTCTCATCTAGTTTCACACAGAAACCAAGTGTGGTTTATATAGGCAGCCTGTCCCAAACATGACGAAACATATAAGGGCCTTGACGAAACACCATGGCCGACGAAACACTAGGTGTTTCGTCACTGTTTTACGACGAAACATATGATTACCATAAAGATGGTCTTTCGTCACACATGTGAACGACGAAAGAAGGTGTTTCGTCGATAGGCTGCAAAACTGCATGTGCTGCAAACTGTCAAACAGTTTGCAGCAAACACAAAGATAAACACAACACATATATCAAACACACCAAATGCAACATGCATTGGTTTCAAATTACAACACAAGGAGACAAACGTCCCACCAAAGTTAGATAGGAGGATATCCGACTTGGTCGACTAGACGAATACGTACAGACTCGATAAATAAAAGACCGTAAAATACATCGTTAATAAAGAACAAGTTACAGACACAAAATATGCATCAACAGGCGACATATAGCTTGTCGCCGCTATTGGTGTCGCCTCTATTGTCCCGTTTTCTTGTAGTGATTTTACATAGTGGTTTGGAGGTTTTACATACCCTCCATCATGCACCAACCTCCAAACCACTATGTAAAATGACCATTTTAACCCTATGTTAACTGAGTTATTTTAACTGGGGTTAGTTTTTGGACTGAAATGGCACGTTTCATGAATGTTAGAGAGGAAAATGGTACAATTATGAAATTTGACTTGAAGTGACAAAAATGAACAAACCACAGGGATGTAAATGGCACTTAACTCTAAATTATAAGAATACAAAAGTTTTCAAATAATAGTAAATAAAATGTCCGGTTGATCAGTGGCGAAACTTAAGATTTTCTACTGGGGGGCGGAAGTCACCGGACCTAAAAATTTCTATAAAACCGGGGGTCGAAAACGTATATATCCAAAAAATTATATACGAAAACTACATACTCTCCACTACTGAGCAAAAAGTTTGGGGTTCGACCGCCCCTTCCCGCCCTACTTAAGCTGCGCCCAATGCCCATGCGGTTGATGTAGCTAATATTTGTTTTAGGATTGCGAATTTTCGCATATTACATGGTCATTTTCCTAATCGTTAAGATGATACTAAACTGTGCATATTGTGATTTTTTTTTGGTTTGCATGCAGCTCTTGATCTTCTGGAGAAACATAAAGTAAAAGCAATTTTAGGTTCAGAATCTACAGCTGAAGCGAAGTTCCTTGGGATATTGGGGGACCAATCTAGAGTGCCTATTCTTTCACTCTCACCATTGCCATCTTCAAACAACAGACATCCTTATTTCTTTCAAATTACACTAGACGAAACAACTCAGGTTCAAGCCATTGCTTCGATGGCATTATCCTTTGGATGGCAACATGCTATTGTTATCTTTGAGGACACTGAAGATGGGAGAGACATGGCTACATTTATGACCAATTCTTTCAAGGAAAAAGGTATAACTATAACATATATGAGTGCTATTTCAACCTCTGCTAGCAATGAAGTTTTACTGGAAGAGCTTCACAAGCTGTCGAATATGCAAACGAAACTATACATCATACATGCTACTCATTCCCTTTCATCCCACCTTTTCCAAAATGCCAAATATCTAGGAATGATGGATGCAGGTTACAAATGGATTGTTACCAGCAAGACTATGGACTTCCTGGATTTCATGGATGGTGAAGTTCTTGAATCTATGCATGGGGTGGTAGGTTTTAAATCATATATCCCTCAATCAAGGCACCTTCACAAATTCACATTGAAATGGAGAAAGGAATATCACATGGACATAAATGCTTATGCTATTTCAGCATATGATGGAATTTCAGCACTGGCAATGGCTGTTGAGAAGACAATGTCTGTTCTTAAATTGAACACAAAAGATTTGGAAACGAATGGCTCGGCTCAGTGGTGTACAACACTTCTGAATCAGATGTTAAGAATCTCATTTGACGGTTTATGTGGTAATTTCATATTTAGGAACACGAGGGTTGTGGCAGATGTCCTAGAAATAAAAAATGTGATAAGTAAAGAGGAAGTGAAAATTGGGTTTTGGACAACGAATGCTTCTTTCACCAAAAAGATTGGTAAGCTGAATTATTTCACCGATGACGGTCTGGAATCTATCATGTGGCCAGGAGGTATCGTGAATAATCCAACACACAGGAAGCTCCAAGTGAGTACCAAACGCCTCAGAATTGGTATTCCAGTTAAAACCAGAAAAGGGAAACTCTTTCAAGTTGATTATGATGCTCAAACTAAATCAACAAATGTTTCGGGGTTTATTTCAGAAGTATTCCTAGCTGCCCTTGCTGGAATAGATCCCAATGTAACCTTTCAGTTCATTCCATTTGCCACTAATGCTAGTGTTGGTTATGTAAATTACAACGATCTTATAGATCTAGTCCATGCAAGGGTATGCATTTTTTTCTAAGCCTGCAGTATTCTATGTAGCCCATAATACACAATTATAAGTTATTGTTTGTATCAGGAATTTGATGCTGCCATTGGAGATATAACCATCAAAGCTAACAGATCTCGGTATGTCGACTTCACACTGCCATACACGGATCTTGGCCTAGCAACATTATATCGAAATGCAGATGCAAGCCTGTGGATATTTATGAAACCACTTAGTTCAGATCTTTGGCTTGTATCTGCTTGCTTCTTTATTCTACTGGGGTTGGTCATTTGGATTCTTGAACATGGGAAGAATGAGGAATTTCAAGGTTCACTGGTACATCAAACAGGAGTAACCTTGTGGTTTGCCTTTTCAACCCTTGTCTATGCGCATAGTAAGCTATTTATTATATTTCTTTTTGTTTTAACAACACAACCAAGTTTCAGTTTATGAGTGTCATAATCGAATCCAGTTATTATTTAACTACCTAAGATTTTAAATGTCATTTTTTTCTTGTTTGTATACCTGGTTATGTAACTATAAAAGAACTAGAGCTAGAAAAGAGCTATAGTTATAGTAAGAGTCAATTTTAAAAATTTTGTTTCAAAATCGAAATTGCAGGACAGAAGCTGGAAAGTAATTTGTCAAGGTTTGTTGTCACTGTATGGTTGTTCGTTGTGCTTGTGCTCGTTTCTAGCTACACTGCAACATTAAGTTCGCTATTAACCGTGGAACAACTTCAGTTAGCATCAACGAATGGCTTAATTGGGTACCATGATGGTTCTCCTATGAAGGGATCCATTGTTAGGAACTTAAATTTCAATGACACCAGATTAAAGCCATATAGTTCAGCAAATGAAGTTGCT
Source organism: Helianthus tuberosus (assembly GCA_030545235.1). Lineage (NCBI taxonomy): Eukaryota > Viridiplantae > Streptophyta > Magnoliopsida > Asterales > Asteraceae > Helianthus > Helianthus tuberosus. The sequence continues at coordinate 20,331,970 of CM060405.1, forward strand.
TATGCATTGTCATTAGGGAGTAAGAAAGGTGGTGTTGATGCAATCGTCGAGGAAATCCCTTACATTAAAGAGTTCCTTGCACTTTATCCATCTGGCTACTCCATGGTCAAGTCTGAAGATACCAGTAATGGTTTTGGCTTCGTTAGTGTCCTCCCTCGCTCCACTATTCTTAACTTATAGTTATCGACTGTTGTTACTAGTTTAAGTTTTTTTTTCAGGTATTCCCCAAAGGTTCGCCTTTGACCCTTGAGATGTCAACACAGATTGCAAGATTACGGGAAGACGGGACTTTACAATCATTACAAGAAAAGTGGTTTGGCCACAATTCAGATCCACAGTCAACAACACCTAGCGTAAAGGTTCTAAACTTTCGTGGCTTGCGTGGTCTATTTCTTATCAGTGGAGTCTCAATGGCAGCTGCCCTTTTCGTATTCACGCTTTCTTACATTCAAGAGAAGATGCATTACACGTATGCAATGCTGGCAGGACTGCAGGAGGAAAACTAGCCTTCATCTTCAGGTTTCTTTTGCCTAAAAGTGCTATCCGTAGATGAATATGCAACTGATCTTGTTTATCTATTTACTCATTGGATTTGTATTACATGTTATTGCTAGTAAAAGAACCTAGAGCACTCTGAAAAGTTTTGTTGATGACGTGGAACACAGATGTAAAATGTTATTTTTTTTAATTTAAATAAAAACTGTAGCAATGTTTTACTTAAATTAAAGTGAATAAAATACCCGTTTTTATGGTGTAATTTTCATTAAAAAATATTAACATATAAAAAATTGTAGTTTTTTAAAATCGTGATGAAATTGGTTTAAAAATTAAGAAGAGTAAAAGAAGAGTAATAACTAATAAAAGATAACAAATACTTAATTTAGCTTTGGAAAGAACTAATTGCAATTTTAAGGGGAAGTAGTACCACAGACAAAAAATAAATAAATAAACTCCATTTCTGAACCAACATTTTTTACTTTTGAAATACCAATTTCGCCCTTGCAAGTTTCTTCGGCTCATATGCCATTGCCTGAAAAAATAAGCAAAGTTGCCAAAAAGGAAACATTAAAAAAACAAAACTTCAATTTCAACCCATTTACTTATGAACGGGTCAAGTCAGGTTATGTTGAAAAGAAAACGGGTCGAGATTAATATTGAGATAATATAATCTTTGAATCTAACTTGAAGAAATACTACTTGTATTGCTCGGCCCGTTTGACATGTTACCCAACCCCAACAACCAACCAATTTGGCCATCTCTATTATGCATAGAATACATATAACGGATAAAGATCAAATACAAATAAACTTAACCTACTAAACATACATATTACTTTTGAAATACCAATTTCGCCCTTGCAAGTTTCTTCGGCTCATATGCCATTGCCAGGAAAAAGAGTAAATTGTCATTTTGATCCCTGTGGTTTGGGCACTTTTGCTATTTTAGTCCAAATCTCAAAACTTTTTAAATCTGGATCCCTGCACAAAAAGACAAAATAGGTAGGTTGCAACAGTTAAAAAAGGGAGTTTTTGAATTTTGGACTAAAATGGCAATAAAAGTGAAACCATAGGGACCTAGATTTAAAAAGTTTGATATTTGGACTAAAATGGCAAAAGTGCCCAAACCACAGGGACCAATATGGCAGTTTACTGAAAAAATAAGCAAAGTTGCCAAAAAGGAAACATTAAAAAAACAAAACTTCAATTTCAACCCATTTACTTATGAACGGGTCAAGTCAGGTTATGTTGAAAAGAAAACGGGTCGAGATTAATATTGAGATAATATATTCTTTGAATCTAACTTGAAGAAATACTACTTGTATTGCTCGGCCCGTTTGACATGTTACCCAACCCCAACAACCAACCCATTTGGCCATCTCTATTATGCATAGAATACATATAACGGATAAAGATCAAATACAAATAAACTTAACCTACTAAACATACAAATTGAAGGAAAAGTCAAAAAGACAAGGTGGCATTTTTGTAATTACCAGCAACTATCAAAGTTACTATACAAATGTGAACGCAACCAAAAGGGTCGTATTATTGGCACACCTTGGGGGATTAAATCGACACCCTCAATACGCATCGTATAGGCCTATACGATTCGTATTGAGGTGGGTTCAAACTTCTATGCCTGCCAAAGGCTGCCATTGTCCCCTACCAAAAAGTAATACGCATCGTATAGGCCTATACGATGCGTATTGAGGGTGTCGATTTAATTTTTTAATTTTTGCAAGGTAGCTTCCTGTCACGCGGTAGCTTTCCGTCACGCGAACGAAGAAGTAGCACTTTGGACATTTGTTGGTCTTCAACCATCTAGGAAACATTATTTGAGAATACCCCTTAATTTATCGAAGCTGTCGAATGAGATCCTCCACTGTCGAATGGATGTCCGTTATCTCAAAACAAGGATCGTTCTAATAGATTAAAGAGAACTATTTCAGTTATTTCTGTTGATCCACAAATTACAACAAATTGTGTCTAATGCAAGGATCTTCGAATGCGGTGTGTACGTTAAATACCGTTCACCGCTTTTTTAGTTGCTTCTCTTGTTAAGTTTCTGAACCAACCGAAATCCACAAATACAAATAGTTTCTCCGTCGCTAATTTCTTCACTCACCGTGAAATCGAACAGTTTCTTCGTAGATTCCAACAAAGTTAATATTCACTTTGGTGGATGCAAGCATAAAGTTAGAAACCGGTGGTATTGAACCAACATTTCCTTCAAACATTCTAAACACTACAAGGATGTTGGGAATTAAACGCATGTACGTGACAAAACAAGGATCGTTCTAATAGGTTAAAGAGAATAAACCAAGTACAAAATCATCTGCTTTCTGAATCTGAATCTGAATGTTAACTTTGACTCATAAACCCTTGATGGATAACGCAAACAAGTTCTCCGCAGTTAGTTATTCAAATCTCTATTCGGTCATCTTTCCAAACTGCAACACACGATAAGTTCTCCAAAAGAATGCATACACAAATAGGATGGATGTGACACACACAAATAGATAAGCTGTCATAGTTGTCAAGACTGTTTGTCGGGTTTCCAATGCTCACCCAGGGTGATAAACAACGCTGATACGAACACATGTGTTTTGAAAAATAGGCTTTGTTCTTAGTTTAATGAAGTTACACGTAACATCTAGTTATATTCAGATTTAAACAATGCACGCCACAATTGAGATAACGGACATCCATCAAGCTCAAAAAGAAAACTTGTGTTTCCCACAGTCACAAACGATTGCGGTTTGTATTTCGCATAGCCACCGTTTCCGTAGTCAAAAACGGTTGCGGTACTATTTGTTGAAATCGAAGAAAAGATTAAAAAATATGAATTGAGGCGTACATTAGGAACAAGAAGTACAACAATCCGTTCATTATCTGTTGTTGTCTAAAATACGTTACAATACGTTAAAATACGCTAAAATACGTTACAATACGTTAAAATACGCTAAAATACCCTAAAATACGTTAAAACACGTTAAAATACTCTAAAATACCCTAAAATACATTAAAATACGCTAAAATACGTTAAAATACGCTAAAATACGCTAAAATACTCTAAAATACGCTAAAATACGTAAAAATACCCTAAAATACGTTAAAATATGCTAAAATATGCTAAAATACGTCAAAAATACTATTAAATACGCAACAATATGTTAGAATACGTCAAAATACGCTAAAATACGCTAAAATACGTAAAAATACCCTAAAATACGTTAAAATAAGCTAAAATACGTCAAAAATACTATTAAATACGCAACAATATGTTAGAATACGTCAAAATACGCAAAAATACGTCAAAGTACGTGACTAACGATATTTCCACACACGTATACATATAATACGGCAATATGGAGTTCAAGTGGATTTCAAACAAAACTGTACGTAATCATAGAATAAGATATTCGCACGCAACCGAACGGCTCCGAAACGACTTATGTTGAAGGTATACGTAATAAAACGACAAAATATGCGAAAGTTCAGCAAAAACGAGACGTATACGCGTCGAACCGAGGGAAACACGATAACACTAAATTTGAAATAATGCCATATACGATCGTATAGGCCTATGTTGTATCGTATATCAGCTTAATACGAATCGTATAGGCCTATACGATTCGTATTAAACTTTGAATTATCTCAAAAATACCCCTGGATTTATCAGAAAACCAGGGGTATTTCAGTAAAATCATCGATTAATACGCATCGTATAGGCCTATACAATGCGTATTGAAATATAAATTTCTCAAAAATGTTTTTTTCAAATCAAGGGTTCCATCATTACAACCATTTGTTTTCAACAGAGATGTAATGCAATGATTCCTCTCAATTGAATAGACCGACACTTGCTTCATAGGACTCACTTGAATCGTCTCGGATGTAATAACAGTACGTTTAGCATCCGTGCCTGCTTGAATTGCAGAAAGCAAAGGATAACGAAGATGAACATTGTATTTAGCACACGAAAGTACTGAACAACCAAGATAACAGCTCCGGTTTCATTTGCTTCGTCCACTAGAACTATTTGTGTATGCATTCTGTTGGTACTGAACAACAGAATCAGGTTCTCAAAACAAGGATCGTTCTAATAGATTAAAGATAACTATTTCAGTTATTTCTGTTGATCCACAAATTACAACAAATTGTGTCTAATGCAAGGATCTTCGAATGCGGTGTGTACGTTAAAATACCGTTCACCGCTTTTTTAGTTGCTTCTCTTGTTAAGTTTCTGAACCAACCGAAATCCACAAATTCAAACAGTTTCTCCGTCGCTAATTTCTCCACTCACCGTGAAATCGAACAGTTTCTTCATAGATTCCGTCCGGTTTCAAAGCCGGTTGAGGATTACGAGTGTTCTAGACTCGTTCAAGGCATGCAATGTTTCCTCTCAATTGAATAGACCGACACTTGCTTCATAGGACTCACTTGAATCGTCTCGGAAGTGGATTTCGGTTGGTTCAGATCTCTTTGGGTATATTCGAAACCAACTAAAATACGTTGAAGTACTGAATCAACAGAAATAACTGAAATAACTTGAATCGTCTCGGAAGTACTGAACAACAGAAGGATGAGATATCGGCGGTTAGCTCGAAGAAGTTTCTCTCAATCAGGTGTTCCATTAGATTTCCCCTTTTATCATGTGTCATACGTTACGAGATTCTTCGTGAATTAGAAAAGGAGAAAATACGGAACGACAAGGGTAGTATGAGTCTGAGTCCATTGTGGTTCGTGTCAGGTTTGTATTTCCCATAGCCACCGTTTCCGTAGTAAAAAACGGTTGCGGTTTTCATCTTGAGATGCAAGAATCTTCGAATGCGGTGTGTACGTTAAAATACCGTTCACCACTTTTTTAGTTGCTTCTCTTGTTAAGTTTCTGAACCAACCGAAATCCACAAATACAAACAGTTTCTCCGTCGCTAATTTCTCCACTCACCGTGAAATCGAACAGTTTCTTCATAGATTCCAACAAAGTTAATATTCACTGTGGTGGATGCAAGCATAAAGTTAGAAACCGGTGGTATTGAACCAACATTTCCTTCAAACATTCTAAACACTACAAGGATGTTGGGAATTAAACGCATGTACGTGACAAAACAAGGATCGTTCTAATAGATTAAAGAGAATAAACCAAGTACAAAATCATCTGCTTTCTGAATCTGAATGTTAACTTTAACTCATAAACCCTTGAATCCCAACGCTTCTATGATGATATCAGCGTTGTTTATCACCCTATGTCGGATATGTGACTCAAGAACGTTCTCCACAGTTAGTTATTCAAATCTCTATTCCGTGGGCCCTATTGTCGGATATGTGACTCAAGAAAGTCATTGGACTGCCGCAGATGAAGTCAAATGTGATCAAACTTGGACATCAGACGTAAATCTTGAAGAAACGGAACATAATCCCAGATTGTCTAAAGAAGCGCTTTTATCATGTGTGATCCAGAGGTCGGTCTCGGGTGGGCATAAGATCCGTGGGCCCTATTGTCGGATATGTGACTCAAGAAAGTCATTGAACTGCCGCAGATGAAGTCAAATGTGATCAAACTTGGACATCAGACGTAAATCTTGAAGAAACGGAACATAATCCCAGATTGTCTAAAGAAGCGCTTTTATCATGTGTGATCCAGATAAGACGTATCAGGTGAGTTGTGGTTGATTTATAGGAGGAGGTTATGAAACGAATATATGTTTATGCGAATTTAAAGGACAATACTGACATAGGTGCTGGTCTTTTCTCCCACTGTGCAAGATAAGAGGATGAGATATCGGCAGTTAGCTCGAAGAAATGTTGGTGTTGATCAACTTAGTAGATATGAAATGTTGGTTTTTGTCCCATATCATTTTATCTTCGTTATCCTTTTGTCCCATACGAGCTTCTTCGCAAATTAGACATGACACATGATAAAACCGCTTTTTTAGACAATGTGGGATTATGTTCCGCAAATTGGGAACCACATATTCGTGTGTAAAAGCTTGGAAAGATGACCGAATAGAGAACTGAATATCCCCTAGGTAGTTGTTACCATATGACAAATGATAAAAGCATAGTCAAAAGAACCCTTACCTGCCACTTAGGGTTTCTTCATCACCTATAACAATGTCGATAAACGTTGATTGGAACACGCCGCTTAAATGGTTTTAATATATTTCATCTTGGACTATCTAGTCTAACACATGAAAATGGATATGATCGTGTCAATATCTTTATCTATCATGTCATCGACCAACTGCTCGAAATCCCTTTCGTTTCTCATGTACGCATTCGACACAACACATCAAAAAAAATAAAATTCGAAAAATCAGTGCCTTGATACGCATCGTATAGGCCTATACGATGCGTATCATGCCCGCCGCTAGACATAACCTGCACCTGTCAGTCTGCCATGTTTTTTACTTTAATTCAATACGCATCGTATAGGCCTATACGATGCGTATTGAATTGAAAAAGTGTGTAGATAGACAGGGGGTGTGCCATTAGAAAATCCCAACCAAAAATACATTAAAAACACACAATTTTTTTAATATTTTTTATAAAAAAATCGCTATATTTTGTTACAAATTTTTTTTTTTTGCTACTAAAAGTGGCGATTTTTAAAAAAATATATATTTTGTGTGTGTGTGTTTTTTTTTTGTTTTTTAGATTTTTTAGGTTTTTTGGGGGTTTAGTTTTTAGCATTTTAGCTTGGGTGGGGGGTGTTAGGTTTTTGGGGGGTGGGGGAGGGGGTTTAGGTTTTTTTTTGGGGGGGTTGGGGGGGGGGGGGGGGGGGGGGTTAGGTTTTTTAGGTACATTTGTAGAGTAAGTTTGATAGTTATTGATAATTACAAAAATGCCACCTTGTCTTTTTGACTTTTCCTTCAATTTGTATGTTTAGTATGTTAAGATTATTTGTACAAGAACTTATCCCTAGATATAACATGCAAATATGTTTCTATCCTATTTTGATTTTTATGTTTTGTTCATTTCATATTGTAGTGCATGTATTGGGATCTTAGCCAGTAGCCACTTAGGTTTCATTTTGGTTGATGCACAACCTAGATGATAATTTGCTTATTTTGTTATCAAAATGGCAAAACCTGACCCAATTTTACCTTTATCTGACTCGTCTGAGTTATGAGTCGACTCGACTCGAGTTGGAACGAATCTGCCCATACTCGTCACATACTCGCAATTCAGAGGTGTAAATTTCAAACGGGTCACTATGAGATATTATAAACAGAAGACTTGTAGAAAACCTTAAAAAGAACATGTCCAGACTACTACTACTTCAAAAAATTTCAGAGTAGTTATGCTAAATAAGCTTCCGTCAAAGGTTGAGTCAGAGAAAAGAGGTGTAACCGTGGTTATGTCTTGTGTGAACCGTGTTTCTTCACCTGAGATGAGACCTTGGATCATCTATTGGTAGTGTGTGCTTGGCAATAGAGTTTGTATCGGTTATGAAGGTGTTGGAAATTCCTAACAATCTGTCATATCCGGTTGGGCATAAGAAAGTGGTGCAGCTTAGTTTCATCGTTACTTTTCATTAGATAACACTCTTGAATGATCAGGCTTTACATCAGATCAAAAGAAATGAAGTGAACATGAACCAACTACATCCAAATCGAGGGAGTCCTGCATCTCATCGATTTTTCTTCTTTTTTCCATTCATGTTCCAATTATCGTTGTTAGATAAAAAACCAGGTAAATCTTGCAGTTTGATTCAAGCAAAATAATATTATCAAAACACAAAACACAGATATATATTTATAAAATTATATAACAAAGAAAATACAAGCGTATATGGAGTGAGTATTTGGCTAGAGTTTCAAAAGCTGTGAAAACTGAAGAGGAAGAAGAAACAGAAGTATGAATATGAGGTTATCCCACATCGGTGGAGCAGAGATAAACAAAGGTGAGTGATGTTATATAAAAAGGAGAATAGGCTGTTGGGCTACTCACTTACCTGGACGGGGTCAATGGGTGATCAGGAAGGCCCATGGCCTAGGTTTGTGACTTCCATTGCACTCAGGAGGGGTGCTAGCCTAAGGTCGGCCCAAGTGGTCGAGCCTACGTCATAATTTGTGCCAGAGGAGGCCTGCGTTCGCGCGGCCTCTGCCCAATGTTTTATTTTAAAGTTTCTGTTGTTTGCCTGGTTAATCTTAACTGGTATTACAGCTATAGATTTTTTTTTTACCTGTATATGTTTCCTAGAAAAATGAACATTTCCTGGTTTTCACCAAAATAGAGGGTGAGAATATTCTCTTTTAATTGTTTGATTACATGTGTTGTAGTTAGAATTGTCTAGTTTAGGTTTTCCATCATCGAACTCCTTGCCCTATAAAATAGGGGAGTGACGCTTTTAACTAAACCCGACATCCCTTCTTTGGTTTGGTAAGCGAATTATGTAGGAGATTCAGCGTTTTTAACCAAACCCGAGTAAGAATTATAGCCAAAACCCAACATCCCTTGTTTGATTTGGTAAACGAAATATGTATGGAAGATTCGGGTTACATACCCGATTAAGCTTTTAAAAAGATACTGCCTTTTTTCTAGGTGTTGAATTAATGTGACAGCAGCCTTTATGACTTGTGTTCGCTTCGTTAGACTTGCAAACCAACAAGCTTCAATCGAAAATCATTCAAACCAGGTTTCAATCACTTCATTTGATCGCATTCAACAAGTTTCGTTTCATCCACATTCAACAAGTTTTGTTAGATTGGCATCCAAGAAGTTCCAATCGCTTCATTATGTCGTAAATTTTACCATATTATAGAGATTTTATCGGCTCAATATATTGTTAAGCCTATTAAAAATGTTCTAAGCCCAATTACAAACCTGATTATCGATTACACTGATCAGAGCAACCCGAATACCGAAACTCGATTGAACCAAACCTACTTAGGGTCGACGATTCCAAAAAACAAAAAAAAAAAAAAAAAAAAAAACCCTACCCAAGGAACACAATACCTGATTACACAACCCTAACGAAACCCATAAAAAAAGAAATGAGACGTATATAGTTCAAATGAAAGTAGCTTTAAATAACAATATTTATTTGAATAGTGTTGTTAGATCTAAATGTGATCCTCAACTTGATTCATGAAATTTATAATTCAAATTAAACATCCCAACCAATATGTTTTCTTTTTATATTCAACATATGAAGCAATGCATAATACAATAATTTGAAATCCAATAATCTTTTAGTTATTATAATGTTCTCATGTAGGGTGTACAAGGAAACAAAGCTTTTTAGCAATTCATAAACCCAAACAAAAGATAAAAATTCAAAAGGGTAAATCCGTCAATTCACCTCAATGAGGAAGCATGTCTACTAAAGTTATCCTTCTTGGAAACCTTGGAGGCAACCTTAAGATCATAGCATCTTCAATCTGAATCGGTAAATGTGTCGCTACAATCGCTATTCCACCCTGACTCCTATGATCCGCAATCATTTGCTCCAAAAGCTTCACACCTTCATCATCCAACGCAACCGAAGGTTCATCAAGCAGCCAAATGGGCCTATCCATTGCCATCACTCTTGCAAGCTGCAATCTTTTTCTTTGGCCCATTGAAAGCATCCGGGCCTTCTCGTTAGCCAATCGCCCGAGGCCCATGAACTCCAGAGCAGGTAAAGACTTACCTTGTTTATGTTCAAGAACTTCAAACCATTGAACATTATCAAGAACTGTAAAATTGTTCTTAATGGCTTCTTTTAATGATAGCCAGTTGAGTTGAAGTTTGTATTGGTGGAAAACGCCTGATTCGGTTATGTCATGACCGTTCCATAGGATCTCACCGGCTGATGGTTTGGAGAATCCGGCTAGCATGCGTAAGAAGGTTGACTTTCCGGACCCGTTTGCACCTGTGAGCACCAGGGCCCCACCGTCATGAATGGATATGTTGGTGTGACGTAAGATTTGTTGCGCGTTTCTCATGCAAGAAACGTTGTTGAGAAGTAGCCGAGGAAGTGGTGGCCCGCGCAAAGACATGTTTTTATTAGTGGATCATGAAACCGAACTATGATCTGCAATTAAGGAATCACAGATTATTATAACATGGGTGTTATGCAAGGCTTATATAATGAATATATTCTTCATTGAAATGGTTATATAGTTAAGGTAATTTCACAAAGGGAATATACAATTCAATCACACATATTATAAGAAGAAACAAACTATAATCTTCAAAGAGCATGTTCCATTCTATCCAAAATAGAGCTACATTTGATGCCAAAATTTGTGATATGTAATCAAGCTATCAAATTCCCCTAAAAGTTGAAGGCCTGCAACTATCATAGCCTCTAAAAGCAACCGATTTGATTTCCTAAAGCATAAGTGCAACTGCAGCAATCATTGTAAGGTAAAACACACTTCCTCGTCTCGAAGTAGTCTAATCAGTATTCAGTAAACTACAACCAACTAATAAAAAATCATCCCTAATTGAATACCTGATATCAAAATATTCTCAATCTTGTACTGCCATTTAATTAAGTTGGGATGTAGCAACATATATGGGTTTTAAACTTTCAATCAAATACCCTATACATCTTATGTAAAAAGGTTAATGTTAATCCAGCCATTTTTTTCTAAATGGGTGATTGGAAAAATAATTTACATAAAAGGGTGGGTTTCTTGGTTTTACTGTGCTTTTAGTATAATCAGGGTCCCTGATCTCGACTTCATCCTCTCCACAGCATATAAAAAACTAGTCCGTCACTCTGCTGTGATTGATGAGGAAGGCCAGAAACGGGTTTACAGGCCTTGACTTAATCTTATAAAAAACAAGTCTTTCGACAATGAATAGTTAATTATCCCGCCGTATTTTACCATTTCTTCCTCCCTAGGTTTGTTATAATTTTTTATTTATTTCAACTTGTTTACAATATCACGAATGGTGCCCACTAAATCAACCAAACTATATGTTTTCCTTGGTCTAAATTAACTAACATACTGACAGAAAGTAACTATGTGAACTAGTCAATAGAAGTGCCACATGAAGAGAGTTAAATCAAACAGTCTATAAAACTGTAGCATTAACTATACTCATTGTAACCTTAAAATTTCAAATTGAACACCAACGCTCATAACAGCTCCATTTAGTCATTAACAAATAGTACTAACAAACAGCATATGACAAGCTATTCTCAGCAAGGGCTCGATAGCATCATAGCAGCCCATTTTCCAAAAGGTAAAGCACTAAGAAATGTCTATATAAATGTGTGGATAGAATCCAGGGTCATTCAAACGACAAATTAAACCTTTATCGCCAAAAACTTCAAACCGACATATAGTGGCAGCAAAAAAATGAAATTCCTGATCTTGTTAATTAAAGTTTTCTTCACAAACTAAGTGTAAAATAAGTATATCCAGCCAGCAACATGTGTTTGTTGTACAACTTAGCATCTATATTTCAGGATAGTTCCTTACTCCTGTCCTAAAAAGAGACCTAAATCATGATTTCTAACATATAAAATGTTATTTTTTTATGTGAAAAGATGTGGGATCAGAATGTTCTCATAGGCATTTTATCAAACAGTTAGAGTGCATGACCTTTACACGAAAGAATTCACTCTATTTTCCTATAAAACCTAGCATAATGATATACAGGTTCCACATATCTTCATTTCACATTGCAAGTGTACTTGTAATCAATAAAGTATTCAGATAATTTTTTCTCGTATATTGCAAGCAGAAAATGACGTAGAAATCATGAAATAGAGAACGGTAGCAAAACCTTATTGTATGGAATTGAAGCTGAAACAGAGAAGATTCCGGTGAAGAGGTGGCTATCGCAGCGATCGGGCGGAATACGGTGGCAGCGGCGACTGGAAATTTGATCGGAAACAGATGGAGCAGCAAGATTTAAACTTTCAACATATAATTTAGTTTTTTTTATAATACATAACCAAGGGTAGTTTGGTAATTTTACATGACTTAAAGGGAAAATTTAACGACGTTGGCCGGTTAGGAGTAACGGACATCCATGTTAAGAAAATGCAACCATCGGGCCCACTCGTGAACATTTTTCAATTCATCGAAAACAAACTGTGTAATTTTAAAATCACGAAGATCAACTACGCAATATCTGCAATTTGCAAACAACAGTGACCAATCAAGCAATTAACTCTTTCAAGTTATGTCTCTATGTTAGCGTGTCTTAATGCTAAAAATATGAAGTTAGTTTCATTTTTTTTTAAAACAGTCAAAAGAATAGTTGAATTTCTATGAGATATGTTTACCGAAAGACGGTGATTTATAAATTACTAAATTCATTTGGTACACGATCAAATTGTTGGAATTAGCGTTATACCTTATTGGCATGGGCGAAATTCTAACCAGTGAGGTGCGGAGAAGTGCATATGACGCGTAACACATCTTTAAACATTATGATACGTCAAAAGATGAGGATGAGTTATGAGGAATCAACGCGTTGAGTACATTAACCTTAAAACATTTGAAAAGCTAAATCACACATGGGTTCTCACCAGATCAATACTCCCACCATCATTGTGCAAACACTAATTATAACTTTGGCCGATTGACATTAACACAATCTAACCACTGGTGATCCAATGAAAGGTTAAATACCAAACATTATCAAGATTCATCAACAATACAATAAAACTTCAAATCCAAAAGTTATTACACCATAAAAACACATCAAAAACACGTTTATTACATAATTATAAATAAAAAAACAAAAAACAAAAACAAAACAACAAGATCACCATCTCTTGAACACACTCTAATTGTCCAGTGATCCCACATTCCAACAAGCATATCTTCAATATCCAACTAGTCTTTTGAGCCAATATGCTCGGTTTCCCTGAAAATTCTTAACAAAATACGGTCATGTTGACCATGGGTCAACCCAGCCCAAGAAAGCATCACTATCAACTACTGCAACTGCATCATCCACACATAACAACCAGCTTTACAAAAAGGAAAAGATTTAGCAGCAAGAAAGAAAATGGCACATTTTCAAGAAATCTTTTTGTGCCACTCGATATTTTATTTATTTATTTATTGTGGAGTAATTTGCCATAAACGGATGCATGCGTCTTCACCGGAGCTCACAACAGTGTTGTTATCAACGAAGGAGACCGCATAGACCCCACCCAAGTTGGCACCCTTTATGGTTATACGGCTCGCCGCTGGCTTGCTTATTTCATAAACAATAACACACGTGTCCAAAGACCCGGTTGCAACCATCGTGTTATCAGGTGACCATGCTAAGCTGTTTATACGAGCCGTGTGGTATAACATGTTCTTAAGCTTCACCTGTCAATAAAAAAAATATAAAATAACATCATTGCTATTGCAATTAACCACATTTACTTAATAACGGGTCGATCTGGGTTGTGCCTTATCTCAAACGGGTCAAATAAAAAAATAGCTAAAAGGGTGACTCGTTAAATATTAGGATGAGTAAAATGCCATTTTCGTCCCTGAGGTTTGGTCAATTTTGCGACTTTCGTCCAAAGGTTTGTTTTTCCGCATCTGGATCCAAAAGGTTTGAAATCTTGCCATTTTCATTCGGCTCGTTAACTCCATCCATTTTTCTCTGTTAAGTAAGGGGTATTTCCGTCTTTTTGTTAACTTAAAGGGCAATTCGGTCTTTTTCACTTTATGTAAAAAGACTGAATACCCCTGAAAAGGACCGAATTTCCCTTTAAGTTAACAAAAAGACAGAAATACTCCTGACTTAACGGAGAAAAATGGATGGAGTTAACGAGCCGAATGAAAATGGCAAAATTTTAAACCTGTTGGATCCAGATGCGGAATAACAAACCTTTGGACGAAATTCACAAAACTGGCTAAACCTCAGGGGAAATGGCATTTTACTCAAATTTTCAAAAATTAATACTTGTAAGATTACCTCTCGGGTGACCCGATCCCAAACAACAGCTTCCCGATTGGCATCAGCAGAGGCAAACATAGAAACATCAGGAGAGTAATGGATAACCGTAATAGCACCTCGATGTTTTTCAAGGACAGCTTCTTCGGTAAGAGAATCGCCATTCACTGAATATATGTGCAATTTACCATCTTGCCCTCCCACAATGGCTTCAGTTCCATCAGGTGCAATCGAGCATGCACTCACAATAAACCCTAGGTCGATAGTTGACAAGACTTGTGTACCATTAAGGAGGACAACACCTTTCTCGATTGAAATCAACGCAAGTTCATGCTTACGAATAGCCACACTCATGTCCTTTGGTTGACTTCCGATATCAACTATATTTGCATCTCCACATTCATCTCCGGTTAGAGGAATCCTCCAAATCTGAGTATTACATAAGAATGATTGTCGAGTGTGATATTATACCGTAAATACTAAACTTCATATTATGAGTATGAAATTATACATTGTGATTTATGAACGGGTCGATCCCGGTTATGTTTAGGGCTGCAAACGAACCAAACGTTCAGCGAACAGTTCGTGAACCGTTTGGCGGGAAGTTCGTTTGTTGAATAAACAAACGAACACAAACAAGAAATTTCGTTCAACGAACATGAACGGAGGCCACGTTCATTCATTTATGTTCGTGAACGTTCGGTAACGTGTTCGTTTATGTTCGATAGTTCATTAGTATTTTTAGTTTTAATATTTTATTTAAAAACTTCAAAATTCCGACAAATAAAATATATAATAAGTGTCAATGTATTATATATTCTGTTCATGAATGCTTGTGTGTTCGTTTGTTTCCATTTGTGTTCTTGAACATTAATTTGTGTTCATCAACGTTCATTTTGGTTCATTGCCTAAAAATTATCAAACGAACACGAACACGTTCATTTCCATAACAAACGAACACGAACATAAAATCTCGTTCGGTAAGTGTTCATGAACAGTTCGTGAACACATATATTTCTTAACAAACGAACACGAACAAGGTCTTGTTCGTGTTAGTTCAGTTCAATTGCAGCCCTAGTTATGTTATATTTTTAACTGGCTTTTGGGTTCAGGTCAATTTGATCAAAAGTCAACCAAAATGTATTTTGAATGCATAAGACCTCATAAATCGTTGTATTTAAAAAATAAAGTTCGGACTCACATCAAGCATGAAGATCATGAAATGAAGTTCGTTTTACCTTGTTGTCGAATCCAGAAGAAATGATCTCTTCATCAACCGCAACAAGACATTTGATTTGATTTTTATCCTTTCTTTCTAACTTACCATTATACCCAAACCCTCGAATCCACTTGAATATTAACCCATCGTAGCTACTAGACAGAATAGTCTCGGGGCTTGTTTTAAGCACTACTAGTGACGTAATATTCTTCATGTGTCCACACAGAATCACCGGATCTTTATCAAGATCATTAGCAGAATATAAAAATATGGTCCCACCAAGAGAAACCGTAACTATATAATCGTTTTGCCACAAACACCCAACTAGCATATCCTCAACGCCACCAGAACCTGGACAATTTAACGTTTTTGCAACGGTCCCGTTGAAATCTTCGGATATTGTCCATATTTTAGCGGTCTTATCAGCTGATACAGTCAGCACCTACAACAAGGGTTAAAAAAAATCCTAACTTTGAACTGAAAGAATACGTAAAATGATAAAAACAAACATTAATTTTAACTACCTGCTTACTATCGGGACTCCAGCTAACAGCGTATATACTACCTTTGTGGGCATCCTCTTGAGACAGCTCACCCATCTTCTCTGCAGTTTTTCCATCGTATAACAGCCCCTGTTTGTCAGAGCTAACAGTGATGAATTTGGTGCCATCTGGCGAGAACCTTACACAGTTGACAAAATTCGTGTGATCCCTGCATACGAGAATATCAATGAATACAACTATTTGATTTAAAAAAACATTATCATCAAGATTCTATATAGAGGTTATTTATGAATCGAACCTGTGTGACTGCTTGAACTTAAACGGCGGTCCTTCATAGAAGTTGATCAAGAAGTCCTCTCCACATGAGACTATGCGAAATGGTCTTGTTGGCTTGAACGCACAACTTAGAACTCTCCTTGAATGCCCATCGAATTCTCCAACATTGCTTCCAGAATCCCACCTGTTTAAGTCAAACTTCCACATTACATAGTGCTAGACATGAAGAACTGCGTGAAATAGTCAACTTGTTACGGTCATCGCTTAAAAACATGATGCATCTGCTAAAGATCATGGAACACATATGGTGGATCGAACCCTACCTACAATATTCACAAATTTCAAAGCTAACACTCATTTTCAAGATTCAGGGAAAAAAAACATGACATTTGACATATACTCTCTAGGTTCCAAGCATTCGGGGCATGGACCGGATCCTTCCCAATTTCAAAACCGATTAGCCGTTTACAGATTCTTACACCTACACTTTCTAGGTCAACAAAATCCGTAAAATTTATAATGGGAAAATAACTAGGTTCATCAAAATCAAAAGCTGATCTTAAAAATATAAAAATATATAAAAAAACGTCATTGACGCATTTCATCAAACACATGGTGAGCAAGAAACCAAACCCACATGAAAGCACGAACAAACGATTTCCCTTTTCCATCACCAGAAGCCACGATCCTCATCCCATCAGCAGACCACTGAAGATCATCAATCCGACCAGACAACACCCGAAACTCATTCTTCAACACAAACCCATTATGCGTCCCCCAGATCCTCATCATCCCAGACACATCAGCGGAAGCGATCCACTCCCCATTAGGAGAAAACCTGGCGACAGTGGTCTGATACGCGTGTTCGGAATAGACCTGAACCTCCAATGGTCGATCAAGATAGCGAATAATCACCGATCGGCCGTTACAGTAGAGAAATGCGTTGGTTTTTGGGTCGCCGGAGATGAGTATTCCTCTGCCGCGTTCGGTTGAGGGGGTGCAGGCGTATGTTTCCACGAGATTTGCCATTGTTTTGGGAGCTTTTTGCAGGGGAATTTGTGTTTCATACAAATAACGATACACCAGATTGATTGATTACTTTTGCGAAAACAACGTGCGGTGTTTAATGTAAGAGAGAATGTAATTTATATTAATAATTATTATTATTGTTTTGTGATGCTTTACAGATGTGAAATAAATATATCAGGTTATAATTTGTTATAAGATAATGTAAATTTATATAATTTTTTTTAACTAAGATCTAGAAAGTCTAGACAGTTGTAAAGGACTAAAGGTAACTTTTCTTTTAATATTTTTATAGAGGTGAATTTTTAGGGACGTTGATGTGAAGGAAAGAGGGCTGAGGTGGAAGAGCGAGGATGATGAATCTTGAGGTCTTCAATGCTAAAGTTAAGGACGTCTATGGATGACTTACGTGAGGGGAGAGAGAGAAAGGAAGAGGGGTTATTGAGGATCTTCAGAGACGTTAATGTGAAGGAAAGAGAGCTGATGTGGAAGAGGGAGGATGACGCCAAAGTTTGTGTGTAAGGACGTCCATGAACGACTTATGTGAGGGGAGAGAGAAAGGAGAGAGGGTGTCAAGATCTTCACAGACGTTGGTGTGAAGGAAAGAGGGCTGACGTGGAAGAGAGAGGATGATAGATCTTGCCAAAGTTTGTGTGTGAAGACGTCCATGGACGACTTATGTGTGTGTGTGTGCGAGGGGGGGGGAGAGGAGAGAGATTCTTGAGGATCTTCACAGACGTTGATGTGAAGGAAAAAGGACTAGGTGGAAGAGAGAGGATGATAGATCTTGATGTCTCCGATGTGTGTAAAAATATCCACAGACGACTTATGTGAGAGGGAGAGAGAGAAGAAAGGTTCTTGACTGCGGTTGAGTCCTTATAGGAAGAAGAATCTGACGTGGAGGTCATTGGTTATCTAGTGCGATGATGATGCTCGTAGACGGGTGAATACAGATACGCTTAGTTTAGATATAGGTCAAAACCGAATCAAAGATCAATGTTTTCTTTCAATGGTTACAAATAGTTCCATAACTGGGAAAAGAATTCAGGTTGATTCAATTCAAGCTCATTTCAGTTAGTAAAACTCATTTATAATATCATAAATATAGAGTTTCAAAGTGAGTAAGGATACAACATAATAATACCATTTAAACACTTGATTACCTTCCTGTAACAAAATTTGGTAAATAAAGCATGCATTTTAAACCATTTTACTTTTGAACTGCATAATGTCCTAGATCTCAATGTCACATCACTAGATTTAACATCTTCTGTGCCAACGTTGGCCGCTATTAATCTATTATCGTTACATTTTCCGCACGAAATATACATACACCTTTATGTTTACAAAAAGTGAAAAAACATAACAATCGGCAAACGGCTACATTGTTAAAAATCTCATAATTCATATCAAGTAAACCCAGATGCATTAAAACTTAGCCACTGGTCCAGCGTCGTTTCCGAGCAGGTCGCTCGGGTTTCACATCAGATTCCGGTTGAGTCTCCGGCTGGGCAGAAGGCAATGGCTCGTTTTCTATCCGTTTAATAGCCAAAGCTTCCTTCTCACTAGGCATAGGAAGTTTAAACCGTTCGCTTCGTTTCTTTAACTTCTCAACGGTGTCCAGATGTTTATCTTTATCTTCTGGTGGTTTTGCATCCTCGTTTTTCTCTTCTACCAGAGACTTTGATTTCTCCAGGGTTTCTTGAGGTTTGATGGGTTCCTCCGGAAGGTTTGTCGGTGGGTCGTTGTCTTTATATTTGACATCAGTTTCTTTTATATCGAGACTAAAATCCACATCTTTGTGGCTCGTCCATCTTTCGAGTTTTGAACGCCCTTTTTTGGATTGCTCGTCTTCCGATGAAGCGTATTCTTTTTCTTTGTGTTTTTTGGAAGATTTCCGGGTCGCCGGATTTTGATCACTGGCCCGTTGTTCAATGTTGCCTCTTGAGCTCACCTGATTTAACCAAAAGGCAAAAATAATGTAAAGTTCATATAACCTTGTGAACATTTGTCTACTATGTTAGTTCCCACTAGGAGCAAATCGTCCGGAGTTTTCGATTTTTTTAGCTAAAACGCAAGATTGACGGGCAAAAAGAGCAATAAATTTAACATGATAAACAATTACTGAATGAATAAATTTAATAGCAGGGTTACCATATAAGCTTACTCAATAACACTGGCACCAAAAGAAATATTTACTCAAGAGAACTTATGCATCACGTTTAAAACAAAAAGGTACAAGTATTTATGTGGTTCTTGCAGTCCTCTACTTATAATAGGTTCTATAATGAAAGTGCCCCCCTCCTGACGTATATTAACAATAAAATTTCAAAAACTTAGAATACAATTGACTTCATCAAAAATTGCATAATATTAAACTTAAATGTCATAAGAAAGAATAACCACCGACCTTTTATCTGCAGTGTGCATTAACGAAAACTAATGTGTGCTTAGTCTTGTATTCACACTTAACAGTATTGGTACATTTGTTTAATAATTAGAGCAAAAGAGACCAGGCACGTGACAAAAAGTGAATAATTGATCCTTATAGCACATGGACAAAGATATGTCAAACATGAAAGGACAGGATGCTTATGTCCAAAGATAATGAAAACAAATTTAATTGTGGATGCTTAAAACTCGATGAATATACAAAAAAAAAATAACATTCTAGAATTTAAATATGACTGCTAAGTGAATATAGCTACATTTACTCATCTCAGGATTCAATAACCAAAACGTCACAATTTGCATCTAATAAGTCCCTGCGTTACCTAGTTCACATGCATGACAGTCTGTAGTATGGGTACCATGTCAAGTGTAAATTTAAATTTGTTTATAATTTTGTAGAATGAAATTTAGTACATGATAAAGATAGAAACTTGATTGCCTCGAATTAAATTTGTTACTTCAAAAAAGGATATCAATTTTAGTTGGTCTAGTTGTCAACACAAAATAAGTATACTGATGCAAGAATCTGTTTCGAATAATTTACATAAAAGCTAGCTTACCATTGAATCAAAACTAGTATTTTAACCCCCCTTGTTGCGGCGAGAATTCTGATTATCAGTACACTACTGGAACTCAGTATACCAACCGAAAGAGATAACGCAAAACCATGGGGAAAAGAACATTCAAACCGTATGTGCGAAAGCCAGTCGGTTTAAAAACGACGTTACAAAAAGTAATTCAAAACGTTACCAAAAAAATAAAGTGTATATTAGTAAAGTTGAAAAAGAAAGGAATATGAAAACTTTATTAAAGTAGAGTGACTTAACATGTATATTAGTATATATTATTTAGTAAAGTTAAAAATGGAAACAAATGAATTTGACAACTTTAATAAAATAGAGGGGCTAAACACGTTATTAGCAAAGTTGAGGGATTAATTAAGTTAAAAAAACAAAGAAATTTAAAAAATTTATTAAAGTAGAGGGGCTAAACATGGTATTAGTAAAGTTAAAGGATTAAAGTGATAAAAGAGGTTGACACGTGGCAGCCTGTAATTTGCTAGGATGAATTGTGAGACAAAGTGGATTGGTTTTAGTACATATATAATATAAATGGACAAATGGATTATCCGATACTCTGATAAAAAATATATTAACTTGAAGCTGTTGAAGCCCGTATAATAACTGAAGTAAAGCTAAGACAGTAAATCAAAACAGGAACAAAAACCATGCTTTATTATCAACAGGACTACAGGTGCACAAATTTACGTTGACTGTAAACCGACACCATCCTAAATCTTGTCTATAAGAAATTCAATATAACTGAACTATGTTGAAAGCGTGCAACTTACGAATACTATGTAAGTGATCACGAATATATTAAACTTAATAAACCTTGAGCTATCTCATCTCTCTCTCTCTCTCCACATCCGATACAGATTTATTGGTTTCCCACAGTCCGAGACAACCGTATTGTGATTAACGCTTTTAAAGTAAAACCAAAACTTTTTCTGAAAATTAGGTTATGCTAATTTACGTACCCGGTCACTTTTTTGACTGACGTGATCTTCTCGATTCCTTCTAGAAGTAGCCAAGGAATTATGAACAGCAGCATCAGTTTCTTTACCCTTTTTAAGGGTTTCTTTATGCTTCTTTTCTTGCACAGCATACACATCTTTAGCACTACCACTATATCCCCTTTCATGCCTTGAAGATATTCTTTCTTCATTATTAATCTTATTATTTCCATGCGCATACACATCATCACGTAATTCACGTCCTCGATGCCTGGAAACTGTTTCATTTTCAATTTTTTCCCGTCTGCTTATCGGGTCCCACCCTGTTTCCTTAAAACTTCTAGAATCTTCTTTCAATTTAGTATGGCCCACCCAAGATTTGTCTTTTTCTCTTTCTCTTTGTCTTTCTACTTTCTCTCTCTGCAAACTATCATCCCGTTCCCGTTTTCGCCTACTGTTACTTTCTCTATGGGAATGCAACGATTCTTCACGTTTACTCTGCATACCCTCGGGAACGGTATGATGACGGGTTTGAGTTTTTAGACCCTCGTCCCTCGTTAAAACAGGCATCATATCCAATTGTTTTCTTGACCGGTATTCGTTTTTATCACTTCTTTCGTTTTCTCTAGCCTTATGGCTTCTTTTCCGCATGTCGTCAAGCCATACCCCTTCCAGTTCTCGCCCTTTTTTCCTATCGTAATTTTCTGACTTCGGGTGTGCCCGATACCCTTGATTCGATTCCCACTTTCTATGGGAATAGTGGTCTTCCATACCCTTCATTGCCATTTGGTGCCTTTCTTGTTTTTCATCACGACCCCTGTGTTCCTTCATCGGTTTCCGAACATTTCCACTGTGAATTGAAATTATTGAATCCTCTCGGTCTTCACCTCTATCAACAAAAAAGTGTTCTGCTTGATTGATCACCTTTTGGTTTTTCATTTTATGTCTTGATTTTTCATCTTTGAGGCTATCTTTGTCATTTGGGTTTTCAGTAGTAACTACGTCTTTATTAGCATCGTTTTGGTCAAAACTTCGATCGTCAGCACTGCCCAGTGTAACCGGAGATGACGAATGGCTCTGCTTATGGTCAACACTTTCAGTTGACTCTTCGTTTTGATTATCAGTAAAACGGGGTGATCTGCTGGCTGCTGTTCTCTTCATTTGCCTACAATAATACAAAAAACAATAAAAAATGCGAAATTGTTAGAGTTTGTAAGGGTATATATGAAATTAATCCAAACAATTAAAAGAAAACAAGACAACTAATATAACACTATCAAAATCTTACCTGCCAATGTGATTATGTGACGAGTTATGCTTCTTGCTAGGGTAGGAAGAGGTCCTGTTTCTTGAATCAAGATGATCTTCAACTTCTGTTTCGGAAAAATGTGGGACCCGATCTCCAGTAACTGCCACTTCATGAACGGAACCAACAACTGGTCCTCTCCTTCCAGAAACTTCTCTCTTTCTACCATTATTATAACCGTGTGGCTTATCAAAACGATCAGCTTCAGATCCAACTTCGTCTTCGATCTCAAGGTTTTCTTTTTTATCATCTTCAAGATGTTCAGCAACATCATCTTCTGGTATAGGCTCAGGATCTGGAGACGGTGATCTCTGCAGGACAATCTGTTTTGGGAGAAAAAAGAAATCAGCTACGCGAAAGTGGACACTGATATATTAAAAAGTAGATTTGACAAATCACCTCGATGATAGCATCAGAATCACGGATCCGCGGTGGTCTTGTATCGATGGATGGAAGTCGTTCACCAAATCCAGTTTCCACCTGTATTGCTTTTCCAGTAGGCTGTATTTTCAAAAGTATCATGCAATTAGACCTCCATGGCATACTAAAGTATGAATTTGGAAAATTTTGCGGGTTTGGTAGTTCGAGTCAAAATGGGTGATTTATGTAACAGATTAAAATATGTCGGATCATGTTGGCCGGTTGGGTTTGACCCGCAAACATCTTGAATTCTATAATTATTTATTTTTAACAGGATGTAAGCATTTAAATATATTTCGATTCACTTCTAACCCGTTCAACCCATCTGGCCTGCTGTATGTAAAATATAACCAGAATGAATCAATTTGTTCGCAAAACGGGTTTATAACTGACATCATCTGACCCGTTATATGTCATCATCATCATACTCAGTAAATCCCACCAATAGCAAAGCTAAGGTAGGGTCTAAGGAGGGTAGATGTAGACAGCTTACCTCTACCCCGTAGGAATAGAGAGGTTGCTTCCAGTGAGACCCCCGGCTCGATTGTAGTTTTGTATCAAGCCTTGGACCTAAGACACATGACACTCAAACAATAGGGACTGAGACTGATTGGTGCATGTACCCCCGTGTCTTTCAGCTATCAACGTCACCACATGATGCATGATTAACCATCCGCCGTTTATTTTCACGAAATTAGTAAAATAACATTAAATCTAGTACCAAAGGTTTGTTTTTTCGCATTTGGATCCAAAAGGTTTGAAATCTTGCCATTTTCCCAGTTTTCTCTGTTAAGTCAGGGGAATTTTCATCTTTTTTGTTAACTTTAGGGCAATTCGGTCTTTTTCACTTTATTTAAAAAGACCGAATACCCCTGAAGAAGACCGAATTGCCCTTTAAGTTAACAAAAAAGACAATAATACCAATGAATTAACGGAGAAAAATGGAGTTAACGAGCTGGATGAAAATGGCAAGATTTCAAACCTTTTGGATCCAGATGCGAAAAAACAAACCTTTGGACGAAAGTTGAAAAATTGGCCAAACCTCAGGGACGAAAATGGCATTTTACTCTATGTAAAAAACAACCCAAACCAAACCATTTGTAGGCAAATTGGTTATAATTACCGCTTCTACAGAAGTGCAAATGCTGTATTTGTGGGCCTTTAATGAAACAATTTAAACAAAGATCAGTCCATACCAATTGCATCCGAGAGCGTACAGACCCCTTAGCTAAGTCACTTTGCACATCAACTTTTCCAAAGTTTCGGTTTTCAGATGAGATATCATGACCTGCCGCTGCAGCTAGCTCTGGTGGGAGATCAGGATCGTACTCCTAAAAAATAAACAAAAACAATATTGTTTATTTATCATCAATATCATGAATATGAACCGCATATAAAAGCAATATAAAAGCAATATATACCTGTTCAGCCCTCCCGCTTTCATAAACACGAATTTTACTTTGCATTGTAGCCTCTAGGCGATGTTGTTCCTACAAACCAAAATGAAGGCAATATTTTGTAATTATAGCTCGCCATTTTCTGCATAAAATTTTGTAGCACTCACCAGCTGTTTGCAATATTCCTTCCAGGTTTCCTCATTCATACCAAAGTTGAAAAAATCTGATATATCAATGCCTTGTAGTCTCCACGGTTTCTCCTCAAAACCATCAATGTCAACCTCAAATATAGTCCTGAGAATATGACACGAGGTTAAAACTCATTGTAGAAGCATAAAAAATGAATCATCCATACATTAATAACCACCTACAGATAATAATCAGCAATCTAGATAAGAGATGATAGTGATATACGGTCATTACTTATGTGATGGAAGGGTGAAATCTAGTCCACTGCCAAATCCACGACCCGCTCCATTGTTGTTCCAACCCGGATGAAAGTTCTTCTGCATATTAGGAGGAACGTTTTTTGCGCCAGCTGGATGCCATTCACCTCTACCTCGACCAGCAAAAGATAACAAACTTCCAGGTGGACGAAATTGACCCGGGGCTCCACCAGTTGCTACAGGACCCACTCCAGGCATAGGTGCAGCACCAGGTCTCACATACTACACAGTTCCCCAAATAAAAAGAGATTAAACTATATCAAGTAACCTTTGTTAATCTAAAATACGAGCTGCGTGTGTCTTGATTGAATATTGTCGTCACAGAAAATAATCAAAGGTTGTCTTAGCACCATTAACGGTCATTAAACAGAAAACATAAATAATAAAAATCTTCCCCGTATAATCTCAATATAATCACATGTAAAACGACCAGCTAGACATCAAAATGCATAAAGAAAGATAATATATTTTCATTTATCAACAGAAGGAGCCGGTACAACAACATAACCACATTTAGTGGTGGCCCTAGTTTAATCTTTGCAACAATATGTAAAAAAACCAAGTACATTTACCACCTTTTTCGCACTATAAAGTATAAACCAATCTAAAGTACACAAATTTACATGTCAAGATCAGTTGATCACCCTACATGTATACCAACACTTATCACTGACCTTGAACTGAGAATGAAACGGATGATACCCATGACCGCCATATCCCATCTTCTGCGCAACCGCACCTCCAGCCTCACCCTTCCCCGCATCACCACCCAACAAATCCTTCCTCTCTCCTTCACCACCCTGACCAGCATCTTCTCCCCAATCTTGCATCTCATCCATCGGCACATGATTATTCATATCAACGTCACCCGTAACAATCACCAAATCATCACCACCGTCATCGTCTACTCCATCTAACCCCCCTCCACCATCCATCCCCATCATATTCATCCCCACTGTATTATCATCATTCAACACAATCTGCAAATCATCCTCACTGTCACTATCATCCCAATCATTATTATCATCACCACCTTGTTCCAAAACCCTAGCTCCCGACGACGATAAACCCGGAATCACAAACTCATCCTCCTCTCCACCTTCTTCAATTCCAAAATTCTCCTCTTCTTTAATATTATTTTTATTATTATTATTACCTCCATGCTCTAAATTCAAATCTTGCTCAATAACCTTTTCTTCTAATTTCCCCAAAACCCTAACTCCTGAATCAGTTTTCACTGCAGCTATATCTCTATTATTATTACTCAAATTCAAATTCAGATTTGAATTCAAATCAGATTGACCTAATTTCAAGCTGTTCGAACTTTTGGAACCGTATAGAATCTCCTCATCATCGCTTGGGATTCTATCGGAGGAACGTACCGGCGGCGATTGCAGAGGAGGTGCAGACGACGTCGTTTGAAGCGGCTGGAGTACATCGGTGTATAGATCTCCGAACTCATCATCGTCTTCCATTATTAGATCCTAAATAACAACAAAATTAGGGTTTCAAGTTTGAACAAGATGGTTGAAGTTTTGATTGATTGGTTAAAGAAGTTGAATTTGTGAGTTAATTCATCGGAATTGAAGGATTATGGGATGTGGAGGATGCAATTGTTGCCGCAGTGGAGTTAGGGTTTGATCTTTTTTTAGGGTTGTTTGTGAAAGTACAATTTTCAGGATTTTATGTTGGAGTTATATACTATTTCTGTTGAAACAAGAAAAGGTTAGTAGTGTACATATCAAGATGTGTGTTTAACTAGGGTACTGTTTTTTTTCTTATTTTATTTTTATTTTTTTATAAACATGTGATGTGTTTTTAAAATGTTTTAAAAAGGTAGAGGTGGTTTAAGAAAATGATAAGAGTAAAATGCACGGATAGTCCCTGTGGTTTGGTGAAATTTTACCTTTAGTCCCCAACTTTTCAAAATTACACTCTTAGTCCATGTGGTTTGACAAGTTGTAACTCGGATAGTCCCCAAAGGGGATGGAGGTTAGTTTTTCTAGTTAAGTGAGTATGAAATCACAAGGACTATCCGAGTAACAACTTGTCACACAGGAACTATCCGAGTAACCTTCATCCGCTTTGGGGACTATCCGAGTAACAACTTGTCAAACCACAGGGACTAAGAGTGTAATTTTGAAAAGTTGAGGACTAAACGTGAAATTTCACCAAACCACAGGGACTATCCGTGCATTTTACTCAAATGATAAAATGCTTGTTGTTGCAACTTATAGATC
This sequence comes from Helianthus tuberosus, assembly GCA_030545235.1. NCBI lineage: Eukaryota > Viridiplantae > Streptophyta > Magnoliopsida > Asterales > Asteraceae > Helianthus > Helianthus tuberosus. The sequence goes on from CM060405.1 coordinate 20,359,128, forward strand.
AGTATGGTTTTGTTTGATGGTAAGTGATGGAAATGCTTTGAACATAAGGGGTAAAAATAAGTTTGTTTAGTAAACCACCTCCAGTTGTAAGAACCGTGAGAACTTTTTGATCCGGGGTGAGTTGGACCAAATTTTTTTTTCATAAACGTAGATGCTTGTATTATAAACACATTTGTAAAAAAAATTCAAAAAAAAATGTCGTGTGTGTAGTTTTGAACACCACAATTGTGTTTACGGGTACCGTAAATTTTAAATAAAATTTACGGGTCCCGTAAACGCAAACTTTGGGTGCTCAAAACTACACACCCGACATTTTGTTTTTATTTTTTTTTACAAATGTGTTTATAATACATGTATCTACGTTTATGAAAAAAAATTGGTCCACCTCGCCCCGTACGGTGTAGTTCTCACGGTTCTTACAACTGAAGGTGGTTCTTATTTTAGCGGTCCCATATATATATATATAGGGTATATATATATATATATATATATATATATATGTTTTGTTGAGTCTAGCATGAAGGACATAAAGGTGTAAAATGTTGTTTATTATGCTACCTTAATCGTTGATTATGAACCAAAGATTGAATGAATTTTTGGCACAGTTCCGTTACACAGAGAAAAAGAGAAGAAGCTCCTGGAAGGTTAGAGACACTTAAAACACTTGAAACAAATTTTGGATGTAGATGCCACTTAATGCTTGATCATGATTTAATATATATGGTGGTTGTCGAATTGTTTATGGTGGTTACTGGATATGAAGATGGAGACTCATGGTGGGTTTTGTGGGTTTTTTTTTAATATATATTAAATAAGGATTTAAAATGACTAAAATACCCTCACATGCAATGCATGTGAGGGGTGTTAACCAGAAAAACAGACGGTGTTTGTGTTAAAGGTTGAACCTCTAGCAAAACATGCAAAACATGAACATAAAGGTTTGTTTTTGCCGATTTTATAGCGAAAGATACGAAGTGCAGCTTAGGTATAACATAAAGGTTGATTTTTGCAATTTAGTCAAGAATCAAACTATATGTGGCCAAAATCCAAATCAGGACTGGCTCGAAACCAGCCCGACAAATAAACTACAGGTCCAATCTTCAGTCTTTAGTCTTTACCGAATCAAGTAAAGGTGTTATTGGGTTTTGGCCCAAGAAAAAAAACACACGCTAATATGCATTGCATTTTTAAGGCCCAAAAAATGAACTAGATTTCAACAAGGAAAGAGCATGCCAATGCGCAATTGTTTCACAACTTGTTATTCACGAATCTATGAAATTTACAAAATCAACTTTATTTAATTTTAAACAAAATTCCAAATTCACTTTAATAAACAATATTACAAATTCGTTTAGTGATGATACACTAATGCAAAGTTGACACGCCATCGATGACCATGGAACACTTGACGTGAGTTGCTACTTTTGAAAATACAAACCGGTAAGAGAGTTAACATAGACACACGACCATGGACTCACGTATCCATCGACTATAAACATATAATAAGATATAACATACGCACCAAAAATGACTATTTTAACGACTTTCTCTCAACTTCTGATTAAAGGTTTTGGAATGAAAAATATAACGCGGGTGGGTATGAAATTGGTGAGCTACCTATACAACTATATTGAGGTCTTCTCCTTTGCTCTTGATCGTTCCTTTTTCGATTTCAGATTCTGCATCAGGGTAATCCTGCACCAAATCAGGTATGAAAAAGTAAACTATACAAAGCCGGTTCAAAAGCAATTATTGTAATTGTTAGAAATAGTAATGTTACACACCCAAATGAGATTATGATGATTAAAATGAGTTTTGACTTTTGAGCTAATTCCTACAGTAGGTCAGTAGGAGGTCCTTACAAACATAAAACAACATGTTGAACACACAGTTTCAATTGTCTAAAAAAACTAAAAAACTGAGAAATTAAACAACCAAATTGGCAGAGGACAATTTCAATATATTTGTTTGTATAGACTCATCTTTATCCAACTGGAACCAACACTCATATAAGTCAAAGGGTAAAGTTAACATGTAGAGATTGCAAGATGACTAGGCCATAGGGTTGGATAACGGGTCAAACGAGCAGGATCGGGATGGTTTAACCTGTAAACACTTATCTTCCATTAACTTCTTCTAAATGATCAATGCATCAATTATGATCAAAATCCAAATATTTCAACAAAAATGATTTATGATGTATGATTTATATATAAACTTCATGCGATACACCCAATTTAACCGGTTCTCCATTTAGCTAAGTTTTTGATATGCCTAGTCTGAGATAAAGCACAACCTAAATCGACCCGTTCGTTATTCATAACCTACATACCCTCCCAAAGGCCAAAACCACAAACTAATGCACATACTAATTACTTTCACAAGAAATCTTCATCCAAACCCTAGTTAGAAGACATCATTCATCAGCGAATATCGAATTATACGACAGATACACAAGTACATAACATTCCAATCAAGCAACATATTCGGTTTTCAAGTAATCATTAGCACCTTATCCAATCCCTTTACACATGCATATATCATAACTCATCATGATAAAATCCAAGTATCCAACACATAACTAAATCATACTCTCAATTCTACGATTTAAACATAGACGCCTGCGGCCTTCTTGGATTCATTATCATCTAAAAGCGTCTGAAGAGCCCTCTTCTTCGTACAATATTTCCTTTCAAAATGCGTCACCTAAAACACATCACCAATTCAAACATTTAAACTCCACCAATCACCAACCTAAGCAGTTAATATCGCGATATATCATTGATATAACGGTTATTAGTCCCCTCGTGAGATATCAGTGCAAAATATAGGTCAGAATATCAGTACCGAAATTATCGGCGATAACACCGTTTACATTTCTTCTTAGGGGTTGTTTGTTTACCTCTTAACGAGGCTCTTAATGATTCAGACCTCTTACTGGTTCAGCACTTAATGGTTCAGACTATTTGTTTCACGAGCAGATGTCTGAATGGTTCAGATATTTGCCTCTGAATGGTTAAGCCTTGTACTGAGTTTGAATGGTTAAGACCTCTAATTTGATTTGGTTAGACATTTGTCTCTGAACGGTTAAGCATTATACAAGCTCTTAATGGTTCAGACCTCTTACTGGTTCAGCACTTAATGGTTCAGACCCTTACTGGTTCAGCACTTAACCATTCAGATGTTGCCAAACGGCCCCTTAGTTCTACCTTCGTCTTTCTTCTCATTGCTGATATTAGTGTTTTAAGTCTTAATAGTTAATTGTTAGTGTTAAATGTTAGTGTTTCAAGTCTTAATCAGTTCCTAATATTATCGTTAAATTGCTATATATATAAATTCAACATGATATCCCACCGCGATAACCGATATCGGATTTTTTACCGCATTAATTGCGTAGTCACCAACAATAATCCTAACTATGAAATCAGTACTAAAACAAACTAGGGTTTAGTTAAGCAAACAATTACCCAAGTACGGCGACAGACTTTCTCGTAAAATTCTCTCGTTTTCTTGCATTGAACAGGATACAGCAGAGTGCAGACCTACTGCAGCAATTTCATTCGCTTTGGTGTGCGATTCTTTCTCTAGACAAGCGTAGAACGCATCGCGAGCCTGTTAATTATGGAAATTGTGACGGTTGATTGGATATGAATGATTTGTTGTTAGTTTGTAAATGAATTGAATAAACCGAATGATACCTTGTAGCAAGTTTGTCTAGCGTCGTAGAGGAGGTCTGTATGGATTTTGTCCGGGTATTTGGAGGTGTAAGCTTCCATCGCCATGGCCCTAAGGATTGTTTGATTATTGCCTTTTCAGTTGATCGTTTGCGTGCTCAACAAGATAACTTGGATAACAAATCTATATTATATTATAATGCATGAGGGAGGAGTATTTTAAGATACCCAAAAAATAAGAACTTTTTCCCCCCTTTATTTATAGATAGACCCCTAAAATGAGGGTAATTTGGTCTTTTAAACACTATTTATTTTTTAACCCCTAAACTTATTACACTTAAATCCCTGAATTATAACAAAATTATAGATAATTAGTTACATTTTTCTCTCTCCAATACAAACTTATAATTCTTTTACGTATTCTAGCCATATCTTATAAATTATAATGTTTTAAAAAAATCCAAAACTACCGTGACGACCTACTCATTTTTGTCGACGTTTCAATAGTTGTCTTGGTCAATATTGACATGTGGATTAAAAGATACAAGTAGATGATGCCTTAGTGTACAAGTAGTTAAAGCCTAACGTACTTGGTCATTATTTCAGAAGGTTTAATAGCGACAGAATATCAAGTTATTAAATACCGTCAATGCATAAAGTACAACCTAAAATAAGGGTAAATTAGTATTTTAAACAATAATTACATTTTAATCACCTCATCTTAATTACACTTTATTCCCTCATCTTTAACAAAATTATGGATAGTTAGTAATTACATTTTCAACCCTCCCTAGAAAATTATAATTCTGTTACTTATTCCTATTATATCTTTTAAACAACGACATTTTAAAAACATTTGAAGATATGGTGACGACCTGCTCATTTTTGTCGACGTTTCGATGTTTGTTTAGTCAATATTGACGTGTAGATTAAAATGTACAAGTATATAATGATTTAATGTACAAGTGATTATTGTATTTATAATATATTTCTGGCTATATCGGAATGAGTACCTATGTAATCATTTTATGAGTTAAATCATTGGTTCTTCCGACATATCCGATGTGATATCAAGTGTTCTTTTTAACAAGTTTGACAAAATAAGAGATAAAAGTCCTGCCAAAAGTTTTTAAAATTACATTGAATAATTCCTAAGTTTAAATTTTTTTAAATTTTTTTACACTTTAGTCAGATATTAACAAAATTCCTAAGTTTAAGGCGTGATAAAATCTTACAGTTAAGTAAGTGGGAACAAATTTTAAAATTTAAACATAGTCAACAAATCAAAAGCTTACAACACTATCCCGCCCAAATTTTATCTTGTGCGTTCCTATTCTAAGAGACAACGAGAGAAAGAGAGTAGCGAAGAGAGAGGAGGAAGTGACAGAGAGAGAAAGAGGCGATGAAGAAGGGGAAATCGGCTGCCTTAATCCGATATTAGCGATGGTGAACCAGGGTTCTCATGACCAGGTCAACATCACCACCGTTCATGAACCCACCTCTGATTCAGTTTTTTTTCCAACAAACGACATCAGTTTAAAATATGAAATATAAATCCTTTAAAATGTTCTGTGTAAAACGATTTTGGGAATCACTTGTTTCAGTTTTAAATCGGAAGAGATTGTTGATTTTGATTTGGGTAACAAGGTGTTTACAGCTCCCGAGATGATTAAACGGAAGCCTGTATGGGTTTGGGCTCATTTTATGGGGGATGGTGGCCGGCAAAAGGTATATCTTCTTTGTTTGTCAAATAACAATATTGGGTTTTCTTCATTCTTTGAATTTAACAACAGAAGATTTGCTCCCCTTTTTGTGATGTATTATGCATTGATAAAGAACTTCAACTTTTTGAGGAAAGAGTTTCAAATATTTCACTGTGGCTTCGGGGATTAGCCGTATTATTAGTAGGTTGATCCAGATAGTTTTTAAAATTGGTATGATGGTGAAGATAGTGTATACCCTTCTCAATGTCTCTTATGTGTTTATAGGAACATGTTGGTAGCCGAGATGAATGTGATGTCTCTCATAGTAGGTACCCTTCTCGATTTCTCTTATTTATTGGTTTCTTTTTTGCGTTTTCGTTTTCTGTAGTGGTTGCTTCGAAACGCATAGTTCAGTGGAAGTTATATTGCTGTATACTGCTAAAATCAAAGACTGCTGTATATTGCTACTTGTGGACTAATTTGTCAGTTTTTTGTAGAATGCGAATATGTTGTTCTTAGTCATTACTTTGTTTTTCTATACAGTAAAGCAATTGTGGGATATTATGATGGACGAAATAAAAAACATGATTGAACTTGCAGATGCTTTGGCACTAAAATTTCTCCAACAGTGTAATTACTCTGTCACATCAATGAAGACAACATCAACTCATTTCTCCGAGGTATGTTAGTTGGCTACATCACATATTTGAAAACTTTGGTTAATTTTTAATTTGTAAACAACTAACCAGATTACAATGTTGCAATCAGTTGATGAGTCACAGGTTCAATTTGGGGTGCTGAAAGGAAGGCTAACTAAAGTGATACTAAAGGACTTGAATCACACTCATCAGTCAAGCCATTTGTAGATGCTGCGGATTTAAGAACTGCACAAGTCATTCATCGCATTATATGGTGAACCATATTAACCCAAGATTGAACCTTAGGTCCACTTTTTTGTATAGTTGCTATATACTAGGAGTTTGACTGTATATGTGAGATTTGACATAACGTAGCTAGGTGTGTACAATATGTGCAAAAATTGGGCAGTCTTAAAAAAAAACTGAGTTTTTAGAATCCTTTGGTGGTTCATATACTTGCTAGCCATAATTATGACTAAGATAGGATGTGCAAGTTAGTCTAACTTGGTTTACATTATATTTAATGGATGATATTACAGGTTGTATTGAAGGAAAATTTAGTTCTCGCTTTGTGTAGGGATGAGGTATTCGCCATATACAGTTTTTTTTTTTTTTTGAAAATTAATGAGTGTTTTATAATGTATTATTTATATTGTAATTACATTTATAAACTTTATGTGGTGTAGGGGATTGTTGCAAAATGCTATTAAATCTGGCCTCAACTAATGGGCTCAAAACAGGTAGGTTTAACATGTTACTTTGACTTTTTAATCAGGCCAATCAAGAAACTCAATGCAAAATCTAACCTATTAATAATTTAAAATAGTATAGTGTTTCAAACAGTAACAATTTACGGTCGACACCTCTCTGTTTTGTGGGACCCATGCAGCTTCATGACTCGGTTTTTTCTCTTCCCATATGGTTTGTCAAATCTTGATTCTTGATTAAGATGGGTAAACAATGCTTATAGTTTATGAGATCAACAAAATAGAAGTTGAATCTATCTATTCTTGCAGAAAGGGTCAGGATTATTGTAAACAATGTTTTCGCTCAAACACGGGCATGAAGCTTTCGCCGCAACGCGAACAAACCTGATTTAATCGAATTGTAAATTGTTGGCCCGCCGCATCGCGCGGGCACCCTACTAGTAATCTATCAAGCATAAGCATTTGGTATCGTACCGGTTATATTCGGTACCGGTACCTGTTTTTCCATTTTTTTGGCACGGGCAGTATATTTGGTAACGGTACTGGGACTCATTTTTTCGCGTTTTTAAGTATCGGAACTTTTGATACCGGTATTTGTTCGATACTGGGTATCATGCTCGTCCCTAAATTTAGGTAAGATAACTGGATAATAAATGATGTGTGAAGTATATTAGATTAGGTAAAAGATTATTATATTTTTTAGAGTAAATTACATGGATGGTCCCTATGGTTAACCAAAATTTTGGATTTAGTCCCTAGTTTTTCAAGAGTATACGAATGATCCCTGTGGTTTGCACTTTGTAACGTATTTAGTCACCAACTTTTGCCAGAAGTACACGGATGGTCCCTGTAGTCTGCACTTTGTAACGCATTTAGTCCCCAACGTTTAGTGACTAAATGCATTATAAAGTGCATACCACAGGGACCATCCTTGTACTTTAGGCAAAATTTGGGGACTAAATGCGTTACAAAGGGTAGACTACAGGGACCATCCGTGTACTTTAAAAAAGTTGGGGACTAATTCCAAAATTTTGGTTAACCACAGGGACCATCGGTGTACTTTACTCTATTTTTTAAAATCCAATATAAGGATATAATAATCTCAAATGTTGAAGATAACACATATGGTCAATTAACACATATATGTTATAGGTTTTAGGTTAAAGACAAAAGTGGTTGAAAACTTGAGATCCTTCGGTCGTCCATTGAAGGGGACTTTGTCGGATAATTGATTGAAGGAAAGATCTAACGTTAACAAGATCTTTGTGCGACTTAATTTACGTGGAATCTGACTAGTTAATTGTTGGCTTAGATTGTGGATGCTTTCAATGATCATTTGAAGAATGTGTTGCTAACTAGAAGAGGAAATAATGGTTAAGATGGGGTAGACAATATTAGTAAGTTCCTATATGGGTTTTATTGAGTTGGATAAGATTTAAGATGCTTGTTGTTGTTGTTTGGGTTTTCTTGAGATGGAGCTTGGATGGTGTAGGTGGAGAGCAGCAACTGGGGTATTGTGCGACAAGAGGTTTCCAATTAAATTAAAGAGAAAATTTTATCGGGTTGCGGTTAGACCGGTTATGTTGTATGGAGCAGAGTGTTGGGCCATCAAGAAGACACAGGCGCGCAAGATGGAGGTAGCAGAGATGAGGATGTTAAGATGGATGTGTGGGCATACAAGGTTAGATAGGATAAGAAACAAGGTTCTCAGGGAAAGGTTAGGAGTGACTAGCATATCGGATAAGATACAGAAGGGGAGATTGAGATGGTTTGGACATGTGAAGAGGAGATAATCGATAGCACCGGTTAGAGCAGTGGAATCCTTGAATGTGGATGGGAGGATGAGTAGAGGTAGGCCCAAAATGACTTGAGATGAGCGGATTAAACATGATTTATTAGAGTTGCACCTCTCTGAGGGCATGGTACATGATAGGGGTCTATGGAGACGTGAGATTAAGGTTAAGGACTTTTAAAAGGTGTGTGTGTGGGGGGGGGGGGGGGGGGGGCTTAGCTTGATTGTAGGGGCTTAGAGTTCCTAAACTTGATGTAGGCTTTGCATGTGAGTACCTTTTTGCATTTATGTCTATATGTGGTCTTATGAATTCTATATTTGTTTATACTTTACTATTACTATGTTATTCATCCACAACCTTATGTTTGTTATTTAGTTGTCGTTTATGTCTATAGTTGGGGCCTTTTTTTACAGTCATTTGTTACTAGTGCCGAGGGTCTCTCTGGAAGTGGTCTCACTATCCCTAGAGATGGAGGTATGATTTGCCTACATCACCCCCCAGACCCTCACAAATTGCTTTGTTATTTATGTGATTTACTGAGTATGATTGATTGAGATGGAGCTTGGAGGATGATATATGTTGGTTCTACCATGATATTGATTTTGTTGAGACAGGTGAAGATATTGTTGTTCAGACAGAGGTTTAAGTAATGGTTTCAATCTACATTTGTTTTTAGTCATGTGATGTCACTATAACTCACTACAACATAACCACCTAAATAAAATCTAGTTTCATTAGGATCTTCGTGTGAAATAGTATTATCTTAGTCTCATACTCAGTTGTAAAATCGTGTTACAATTACATACACGACATAATATCTGTCGGGTATTGTGTATATTCGTGGATATCGGATACACTTGTTAGTTTGTTAAAAGTTAGCCATTGGGATTATTAAATACATTTCTTGTTGTTTTAATTTATTATACTACATTTTTATCAACCAAGAAACTTAGAATTATATAAAACTAAAAAGTAGTAAATTAGTATATCACTCTATCATCAAAAACAAAGAAAATAAAAATGGGTATGGTTCGGGTAACCGTTAACTCGTTACGCATCACCTAGCGGCTAATACTATATTTGTCTGATATCTACGATAAATTTTATAACTGAGCTCATACACGATCCCATACCCAAATACCCGTCACCCGTGTCAAATATTTTTCGGATGATTCCAGTTCGATCCGGACCTTCCATTTTTTGTCTCGATTCCTGTCTACCCGAACACTGATCCTCTGACTCTGCTGAGCCCAAGCCCAACGACACCTCGGCCCAACTGTTTTAAATTTGTAGCCCAAAGTGAAACCAAGCATGAACTAAAAAATTAAATCATGTTTACACTTTATACGATATCTTCATTTTTATTTATTGTTAGCATGTCAATTTTAAGCATTTGTTCATCATATTACACAGTAAATTCAAGTAAAGGGTGAACGTAACTTCGTTAAACTAATATGATGAACAAATGCTTAAAATTGACATGCTAACAATAAGCGAATAATAAAATAATCACTGGATTAGTTAAATATCATGTTTACACTTTATACGATATTTAACTAATCTCTTCAAATGCAACGTTAAATTAATCGAGTGATATTTAACTAATCTCTTCAAATGCAAAAATATCGATAGGTATAAATTACTCTATTCATTTATCTTAGAAAACATTTTTTTTTTAAATCTCTTAATGTCACACCCCGACCGCGTTAAAACAACGAAACCGCGGCGGAAACGTCGGGGAGTGTTGCAACAGAATTATTGTTTCACAACCATGGATACAAAAGTTTCGTTTTATTGATTCATTTAATAATTTACATTGTCTTAAAACCAAACAAACAAGTTACATATCGTCTATCATCGTTATTAAGTCACTAAGGCCTCGTCCAGAACCTAAGTGAATTATGCATCCTTGCAATCAACATCATGCAACACCACCTAAAACATATGTGAAAACAAAGTCAGCAAAGAAATGCCGGCGAGCACATAGGTTTTATGAGAGTATCGGATTCATGGCGCGTTTACATATTGCAATACCTCGAAAACCTTGTTTTGAAAAGTATATAATATTGCAACATGATTAACCAACTCAAATCAAGTTAGTTAGAGTTTATAAAATCTCGTAGCCATGATTCTTAACCCAAAAACATTTATTTAAGTAAACCAATTCGTAAATTTGTTCTCGTTATAAACTCGTATGGTTTATATCATTTAGAAAACCTCGTTGTGTGACATCATTTCAAAATTGTATCCCAAGTGAACTAAATAATGACACGGAATATAATATGATAAAAGCACTTATATATAAGATGTATCAGCGGCGTATCTACCATGCTTTTATCATGTTACACCCGTCCCATTATCTTATAACAACCCAAAACCAATCGTTTGTTCAAATCATTTATCTCGTTTAAGTCGTTTCAAATCGTTTAACTCGTCCCAAAATCGTTTTCGTTTTAATTGTGAAACTACTTTTGGTCGTCTCGCTAATAACATCCAAACCTTCGTGACTCGACTTTCTCGCATTAACAAACCACCAAAGGGTAAGTTAACAATCACAGATTCGGTCGTTACCTACATAACCCCCACACATAACCATGGGTGTAGTCTGATAACGAGATTTGTCAGATCCTATGGTACCATAACCTAATACTGGTCGGTTCGGCCAAAATTAATGAATGTTATTCGTTATGTAACTACAACCATCAAGTTTGTTCACATTATCGAAATCGTTATTAGTTTAATATAAACCATTTCAATCGTTTTTGAAACCATCGTTTAAAACCTCGAAATCATTTAGCACATATGAATCACCCCAAAACAATTGAAAATAGTAAAATAGGGGAACTATGTAGTCACTTTGAAGTGCAAATATCCTTGATCTAAAGAACTCAACAAGCTCAGGCAAACAAAGGAAATTCAAGTAGCACCTAGTAATCGAATCACTAGTAAATAAATTGACACCTAAATCGGAAGATCGGACAGAATGAGGTCTTGCAAACCAAATGAGTATTGGAACTCATGTGATATGGTTTAACAAAGCCTACATTCTAGATCAGAACCTAACCTAAGTGCTTTCGACCCGTTACAACCCATTAAGGTAGCTTACGCTACTTTAACGCGTCGTTCGCGTAAACGCGCGTTCGAGACGTCTAACTAGTCCTATGACAAGTATTATATGCCTAAACATGTTTAAATATGTTGCATAATCAGTTTAGGTGACAAAAGTTAAGTTACATATGCTTAAAATCCAATTATGCATGAAAAGGGCATTTTGGTCATTTTCCTAAGGCATATAAACTACCTATCATACAACTACTTAAACTATGTGACCATAAGGTATAACCTCGAAAGGTTATTCCCTATACAACTATGGTCACTAAACATGCTTGGTCGGATCCTAAAGATCAACCAAACGGGTCGAGTTCGAAAGTCTAAGCGGTGGTTTAAACCGCTTGACTTACGACTCTAAACAAGCACTAAATTAAAAGTGACGAGCTAAACATGTTGAAACATGTTTAACTAAGTTAGAAAACAGATTTTGATATCAAAACAAAGTGTTTTGATACCCAAGAGTAGTTTGGTTGCAAAATACGCATAAATGCGCATTTTGACCGAAACTACGACTCGTCACTACGCCTAGTCAACGTGGTAATCAGTAGGTATAGTCACAAGGGACTATAACCATCGTGATTATGCTCACGTTGCAAAGTTCAAAAGAACTTTGTGTTGACCAAAGAATGGTCAATGCAGAAAGTCAAACACTATTTTGACTTTCATGCTCGAAAAGCAATAAAAGAACGAAAGAAGCTTACAAAGGGTCCAAGCTAGGGAGAACTTGATCTATAATACTCAGGTATGAAGTAATGGCTTCAACTTAGAGTATTAAAATGATCAAGGGTGCAGAAAAATGAAAGAGGGCATGGCTATTTATACTTTTCGGTTCACCGTTAAGATCGTTTCTTGCTAAAGAGGGAATGATCTTGGCCATCCATATGCGCTAGTGGTTTTAGAATACAAGGGGTACCCTAAAAACCATCAAAACTTGCCCAAAGTATCCCAAATCAGCTGCCAAAACCATCAAAAACCAGCCCAAATGACCAGGTGCAATGTTTCTGTCTGGCAGCCTGTCGCGCCCCGCGTAATATGATGCCTCAGCTTATGTGGCCCGCCAGGGCTACTTTGGCAGAATTGCAACTTTGGTCCCTGCACTTGAGAAACTTGCATTTTGAAGCATTTTTGACACGTTTAAGCCCCGTTAACCTCATTTCAAGGCTCTAAAATGATGTTAAAGTATAGGGAACTTAAAATATGCTCAATAACATCTCGGATGTCGGCTCGTTTAGTCGTACGGTTGCGTTATTCGGTTAATTACGACGGAAGTCGTAACGAAGTATCCACACCAGTCATCCTAAGGTTTAGGAATTTGTTTGCTATCTGTTCCTTTTCATTGGGTGGGCAGAATTTCCTTTCTACCTTGTTCTTAAATTCTTCCCATTCCATATTGTAAGTTCTATCACTTCCTCTTGATTGGAGGATAGTGTTCCACCATTCTAGTGCTGAATTTTTAAACAGATTAGAAGCAAACATTATCTTATCTTCTTCAGCACACTTGATTATTCTTAAGACTGCCTCAGTCTTCTCTATCCAGCGTATGGTTGCAATGGCCCCTTCGTTGCCCGAGAATTCCATTGGTTTACAAGACCATAATTCTTTATAAGAACAACCGTTAGACACGGTTCTTCTCCTTTTGGGAATGGGCATTTGAAGTACAGGTCCATTGTTCACGCTGTTTTCTGGTTCGATTGGTCGCTTACTGCTATGCTTACTTTTATTATTCGCTTCTTGAATCGTTTGAATAATAAATGGCATGGCATCTATGATTCATTGTGCCACTATATATTGAACGACACTATTATCCATTTGGTTTCCATTGTTATTGATGCTTGGATTCTCATTAACCACGTTAATGTTATTCTGGTTATCATTATTCAGATTTCCTTGATTTCCTTCGTCGGCCATCTGAATTTTAAACATTTACCAATCATTAATAGAATAATTAAATAGTTTAGGTAACAACCACATAATACACATATTGGTCAAAAAAACGTCGTGCATTGCGACTTTACTCTTTTTGATATAGTATGCGTCAAATACACACTAAAACAGAAATTAAAAATTACAATACTACTATGCCTCGTTAACCACAGAGTGGTCTATACTACGATAGATTTATTATTATTACACATGTTTTATTTATTTTATTATTATTACTAACTTTATCATCTCCTTCATGGATATGGATTTCCCCCGAAATCCATCTGGCGCTCGTCGTATTTCCATACGAGTTGCTCTCCTACATACCTCATCCTCTCACTACTTTCTATGATTTCTTCTCCAAAATTCCGGAGTTCTTGCAAATTCTCTGCACTCATTGGGGGTGCAGGTACTGGTATTGGCTCTGGGTACTGAGGTACTGGATTCTCCTGATGGTATGAATTTTCCAAAATCTCCCTAATGTATTCATCATTGTCAAAATAGGGATCTAGAGGGTCCAAACCTTGATATGCTGCTAAGTTCGGCAAGGTTTCTTCGTTTAAGTGATAACGTGGCACATAATCCCTAAGATCATCAAACCATGGGTCATAATTTGGATCTAGAGGATTAGGGGCTGGTATCCTAGGTATATCCTCAGGGTTAAAATCATGCATTTCTACCTCCATTGGTTGAGTGGGAATCAAAGGTAAGGGTTGTGGGGCTACTAGTTGTTCCAGACTTGGGTCAGCAACAGTTGTAGCTTGGATATGGAAATTGGCTAGGCTTCTATTAAGCATATCCTGTGTATGGGAATCTGTCTTTCGCTTAGCGGCTGCTAGAACTCTTTGCTGTTGCAACTTTCGCATTCTTTTCCTACACGCAAATGCTTCCTTACTGAACCATCCTCTCTTTTTATGAGGGAATGACTCTTCCGACTGAGCTTTAAAGGCAAACATCCCTTCTTCCTGATCAGCAGAATACCTAGAAAGGGCAGGCTGTGAAGAGGTACCTTCACTCCTAGGTGAATCAGACAACTGATGACACATGTCTGAGGGTCCTTGATCACTCATACTGTAAACTAACAAATAGTCAAATAACACAAAACACATAAGCACATAAATTATTTCCTAACACAAAATTTAGAATTTAAGTGTTAGCAGAACACTTCTTTGGCTTAGACCAGTGGCTAGGCTCTGATACCACCTTCTGTCACAACCCCCGATCCCTTATCTATCCCGGGAACGGGCGGATGCGAACTCAGAATTTCGGTGGTATCAGTTGGTTAATTTGGCAGCGGAAATTACATCAGGACCGTAGTTAGGAAATGTTTATCAGAGTAAAACCACCTCATTTGATATTAATAATCACATGGGTAAAACTCAAGTTTCTTATTACAATATGTTTATAGGGATAAACCCTATTTTATTGAATTTAAAACATCGTCTTTTAGGTAACTTTTATAGCCATATTTTCCCCAAGCCTTCAGTGCTCTCCAGTTGGCTTTTTACTAATTGGCTGTCACATTGGGTTACCTGAAACGCGTTTTAAAAACATTTGTCAGTGGAAAATACTGGTGAGTGAATCCCAGTTTAATCAAGAAATGTTTTATCAATTAAAACAGTATTGAGAGCGATCACATTGTTTATTTCTACACAATTACTCATTCAGTACTGTCAATCCTGACTGGTGGGTCATATTACACATTGGCTAACTCGTTGTCCAATGGTAACGTATTGTCGTCCCGACTTACTACTCACAGTGTAGTAAATTTTGTATACAAAACCCCAACATACCGGCAGTAATTGAAGAACTACAAAGACTCAATCACCGCTTAATCACATTGTAAAACATTTAAGGTTTTGTAAAACAGTTCACAAAAAGGTTTACAAAAAGAGGATAAACGCACATTGCTATCTTAGATTTTGCATAAGGGTTTCCTGGGATTAATCTATAATTTACACAAATGTACATAGGTTAGTATAATAACCCTTTGAAAATATTAATGATACCCTCCCCGAGACGGTATTCCAACAACTACGTCGGGCAGAACCAAGACAGTTGTTACGGAACCCTAAATCAATCGGGCAGTGTATCTAATACGAAACTGGGGTTATAATACTTACAACGGAGCAGAACCTCGCTAATTAGGGGGTATTATACTTGAAAATTATGCCTATAATGTGAGAATTCGAGATACAGAAAAGAAAATGAATTAGTTGAAATGAAATCCGATGGCCTGCTTATATAGTGTTGATATCTGGACCTCTCGCGGCCCGCGTAAAACAAAGACAGGGCTTACGCGGCCCGCGTCGTAGCCCGGGTAGGGTTTAGGTGATCCGGGTCATCGCCTAGACTCGCCACGATGATGACACGTGTCATCACCGGGCTGCGCCACCTTTTTGATCTCACGTGGCCCGCGTAAACTAACGGGAGTAATTACGCGGCCCGCCTAGACTTAAAATTCACAAAAATCAGGTTTTAACCTTGATACCGCCCGCGTAAGGGTTGGGGTGGGTCTACGCGGCCCGCCTCAACTTAGATTTTCAGTTTGTAATTATTTTTAATACTATTTAATGTATTTGAGGCTCGTTTTTCACGTATGGGGTGTATTTAAAGACATATTGGGACGTTTTTAAAATATACTAGGGTGTCAGAAATATTTATGAGGGTGTCAGTTTTATTGAGGATTGTTACACATAAGCACCATTAATCAGTTACATACCAAGACCGTGGAACAAAATGTTAGATCTAATGGGTTTCAGGCAACCACACTCTTGGCCACTCTTTTACCAAGCAGTGCTTTTGTGTCTCTAGTCGTGAATCGACAGTCGTGGAATCGGCAAATAAAAATGCCTATGGTTTGGATGCTTCCTATGTCGTGTCACATGTTAATGGTCTTGCAAACCATTAGCGATCTCGATTTCCTTACATTTACAGAAGTACATATTTCAGTACAATTACATACCATGTTTTCTACAACGAATGCTTAAATGTTTATACAAAAACTGCATGAACTCACACCAACATTATGTTGACGATTTTCCAAAACTTACATGTATTTCAGGAAACAAGTTGGATCTTGGGCGCTGGTGTTATTTTCAAGACGTAAATTTCAAGTTTAGATGTCATCCACTTTTGTTTGTATCATAACTTGAGGGTTTTGGTTGAAACTTAAATGACTTGTGTTGTAATATTTCAAACCTTTGAATGGATGAACATCATTTTGATCATATGATTGTTTATTATAATCGAATGCAATGAGAACCGATTAAGTCACACGCATACGCTGCCGCAAAAGTCAGGGTGTGACATATACGAGGCATATAAGACAAAATATGACATAATCAGAGATTATCTTGGAAATTGAAAAAGGTTATACGCTACGTATAGACCTATACGAGGCGTATACAAAGGTGTGTAAATAGGGACTAGGGTGTGTGAATATGTAAACCCAGTTATTGTATAACAGCCCCTAAAATCCCTTATGTACACTTTTTTTTAGACCGTGGGGTATGGTGGGGCTTGGGTTGGGCTTGGGTTGGGGCATTAGTTGACACGTGGATCTTTAATATTACAAACCCAAAGCCAAGTTTTGAAGGGGTATGGTGGGGCTTGGGTTGGGCTTGGCTGGGCTGGCGTGGCCTAGCCACATCAACATTTTTTTAATATATATATATATATATATATATAATTATAACTACATAAATAATAAACATACATTTTTTTAAAGTACATAAACATACATAATAATTATCAAAATAAAAAACAATCATTCTTCGTCGTCTTCGAACCCAGGAATCGTTGAAACATGTTCCACCAAATCAGATCGAAGGTTGTGATGTATATCCCTTGACTTGATCAAAAATTCATTTGCCGCTTTATCTTGGTCTGTTACGTTACCTGGTTGGGGGTCATCGTCATCATAGTAGGTAACGACCGCTCTACCTTCATCCTCCAAAATCATGTTGTTAAGAATGATACATGTGTACATCACGTTTCCAATCTGATCCTTGTCTCAAAGTCGACAAGGCATTGCCAATATTCGCCACCTTTTCTTCAAAACACCGAATGCTCGCTCGACGTCTTTACGTGCAGCCATCTGGACCATGTTAAACTTTAATCTCTTTGGATCTGTGGTACCGTGTTTTGTGAACAATTTTACAAAAACCCCCCACTCTGGGAACCATTTATGTCACACCCCAACCGATGCCGAAAACATCGGGATGAGACGAACAAATTGCTCAAAACATCATAACACTATGTGACAATATTTAATTGAATTCAAATTTCATTGCAAGAACTAAATTGTCATACAACATTTAAAATGGAAATAACAACATTGTTCAAATTCAAATCAACAAAAGATAAATAGATTAAAGGTGTGTATCTAGTCCACCCTAAACTTGTTTCATCATTCATCCATACTTCAAAAATCAACCTGCAACATGTATTAAAATAGAGTTTCAATGCAAAGGCAATGAGCGAGTATACAAGTTTGTTTACATAGCATAATAGAATAAAAACTCAATCCAACATGATTCATAATATGTGATTACTGGTATGCAATTTTGGCGTACAATATGATCAAACCCTAGAACACAACGCATAAAATAGCCTAATCCCAATAGTTCAGCGGGGTGGTAACTTAACAATACCCAATAGTTCAGCAGGCGGGGCGTTAATCCTATAGCGCTATAATTGTTAAGGTGGGCGAACAAGTCAATGAGCATATAACGTTCCAAATCGTTCATAGAGCATACAAGAATAGCAAGTAAGTCACATTAGTTTCATGCATTCGTTCAAAGATTGAGTATGTTTAGTTCAAAAGTTGTTTGCATAATTATACATGTTGCATCCCAAAGTATAAAGGGAAAAAGGGATCGAGTATACTCACGGTGGTTGCAAGCTTTCCTACTTGAAATCCCGCGAGTGTGTTGGTGGATGGATTAGTTTGGAGCACCTAGCCCTTCTACACGAGGAAACATAGGTGTGTGAGTTTGGCGTACAACGGAAGATTATAATTTGGAGTTTAACATAACATAAGGTAGAATAAAATATGATACGAAAATAATCATCTTTAACTTAGTAACCCTTGTATGACACTATGTAACCAATATGGTTAGAATGTTTTCATGGGTAATGCGCCCATTAGAATCATACTTGGTGTTTTAGGTTTTTAGATGATATTCTACTACTTTAACATCTAAACACAAGTTCAACATTAAAGGTTCGAATGAATATATATAGTTTCTAGGTTATGTATTACATATTACTTAGTCCAATAATTCATGTAGGAGGTAGAAGATGAAGATCTTCATTTAGGCACCTCGAGTTATTCATGGATGTCATGTATGGGGTAGGAAAGATAAACTTCCGTTTAGGAACCCCTTGAATGTTCACCACTTCTCTTGATGTAAAAACAACCAAGGAGGGTCACGAACTAGGCTTTTGTATAATAATATAAACAATCTAACTAAGAGAAATCATCAAATCATGTGAGGATTGTATGTTTGGAACAACCCAAGTTGTTCCATAATCACTCTACATCAAGAACTAGCTTGAACATGACTTGTGGGTCAAAACACCCTAAACAAACAGAAAGTTATGAGGTTTAATCCTCTGATTTCAAGTGTCTCAACCATGTTTTTAAGCTTAACCAACCATAAGAGAGGTTGTAAGCATTAGGACATTGGTGTGAGATGTGTTAGACACAAGTTGGATGAAGTTTAAACAAGTTTGAAAGAGTATGTAACAAAACAGAAAGTTCTTGGACCATTTCAGGGCAATTCCAGGTCTGATTTCTCCAAGGAGAAGTCAAGGAATCAAACCCCATGATTATCCAAGGAAGTAGAAAGAAGAATCAAGTAATTTCGTTAAGACATGAGCAAGTTATACTCACTTTAGTGCAAGAGTATGAATCTGTCCGAAAATGCAGATTCTTGCTAGAACTTGAGAGTGTTTAGGAGAGATTTGAGAGTGTTGAAAGTGTCCAAGTGCTTGGAGGACCTTGGGTACTTATAGGGGAGTGATTAGGGTTGTTTTGGGGGGATAATTAAGGCTAAAACTCGGTTTAAACATTGAAATCCCGCTCAAAATTGAATCTGTTCGCGAGCTGAAAGTTTTTCTGCAGACCTGAGGCCCATGCGGGCCGCGTAAGGATACGGGGTAAGTTAATGCGGGCCGCGCGCCACTAAGTTTCCGGAACTAAGTTTCATTTATTACAAATTGGCCCCTGAAGTTGTTATTTGATGTTTTTAGGGCTTTTAGGGACTATATTTGCCACAAAAGCATAGATTGAGATAAATTCAAGTATGAGAAGTATAAACCAAGTATAATTAAGCGTTCAAGCATCAAAATCAAGTGTCGTTCACGTTCAAGACACGTTTTAAACATAAGTTTAGATTAATTACAAGTTTATCACATAGTTTCCAAGAATAATGATTAAACACCAATTGATTCACCGTTTCGAACATACGAGCATATATGAAGTGTGTATAACATATTTGTAACAAAATACGAGTTTCATTACTGATCCAAGTCTCGGTTTCACAATGATTACAAGGAAGGAACGATTACAAGAACTTAAAGTTTCCAAAAATAGAAATACGAACAAAACTTTCTATAAATGGAAAGTACAAAAGAGCCGGGAGTTACAGTCTCCCCTCCTTTAGGAAATTTCGTCCCGAAATTTAGGAAGACGTAGGGAAAAGATGAGGATATTTCTTCTCCATCTCACTCTTGAGTTCCCAAGTGAATTCAGCGCCACGTTTACCTTCCCATCGAACCTTGACGATAGGAATTTTACTGCGCCTCAATAACTTGACTCCTTGATCCATGATTTCGACGGGCTTCTCGACAAAATGCAAAGTGTCGTTTATTTGGAGATCTTCGAGAGGGACTTGGAGTCCTTCTTCAGCGTGACACTTCTTTAGATTTGAGACATGAAATGTTGGATGAACGTTGTTGAGTTCTTGAGGTAAATCGAGTCGATAAGCCACCGCACCAATCCTTTCGAGTATCTTGAAAGGACCAACATAGCGAGGGGCAAGCTTTCCCCTTTTACCAAAACGAACCACTCCTTTCCAATGAGATACTTTGAGTAGAACATGATCCCCAACGTTGAGTTGCATCGGCTTGCGCCCCTTATCGGCATAGACCTTTTGACGATTTCGGGCTTTGAGTAAATTATCACGGATTTGGTGAATCTTATCCGTTGCTTCTTGTATGATTTCAGGGCCAGTAAAGTGTTTGTCACCAATCTCGTGCCAGTTTAAAGGAGATCGGCATTTGCGACCATACAATGCCTCGAATGGAGCCATTTTAATACTGGAGTGGTAGCTATTGTTGTACGAGAACTCGATCAAAGGTAAATGCACATCCCAACTACCACCAAAGTCGATGACACAAGAACGGAGCATGTCCTCTAGGGTTTGGATAGTACGTTCAGTCTGTCCATCCGTTTAAGGATGAAAAGCCGTACTTAGATTTAAATGAGTACCCATAGCGGACTGAAAGGTTTGCCAGAGACGCGAAGTAAATCGACCATCGCGATCAGAAATTATGTCGAGAGGAATACCATGATGTCGTATGACTTCATCGGTATAGATGCGAGCAAGTCATTCAACCTTGAAGTCTTCACGAATAGGAATGAATTGAGCGGATTTGGTCAGACGATCGATGATCACCCAAATGCTATCGTGACCAGAAGATGTACGAGGGAGTTTAGTGATGAAGTCCATCGCGATGCTATCCCATTTCCAAACGGGGATTTCGGGTTGTTCGAGTAGACCAGAAGGTCGTTGATGCTCGGCTTTGACTTTTGAACATGTAAGACACTTAGAGACGTAAACGGCAATGTCTTTCTTCATACCAGGCCACCAATAGGATGTACGTAGATTATGATACATCTTGTCGGCACCAGGATGAATTGAGTACTTGGATTTGTGTGCCTCGTTCATGATGAAGTCTCGAAGTTGTTCGCGATCAGGGACCCAGGCACGATTGTCGAGGTATAGGATACCATCGGCCTTGGAGACGAGATCGTGTTCTTTAGCGCCTCGTATCTCATTATGGAAGTTACCTTCGTTAATAGAGGCGTACTGAGCTTCGCGAATGCGGCGTGGAAGATCGTTCACAAGTTGGAGACAACGAATACC
Organism: Helianthus tuberosus; assembly: GCA_030545235.1. Taxonomy (NCBI): domain Eukaryota; kingdom Viridiplantae; phylum Streptophyta; class Magnoliopsida; order Asterales; family Asteraceae; genus Helianthus; species Helianthus tuberosus. The sequence continues at coordinate 20,380,833 of CM060405.1, forward strand.
CTTCATATGTGTTTTGCGACTAAGGGCGTCAGCTACTACATTCGCTTTACCTGGATGGTATTTGATTTCGCAGTCGTAGTCGTTTAACAATTCCACCCAACGACGTTGACGCATGTTCAGTTCCTTTTGGTCGAAGATATGTTGAAGGCTCTTGTGGTCAGTGAAAACCTCACACCTAGTACCATAAAGGTAGTGTCGCCAAATCTTCAACGCAAAAACAACTGCGCCAAGTTCAAGGTCGTGGGTAGTATAGTTTTTCTCATGTATCTTGAGTTGACGAGATGCATAAGTGATGACCTTGCCTCGTTGCATGAGAATGCAACCAAGACCACGGTTCGATGCATCGCAATACACTACGAAATCATCATTTCCATCAGGAAGAGTAAGAATAGGAGCGTTGCAAAGCAAGTCCTTGAGAGTCTGAAAGGATTCCTCTTGCTCAGGACCCCAAGCAAAAGGTTTCTCCTTTTGGGTCAACGAAGTAAGGGGAACGGCGATTTTTGAAAAATTCGAGATGAATCGACAGTAATAACCCGCCAATCCTAAGAAAGAACGGATTTTGGAAGGAGATTTAGGCGCGGTCCAATTCTTTACAGCTTCGATCTTTGCAGGGTCAACGTGGATTCCTTTTTCACTAACAACGTGTCCAAGGAATTGGATTTCTTTAATCCAAAACTCGCATTTAGAGAACTTAGCATATAAGCGTTCAACACGTAAGAGCTCGAGTATAAGACGAAGATGACGTTCATGATCGGTTCGAGATTTAGAATAAATGAGGATATCATCAATGAAGACAATCATGAAACGATCCAAATAGGGCTTACAAACACGATTCATTAGATCCATGAACACAGCGGGTGCGTTGGTCAAACCAAAAGGCATAACCATGAACTCGTAATGTCCATAGCGAGTGCGAAAAGCGGTTTTGGGTACGTCCTCTTCGAGGACCCGAAGTTGGTGATAGCCAGAACGAAGGTCGATTTTGGAGAAACAAGTAGCGCCTTGAAGTTGGTCAAAGAGATCGTCGATACGCGGAAGAGGGTAATGATTCTTGACAGTGAGTTTGTTGAGCTCGCGATAATCGATACACATACGGAAAGAGCCGTCTTTCTTTTTAACGAAAAGCACAGGTGCACCCCAAGGTGAGGTACTTGGACGAATGAAGCCTTTATCGAGGAGTTCTTGAAGCTGCGTAGATAATTCTTGCATCTCAGAAGGTGCAAGACGATAAGGAGTTTTGGCAACAGGAGTCGCACCAGGTACGAGGTCAATACGAAAGTCAACGGATCGAGGTGGAGGAGGACCAGGTAAATCTTCAGGAAAGACGTCAGGGAAGTCGCGCACCACTGGAACATCACTTAAACTCTTTCCCTTGCCCTTTTCTTCCACAACGTGGGCTAAAAAGGCAAAGTACTGTTTGCGTAAGTATTTGTTCGCTTGTGTGCAGGACATCAACTTCTGTCCCTTTGAAGGCCGGTCTCCATAGACATGTAAAACATCACCAGAAGGAAGGGGTAAACGAACGTACTTCTCGTGACAAGCGATTTCAGCATGGTTCTTTTGAAGCCAATCCATGCCTATGATGACGTCGAAACTACCCAGTTGCATGGGTATGAGATCAATAGGGAAGACGTGTTCGTTAAGAGTAAGACGACAATCACGAAGAACGGAATCGACTGAGATGGACTTGCCATTGGCGACTTCAACGGAAAATGACTTAGGTAGTTTAGAGCGCGTGCAATTTAGCAATGATTCGAAATCTAAGGACACAAAGCTTTTGTCCGCACCAGTATCAAATAGTATCGAAGCATAAAGATGGTTAACAAGGAACGTACCGTTAACGACATTATTGTCGGTGCGCGCTTGATTCGCGTTCAGATTGAAAAGCGTCCACGAGGAGGTTGTAGTTGCTCTTGATTCCATAGTGGGCATTGAGGACGAAGATGATTGGCGTCTCCACATTTGAAACAAGCTCTAGCGGGTCTTGCGTTTTGAGGAGGGGGCAGAGCTTGTTGCGCTTGCTGAGCTGGTGGAGCTTGTTGCGCTTGCTGAGCTGGTGAGGCTTGTTGTTGTTGGTAGCGACAAAAGACGGTGTCATGTCCATAACGGTTACAATTGCCACAAAGACGACGCCTGGCATTGACGGGATGGTGGCGGTTACATGTGGCACACTTGGGGTGAATCCCAGTGTACGACTTGTGGGTGTTATCAGGAGCAACAGGGTTTGGGTTAACGGGTGGCACAATCGCATTGCATACAGGGTTCGATTGCTTTCGCTTCTTCCCTCTATTGCCACTCGACTGTTGGGTGATTTGGTTGGCTGGCTTGAAAGAAGCGGGGTTTGCGGCTTGTTTATCGCGTACACGGTTGTTGTTCAGGGAAGCGGCCAAACGATAAACAGCTTCGATATGGTCGAGTTTGGCAGCCTCGATCGTGTCGCGCATAGCAGAGGGTAACCCATTGATATACTTCCGTATCTTGCGGTCGGTGGTCATAACAAGGTGAGGAACTATGAAGCTAAGTTGTTTGAAACGGGTGGTGTAGGCTAGGTTTTCGTCTCCCACTTGCTTTAGTGCCCAAAATTCTTCCTCCAACTTTTGTTGCTCATGCGGAGGACAAAACGCATCCATCATCAGGGCCTTGACTTCTTCCCACTCCAACGCATATGCCAGTTCGTTCGAACGAATGTTCCTTTCGTTCGTCCACCATTCGAGAGCTCGGGCTTGGAATACCCCAGTCGCACTACGCGTTCTGAGCTCTTTGGGGCAATCACTATTGATGAATGTGACCTCCATGCTATCAAACCATTCGAGCATGGCGGTCACCCCATCATTGCCGGTGAATGGCTTGGGATTGCACGATGAAAAGTGCTTGAAGTTGAACGAAGCGGGCTTGCGTATTTCGACCTTGGAGTCGACGGAAGAGTTCGGAGTTTCAGAAGCTCGAATCTCGGAAATGACCTTAGGAACGACGTGCGCAAATTGATCGGCCATGAAAGCCATCGTCTTCTTCGTAGCACGGGACTTTGACTTTTTAGACGAGTTGGAGTGACGAGAAGACATCTAAGATTCAAAAGAACGAATAGGTGAGACTTAATCATAATGTTTGTTTAAGAAAATAAATCGTTTGCATAAGTTGCTTCACATAGCATAAAGTGTCACATAGCATAAAAGTTTCAAATTGATTCACATAGCATAAAGAGTTTAGATGTCACATATAGCATAGTCATGAGTCCAACATAGCATAACATGGATAAATGAAAGCTTTGTAAATTTAGTTTGTTCACGAGGGATTATTATTGTTTGTGATTGCGATAACGTGCGAAATGATTAAAACGACATTTTGAAAGGGATGAACGTTCAAGTATAAAATCACATGTAAATTGAGATACATAAAAGAAAGGCTCAATAAAACATAGGATTGTTTCGGGTAGAGAAACGTCGACTATTCCAAAGTGGGTCGAAAGTCCTTTCGAATTAGAGAAAACGTGCTTTGGCCTATAGGTAAGATACTCTCGTCGAGAAGTGATTAACGGTATCTTACCCTTCCGGTTACTACACATCTCTAATCGATTGAAACAATCGGGACTTTGGCGAGATTGAAAATCGAGGAATGGGACTTAATCGACGAGATGCGGGTTTCACCCCTAACTTGACGATTTCGTACCCTAAATGTGGTTGGTACTTGTCGGGTCAAAATAAAATTTTGACACTATGACAAGGGTCCACTAGAGTTGAAATGGAAATTACCATTAAGTTGTGGATTTCACTCCTAGCTTAATGGTGTAATTTCGTGCAAAAAGAAATAGTTCAAGGTAGAATGAGAGTCGTTTACCAAATTGTGGGTTTCACGCCTATTTTGGTAAAGTTGTCTCGTTTGTGTTACAAGAGTATACAAATAAACAAAGTGTATTCATGTTAACCTTATGAAAGGCATATAAATTTAAATCAACAAGAAGTGTAGCTAGGAAGCATGCATGGTAGAGTACGAAGGTTTTAAACAACACATAAGAGGCAAAATTCCTAAAACTATAGATTAGGGCAAAAGCATGGCAATTTTCCTAATTCCCTATAGTTATGGCTCTGATACCAATCTGTCACACCCCAACCGATGGCGGAAACATCGGGATGAGACGAACAAATTGCTCAAAACATCATAACACTATGTGACAATATTTAATTGAATTCAAATTTCATTGCAAGAACTAAATTGTCATACAACATTTAAAATGGAAATAACAACATTGTTCAAATTCAAATCAACAAAAGATAAATAGATTAAAGGTGTGTATCTAGTCCACCCTAAACTTGTTTCATCATTCATCCATACTTCAAAAATCAACCTGCAACATGTATTAAAATAGAGTTTCAATGCAAAGGCAATGAGCGAGTATACAAGTTTGTTTACATAGCATAATAGAATAAAAACTCAATCCAACATGATTCATAATATGTGATTACTGGTATGCAATTTTGGCGTACAATATGATCAAACCCTAGAACACAACGCATAAAATAGCCTAATCCCAATAGTTCAGCGGGGTGGTAACTTAACAATACCCAATAGTTCAGCAGGCGGGGCGTTAATCCTATAGCGCTATAATTGTTAAGGTGGGCGAACAAGTCAATGAGCATATAACGTTCCAAATCGTTCATAGAGCATACAAGAATAGCAAGTAAGTCACATTAGTTTCATGCATTCGTTCAAAGATTGAGTATGTTTAGTTCAAAAGTTGTTTGCATAATTATACATGTTGCATCCCAAAGTATAAAGGGAAAAAGGGATCGAGTATACTTACGGTGGTTGCAAGCTTTCCTACTTGAAATCCCGCGAGTGTGTTGGTGGATGGATTAGTTTGGAGCACCTAGCCCTTCTACACGAGGAAACATAGGTGTGTGAGTTTGGCGTACAACGGAAGATTATAATTTGGAGTTTAACATAACATAAGGTAGAATAAAATATGATACGAAAATAATCATCTTTAACTTAGTAACCCTTGTATGACACTATGTAACCAATATGGTTAGAATGTTTTCATGGGTAATGCGCCCATTAGAATCATACTTGGTGTTTTAGGTTTTTAGATGATATTCTACTACTTTAACATCTAAACACAAGTTCAACATTAAAGGTTCGAATGAATATATATAGTTTCTAGGTTATGTATTACATATTACTTAGTCCAATAATTCATGTAGGAGGTAGAAGATGAAGATCTTCATTTAGGCACCTCGAGTTATTCATGGATGTCATGTATGGGGTAGGAAAGATAAACTTCCGTTTAGGAACCCCTTGAATGTTCACCACTTCTCTTGATGTAAAAACAACCAAGGAGGGTCACGAACTAGGCTTTTGTATAATAATATAAACAATCTAACTAAGAGAAATCATCAAATCATGTGAGGATTGTATGTTTGGAACAACCCAAGTTGTTCCATAATCACTCTACATCAAGAACTAGCTTGAACATGACTTGTGGGTCAAAACACCCTAAACAAACAGAAAGTTATGAGGTTTAATCCTCTGATTTCAAGTGTCTCAACCATGTTTTTAAGCTTAACCAACCATAAGAGAGGTTGTAAGCATTAGGACATTGGTGTGAGATGTGTTAGACACAAGTTGGATGAAGTTTAAACAAGTTTGAAAGAGTATGTAACAAAACAGAAAGTTCTTGGAGCATTTCAGGGCAATTCCAGGTCTGATTTCTCCAAGGAGAAGTCAAGGAATTAAACCCCATGATTATCCAAGGAAGTAGAAAGAAGAATCAAGTAATTTCGTTAAGAAATGAGCAAGTTATACTCACTTTAGTGCAAGAGTATGAATCTGTCCGAAAATGCAGATTCTTGCTAGAACTTGAGAGTGTTTAGGAGAGATTTGAGAGTGTTTAAAGTGTCCAAGTGCTTGGAGGACCTTGGGTACTTATAGGGGAGTGATTAGGGTTGTTTTGGGGGGATAATTAAGGCTAAAACTCGGTTTAAACATTGAAATCCCGCTCAAAATTGAACCTGTTCGCGAGCTGAAAGTTTTTCTGCAGACCTGAGGCCCATGCGGGCCGCGTAAGGATACGGGGTAAGTTAATGCGGGCCGCGCGCCACTAAGTTTCCGGAACTAAGTTTCATTTATTACAAATTGGCCCCTGAAGTTGTTATTTGATGTTTTTAGGGCTTTTAGGGACTATATTTGCCTCAAAAGCATAGATTGAGATAAATTCAAGTATGAGAAGTATAAACCAAGTATAATTAAGCGTTCAAGCATCAAAATCAAGTGTCGTTCACGTTCAAGACACGTTTCAAACATAAGTTTAGATTAATTACAAGTTTAGCACATAGTTTCCAAGAATAATGATTAAACACCAATTGATTCACCGTTTCGAACATACGAGCATATATGAAGTGTGTATAACATATTTGTAACAAAATACGAGTTTCATTACTGATCCAAGTCTCGGTTTCACAATGATTACAAGGAAGGAACGATTACAAGAACTCAAAGTTTCCAAAAATAGAAATACGGACAAAACTTTCTATAAATGGAAAGTACAAAAGAGCCGGGCGTTACAATTTACCCGATCATTGAAAAGGGGCGAGTGGTTTATGATGGTAATATCATTATGTGAACCTGGCATACCGAAGAACGCATGCCATATCAAAAGATCTTGGGACGCAACCGCTTCAAGCATGATGGCTGAACTCTCGTGAAATCCACTCGTGTGAGCGCCTTGCCATTGGGTAGGACAAAGTTCCCAAGCACATTTCATACAATCTAAACTACCTAGCATCCCGGGTAGCCCATGATAATCTGCGTGATGTTCCAATAATTGTTGCATGTCACTGAACGAGGGCTTGCTCAAATATCTTTTCCTATAAAGTTCTAGAATACACGAACAAAAGTTGTGAAGATTTTCTCTAGCTACACGTGCAGACATTTTTAAATAGTCATCCATAATGTCCGAACTATTGCCGTACGCTAACTGCCTAAATGCGGCCGTGACCTTTTGCCACGTACTAAATCCTAATTGCCTGACTACATCGGGTTTTTGTTGGAAATAAACATACTTCTCCTCAAGATCTCTAGATATCCTTAAAAATAAGTTTCTACTCATACGAAAACGACGCCTAAACATTTTTTCATCATACTTAGGTTCCGCTGAGAAGTAATCGCTTACCAACAAATCGTTAGCGGTGAGCCGTTCACGAGCGATGTACCTTCTCCTGCGTTTAGGTTGTTGAGTCTCTTCCTCCTCCTCTTCGTTTTCCACGATAGCTTTCACCACCGTCGCGATCGTTTGTAGAAATATTTCCGCACCATCGTCAGATAATGATGACGATTCAGTATAACTTGAAGAACTCATGGCAAGATTGTCTTTTATGTGTTTGAAATTGTGTGAGAAAAATGATAAATATGGTAAGGTATTTATAAAGGAATATATATTTTTTTTAAATAGCCCCCAACGGCTAGTTTGGTTTGGCCATTCACAGCCCGCCAAGTCAGCTTGCTAGACCCGCCCCACGCCCGGCTTGAAACCCAAGCCCCAAAGGCCACGCCCCAACCCAAGCCCACCTGGGATAGTGGCTTAGACGTTTTCCCCCAACCCACACCCAAACCCCGCCCCATAAACAAAAGCAAAGCAAAGCAAAGGCGGTCTTCCTCGAATTACGCAAAGTCTGTGGCTTACGCCACAAAAGTCCACCTTCCGGCACAACACAGCTCCGGGGCCCCCATCTCACGGCTTACACCCGCCGGATTCTCTCATTGTCATTTTCACTAAACTCAAATTGCACAATTATTCTTCTTTTTTTCACCAATCCTATTGAGACATTGATAAATATTCTTCTTGTTTACAATAAAAAAATAAATAAAAAATTTCACCCTAATCTACCAATCCTATGTCGACAACAACATCCCATTCCCCAATCACTTCAACCCACCTTATAATAATAATAATAACCTTAATTGCTGTACCTATTTAATTTGCTCACGTTAATCAGATGAATTTATAAACAGACCCACATGGTGATTTATTAGTTTTGTCTCCTCCTTTCACTCTCAAACCCTCATCCCCACCACTTGTTTGATGAAATGCTTACATGAGCACTATTATCATGATATATCTATATATCACCTAGCTAGTGATTGAAATGATTGTTGTGTTTGTGTTGGTGTTGGTTGGTTCACCCTTTACCTTCAACAGGAGCCTCTCATATCACAATTATATATATCTGTTCATTATGATTTATGCTTATCCCCCTCATTTTTTGTGCTAAAAGTCAACTCAAGTCTCAAACTTGATTATGTTCTTTGATGGGTATGTATCTTTTTCTTCTCACTGAGAGTATTATGAGCGAAATCAAGGCTTTAGGTTTCCTTTGGTTTTCTAACAAATCCAAGTGTAAAGGGATAGGTTGGGGGGATTGGAGCTCTTTCGTAAATATGTAGTTTTTTTGTTTTGTTTGGTTTGGTTTGTCGGCCCGGTTTGGGTCGGCGGTTCGTTAATGAAGTATACGTTTAAAAAAAAAAAAAAACTCTTTTTGTGTTTAGTGGGATCTTTTATGGTTTCAGATCTGAGTTTGAATCTTGTTTTTTTTTTCTTTCATGACAGGATATATATGGTTACAAAGATGAAGAAAGCTGACAGAAGAGAGTGAGCATATGCAACCAGTTGTATATAGAGTATGCATTTATTGGGATTATGCGTGTGCTCACTTCTCTTGCTGTCGGCTGACTCACAGTGGAAGCAGTAAACTTATGGCTCTCTCTTTCTTGTATTTTATGTGTTTTTATAATCTTTTTTTGTGTATTTTATGTGTGGTAGTGGAGATGTTTGAAGCTGCAAGAAAAGGAGTGACACCTGGTCAGAGACTTGTTGATATACACCCATCATCCACCATCCATTACCTCCACCGCCATCACAGAAAAAAGCTGCAGCTTCTGATGACTCAACACTTATCTTCCCATCATCCACCTTCCACCACATACCCTTTTTTTATTAATTTTAATCTTTTTTATGATAAAGTTTTGACCTTTTTTTTCTTGATGTGTAAAAACGGTGGGATTTACTGAAACAGCCTCTTTATTTCTACGGGTAATGGTAAGATTGTGTACATCCATCCTCATCAGATCCTATCTTAGCTTTGCTATCGGTGGAATTTCCTGAGTATGATGATGACGTGTAAAAATGGTGTTTTTATCAGATTCAAACTGAGGAAGATGATCTCGGACACACCAGGTAGAGAATAGTGTATTATGTACCTTCTTGTTAATTTTGTACTATTTATGATGATTGATTAATTATTTAATTTAATTTAATGTGTTTTCTTTTTATCCAACCTTCCCCTAAACTGTATTAATTTTTATTATTATAATATTCAGCTTTGGAGTTTGAAATCCTGTACTTCTTCTTGATGAAGAGCAAGAAGAGGGTTTTTTCTTGAAATCCTTAACAAGGTACTACACTATCTTCCCATAGCTGTTCTTTTTTCTTAACTGCAAGTTTAACCGTTTTTTATCTTTTTTTTATCTTTTTTTTTCAAAGAATTTTCTCCCAAATCTAATTTATTCCATCTTTTTCCCCTTTAATATAATTTCCTACTGATTTTTGACCTAAAACAAAGCTGGGTCTTATTTATTTTCAGTTTTTGGGAAGAGAAGACCAGAAAAGTTATGGTTTTCTTTGAAGAAGTGATCCAATTTAAGCATGTTATGCATCACAAATAGCTAGGGTTTCATTGTGTAAAGTAAGAACTTGTTACTAAACATGGGTTGTAATTACTCTCTTTATATATAATGTCTTCTAAATTTCAAGTTTGCAAACAACAGGACCCCCCCAAAGATGCATGCAACCAACTCTTTGAAAGTCTATGGGTTGCTATATACTATCAGCTGGAGGCACCAAATCAAAAGGATTATTCCAGGTAAGTATGTATATATATGTGAGGGAACTTATTTACTTTGTTGGTTTTTTTTTTTTTTAAATAAATCTTTCAACTTAAGCATAACATATATCTGATAGAGTTAATTACTGTTTTCGTCCCTGTGGTTTGTCAAAAATCACTATTTCAGTCCATTAGTTTAAAAATTGTGATTTCAGTCCATGTGGTTTCACTTTCGTAACCATTTCAATCCATTATTCTGTTAAGTACATGGACTGAAATAGTTACGAGGTGGACTGAAATGGTTACCAAAGTGAGACCACAAGGACTGAAATCGCAATTTTTAAACTAATGGACTGAAATAGTGATTTTTGACAAACCACAGGGACGGAAACAGTAATTAACTCTATCTGATATATGTGTATATCTTCATTGAAAGATTTAGGGTTTAAGGATATATCTTAGTTCCTAGTATGAATAGTGCTGCTTTGTGTTTTGGGGGTTAGTAAGAAATAGCTTCTATTACCCAAGTAGGAATGCATTATTTGGTTAACTGTTTCAACCATATTAGGTGATGGTATTTAGTTGTTGATCTATATGATTCATTGCATGTTTTGGGTAAATTATACCAGGCTCTGATGCTTTTTAATGGCCAATATAAGAATATGTGTTGAAGTTCACTTATTGTTTGTGATTTAATGTGGTGATTAACTAGCTCAATGATGAACTATATAGTGGATACATTGTTTATCTATATTACATTGCATGCTGCCAGTACAATTATCTTTATTTCAACCTCTTTATACTTATTTGTTCTTTATGACTTTATGTTTGAGTTAACTAGTACAAGGATACAAAGGAATTAAAATTATGCAGGCCTTATAGGTTCCCTTTATGTTCTTAGTTTATTGCATTTTTTATAGGATGAACAACAATTTCACCTAGTATTCCTGATCAAAGTTTGGAGCATATAATAGTGTAGCATAATTGTTACAAAACAATTACTAGAGAAGCTTTGCCTATATGGTTATGTTTGTACATTGTAGTTTACTCCTTATGTATACCATAGTTGAATTATTAATTATCACTTATCAATCAACAAGAGTGCTTTAGTGGACAATTGAAGCATTTGTTAAGCTTCCAATATGGTGCTTTTAGGTCTCTATGGCTTAAAGGTTTTATAATTCTCTAAAGGCCCGTCTTTAAGAATGTTTGCACCTTACGTGTTTTTTAACAACAATTTTTTACACCTAAAGACCACCATGCCTCTGTGACATAAGGCGTGGAGGCCTGCACCTTAGTATGCCTCGCCCCTAGGCACACTTGTAAGAAAATACAAAAATCTTAACATCATAACCTTTCGTTGCTCATCACAAATCACTGTGATTTGAAGAAAAAAAAGTAGCATAACATGTTCATCATAAGTTGCAACTAAAGGATCCGGTGACTTAAACCCTTCATGCCTTCACCAATGACTTAATTGAATATTCTAAAACTATATAGAAAAAAAAAGAAGCATAACGCGTTCATCATAAGTTGCAACTAAAGGATCTCTTTGACTTAAACCTTTCATGCCTTCACCAATGACTTAATTAAATATTCTAAATCTATATAGCTTAATTGGTGAACATTTTGGCAATCCAGAAAGCATTACTATTAGAAGTACTAATATTTTAAATTTAGATTCCATCTTGTGAACTAATGTGTGCTATGACATCAAGAAAAGATTGGAAAGCCACTTAGCATCATGGGTGTATATATATATAGGGGTTGGTTAACGTACAATTGGTCTTAACGTACGATGCGTACGCTGTGAAAATATAACATGTGGAATTGAGGTCATAAACTCGGAAGACTCACAAACCCGGACGATTACAACATGCGGATTTCACAAACTCGGACACTTTCAACATGCGGTTTCACAAACTCGGACACTTCCAACATGCGATTCATAAACTCAGACAAATTCCAACAAGCGTCTATTTTTTTAACATGCGGGATTTTGTTTTTTTTCATGTACATGCGAATTTACCTCCCATCCAGAAAACCGCATGTTGTATACCCAGAATCCGCATGTTATAATTTCACAGCGTACACAGCTTACGTTAAGCCTAATTGTATTTTACACTTTCTCTCTCTCTCTCTCTCTCTCTCTATATATATATATATATATAGGGTAAGGATATATAGAAAACCACTTTTATTGAGAAAACCAGGTAAACTCAAAGCTCCTGACAATTTTTTTTTTGAAAAAATTACCACACGTAATATACATGTTTTTAAGAGTTTTGGGAAAAAAAAATCGAAAAAGCGCCGAGTAGATATTTTTTAAAAAAATAAACAAGTTTTGGTGTAACATATGTTCAGCGAATGTAACATATGTTACACCAAAACTTGTTTATGTTTTTTTAAAATATCTACTCGGCGCTTTTTCGAATTTTTTTGCCCAAAACTCTTAAAAACATGTATATTACGTGTGGTAATTTTTTCAAAAAAAAAAAAAAAAAAGTCGGGAGCTTTGAGTTTCCCGGGTTTTCTCAATAAAAGTGGTTTTCTTTTTATCTTTAGCCTATATATATATATAGTTTAGGATGGTTTTGACATGATGATTTCATTGTTATCCCCGAGTCAAATTCATCAACCAAATGCCTCAACCACACCAAATATCTAGTAATATCTCACAACAAACTTGATTTTTTTATATTGTGATCATACAACCATACCCAGTAAATCCCACACATAGCAAAGCTATTGGTAGGGTGGGATGTAGGCACATCTTTACCCTAGGGATGGAGAGGTTGCTTCGAGATAGACCCCCGAATCCAAAACAAACAACAGACAAATACACATGACTAAAGAATGTATACATAGGAAGCTATCAATAGAAGATGTAGTGAAAGTGCATTGTGGCAAGTGTAGCTGGCTACATCAACAAAAAGAACACATATGCATAAAATAAATAAGGAAAAATGTAGGCCTCTAAGACAGAGTTAAGCCACAACAGTACTATCTAAATGTCCTTAACCTTAATACTACGTCTCGACAAACTCCTATTCTAGACCATGTCCTTAGAGATGTGCAACTCTAGCAAATTCTGCCTAATCCGCTCATCCTAATCAACCTAGGCCTACTTCTACTCCTCCCTTCCATGGTAAGGGTTTCCACTGTCCTAATTGGCTCAGTCGACTGCCTCCTCTTCATATGACCAAACCATCTCAATCTCCCCACCTTTATATTTTATCCACTATATTAGCTACTCTTAACATTCCCCTAAAAACCTCATTTCTTATCTGGTATAATCTTGTGTGGCCACACATCAACCTTAGCAATCTCATCTCTACTACATCCATCTTGCATGCTTGTGTCCTTTTGATGACCCAACACTCTGTCTCGTGTAAGATAGCTGGTCGAACTGCAACCATATAAAGCTTTCCCTTTAATATAGTTGGGAACCTCTTATCACACAAAACCCCAGAGGCTGCTCTTCACCTACACCAGCCAAGCCAACCTGGATGCGATGGGCTACATCACTATCAGTCTCCCCATCCCTTTGCACAAACGCTCCTAGATACCTGAACTTAGTTGCTTGAGGAACCACTTGACCCTCAATAGTGATCTTGATCTGAGTGTCCTCGTCGTTACCTACACCACTAAAGTCACAGTAAAGGTACTCAGTTTTAGAGAAACTAATCCTTAAACCCTTGTTCTCTAAATTTGCTCTCCACTCCTTTAGCCTTGCATTAAGGCTTCATCTAGACACCGCAAGTGACACAATATCATCTGCAAAAAGCATGCACCACAAAAGTCTCCTGAATCAACTTGGACAACTCATCCAAGACAACCGCAAAAAGAAACGAACTCAATGCAGACTCTTGGGGGAGTACCCTAGTTTCAGTTTCTATCATAGATATCCCTAATTATGTCTATATACTTCACTGGCACTTGTCTACCCTCCAAACTAATCCCAAATCAGTCTACATGGCACACTGTCATATGCCTTTTCAAGCTCAATGAACACCATATGTAGATCGCGCTTCTTCTCCCTATACTTTTCTATCAATCTCCTCAAAATGTAATCGTTTCCGTAGTTGATCGCCCTGGCATGAAACCAAATTGGTTTACTGTAACCTGAGTTTCTCTTCTAATTCTAGTCTTAATAACCATCTCCTATAAAGAGAAGCAAGGTTTGTTGTTGAAATCTAGCAAATCAATAAGAATGTGGTCTAAACTTAATTAACTAGTTAAACTAGGATTAAGTGGATCATTTAGCAGATGCATTAAGGTCCTTTTGAGTTGTATATGTAAGTCCCTGATTTTTTACGAAATCACTCTTCGAATCAAACATAGATAGAGACAGATGTGTGTGGTGAAATCAAATCAAACACAAACAAGAATATAGACGAGGAATTGTATGAATCCTATTGATAAACAATTATCATAGCTTGATTCATACACACATACACACATTTCAAGCCCCATCCAACCCTAGGTGAGCTCCCCTAGGGTTGGTGATCTCAGCATAAACTCACACATATAAACGAACACTACAAGCCCCTATTTATAGTGTAGATCTAATATTCAAATAAGCCGCCACTTATTTGAATTAGTATGCGCTTCACCTTAAGCTCATACTTTGCATCCTATGCGTTCACTTCTAAAGTGCACGCTTCACGTCCATGTGGATGCTCTTCAAAGCATGTGCTTCACCATAAGTGCTCACTTTTCATTTGAAATCACAAGTCACAAATACATACAAAACAATTGATAGTAAAATAGGCATGCACATTTGTTCCTTCAATTACAATAAAAACATATATGACAACGTACATACCCTTGCAAGAAAATACTTAAATCAGAACATCGTATTCATGTTGCTCGTCACAGATTACTTTTATTGAATTATATAGTGTGTTCTTCATAAGTTGTAACTAATAATATATCACATGGATTCATTAATCCCTCATGCCTTCACTGTTGACTTAATTAAACATACAAAAAATAATTTCATAAGTAGAATGCTATAAACTATATTTAACTTTATAACAAATACCAGAAATAGAAACATGTAAGTGTTCAGTTTGTTGGAAAATCAAACACATAAAGTTTTTATTTTTATTTTTTTTTTTTTTTTGTGTGTGTGTGTGTGTGTAATTAAAATTTACCAATGAAATTTTCAAGCTTCTGCATTCTCTCATCTCCGTTATAATTTCAAGGACTCTTTGTTGCATTTTAGGTTCTTTGCTATATTTTATCCTTAAAATTTGAAGAAAAAAAAGTGGCTAGCTGAGCTAGTTTTCTCATTTTATAAATATTATCTTGATTCAGATGCATATCTTTCCTGAAGTTTGATTGTATTAGAAGTATATATATTAATTTTGGTATCAAGGTTTGATGGGACATATATTAATGTGGATGTGAATTCCCAAGTCCCAACACAATTTACCAGTACTCTTGTACTGACTTTACATGGTTGTAATCATTGTCTTTCCTATAATTGGTGTTTCATGAAACTTTGGGTTGTAAACGAGCCGAGCCTCAGCCTGCCTAGACTCGAGCTCAACTCGTTTAACATACGAGAGTTAGAGCTCGGCTGGTTTCGACTTTTATTCTCGATCAGTCAGTGAGTCGTTTTTAAGCTCCAGCTTGCCTCGGTCTTCACTTGTTTATTATTTATTAATTAATTTATATACATTTATAATTAATTACTACATATATTTATAATTTTTATGTATGATATAATATATAATATTTAGTTATTTTATTGTTATTTTGTATTAGTATATAATTATATAATTATTTAATATATTGAATAAAAATTATATTAACATTAACAGTAGACCAGAAAGTGAATGCTTGGGAAGCTCATTAAACAACCTTGTTTTTAGGCTTGAGCTCATTTAAGGTCGGCTCGGTTCGAGCTATTAGCGAGCCGATCTGGAGTATCTCACGAGCGCCTTGCTCGTTTACACACATATAAAGTTTTATAAAAATTAGTTAGGCTTTAAGATATGTTGTGAACTGTGGGTATCCTTGAGGACATTTTGAGCATGCTAATCGTATTTGTAGAAAACATAGGTAGCAAAAAACACTTACACATATTCAGAGGTTGTTTGGGATTGCTTATTTATCTCCAAAAGTGCTGGTATTTGTAGAAAACATAGGTAAAAAAACACTTGTACATATTCAGAGGGTGTTTGAGATTTGCTTATTTAACTCCAAAAGTGGTTTTTTTTTGGTCAAAACTGCTTATTGACTTATGACTTTTCCAAAATGAGTTTTAATAAGTTGTTTTTAAAAAAATATGTTAGGCTTAACTTATTCATGTAAAATGACCAAAAAAGACATTCTTATATATATTTAAAACCATTTACTACTTTTACATATAAATATTATATACTTAACAAATTTTTTGGGCAATTTTAATAATTTATAAACAAATTACACAATATATAATATAAATTTTTTTTTACCAATTTCATACTTTTATATTTGTGTTTTTTTTTGGAATTGATGGTGATGGTAGTATGGTACACTAGATGCAAGTATGCAACAGGTGGTGGTTGGGGGTGTGGCGGTGTGTGCGGGTGAAGGTGGAGGGGCTGGCGGGTGATGGTGGATGGTTGTTGGGTGAAGGTCGTGGGTGATGGTGGATGGTTGTTGGGTGAAGGTGCGGATGGGTGGCGGGGGCGGTCGTGGGGCGATGGTGGTTGTGGGTGTGACGGTGGCAGGGGCGATTGTGGGTGACGGTGTCGTGGTATGACGATAGCAGGGGTGGCGGATGGGTGGATGGTGGTCGGGTGAAGGTGGAAGGGGTGGCGGGTGATGGTGTGTGCGTGTGTTATGTGTGAATTAGGGATTTTAGGGTAAAAGGTGGGGGTAGATTAGTAATTTTATGTTAAAAAGGCCAAAAGCTATTTAAAAAGCCAAGTTTTGTGGCTTTTACCAATGTTTTAAATACCGTTATGAATCGGCCGGTTATATCGGTTAAACCGGCACAAGCCCGGTATGATAAAGTCCGGTAAAACTCGAATACGATATGTCCTATGTACCGGCGGTAAATCCGATTCTACCGGTTCAAACCGTTGAACCGGTTTGCATTATTAAATTTGATTTTTCTTATTTTAATAAAAAACGATATTAAGGTTATACTGACCTTCCGTATTTCCGGTAATTAACCTAGGGTCTTCTATTCTAATATTTCATCGCTGTTGAAACTGTTACCCACCTTGTCCATGTAATATTGTTTATGAGTAATAAAAATGCTTAATATTTTACAATAAAATAGTTGTTTTTTTAGATAAAACCATGATCAATTACCTAAATCCTAATTGAGATTGGATTGTTTTTTTAGATGAGTTTGTATTATATGAAATTATCGGGTTAACTAGTAACCCAGTTGAACCGCCCGCTACAACCCGGTTCAACCCGACATGATTTAAAAAGCGGTTTTTAAAACATTGGCTTTTACACAAAAAAATAAAAAATAAAAAAAAATACATTTTTATCAATGCCATATGCTTTTTTAACTTATTGACTTTTGAAAAAAGCCAATAAGTGAATAAGTCATTCTCAAACTCAGTCGCAAACACCCTCTCAACATGTTTTTATTATGTACCTTTAGTTAAATGCCACTGTTTGTGTTTCAGAATTTAGGGTTATGATTTATGAAGTCCCATATGTATAATTAAGGTGAAGTCCTTCCGCTAAGCACAATTATTGATTCGTTCCTCTAATTTAGTTATATGTTTTTATTTCATGTTGTTAGGATTAATAGAGATGAGTTATACAAAAAAAGGGATCAAAATAGGGATGCAATTAGCTGGCCAGTAGGTGTGTTTGTTTTTCTTCATACATGTACATACTACTGTGATGCAATTCAATTCAATTCAAGTACTTACAAAAGTGAAATATACTTAAGATATGATTGGCCGTTTGACATCTGTCAGCTGGGTGAGTTGGTTTTTAGTGGGTCTTGTCAGCAGAAAGAAAGGAGTCAAGAAGTATGTTTTTTGTGTTGATAAATGTATGCACTAGATAAATGCAGAAACCAAACAGTGATAAAAAGTGTTACTCCAAAGAAAAATATTAAATTCTCCCTACCAAAAGGTAATTAACAATCACTCATTCATAGCAATTAGCAAATCTAGGGTTTCATTTGTTTATACAGGAAGCCCTAGTTCTATGAGTGACAAAAGGGACCCATACAGACATATACCAGTTAGTGTCAACAGTGTGGTGGTGGATACTTGATTACAAAGTTCTTACAAAAATCCCTAATCAGTATGTGTATATTACCCAATCTTTATGACATGTTTCTAGGATCTGAGCTCGGATAAACGCTTCGTTGGTACCAATCTTTATGACATGTTTCTAGGATCTGAGCTCGGATAAACGCTTCGTTGGTACCTAGATGTATCAACTAGTAATCTGCAAAAATTTAAAATGGTATTAGTTGCAACCCATTGTCAAGCCTTACATTTGTCTTGCAATCTTACAATCGATAAGTGAAAGATGTCACCGCTATTTCTTTAAAAAAAATTGGCTGCAGTATTTGGAAGTGTTGACCTCAACAATCTGTCGTTGTGTGTTTGTTGGTCTTTGGTATTTCGTAGGTGACGATATTCACGAGATGCTGAGTTGCTCTAGTGAGAAAAAAATTTACCTTGATACAGTTGGAATAACATGCGGAACTGGCACATGAACTGCTACTCGAGTCTTTTAACTGGCTGGATAACCTAAATGAACATAGAACTACCTTATATTTGATTGATATGATTTGTCTTTTTTAGTGTATGATACCTGCCAAAGATGCACAAAATTAAAAAAAAAAACGCGTCTTTTCAAGGTTGAACCAGTTGAACCTTCCTCCTATGTGAACGATGAATCACACTTGCGAGGTATGTGCTGGCAAATGCAGGTTTCGGATTGCATTCTTCAAATTCCAAATGTTGAGGACATGTTCAACTTTATGAACCAATAAAAGGTGTTTTTTCTATTTAAATCACAAAGACCTTAATAGAGCAACAAAGTGACGAGTTTAGCGAATCATTTTAATCCTTAATAGAGGATCAAAACGAGGAGCGACTTGAGTCTCCCTAGAGTGTCACTAGGGTAGTTACACCACATAAGGCATGGTCAAGAAAAATGTCATCCTTGTGACGTAGGACCCGTAGGCGAGTGTTTATAACCTCACAGTTTCCACTTATGCAATTAGTCAGGGCTACAAAAAGAAGACAAGTTTTCAAGAATAGTGGAGTGGTTACAACTTACATTTGTTAAGAATAACACCAAAGAACATTAAACAAGCTAAGAACATTAAACAAGCTGAACTCTTCGAACGATTAGATCTTATTAGACATGAAGTCGAATTACAATATGAAGAACAAAGGAATTACTAAGAGAATGAAACGAATTACTAAAACTTAATCTAACCCTAATTCTGAGCTGCTCTCCACCTTTTAAACTGTTAACAAGGGTTAATTAACAACCTAACTTTCTGATTAGCACAATCAGCCCCTACACTTTTTTGACTGACAACCCTTCACCTTTATAGAATGTCATAACTACCCCTCAAACTTTCTAACCTTGACTAACAAAGACTTGAACAAACCTCAACAACAATAAAACAAGCAAGAACCTTTCTACAATCATGAGGCATTGTAGAATATCACAAATATTTTATAAAGCTTCATGATACTTGTATTACTTTAGCTCTGCAAATCATTATTTGTTATCTTAAGGACATAACTAGCTACAAGGCCCATTAGGGCATGGTAATGGCACCTCCTTTCGGTTAAGATCCATTAAACCACGCATAGATGAAAACCAACGGGTTATATCTTAGCATAGATAAATGCAAAGGATTATAGCATTGTTTTTGTAAATCTGGTATTTAAATATCTTCAGTGTAATCTAATTATTTCTTTTAGGTATTTTCAGTGGGGTAAAGAATGAGTTTGGAAACATCAATTAGGTCCAAACATGAGGTTCACCATGGTAACAACTAACAAGGGAGTTAGTTATCCTACAACAAAACAGGAATAGCGGAGCCTGCATTTACTTCAATGATGAGCCTTTTTTTTGGGTACCCAGTGGAACTCGTTACAAGAAAACTTACGAGACCTGTCAATACTTTGATAACGAGCGGGATCAGATATATACCAACTTGTGTTGGGAAGGTGGCTGAGGTTATGGTAGAAAGTAAGATTCAAATTTGATACCTCTTGCCAGAGGAGAATCATGAGTTTACCACTGTGCCTGCTTTGACGGTTAATAATATACGGGCTTTCAAGTTAGAGGAGGAGGCCGGAATGGCATACGGCATATCATTACACCAGTGGTATTGCTACTGGAAAAGTAGCCAAAGTTTAGTTTTCACTCTGGGATGGTATAAATTCATGATGTGTTTCTGATATCTTCAAATTTCAAGGTCTAGGTTTTACTGTTAGATATGTACAAAAAAAACTTGTTATTTTTATCATATGCAACACTACTCAAAATTTACTTGATACATGTCACTATTAAGTAATAATATTGTGAGGTCTACTTAAAAGAGAAAAGTATGCCCATTTTATGGTGCAGTTTGATTAATTTAGTTATTAATATTAATTAAGAATGAATTAGAATATATTTTACTATTAGAAGTAATTTTCTTTTTTCACATTAAAATACTATACACCTTAAATACCCACTCTTTAGGGACAGTTTTTAGGGTTTTGACTCTTTTTTGAATGACGAATGCTATTGCTCTTTGTGAGACGTCAATCCAAGTCCTCGCATTTGTCACTAGACACCAACTCCAGCGTTACTTTTCAGGGTTTTGATGTGTATGCATAAGACTGCGGGGCGTAGGGGGCTTGGGTTGACATGTGGCGGAGGTGGGCTCCACATGGTGTGGCTTTGCTGGGCGTGCCTTTTTTGGGGGTGGGGTGGCGTGGCGTGACTTTTTTTTGGGTCAAATATGCCCAACCAGTCCTTGCCATCCACGTCATCTCTCGCCCCACGCCGAGCTTCATAGCCACGTCAGCAGGCAACGTCGCAACCCACGCTAGCCCGGTGTGGCTGAACCGGCGTTGCTTGGCGGCGTTGCTTGGCGGCGTTGCTTGGCTTCCCCCGCTCCAACACACGCCCCACACCCCATGGTCTAAGTGAAGTATATTGCAATTTAATTTTATTACACTACTATTTTAATGTGAAAGGCTCAATTTATTAGATTTTTAGGATTAAAATTAGGCATATCCATGGTTTAAATGCTTTCCTTCATTGTCGTAACTTGTAGATATGAACTTGTGATTACATTATACAACTTTTGTAACAAGTCAATAAAAAATAAGCATATTCTGAAAAAGTAAAGATTTAAACTACCAAAGCAATAAAGTTACATTATAAATTAGCCTCTTTAGAGAAGATGAGAGTCGTGTTAAGATTGTGATAAGAAGGTGATAACAACTGTAGAAAATGATTTGTCTAAAGATATATAATTCATATGGTTCAGTTTTTTTTTCATAAAAACATCAGGAGCTCCAAATTAATTTTACAATTGCTATACGTTTTTTTAAATCTCATATTATATGTATATAAAATAAAATGAGGCAATCTCATATATTAATTTTCATATTTATCTGTTTTATTCAGTACAATTTATAAATGATAGTTATACCTTTTTTTGTACTTCAAACTCACACAACCTTGAGATTGTAAAGATGGTGAAAGATATTATAACTTTGTTCTATAACATATTTGTAGATAGTGAAAAAAAAACAATATTGAGATTGTAAAAGATATTATAACTTTATTCTATAACATATACACATTTTGTTAAGATTATAGCTTTGTTTGGTTGTCTAGCATTAAATTGTCAAACGATCTCTTGGGTAGGGATGGTGTACATTAATTCAGAAGTGTGAGAAGTGTATTA
Organism: Helianthus tuberosus; assembly: GCA_030545235.1. NCBI lineage: Eukaryota > Viridiplantae > Streptophyta > Magnoliopsida > Asterales > Asteraceae > Helianthus > Helianthus tuberosus. Next base: position 20,402,619 of record CM060405.1, read on the forward strand.
TAACACTAGATAAACAGCGTATAACACTATGTAACACCATGTAACACTATATAACAATATATAACGCTATACATCTATCATAGACATGCTATCAGACAAAATATAGTGTTATATTTGTTATATAGTGTTACATAGTGTTATATGGTGTTACATAGTATTATACGGTGTTTATATGATGTTATATAGTGTTATAATATACTTCTCACACTTCTGGATTAATGTACAAGATCCTCTACCCTCTTATAAATATACGTTTAAGTTATAATCTTAATTAGCCATTCAATTAGCATTTCACACTCTAAAATTTATAAACCAGAATTAAACGTTGAAATCTAATTGCTAAAATCTAGTTTAGAGTACTCTTATACTATAGGGTATGGTTTCACTTTGCACACGATATGAAAATAGCCATATAGGCGCCACAACATTTACGGGTTCAACATATGGGATTATGGGGGTGTGGTGTTCCAGAGTGGAGACTGCCACATGTCTACATCTCATTACTCCACAACGCCATTGTCGGCACGGTGTTCCACCCGATATTGTGGGTTTAGCACCTACACTGGATAGCCTTGGCCCTTAGGAAGAAGAGCCAAACAAAGAACAATCCAATTTGGACAATCTAAGGGTGGAGGGAGTGGTCAATCACTCCCATTTTCACTACCCAATAATCTCATGCCATTTCAACTCCCCTCACTCACTTCTCATTTTTCATTCAAACACTAGCAATGGTCAAACACCCACTCAATAAAAAAAATTTGATTGGTTGAAAAATTGTCAAGTCCCCTCTCTCCTCTATCACTTCTCTTCCACGCTCGGTGTATACTCACCGCCACAACATCTCCCCGATTTCACCCCGGCATCCGTTCACCGATCGGTGAACTTGACTCCCCACCCCTCTCCCCGATAGCATACCGTCCCCCTTAATCCCAAGACAAATCAATTTGATTATCCAAAATATAACTCTGGCTAGTCTAATCATGAAGTGTTACGTTTGTGGTTGATGTAGCATCAACATGTAGAAGAAAGGCAACATATGACTTGAGTTTAAAAGGAGGGTATAAGCACTGAAGAGAGGAAGGATAAAATATTAATAAATGAGAAATGAGGAGGGGGTGTTGTTGTGTCTAAGGTAGCAAGTAGTTAGTGGGGTGGGGTTTTTTTTTTTTTTTTTTTCCCATTTTTGGTTATGGTGGTGTATTGAAATTGGTCGAATGTAGATGCTTGTTTCCTGATTCATTTACCGCTGCAAACTCAATATTTTCTTTACTTTAGGTTGTACACTGACAAAACAAGTTCATCCATTCTACTTTGGGTTGATATGAGTATTTTAAATTTTAAGAAAGGTTAAGATGGGCCAAATAAAATAGTCACTAGGTTAGGATTAGTTATGAAGTGGTGGCTAAAAAAAAAGAGTAGGTCAAAATGGGTATGAGAAAAAACCCAAGCGAGTAGTATAAGATAAAATCACTAAACTAATTACTACTCGTATATATCTCCCGTAGTACTCTCGCGTCGTTCTTCGTTTAAAAATAATAAAAAAAACCAAAAAAATTATAAAAAATCATAAAATTATAAAAAAAAAATCCAAAAACTTCTAAATAATTAAAAAATCATAAAAATTCTAAAAAATCCAAAATATTATAAAAATAAAAAAAAATTCTAAAAAATAAAAAAAAATCCTAAAAAATAAAAAAATCGAAAAAAATCAAAATATTTCAAAAAAAATCAAAAATATTCTAAAAAATCATAAAAATTCTAAAAGATACAAAAAATCCTAAAAAATCATAAAAAAACAAAAGAAAATATAACAAAAATCATAAAAAACATAAAAATTCTAAAATTCCAAAAAGTTCTACAAAATCAAAAATAATTCTAAATAATCAAAAAAATTCTAAAAAATCTTAGAAATTCTAAAGAATCCAAAAAATTCTAAAAAATAAAAAAAATCATAAAAAACTAAAAATAAAAAAACTCATAAAAATAAAAAATCAAAAAAGTTATAAAAAAATAAAAGTTCTAAAAAACCAAAAAATTTCAAAAAAACCATAAAAATTCTAAAAAATCAAAGAATTCTAAAAAATCATAAAATTTCTAAAAATAATAAAAATTCGAAAAATCCAAAAAAATATAAAAACTCTAAAAAAATAGTATTTTTTAGATTTTTCTAGTTTTTTAGAATTTCTATGATATTTTAGAATTTTTTGATTTTTTTAGAACTTATTTGATTTTTTTATGATTTTTTTTGCTTTTTTAGAATTCTTTTAATTTTTTTGATTTTTTTGGATTTTTTAGAATTTTTTGGATTTGTTAGAATTTTTTTGATTTTTTAAAATTCATTAGAATTTTTAGAATTTTTGGGATTTTTTAGAATTTATATGATTTTTAGAATATTTTTGATTTTTTAGAATTTTTTTGATATTTTTGAAGTTGTTGGATTTTTTAGTTTTTTTATGACTTTTTATAATTTCTTGGGTTTTTTTAGAATTCTTATGATTTTTTAGAATTTTTTTATTTTTATTTTTTTCTTTTTTAGAATTTTTTTAATTTTTAGAGTTTTTTGGATTTTTTTTATAATTTTTTTTTATGTTTTAATATTTTTAATTTTTTTAATTTTTTTAATTTTTTTGATTTTTTAGAACTCATCTTAAGCTAAACCCATTTTAACCCAAACCTATCTTGACTTATTAGCCATCCAACCTTTTTTCTAAAATACCCATCCTGATTTATGCCAATGCTAACCCAAACCTATCTTAAAAATCATTTTTTTTTATAAATACCCATCCTGACCTATACAAAAAGTCGACATGTTCAATAACCAGTAAGTCTAAAAATCATACAAAAAACATTAAATAATTTCATATTTATAATTTTAAACTATTTATGTCATTCACTTTTTACCAATGAACCAATAAGTCGACATGTTCAATAACCAGTCGACATGTTCAATATTTTTAAATTATTTAAAGGAACATGCCCCACAAAAATGGAAATAAAACGATTACAAGATAAAAAGTGGGCGTACCCATTTGTATAGTCACCAAACCATACACAAAGCATACCTAGATTTACATAAAAGACAAAATGAAACGGAAAAAGGTTAACTTCGAGTGGGATGTCGCACATATTGGAACTCCACAAACTTTTTTATATTTGTTAACATGAATTTATCATTCCACTTTGGAATTTATCAATCGTTAATTGAACCACATATTCGTTGTCAGGATTTTTCTTATCTTTAATCTTTGCATCTACTTTTTGCTATCATCGAAACAACTCCAATTAAAGTTTTTAATCAACAAACTATGTCGATGTGATAATATTTGCCTTACAATTTTCCTTAGGATATATTAGCGATCAAATGTAGCATCAAAACTACTCAAATATAAAACTAAGGTTAGGTTCTAAAGAATAAATTACCAATCTTGATGGTTTGAACTAGTTGTATCGTTATTAATCAAATTAATCCTACTGATTGTGTTACCCAACATAAACAAAAGAGAAAATTTTCAAAATACACGATGTTTATCAAGACTTTTCCAAAATAGACGTACTTTTTTCAACTTATTAAAGTGTTTACACTTTACACCAATCGGAAGACGACACTTAAGGCTGACGGCTGAGAAAGCTAAAGCTTAGCGGTGTCTCAGGACCGGCGAGCCACGTCGGGCCCCGTCCACACCGCCCCCACCTGGGTCGTCCCCGTCGCCTCAGTCTCCCCCTAGCCTACCTTAACATTCCTCCCACCCAGACACACACACATACATACACACACACACACACATATATATATATAGAGAGAGAGAGAGTGATCCATCCCCACACCCTAGGTCCATCCCTTTAGGCTCATCTCTCACACCCCCGCTTACGTGGACGCTTACGTGATGGATCATTCTTTGAGGACTACCCTCTCCAAAACCCAATAGCCTAAGGCTCAACCGGTACTTTTTGGTACATAAATTCATGTTTAGCCGCCTTTAGCCAGCCGCCTAACTTGACTATTTTTTGGAAAGACAAAAAATGTCTATTTTAAAAAAAAGTCAAGGTAAAAATATATATTTTGGTAATTTTCTCTAAGCAAAAACGAAAGTGGGTCAATTTTTTTATTGTTTAGTTCAGTTTTCGTAGTCGAAAAAAAACCGAACCAAATCCAAATTTGGTCTTCGATCAAAAGAACCTTCAAACCGAACAAATCTTGTTGGGATGGATAAATGCTTATAGAAATATGAAAAAGAGTGTTAGGATGGATAAATGTTGTTGGTCTACTTTAGACACAAAACTTATCATGCTTCACTTTCTTAACTTCTGCCTCAGAACGCTTCTTTAATAAAATATTGTATTTTATAGTTATAAAGGAATTTTTTGCATCTCGGTTACGTTAGTTTGTTATGGTTCTTGGCTTTCACGTGGTTTGGTCGTGTTATTTAGGGGTAAGCAGAAAACCGAAATAACCGAACCGTAACCGAAATAATCGACAAAACGGTACCAAAAAACCGAACCGAAATAAAAACCGACGGTTCGGTTTTCGGATTTTTTAATAACCGAAAATTTCGGTTCGGTTTTTGGATAACCATTTTCAAAAACCGAAAAAAACCGAACCGAACCGATAAGTTACAATCCATATATTTTTAAGTTTAAGTGTTTAAATGTTTAACCCAATGCTAGTAGAAATTATTAATTTTATTCTTGAATGTTAAGTGTTTATAATAAAAACATTACATCTTTATTTATAATTGAAGTGATGTACTTATTCCATACAAGAAATAACAAAATTTTATATAAAAATTAAATGATCTTCAAATTATTATAAAAGAAAATGTCTTAATAAAAACTTTAAAGAAACATAAAAATAGAATAGAAGGTTAGTTTTATGTAAACAATATTAATTAAAGAAGTTAACTATATTAACTTAAATGTAAACATATAATAAATAAAGATTCTTATATTTTAAATTATAGTTTATATTTTTTTTTGAATCGTACATAATTTTGTTCCAAAAACCGAAATAACCGAAAAACCGAACCTAACCGACATAAAAACCGAAAAAACCGAAACCAAACGGTTTTAAAAAGCCAAAAACCGACATTTCGGTTTCGGTTTTGATTTTACCCAAAAACCGAACCGAACCGTGCACACCCTTAGTTATTCATGTTTTTTGGAAAACAAAATATAAATAGTAATTTTGGTTTACAAATATTTAAAAAGTACCCTCTTTTAAATCTTATCATGACATATTAGTTTATAAGATCATGTGTAGTGGTTAACATCTTATTTTTGGGCGTTTTGCGTCATGTGACAGCCAGTATGCAATAGGGTATTATGGGGCATTTTCTAAAATGGATGTAGTGGGGATGTGAGCATTGTGGGGCATTATGTTTGTAATAAAATTAAATCAAAAAATCAAAAAAATGATTGGTTTTACATGTAAAAAGGAAGATGAAGGTGATTGGACACAAGAAATGAAGCTGCGCGTGAAAAATAAAATGCCTAAACCAAATTTTGCCAAAAAACGCCTCGGGGGCCGATGTCGGGCGTGGTTGGACATTATTGGGCAAAAAAACGCCTACTTTTTTTACCACTATGCATGGTCTACGGGTTAAGTTATTATACAAATTCTCCTAAAAATAAGAAGCGTAAGAATGAATTATAGAGTGACAATTGTTCAAGAACCTAAAACCTAAATTCACTACACCACCACCCAAAACCTAAACACCCCCACCCCACCACCACCCAAAAAGCTAAACCCCCCACACCCGAAAATAAATAAAAAAAAAAAAAAAAAAAACCTACAGCTCACCAAAAAAACCCCTCAAAAAACGTGGTCTTAGGCCTCAATGAAATTGGGTATTTGTCTCGGTAAAGGTCTAAATCTAATACTAATGTATGAATTACTAATCTAAACCATAAGAATAATTTTGTAAGTGAGCCTATGTTGATTTTTGTATACGTATACCTTATTAAAAAATTTTTTACATATACATATTGGGTTTTTTTTTTAAATAACGTGTCTTTCGAAACATCAGACGTCCCGCATCACCTTAGATGTACTTTCTTTAATCTTATCATGACAACTTAATTTATTACTTCCAACTTAAGTTGATGATGTATACAATCAAGTAAAACAAAACTGAAAACATTATCTTACAGATTGATTATACATCTAAAAAAACAAAGAGATTAAAAACAAAACATCGACACTCCAACCATTCCACTAGACACGATAAAAAGATTCACTACCACAATAATAATTTCATGAATCCAATATAATAATATGGAAATCACGAACAATCATTAATTAAATTAATATAACTACAACCGAGTCGACTCATCACCGGACGTCCACACAATATCCTTCAACGCCGGCCGGAGCTCCTTCCTACAGAACTGGTCATACTCCAACGTATCCCCACTAGATTTCTTCACCTCCACCACCACCAACGACGGCGCCACCGCCCATATCTCCGCCTCTATCCCCAACCTCCCCTTCCTCCCAATCTCATCCCCCTGCATCCTCAAACTCCTCTCATCTCCACTCTTCTTCACACTAAACTTCATCGCCTTCGCCACCGCTTCCAGCTTCGCCACCAGCATCTCCGCCGGTTTCACCGTCGCAAAACGAATCTCCTTCTTCTCTTCTCGTTTTTTCTCTTCAAACATCGGCGATAGATCGAAACCTTCCGATAACGATATTATATGAAACGCGTTTAGCGTTTCGGATTCCTTACATTTCATATTTACGACGTCGTTTTTGTTTTCAACGAATTTTTTTGGAGCTTGTTTTTTGAACCATGGAGATTCGATGATTTTATCGATTGTGATTCGACAATCAGGATTCGGATCTAGTAATTTTGTGATTAGTTTACGTGCGTCGGAAGAAAACCACGGCGGACACCGGAAATCGCCACGGTAGATTTTCCGGTACATCGCGACGACGTTATCGTCTTGAAACGGTAAGAATCCGGCGAGAAGCACGTATAAAATAACTCCACATGACCAGATATCAGCTTTAGCTCCGTCGTATCCTTTTTTTCCGATGACTTCCGGTGCTACATACGCCGGAGTTCCACACGTGGTGTGCAAAAGCCCGTCGTGTTTAACATGATCGGAAAAAGCACTTAAACCGAAATCCGTAATTTTCAAACAACCTTCTTCATCTAACAACAGATTTTCCGGCTTTAGATCTCGATGAAACACACCACGGCTATGGCAGAAATCAACGGCGGAGATCAGCTGCTGGAAATAGCTTCTAGCAACTTCTTCTCTCAGCTTTCCTTTTTCAATTTTCGAAAACAATTCTCCACCTCTGACAAGCTCCAAAGCGAAATACACCTTCGTTTTACTCGCCATCACTTCGTGAAGCTCGACGATGTTCGGATGTTGAACCATCTTCATCACGGAGATCTCGCGCTTAAGTTGCTCCATCATACCGGCCTTAATCACCTTCTCTTTTGTAACAACTTTCATTGCCACGTGTGTACCGGTATGCACGTTACGCGCGTGGTACACCTTCGCGAACGTTCCGTGCCCTAACTGACGTCCGAGCTCGTACTTTCCGTGTAGTACGCCGTTGATTCCGTTATCAACTGTCATATGTAAATTACTTATGCTAAGAGAATAGAAACTAACCGCAATTTTGTAACCGTTTATGAACGATTAGGTCACCCGTCTTCGACGTGTTTACGGTGGCAGTTTCTGCCGGTGATTGGTTTTTTAGCGCGGCCACCGTTAGACAGCAGCGAATCTCCTCTCATCTTTCTGCATTCCCTAACCGGCGGCAACAATCTCTCGCTGTGTTTTGATGATGATTTTGGGGGATTTTTAGGGTTTTGGATCGGAATAAAGAGACGTTGTGATTCAGTTGTGTGAATTCTTTTGGAGACGATGGTAGGAGGTGGGTTTATATAGACGGTTTGTTGAGGTGAAGTGGGGTTTTATCCGTTGGATCTGTGGGCTCTGGATCCAACGGTATGGGTTTGGTATTATTTGTAATGATGACTGACTGACAATTTGCTGCATTATTTTCGTTTTCAATTCTAAACGTGTGTATCTAATAGGCTCATTCTATTCACACCCCCACTCTCACTGATTACACCCCCTTGTGAGAGGAAAACTATCGGTTTCACGCATGCCCCACCTGTAAATATGTGAAAGGAGAGGGTGTAGAAAGTAGACAGGGGATGTAGAAAGTAGTACCCATCTGATAATAATAATTAATTAGTGAAATTATAAAAAAGAAGTTGGCACTTAATTTACAAACTGCCATTTTTGTCCCTATTTTTTTTTCACTTTTAACGTTTTAGTTTAAAACTTAAACCTTTTAAATTTGGGTATATGTGGTTTCACTTTTATTGCCATTTTGGTCTAAAAATAAAGCCAGCTGATATTTGGCTAATAAAATCATGTTATTTTGTCTTTTTCCATAGGGGCAAAATGGCCAAATATCAGTTTATTTCATTAATTTAATTAATTATGTGTTATAATAAAATTATATTGACCGTTTTACCCCTACGGAAAAGGACAAAATAACAGGATTTGATTAGCCAAATATCAGTTGATTTCATTTTTGGACTAAAATGACAATAAAAGTGAAACCACATAGACCCATATTTAAAAGGTTTGAGTTTTGGACTAAAGTGACCAAACCTCATGGACCAAAATGACAGTTTTCTCTTTAGAAAATCGAAGTCTGAAATATAGAATTCATATAATTAAAAGAGTTAAATGCTTGGTTGGTCCCTGTGGTTTGCAAAAATTGCAGACTTTGTCCCAGTGGTTTACTAATTACACGCGTGGTACCAAAATTTGTCAAAAATGCACTCGGTTGGTCCCCAACCCTAACATCAGTTAAACATCTCTGTTAAAACACCCCATGTGCTTGGCACATGAGGGTAATTTGGTCATTTCAGTCTAGTTGGTTCCACGCCACCCCCTTCTTCTTCCCCAAACTACCACCACCATCTGTCTGCATTTAAACATCTGTATGTTTACAAGAGTCAGGAGGGAAATTGATATTTAACCAGAATCAATACCTGAATCGAAAAGCTAAAACTATAACTATAATTTGAATTCATATTTAACCAGAATCAATACCTGAATCGTATTCGTTTCAGATCATTTCCTCATTGAGGCAACGAAGAAAACGTGATGAGAACCCCTGGTTCAACCTAAGCAACCCATTCTTTAACCTCATTTTCCTCAACAAACTTAATCGATTCAATTCGGTCACTATACGATGCCGGAGTGCTCCCATCACTCGAAAGCCCCTTCAATCTGGCCTCCATCTCCTTTCCCCAAACCCTAGGTATAGAATTACAAGTTCTCTGATACCCGCAGTTAAATCTACCGGAACCTGAACCTGCTTCAGAGTCCGCATAATCAGCATTTGTCCGGTTATGATTCGACGATCCGGAACAAGGCTTGCAGTTCTTAAATGCTTGGTTGGTCCCTGTGGTTTGTGGAAGAAGAAGGGGGTGGAGTAGGACCAACTAGACTGAAATGACTAAATTACCCTCATGTGCCAGGCACATGGGGTGTTTTAACAGAGATATTGAACTGATGTTATGTCACACCCCAACCGATGGCGGAATCATCGGGGCGCGACACTGAGCGAAACAGATTGTCAAGAGAAATTCCATAACAACTAAATTACCAGATAGTTAATATTATGTCCCATACCATAACCTACCAAGCAATCAAATTATTACAAACATAGATATCCTCAAAACAAAACATGTTCCGATAACTCAGATTTAATTAAGTAAAATGTCTTTGTTTCTAGACTCTCCTACTCGGTTCCATCAAATAGCAAGCAAAGCACAGCATCCTAGGAACCTGTCACATACGTTAAAATAGCGGTCAGTACACATAGTGTAAAGGTGAGCATACAAGATTAATAGTAATAGTAGAGTTCGAAATCGTTTACGCATAACCAACATGTAACATGTATAATGCGAAGCTAGTAGGTTATCGACAATGAAATATGCACTGACTAGAATGCGAGTTATAGAATGCGCAACACATATCACCACTGTGACACGTGAAGAGGTAACCTTAACAACCCCTGTCCACGACAGGTGCTGAGTCCAAACAAATAGTACTATCGTTGCTAAGGCGTCAGGCAACAATCACTGTGTTAACATAACATACAAGCATTCATCGAGTAACAAGTAACATGCAATAATGGTCAGCGTATAAATAGTGTTTGCGTTGTGTGATTGATTATGATTTAGAATAAGTAACGTATGTAACACCGAAATGTGCGTAAGCAAAAAGGGATCGAGTATACTCACAGCGATGGAAATGGATTGAAGGGAGCGCTAGAGTTATTAGCCTGAACAGTTAACGATAGCATAAGCGAAGAGCGATGCGTAAAACGGTGAAAAGTGACCAAGTGTCGAACGGCAATCCGATCGGATGTGTTTGTGTATGATGGCTTTGAAGTTTTCGTTGTAGCATTTTGAAAATAGAGAAGTATGTCTACCCTTCAGGTCGGTCGATCGAACGGTCGTTCGATCGGATAGCGATCCGATTGGCAGGACACTTATTGAGAACAAGTTCACAGCAGGACGGTCACTCAATCGGATAGCAATCCGATCGGATGGCAATCCGTTAGAACTAACTTAAGCATTGAACATGTTGGAAATTGTTTAAGTGTTGAACCTCAAGTGCAATCCGATCGGATTGCGGTTCGATCGGATGGCAATCCGATCGGACGGCAATCCGTCCCGCGTTCTGGTCGTTTTGAAACTGGAAGATTTGTTAAGTTTTGAAAGTCTTGTGGTTTGTTCGAGACGGTTTGACTACGTATTTAAACAACAGAACCTCATCAAGTCCTAAGTCGTCCGATCGAATAGGAATCACCCAAATTCGATCGGTTTACTGGTTCGTGACGGTTGTTCTTGTTTAACCCGAAATCGGTTGTCTCCTTGATAGTAACCAGATCTTGAACCAACTCATCACTATGAAAGAGTAGAAGATCAGAACGAGCTCCGGTTCTACCAGTTTTGAGTGCATTGAGTGTAAAAGAGTTGAAAGAAAGTTGGAAAACCATCTTTCAATCCTTTCCACTTTGAAAATGTTAAGATCTATGCAAAATCATTGTTTATTCATGTGGAAATCTTTCAGATCTAAGTTGTTCTTGGTGGAATGAAGCCAAATCTTGAAGTTCATAAGAACTACATGATGACATCTGTAACAAGTCTCATTAAAATTACTATCTCTTATTTTATTGTTCAATAGGAAACCCTAATTGAGACCCCCAAGTAATCCTGCATAACCCCTAAATTTTCAGAACAATCGGAATCAGGATCAGGGCCCCTAAAACTCAGGGGGGTATTTCCTATTCGGTATTATCTTAACAGTTTTTCGTAGAAATCGAATTTTGAGAAACCGTCGACTCAGCTAAGCTACCAAGACACGAGGCTACCCTATGGTAGGAGGGCACCCCTCGCGCCACGCGGGCACGCCCTTTTTCCAGTATATATAGAGGGGTGTGGCACTTGCATTTCGGCGTTGGTTCGACGTTAAAATTCATTTCGTACACTGAGTTATAGTCTAAACAGTTCAAAACACACACATAACACGAAACACTGCTGCGATAACAGGGTAATAATTCGATCACTGCTACGATTTAATGTCTGATCGATAACCAATCCGATGGATGTTTAAGTGCTGCTCGAACTCGGGTTATACTTTGTCATTCGTCGTAAATTCGATGGATGTTTAAGTATCGCACTTTGTCATTCGTTGTGAGGGTTTTGAATCTCGTGAGTTATCGTAAAAGTTGGATTAAAGTTACTAACCTCGTTTTCGTGTGCATTGTTATTTAATTAGGTTAACAGGCTATCAGTAGGCTAAAACGCTGCCCGACTAAACTTGCAACGTGAGTCATTCTATTTTTATCAAAAGTGTTTTACAATACTCCAATTATTTTCAAAGTTATAATTACAGGGATTAAGTCGTGGTTATCTTGAATCACTGGCTAGTGGGGTATTGTGCGCATTACTAATTTCTCACGGTTAGGCTAATAAATCCTAACAGTGATAATCATCACTACTTGGGTGAAAGGACCCAATAGTGGTATGACCATCGTCACCAGGAGGTGACACGGCCCCAGATAAAAATAAGATAGAAGCCATTGTAATCACTTTTATGCTGTAATTCTTAACTCATGTGTCGTTTTGTTTAACCTGAATGACTCGCCAGTATTTCCCCGCTGATAAAACCTTTTTAAAACATGTTTCAGACGACCTGCTGTATATCAAGGAAAACGTGCTACGGGGCACTTACAAGCTTGAAGTGGTGGCTCAGTTAAATAAATAAACATGTTTTAGAAATCAGGGAATCTCCTTGTGAAATTCCTCTATTGTAAAATTCGGGGTTTATCCCAAATTATGAAATAAAATATTTGGGCATTTTCAAGTTTTAAAAGATCCTGTTAAAATCTTCCGCTGTCAACTCACATAACAAATACCACGGGTTTATGTCTCGCGGCTCCTAAACCGGGTCAAACCGGGGCGGGGGCCGTGACAGAAAAATGTGGTATCAGAGCCACTGATTTAAGCCAATTAAGTATTTAGAAATACTTAATTTTTCTAATTGCTATTCTGTGATTATGTAGTTGTGTATCTGACTATTTGTTAGTTTACAGTATGGGTAAGCAAAGAATTTCGGACATCTATCGTCAATTAGATAGTTCACCAAAAGATAAGGGAACCTCATTCCAATCAAATTCCTCAAGATACTCAGCAGATACTGAGGAAGGAATATTTGTTCGTAAGGCACAGTTTGAGAAACCACTTATCGCTAAGAAAAGAAGTCGGATTATTAGAAAAAGTCAAGAGAAAATGAAGAAGTCACCACCAAAAGGAGTGATGATTAATAAGGAAACTCAGGAAATAGGCAATAACCCACCATGCGAAAATGAAGTAGATGAACAATGGACAAATCTCTATATGTTAGCCACTACAACAGTAAATGTTAACTTTTAGTTAAGTTAAACTGTCAAACACCTTGACCCAGTACTAGCACCCATATCATCTATAAGCCAGAAACTTTGCAGAAACCTTGCCCTTTAAATAAACAACTTAGCATGAAGAAAATAAAATAAAGGCATGTGGAGCATAATAAATTATAATGCACAACCCCTATTATATATTGAATTTTAGTTTTTCACAAGGTTTATCATTTTTCTGTTTAAACAATAATACTGGAATGGTTGTATTAAATATTAGCCTGTGAAAATTTAATTTCCAAAAATTTTAACCTAGAATTTTGTGTTTTTCTTCACATATGCTAAACAGCATGAATGAGTTATCTGAAGCTCTTCAGAATCTCAATCTCTATTCTGTGTATGTAAAAGTTTCCAGAGACTTTACCGGTTATTGTGCCGACACTGAGGAGGAACCTATGGAATTTCAAGCTCAACCTCCGGAAAAACCCAAGCCAAAGAAGAGAAGAAGAATTGTGGGCTGGAGGCTTGTGCGTAAAAGGAAACCAGCAACAAGGAAAGTTGTAAAAACTGAGAATCCAATGGATAAAAGGCAAAGGAATAGAGATTGGGGAAAGTTCTAGGCAAGACCAAGAAATGCCACCCTGGGAGGAGCTGGATCATAAACTGGCACTTAGTGACCTCATCGGACCTGCCGGTGAAAACCTTTTTAATTACCCAGCAGAAGCACAACTTCCAATTGACCTAGAGCCTGATATCCCAGATCCTATTATCCACTCCCAACCTCTACCAGCAGAACTAGAAGAGTGGTGGACCACTGACTGGCAATTCCAGAACCTCTTAAATAACCCTTATACCTTTTTCCCTCAGTTCAACCCGGAGCCTGCACCAAACCCGCCAATGAGCAATGAGAACTTGGCTGAACTCCGCCACTATGGCGAAGAGCTGATAGACGCAGGAAACCGAATCCGGGAGGTGGGAGAACATATCTCCTGGAAGTACGACGAGAGGGAACGTCGTTTCTGAAATGCTAGTTGACGGGAGGATGTGACTGTGGTTGTGTGATTGTAGGAATATGTGTTTAAAATAATAAAATATAATCATGTGAAATAACTAAAAATAAAACTCTTGTAAGATAACTGGTGTGTATGGATGTAACACCTCGAAAATTCACGTCCTATAATGTATTGGCACGTGTCATAAGCTTGAACGTGTGAAAGAATACTCTAGAGGGACTAAAGTTGACAAACATGGAAAGTATGTAAATATACGAGTTCTAAATGTCAACAGTGAATAAATATACTTTACAATAACCCAACATGATGTTTAAACCTTCAAACGAATAAATCATGGATCATACGAGGCTAAATATGAAAGAAAGTGAGAGATTACAAACTACAGGGGTTAAATGTGTCAACATGTTTAAAGTATACATCTGAGTGACCTTTTAGCAAACCCGAAGCTTTGTAACGATTAAATATGCTCACTAGAATACATGATAAAAATTTCATCAAGTTTCGTTATCGTATGAGAAAGTTATGACCAAATTCGTATGCGAGGGGTTAAAGCGTAAACGTTGAAAGTTATGGCTTTTCGGGTGATAACCAAGTTAACCAAGGGCTTAACAAAGTGGGTATAAGACTTGAAGCCTTATAAGTCAAGTTGAGGGGCTCAAAATGCAAGTAATAAAGTGTGGTCGACCTTTCGAAGAGCCAAGAGCCAAGGATACAAACTGAAAAAGTTGTAAAACCTGAAGTTAGGCTCCAGGCGGGCCGCGTAAGGTCTTGACAATCCTTACGCGGGCCGCGTCAGGCCCCCAGATGCAGAAAATCATTTTTGTTGGCTGTTCAGCCTTGGAACCGACTTAGATCAGATATTTTCACTTCATGGGCGCCCCCTACATGTTCCTAGGCACTTAGGGACATCTGTTGATGATCCATGGCCATTGATAGTGATGCGCGTTTAAGTGTCGTATATTTTAGGTGTATATTTTAAGCCCTTTTTAACACTTATTTTAGCCAAGTTTTAAATTTATAAAACACGATATTTCACTAACACTAAACACACATATGGGCAAGTGCACCCATCGTTGAGTGTAGTATAGCGTTGGTAAGATACCGAGGTCGTCCAAGGACACAAGAGCTTTTAGTACCGGTTTATCCTCAACGTCTAACCAAAACAAAAGTTTAGAAAAATGTTTTAAACTAAGAAAAATAAAACTAACTAAAATGCTGAAAATAAAAATAAAAGAAAAAACAGATAGACAAGATGAATCACTTGGTTCCGACTCGTATCTAGTATAACCTTTGATTATTTCCGCACTTTTGCACATAATTAAGAGATTATCTTAGTTATTGTAGTAGGCCCCTCTTTTGAAGGTGACGTTACCCTCACCCCAGTAGTTTGAGTCAGCAGGGATACAATCCTAAAAGGGTGGATTATTGGAAGATAATGAATTAAGTTATTAATGCAGTATTGTGGTAGGCCCCGCTTTTGGCGGTGACGTTACCCTCGGCTAAGTAGTCTGAGTCAGCAGGGATACAGTCCTAAATAGCCGGGTTATAGTATTAATAGTAGTTAACTTATGAGGGGATCAAAGAGTTTGGACCCTCGCCATCCAATACCGTGAAGTATTGAAGGAGGTCCTACTAAATTTGACCCAGGTCCATTGCAGGACCTCTAAACGCTGAACAATGGCAAGACCTTTACCAAACCGTTCCCTTAACCCCCTACCAGGTAGCCAACATACCTCCATATAGACCGTGGAGATATGAATGGTGAAAATCCTTTATTTTATATAGACAGTAAAATAATGCCAAGACACCACGGACAAACGATAAGGAAAGATCACCTTCAACATAAGTAACTAGTTATTAAAGTCATTAATACAAAACCAAATAAAAAGTGCAAAAGATTAGAAATAAAAAGTATTATACTAGACACTTTGTCTTCACCAAGTGATGTAAGAGACTTAGGCAAACATGGCCTTGATTGTCAAGAACTCTTACGATCAATCTTGGATCCCGAGACGACTCACACACTCTATGATGGACAATGGATGATGGTGGTGGATGATGGTGTTGTGATGGTGGTGGGTGGTGGATGAAGTGTGAGAGAGGTGGTGTGCCAAGGGATAGTTTGAGCTTGAGCCAAGCACTCCTATTTATAGCCTGTACAGAAGCCTGGACACGGCCCCGTGTCCACCCTTTTCTCTTTCTTCATTAATACAGTTTGTCTTTATTAGCTCCACACGCCCCCGTGTCCGCTGGGCACGGCCCCGTGTCCGTCTGACACTCTCTCTCTTCATTAATTGTAATTCGCAATTACAATTAATGCGTCTGCTGTACTTTCGCCACGCCCCCGTGTCCGCTGGGCACGGCCCCGTGGTGGGCAATAGAAGCTTCTACAGGTTTGTCTTTTGTGCCAGGGCTGACCATTCTGGACACGGCCCCGTGTTCGCTGAGCACGACCCCGTGTTGAGCTGGACACGCCCCGTGTCGGGCTGGGCACAGCCCCATGCTCAGCTGGGCACAGCCCCATGCTCAGCTTTCTTCTTGTTTTTGCTTTGGGAGTTGTTGTCGAGGGGTCGGGCATGCCACGTTTCTTCCTTTTCTTTGTATTTATGTTGTTTTTGGCTGTATTTTTGTTCCTTTTGTTTGTTTAAGCTCGTTTGACCCTGTAAATTCAAAAGGAAGACAAAAACATACTTTTTCCAACATTAGTACTAAAAAATGGTTAGTTTTATGCCTTATTTGATGTAATTTATATGTTGCATTTTACACACATCAAATACCCCCACACTTGAATCTTTGCTTGTCCTCAAGCAAAACTCTTTATAATGTGGCTTTACACTCCCAAATGGAATTGGTAGAAGAGAAGGTTGTTGGGCTTGTCATAGAGTGCCGGGAATCCAAGATTCTTTATTAGGCTTTATTTTTATGTTATTTACAATCCTATTCGTTATGATTTATTTTGAACTTTTCATAAGAGAGATTACTTATTTGGGCATAACATGCCTCTTTAAAATTTTATTTATATACAAGTTCACATACCTCACGGGGAATCACTCAACACTCGGCCGAAGATGTATTTTTGTGAAACACTCGAGAGCGGCATGGAACTTACTCCTACCATAGGCTTGTCAAGCAATCAATCCTCCTCCTTTTTAACTTATATACCTTTGTAAATATCAAGAGGACTTTGTGGGTTAAGGGTTAGGCTTAGTTTAAAGGTAGGTGGTTGGGTTAGTGGTTAGTAAAAGGGCGAAAGGCGTAAAAAGCATCGGTTTTCGTAAGACCTTTTTTTTTTTTTTTTTTTTTTTTTGATGAAGCCACTATTCAAACAAAGTTATTTTTGATAAACTTGTTTGTTTATTTCTCTTTTGCTTCATCATCATCATCATCTTTTTTTTTTTAAAGTCATAAGAAAAACCGAGCTTGTTACTAAAACAAAGGGTTAGAAATAAAAAGGTTTTGGTGGGTGAAAGGGTTTTTGTTTTGGGTTATGAAATGAAAAGGTTTAGGCTCAAAGGGGTTAACTAGGGGGATTTTGGGTAGGTGGTAAGAAAAAAAAATAATGGTGTAGAAATAAAAAGGGTTAGTCCTAATGCCTCCATCATTTACTTACTCGGGTTTAAGTTGGTAAGGACCGGGAATGTATCGTCATGGCAAGTTCTAGAGTCGTAAGAACCAAGCGGCTATTCACACAAGAAACGAAAGATGAGCATTTAATTTAAAGGTATATATTTGTATGCTCAATAAAGGCTCAAAACTTACTTTTGTGGGAATGGGTTTTTATGTGATCAAGTATATATAATTAAATTTTAACTAAGCTTGTCATGCTTTTTCATAAATTTCTTATGTTGGTTCTTTTTATCACGACGCTATCGGTTGTAAATTTGTAAAAATATAACCTTTTTAGAATTTTGAAATTCCCAAATTAAACCTAGACAAGTAAAAAAAAATGAAAATTTTTGAAAAAATTCGGGGTGATTAGCGGTTCCAATAGAGTTTTGTGTAAGGCTTGTATTTAGGACTTGCAAGATTCAAGGTTTTAGCATCCCCCCCCCCCCACACTTAAATTACACATTGTCCTCAATGTGTCCCAAAAATAAGTTTTTAGGCTGATTAAATGTGTAAAAATGGGTTAAAAACAAGATTTTATGGTACTGGGTAGCTGAACACGGGGTGGTGTTGGCTGAGCACGACCCAGTGTCCAGACTGCCAGTACCAAAAGTAAACAGAAGGCTGGGCACGGGGGCGTGTCCAGTGAGCACGGCCCCGTGTCCAGGTACCTGAACTGGGCATTTTCTACAGAACCTTGGGCACGGGGCGTGTTGGGGTGAGCACGGCCCCGTGCTGAACTTGCTGTAATGAAGAAAAATCATCGGGAGGTTTCTGTGTATGGGGTGTTGGTTCAAGCTTCCCTTATCATCCTTCACCATCCCGAGTGTGTTTTATTCCTAAAAATTAAAAACTAAACTAGAAAACATAAAGGTTAATCTAAACTAAACTACGGATAGTTCCGCGGAATGCCTCCGTGGTGCGCCACGTTTATAAGGGTCCTTGGCTAGACCCACCTTATCGGGTGGTTCTGGCTCATCTTCAATTAGGGGGTCGTCATTGCCGAATGGATATTTCATTGATCGCTCAAGATCGACACTTCTTTTAAATGCCCCTAATTGAAGAGGTAGATTGTTGAACTTCCGGTTTTTCAAAGCTTCGTGAGTTTTTACAAATGGTCGTCCCAACACTAGAGGAGCGTCATCGAGGATGACAAAATCGGTCGGGATTACCATTTGATTTGTTTGAACCAAGACATCTTCAACTATACCGATTGATTTTATTACTTTCCGATTGGATAGAAAAATGGGTATTTGAAGTGGAGAAAAATCACTAATACTTAATTTTTCGAAAATGTAGTTAGGCATTATGTTAACACAAACATCTTTATCGATTGTGACATTACTAATAAACGAATTTTGAAAGAAACATGGAACCGGTGTAATGTTAATTTCAAATGGGTCTTCTTTTATTAGTGACGTTTGATCATTAGTCAACTTAACACTTACCGTTTCGTTAATTTTAGTGTTAGTGTTTAACTCTTTTAAAAACTTAGCATGAGTGGGTACTAAACAATGATTTTCGAAAGAAGGTGTCAAGAGATTAATTTCTTCAAAATTAGACTCTTCTTGTATTTTAACGTTGTCGGACTCACCTTTTTCGTTGTTTAACTCATGTGTCGGTTTTTCACTTATTTGTTCTTCCATTTTAACACTTTCAGTTATCTCTTCCTTTTTTAATTCTTCTCTTGCGCGGGACTCCTCTTCCCTTGCGCGAGCTTCTTTTATACATCGATCGATAACTCTAATGTGTTCTAATATCCTATCGGTCACTTCGGTTATAGAAAAAGAATCGGTATTTTCTAAGCTTGAATCCGGTTGTTCGACCCTTTGTTCCTCATAATACCCATATGAAGTAGATGGTTCGCACCATTGTTCTTCATTGTAAGCATATGATGGATAAGGTTCGTAGTTTTGTTCTTCATAATACTCATATGAGGTGGGTTGTTCACGCCATGGTTCCTCATAATAAGCATATGAAGGTGGTGGCTCATATCTTGGTTCCTCAAAGTATGAGTATGAAGGCTCATACCTTGGTTCATCAAAATATGAATATGAGGGAGGAGGTTCATACCTTTGGTCTTCATAAGATGTGTATGAAGTTGATGGCTCGTACCTGGGCTCCTCATAGTAGGTGTATGAATTGGATGGTTGATATGAGCGATTATTTTGAATCGATCGTGAGTTACGACAATTAGTGCAATAATTACCCCTATAATCATCCTCCTCATAGGTGTAGTTGTAACCTCCTGAGTATTGATCCATAAGAATCACTCAGCAGACCACAACCGAGTCTCGAGATCAGAAAACAAAAAGAAAAACGGAAACAGAGGCTGGACACGGCCCCGTGTTCAGTGGACACGGCCCCGTGTTCAGGATCTGTATCTGGGCGTTTTAATTAAATTTACTGATCTAGTTGAGAACGGGGCGTGTTCAGTGAGCACGGCCCGTGTTCAACCTACTGTAAATGCAAAACTAAACTAAAATGCAGAAAAATGTGGGCCCGTTTTGAAAAGGTTTTGAAAAACTGATTAGGCCGTCGATTTTAAGCTTTCCTAAAATCCTTGTGTCCCCGGCAGCGGCGCCAAAAACTTGATGCGCGTTTAAGTGTCGTATATTTTAGGTGTATATTTTAAGCCCTTTTTAACACTTATTTTAGCCAAGTTTTAAATTTATAAAACACGATATTTCACTAACACTAAACACACATATGGGCAAGTGCACCCATCGTTGAGTGTAGTATAGCGTTGGTAAGATACCGAGGTCGTCCAAGGACACAAGAGCTTTTAGTACCGGTTTATCCTCAACGTCTAACCAAAACAAAAGTTTAGAAAAATGTTTTAAACTAAGAAAAATAAAACTAACTAAAATGCTGAAAATAAAAATAAAAGAAAAAACAGATAGACAAGATGAATCACTTGGTTCCGACTCGTATCTAGTATAACCTTTGATTATTTCCGCACTTTTGCACATAATTAAGAGATTATCTTAGTTATTGTAGTAGGCCCCTCTTTTGAAGGTGACGTTACCCTCACCCCAGTAGTTTGAGTCAGCAGGGATACAATCCTAAAAGGGTGGATTATTGGAAGATAATGAATTAAGTTATTAATGCAGTATTGTGGTAGGCCCCGCTTTTGGCGGTGACGTTACCCTCGGCTAAGTAGTCTGAGTCAGCAGGGATACAGTCCTAAATAGCCGGGTTATAGTATTAATAGTAGTTAACTTATGAGGGGATCAAAGAGTTTGGACCCCCGCCATCCAATACCGTGAAGTATTGAAGGAGGTCCTACTAAATTTGACCCAGGTCCATTGCAGGACCTCTAAACGCTGAACAATGGCAAGACCTTTACCAAACCGTTCCCTTAACCCCCTACCAGGTAGCCAACATACCTCCATATAGACCGTGGAGATATGAATGGTGAAAATCCTTTATTTTATATAGACAGTAAAATAATGCCAAGACACCACGGACAAATGATAAGGAAAGATCACCTTCAACATAAGTAACTAGTTATTAAAGTCATTAATACAAAACCAAATAAAAAGTGCAAAAGATTAGAAATAAAAAGTATTATACTAGACACTTTGTCTTCACCAAGTGATGTAAGAGACTTAGGCAAACATGGCCTTGATTGTCAAGAACTCTTACGATCAATCTTGGATCCCGAGACGACTCACACACTCTATGATGGACAATGGATGATGGTGGTGGATGATGGTGTTGTGATGGTGGTGGGTGGTGGATGAAGTGTGAGAGAGGTGGTGTGCCAAGGGATAGTTTGAGCTTGAGCCAAGCACTCCTATTTATAGCCTGTACAGAAGCCTGGACACGGCCCCGTGTCCACCCTTTTCTCTTTCTTCATTAATACAGTTTGTCTTTATTAGCTCCACACGCCCCCGTGTCCGCTGGGCACGGCCCCGTGTCCGTCTGACACTCTCTCTCTTCATTAATTGTAATTCGCAATTACAATTAATGCGTCTGCTGTACTTTCGCCACGCCCCCGTGTCCGCTGGGCACGGCCCCGTGGTGGGCAATAGAAGCTTCTACAGGTTTGTCTTTTGTGCCAGGGCTGACCATTCTGGACACGGCCCCGTGTTCGCTGAGCACGACCCCGTGTTGAGCTGGACACGCCCCGTGTCGGGCTGGGCACGCCCCGTGTCGGGCTGGGCACGCCCCGTGTCGGGCTGGGCACAGCCCCATGCTCAGCTGGGCACAGCCCCATGCTCAGCTTTCTTCTTGTTTTTGCTTTGGGAGTTGTTGTCGAGGGGTCGGGCATGCCACGTTTCTTCCTTTTCTTTGTATTTATGTTGTTTTTGACTGTATTTTTGTTCCTTTTGTTTGTTTAAGCTCATTTGACCCTGTAAATTCAAAAGGAAGACAAAAACATACTTTTTCCAACATTAGTACTAAAAAAGGGTTAGTTTTATGCCTTATTTGATGTAATTTATATGTTGCATTTTACACACATCAATAGCATGATTTGTCAATGATCTAAGGTGTTTAAAACACTTTATAAAGGCCCTTAAGTTGCAACAATTGATCACACCTTCCATCTGCAATTGAGGAGCTTTCTGGAGCTTGAGAGCAGACACAAGTCCTTCCTAATCGTTCATAGGACTCTTGTAAGTTTGCCAAACCTTCCTTAGTTAAGTTTTTGCTTAGTTTTAGCTTAAAAGTCAAACCGTCGTAATTAACGGTTGACTTAACGATTAATCACTAATGGTCCAGTGATTAGTCGAATTGAAAGTAGTTATAAGTTGGTAATTATGTGGGCAATAAACCCTTAAAAGGGCACCCTCTGATCCCCACTCTAACTAGGTCAAATGTCGGGTCAAACTTGTTATTAAAAAGTCAACAGAATGCTTAATTTACAATTTATGCATAATTAGCAATGTAGAACCCATAAAACCTATTTGATCATTAATATAACTTGGTAATGAATGTAAGAACATGTCTAAACATGTTCAAACCGACAATTTAATGTTTAGACCCGGTTCGGAACCGAAAGTCGCAAAGCTTTGACTTTTGCTTTGACTTCAGTTCTGACCCGTTATGGTATGATTTAGAAATACCCAAGAGCTTCATTTGGACCAGGTTACATGCTAGTATAACCCTCTGTGATTATACACCATGGTTCATTAGTTAACCGATTAATACGCATGATTCCGTTAATTGCTCATATGTTGACCATTATGCCCTTATTACCATAAAACGTGATTTTTGGAAATATAAAAGAGTAGAAACCTTAATCAATGATATATAAACTTGTACCCAAAGTTTGACATCAGTTTGAGGTGTAGTTTGAGAGTTATGCTCATTAGCGCAAATTGAAAGCTTTATGTTAATTAAATGGCGTAATTAGCATATAGCCTAGTTAAGCCTACTTTTTGATATCAAACTTATTACCCACTGATGTAATATATTATTTTGGGATTTTTGAAGATTTTTAATTAATTTTAGGCTGAGCATAACTTATAGTCGTAGGCTTAATCCGGTAATTGTCGGTTTTGCCCTTACGGGCTATAAAATGAGTTTTACATATCTAATCGACTCTAAACCTTTTGCTACTGATTAGATATGATAAATAAATTATTTTAAGCCTTCTGGAATAATAAAAAAATATCAGCTTTAAGTATAGAACCCGGAAATGGCTTCTAATCGCCTTATTAAGTGTTTTTAACGCATAGTATGTACTAAAACTATTTCAAACATACGAGGGTTGATACCTACTGATATTTGAGGTAAATTATAATATTTTAACAGTAAGCAAAAGTTGTTTAACTCAGACTTCAGTTTTGAGCTTTACTGCTTATGTGAAATTACCAAAATACCCCTACGGTGCATAGTTTGGTTATAATTGGTAAATTTCACATATATACTTTACCCTACTGTTATAACTTAGTAAACTAAGTATTTTTGCTGACCTGTAACTCAGGTTAATACTTAGACTCTTTTATAACCTTGAAAATGACCAAACTACCCCTACGGGGCATAGTTTGTGTTTAAACTAGTTTCGGGCATAATAAAAGACATCTTACTGATGTCACAACATATTTGAAGCATATTAACTTAGGAAACCTGTATATGGCTGTCACACCCCGACTTTCCACGTGTCACCGGTGGGGAGTATCGTGACGTAGTTGAGATCATCATAGTCAAACAACACAATATATAAATGTACAGCGGAAGCAAAGGATAAATATATTACATTCCGAATATAAGTACTGTCAAAGTATTACAACAAAAGGTAAAGGATCCACATGCGGATCAATAAAAGAAAACTGTTCAACAGACTTTAGGCATCTAGAACTTGCAAGATTCCCTAATGACGCCCTGAGCTCCCATCCAAATTTCGCATAGTACCTGTCACTTAACCTTTTGGAAAATACGTCAGTTTACACTGGTAAATACAATTAACTGACTCATTTTGAAAAGAGTTTAAGAAAATTTATTTGAATGCACGTGGCACAAAATATCTTTTATAATTTGATTAAAATGCACGAGGCAAAGTTAATCTTTTATACTTGGGACAATTTTATTAATAAAGATCTTGTATCCGATTTACATGGTTGTCCAACATTTAGGGCCGGTGATTTTACAATACAAGCCGGTCAAGATTAATCGACACACCATAAATATAACTCACAAGAAGACATCCTTACGAGTGAGTATATCTTTTACATACGCAACAGGAGGTGTTATGCCTACACCTTGTGCTTAAGTTATGGCCATTCACTTTTTAAATGAGCCAAGGATATCCAGGACACGGTCATTAACCCCCAATGTTATTTGTTATCAATCAATACAGATTAAAACGGGATTATGCAATTTAATCATCTCCGATTAAAAGGTTTCTACACCCGACCAAGCTGTATTTTTATAATACCGTATCCCAAGCCCGTATAAGGGAAAATAAGTTAAAAGTATTTACCTGAGCTAGCAATGCAATTTATACTCAGCCGTATATTCTAATCAGCAAGCACAAGTACTTCTACTGGGGCTCTCAATCTGGAACGAAGGTTTTATTAACCTATTAAATTCCTAACGGGTCTTATTTAAGTCGTAACTTAGACCGGTTAGTTTTAAGGAAAGGTTTACGGTTCAAAACGCATGATTAAGCGAAGACCGGAATAGGATGTGATTTAGACCCGACAAGTTTGGAGACTTGTCTAATATGGGTAAACTAAACACATTCTGGATTTTGAGATAAAAACGATAACGTTTGACCTGTTTCGGCTAATTTATGCAAACCAGTTACATAAACCGAACCGAACGCGAATAACGCATGACGGGTAATCATGAGAGTCATATACAGGTTTCCTAAGTTAATTATGCCCCAATTATGTTGTGAAATCAGTAAGATGTCTTTCATTATGCCCAAAACATATTTAAACACAAACTAGGCCTCGTAGGGGTAGTTTGGTCATTTAAAAGGTTATAAAAGAGTTTAAGTATTTACCTGAGATACAGGTCTGGTATAATCAGCGAAAATACTTATTTTGATAAGTTATAACAGTAGGATAAAGTATATAGGTGAAATTTATCAATTATAACCAAACTATGCACGTAGGGGCATTTTGGTAATTTCACATAAGCCGAAAAGCTCAAAACTGGAGTCTGAGTTAATCAACCTTTGCTTACTATTAAAACATTCTAATTTGCCTAAAATATCAGTAGGTATCAACCCTTGTATGTTTAAAATAGTTTAAGTACATACTATGCGTTAAAACGCTTAAAAAGGCGATTAAAGGCCATTTTCGGGTTCGATACTTAAATCTGATATTTTTATATTTCCAGAAGGCTTAAAATAATTTATTTATCATATGTGATCAGTAGCAAAAGGTTTGGATTCGTTTAGATATGTAAAACTCATTTTATGGCCCGTAAGGGAAAAACCGACAATTACCGGATTAAGCCTACGACTACTAGTTATGCTCAACCTAAAATTTATTAAAAATCTTTAAAAATCCCAAAATAATATATTACATCAGTGGGTAAAAGATTTGATATCAAAAAGTATGTTTAAGTAGGCTATACGCTAAATACGCCGTTAAATTAACATAAAGCTTTAATTTTACGCTAACGAGCATAACTCTTAACCTACACCTCAAACTGGTGTCAAATTTTGCATACAAGTTTAAATATCAGTATTTAAAGTTTCTACTCTTTTACATTTCCAAAAATCACGTTTTAAGGTAATAAGGGCATAATGGTCAACATATGAGCAATTAACGGAAACGCGTAAACGAAGGGGTCAATCAATGAACCAACCACAGAGGGTTATGCTAAGATGTAGCCTGGTCCTAAGGAAGCTATAAGGCATTTCCAAATCATACTAAAGCGGGTCAGAACTGAAGTCAAAGCAAAAGTCAAAGCTTTGCGACTTTCGGTTCCGAACCGGGTCTAAACATAAAATTGTCGGGTTGAACATGTTTAGACATGTTCTTACACTAATTACTAAGTTATATTAATGATCATACAGGTTGTATGTGTTCTACATTGCTAATTATGCATAAATTAGAAACTAAGCATCCTGTTGACTTTTTATTAACAAGTTTGACCCGACATTAGACCTAGTTAGAGTGGGAATCAGGGGGAACCCTTTTAAGGGTTTATTACCCACATAATTACCAACTTATAACTACTTTCAATTCGACTAATCACTGGACCATTAGTGATTAATCTTAAAGTCAACCGTTAATTACGACGGTTTGACTTTTAAGCTAAAACTAAGCTAAAACTTAATTAAGAAAGGATTAGCAAACTTACTGAAGTCCTAAGCTTGATTAGGAAGGACTTGGGTCTGCTTTGAAGCTCCAGAAGGCTCCTCAATTGCAGAAAGAAAGTGTGAGGAATGAGTTGCAACTCATGGCCTTATATAGTGAATGTAATCACCATAAGAATTTGACACACAAGTCTACAAGTGCCCACAACTGATTAACAAGTGTCCCTAAGTGTTTAGGGGGTGTCTAGGGGTCGCACAAGATGTGAAAAATCGATTAGAGGCGCGTATAAAGGCAATGGCAGGCAACAGCCAAAAAAAATCGAAGCTGGGCACCCCTAGCGTGACGCTAGGCCCCCCTCGCGTCGCGCTATGCCCCTTCTGCACCAAATCCATATTTTAGATTTTT
Organism: Helianthus tuberosus; assembly: GCA_030545235.1. Taxonomy (NCBI): domain Eukaryota; kingdom Viridiplantae; phylum Streptophyta; class Magnoliopsida; order Asterales; family Asteraceae; genus Helianthus; species Helianthus tuberosus. The sequence goes on from CM060405.1 coordinate 20,429,321, forward strand.
GCTATTTGATCCTTGGCTCTTCAAAACTCGATTAGGCACTTGTTTATTGCATTATGAACCCTCATAATTGACCCATAAGGGCTTTAAAACATATACCCACTTTGTTAAGTCCCCGGTTAACTTAATTGTTACCCGAAAAGTCCTAACTTTCAACGTTTACGCTTTAACCCCTCGTACACGAATTTGATCATAACTTTCTCATACGATAACGAAACTTTATGAAATTTTAATCGTGCATTCTAGTGAGCATAATTAACCATTACAAACCTTCGGGTTTGTCAAAAGGTCACTCAGAGATATAACTTAAACATGTTGACACATTTAGTCCCTGTAGTTTGTAATCTCTCACTTTTAGCTCCGTATGATCCATGATTTATTCGTTTGAAGGTATGAGCATCATGTAGGGTTAATGTTCATTATATTTATTCACTGTTGACAATTAGAATACGTATATCCACATACTTTCCATGATTGTCAACTTTAGTCCTTCTATAATATTTCTTTCACACGTTTAAACATTTGACACGTGTCTACACATTATAGGACGTGAATTTTCGAGGTGTTACAATGGCTCTTATGAATACCCATTACGCTTATTACGCGTTCGGTTCGGTTTATGTAACTAGGTTACATAAATTAGCCGAAACGGGTCAAACCTTATCGGTTTTATCTAAAAATCCAGAATGTCTATGAAATACCCATATTAAGCAAGTCTTCGAACTTGTCGAGTCTAAATCACATTCTATCCGGTCTTCGCTTAATCATGCGTTTGAACCGTATCTTTCGGTAAGACTAACCGGTCTAAGCGTAGGCTTAATTAAAGACCTGTTAGCATTCTAATTGGTTATTTATACCATCATTCCAGACTAGAGCCTTCCGGTAAATTGTACCTACGCTTACTTAAGTGAATACGACTGAGTTATTATAAATCTTTCTATTTAAGACAGGAGCTAGCTCAGGTAAATACTCTTAACTTATTTTCCCTATTACGGGCTTGGGATACGGTAATATAAATACCGCATGGTCAGGTATGGGATTCAAAGACCAATAAGTCGGGAAATCCAAATAACATGTTTTTAATTCGTATTGCTTGACTGAAACATTGGGGATTAATGCGACCGTGTCCTGGATATCCTTGACTCATTAAATGCAATGGCCACGACCTAAGCACGGGGTGTAGGCATACACCTGACAGATGCCATATGTTTATTAATTAATTATACCCAATAAGGGATTCCCAATAAGGGAATAGTGGTGTGTCGGTTAATCATGAACCGCCATAGAACCGGGCCCCGTATGTAGAGCAAGTTATGTAAAACTAATAACATGAAATATAGTTTGTCCCAAGTATAAAAGATTAATTTTGCCTTGTGCATTTTAATCAATGTGTCAACATATTTTGTGCCGAAGTGCATCCAAACCAATTTACAAACTCATTTCAAATGAGTCGGTTGAGTGTATTTACCAGTGAAAATTGACGTATTTTCCAAAGTCTAAGTGACAGGTACAAGTACGTAATAGGCTGGAAGCTGCTCAGGACGTTAATAAGGAATCTTGCAAGTTCTAGGCGTCTAAAGTCTGTTGAACAATATTTATGTTTTAAGATCCGCCTGTGGATCCTTTACTTTCCGTTGTAATACTGGATATTACTTTATATTCGGATTGTAATATATTTATCTTTTGCTTCCGCTGTGCATTTAAATATTGTGTTGTTTGACTATGATGATATCAACTACGTCACGATACTCCCCACCGGTGACACGTGGAAAGTCGGGGTGTGACAATGGACGCATAATAATATATAAAATATGGAAGTCGAAAAAATCGACAATTTTGGATATACGTGTTAACTTGATTATGTGCGATTATTTTATTGTGTTTGGTTGTTGTTCGTTTTGTGCTAATAAGTTATATATATTAAATTACCAGATGGCAAACGCTGGTAATGAACCAGTTAACGAGGTTAACCAATCCGAGCAACACAATGAAGATCAATTTCTGAATAGGCAAGATATCGAGAATATCGTTGCTCAAGGAATAGCCAATGCTATTCCAGCAATCCTTGCTGCTGCTCGGAATCCAGTTGAACCTCAACAAATTATTCCTAGCAAACGTACTCATGGAGACAACTTCAGTAATAGCATAAATGGAGGTGGCAACATTAATAATAACGATGATGTGGTGCAAGCTCCAAATCTTAAAAGAATGAAAGCTGCAACGCCTGGTTGCACTTATAAAGAATTTCTTGCGTGTAAACCTGTGGAATTTGCAGGCAACGAGGGGGCGACTGCTGCACTGCGTTGGTTAGAGAAAACCGAAGCAGTAATTAAAATAAGTAAATGTGCCTAGGAGGACACGGTCATGTACGCGTCGAATCTTTTCAAAGAAGGGGCGCTAGAATGGTGGAATACGATACTACAAGCTAAGAGAAGTGACGTGGCCTATGCCATGAGTTGGGAAGAGTTTAAGCATCTGGCGGAAAGAAAATTCTGCCCCGAATATGAGAAAGAACAAATGACGAACTAGTTCCTGAACCACCGGATGGTGGATGTAGACTGTCGAGGGTATACTTCGACATTCTTCGAGTATGCTAGAGTAGTACCAACCCTGGCTTCGCCAGAACCGGTACTTATTTCTCGCTACATTTGGGGGTTGATTGGCGAAATCTGTGATATCGTTAAAGCTGCGAGACCTCGCACAATTGACGATGCAGTGGAATTAGCCAACACTTTGACTGACGGCCTGGTACGTACGCGAGAAGAAACTCGGAAAAAAGAAGTGGCCCAAAAAATTACCCAAGGATTTCGTATGGGTAATAGAAATAATTTCAAGAAAAAGGGAACCGGGCAATCTTCCACTGTTCCATTCTGCGGTACCTGTAAAAGAAAGCATTTTGGAAAATGCAAAGGGTACTGCAATTTTTTCAAAATTCCGGGGCATCAAGAGGAAGATTGCAGGAAGAAGAGATCAACCATCTGCTACAAATGTGGAGAAGCTGGACATTTTAGGCCAGACTGCCCGAAACTAGTCAAACCAGCTGACAACAAAGCCAAACATGCAGACGGAGCTACCAAGAAGAATGCAAGAGCATTCCAGTTGACTACTCAGGAAGCCGAGCTAATCCCTGATGTGATAGTTGGTACGTTCTTAGTTCATAATGTTTACGCAAAAGTATTATTCGACTCTGGTGCAAACCAAAGCTTTATAAATACTTCATTCTGCCAAGCTCTTAACCTACCCTTAACCAACCTTAGACAAATTTTTACGGTAGAAACGACAGATGGAAATTCCGTTAACATAGATAAGGTTTTGCGAGAAGGAAAGATAGAACTTGTAGGCCATAAATTTTCTGCAAACCTACTACCTATGGATTTAGCTGGATTCGATGTTGTATTAGGAATGGATTTGTTAGTAGCCAACCATGCTCGAATCCTATGTGATAAGAATTCCATAGAAATTCGTGCACCCACCGGAGAAGTAATTATGATTACAGGAGATAAGCCGCGTAAACCCATGAAGTTCATTTCAGTAATGAAAATTGCTGGTTATGAACGAAAGCAAGGAGTAGTGTATATGATTTCGGTGATCATTAGCACCAAGGGTAAGGAACTTAAGGAAATACCTATAGTCTCAGAATACCCTGATGTATTCCCAGAAGAGTTACCAGGATTACCACCAGATAGGGAGGTAGAATTTAGAATTCATTTGATTCCTGGAACTACACCCGTAGCTAAAGCACCCTACCGATTAGCACCCACTGAAATGTTAGAACTGAAAAAGCAATTGGATGAATTGCTCAGTAAAGAATTTATACAACCTAGTTCATCCCCGTGGGGAGCTCCAGTGTTGTTTGTAAAGAAGAAAGATGGGTCGATGCGAATGTGTATCGATTATAGGGAATTAAATAAGGTTACAATTAAGAATCGATACCCATTGCCTAGGATTGATGATCTTTTTTATCAACTGAAGGTATAAGAAGAAGACATACCTAAAACTGCTTTCAAAACTAGGTATGGTCATTACGAGTTTACAGTCATGCCCTTTGGACTAACAAATACTCCAGCAGCATTTATGGACATGATGAATAAGATCTGTAAACCATACTTGGATAAATTTGTAATTGTCTTCATCGACGAGATACTTATTTATTCCAAAAGTCAGGAAGAGCACTGTCAGCACCTGCATGTACTCTTAACTTTGTTAAGAAAAGAGAAGCTTTATGCCAAATTCTCGAAGTGTGATTTTTAGGACACATGGTGAATCACAAAGGTATTCACGTAGATCCTGCTAAGATAGAAGCAATCACCAAATGGAAGGTCCCGCAATCAGCTACTGAAGTAAGAAGTTTTATAGGCTTAGCTAGATACTATAGGCGCTTTATTAAGGATTTTTCTAAAATAGCTGTGCCATTAACAAAGCTAACTTGTAAAACAGTTAAGTTTGAATGGGGACCTAAGCAAGAAGAGGCTTTTAGAATTTTAAAGCAAAAGTTAAAAAACACCCCAATTCTAGCCTTACCAGAAGGAACATAGGATTTTGAAGTATACTGTGATGCTTCAAAACTAGGATTAGGATGTGTGTTAATGCAACGCAAAAAGGTAATTGCATATGCCTCAAGACAATTAAAGAAGCACGGGGAAAACTATACGACACACGACTTAGAATTAGGGTCGATAATTTTTGCCCTTAAGATATGGAGACATTATCTGTATGGAAGTAAGTTTACAGTTTATACAGATCATAAGAGTTTAAAATACATATTTGGTCAAAAAGAATTGAATATGAGGCAAAGAAGATGGATGGAAATTTTAAGTGACTACGATTGTGATATCCAATATCACGAAGGAAAAGCAAATGTAGTTGCAGATGCCTTAAGTCGTAAGTATCATGAAAAGCAAAAGCGAGTTCGTGCTCTTAGATTAAGTTTACAATTAGACTTAATGGAACAACTGAAAAATATTCAAGAAACAGCAATCAAGGATGATGCTGAAGGAATGAAGGGAAGAATAAAGGAATTAGAGCAAGGAGCTGATGGAATTTGGAGATTCCATAAGAAAAGAATTTGGGTACCTAAGCAAGGAGAGTTAAGAAATAAGATACTAGAGGAAGCCCATAAATCTAGATATACCATGCATCCTGGAAACAATAAAATGTACCAAGATTTAAGGAATAATTTCTGGTGGATAGGAATGAAAAAAGGACATAGCTAGATATGTTTCTAAGTGTCTTACTTGCTCACAAGTTAAGGCAGAACACCAGAAACCCTCAGGCTTACTCCAACAGTTAGAAATGCCTGTATGGAAATGGGAGCTCATAACTATGGATTTTGTTACTAAGTTGCCCAAAACCAAAAAGGGTAATGACACGATTTGGGTAATTGTGGATCGATTAACCAAATCAGCTCACTTTCTACCCATGAAAGAAACCTATAGCATGGAAAGGTTAGCCAAGTTATATGTAGACGAGGTAGTATCCTTACATGGAGTCCCACTATCCATTGTATCGAATAGAGATAGTCGTTTCACTTCACACTTCTGGACAAGTTTCCAAGAAGCCATGGGGATGCGATTAAATTTAAGTACAACTTACCATCCCCAAACAGACGGACAAAGTGAAAGGACGATTCAAACCTTGGAAGACATGCTTAGAGCATGTGTTATAGATTTTGGTGGAAACTGGGATGACCACCTACCTTTAATTGAATTCTCCTATAACAATAGTTATCATTCAAGCATTGAAGCTGCCCCGTTCGAAGCACTGTATGGACGAAAGTGTAGAACTCCAGTTTGTTGGGCAGAAATAGGAGAAAGTCAATTATCAGGTCCTGAAATCGTGCAAGAAACCACTGACAAAATTACTCAAATCAAGGAAAGACTGAAGACGGCTCGTGATCGTCAGAAAAGTTATGCAGACAATAGACGCAAGCCGTTAGAATTTCAAGTAGGAGACAAAGTACTCTTGAAAGTTTCTCCTTGGAAAGGAGTAGTTCGATTTGGAAAGAAAGGAAAGTTAAGTCCAAGGTACGTAGGACCATTCCCAGTAATCCAGCAAATAGGACCAGTCGCCTATCGCCTACAACTACCAGAAGAACTAGCCGGGGTACACGACGTATTTCATGTATCCAATCTCAAGAAATGTTTATCCGACGAATCCCTGGTAGTACATCTTCAAGATGTAGAGGTAAATGAAAAGTTAAAATTTGTTGAGAAGCCACTACAGATAGAAGACAGAAAGGTCAAGTTTCTCAAACATAAAAGAATCGTACTGGTCAAAGTCAAATGGGATTCGAAGAGAGGACCTGAGTATACTTGGGAGCTGGAATCAGAGATGAAGCGAAAATATCCCTACCTGTTCCAGTAAATCTCGAGGACGAGTTTTTTATTAAGGTGGGGAGGATGTAACAACTCTCATTAAAATTACTATCTCTTATTTTATTATTCAATAGGAAACCCTAATTGAGACCCCCAAGTAATCCTGCATAACCCCTAAAATTTTCAGAACAATCAGAATCAGGATCAGGGCCCCTAAAACTCAGGGGGGGGGGGTATTTCCTATTCGGTATTATCTAAACAGTTTTTCGAAGAAATTGAATTTTGAGAAACCGTCGACTCAGCTAAGCTACCAAGACACGAGGCTACCCTATGGTAGGAGGGCACCCCTCGCGCCACGCGACAGGGCCTAGCGCCACGCGGGCGCGCCCTTTTTCCAGTATATATAGAGGGGTGTGGCACTTGCATTTCGGCGTTGGTTCGACGTTAAAATTCATTTTGTACACTGAGTTATAGTCTAAACAGTTCAAAACACACACATAACACGAAACGCTGCCGCGATAACAGTGTAATAACTCGATCACTGCTATGATTTAATGTCCGATCGATAGAAACCAATCTGATGGATGTTTAAGTGCTGCTCGAACTCGGGTTATACTTTGTCATTCATCGTAAATTCGATGGATGTTTAAGTATCGCACTTTGTCATTCGTCGTGAGGGTTTGAATCTCGTGAGTTATCGTAAAAGTTGGATTAAAGTTACTAACCTCGTTTTCGTGTGCATTGTTATTTAATTAGGTTAACAGGCTATCAGTAGGCTAAAACGTTGCCCGACTAAACTTGCAACGTGAGTCATTCTCTTTTTATCAAAAGTGTTTTACAATACTCCAATTATTTTCAAAGTTATAATTACAGGGATTAAGTCGTGGTTATCTTGAATCACTGGCTAGTGGGGTATTGTGCACATTACTAATTTCTCACGGTTAGGCTAATAAATCCTAACAGTGATAATCATCACTACTTGGGTGAAAGGACCCAATAGTGGTATGACCATCGTCACCAGGAGGTGACACGGCGCCAGATAAAAATAAGATAGAAGCTATTGTAATCGCTCTTATGCTGTAATTCATAACTCATGTGTCATTTTGTTTAACCTGAATGACTCGCCAGTATTTCCCCGCTGATAAAACCTTTTTAAAACATGTTTCAGGCGACCTGCTGTAAATCAAGGAAAGCGTGCTACGGAGCACTTACAAGCTTGAAGTGGTGGCTCAGTTAAATAAATAAACATGTTTTAGAAATCATGGAATCTCCTTGTGAAATTCCTCTATTGTAAAATTCGGGGTTTATCCCAAATTATGAAATAAAATATTTGGGCATTTTCAAGTTTTAAAAGATCCTGTTAAAATCTTCCGCTGTCAACTCACATAATGTCACGGCCCCCGACCCACCCTGGACGGAATCGGGAGTCGCGAACAGCCCAGTGGTACCGGTGATTATTTTGAAAACGTTGCAGCGGATATTTCATCAGGACCGTGAGTTAGGAAAAATATCAGAGTTTAGAAAACACCGGATTTTATTTTATTTATTAAATAGATGGGATAAACCCATGTTTTACAATGGTAGCTTTAATAAAGATAAATTTGATTACATAAAACAATATTTCTTAATTTTGATTTATTTAATAAAATAAACCACTTCTTGATGCCTTTCAGTGCCGTATCCAACGCTTACTTCAACCTACTGTAATTACCTGAAAAGTATTTTAAAAAGGTTTTGTCAGCGGGAAATACTGAGTGAATCATTCTTTTATAAAAACGACTCATGTATTATAATTCACAGTATTAAGAGAGATTAAAATGTTTATTTCAACCAAATACCCACAGTACTTGTCATCGACTCGTTTCGGTGACTGTGGTCATATTACTATTGAGTCCGTTCACCCAATAGTAACGAGTATCATTAATTAGGTTCGCCCACCTAAATTGATAAAAACAGTAATGTGCACAATACCCCACATACCGGCTGTAATTTGGTGACTACATATACTTAATCACTGTAATTATAATCTTGAAAATAAACATACTTTTGTAAACAGATTTGATAAAAAGAGAACGACTCACATTATAAGTATGCAGATTCATACAGCCAAAGTTTAGTCTACAGATAAGCCTTGATATATTGCAGATTTATACAGGCAGAGCTTAGCTTATTGATTTAGCCTTGTAACCTAGTGCACACGAACTAGGTAAATAACTAATACAGCATTTACGATAACTCACGAGATTAAAACCCTCACAACGAATGACAAAGTGCGATACTTAAACATCCATCGGAATCACGACTAATGACAAAGCATAAACCCTAATGTGGGCAGCACTTAAACATCCATTGGATAGTTCCAATCGATCGGACATTGAATCGTAGCAGCGATTGAGTTAATACCCGGCATCGTAGCAGCACCCCCTACTAATTAGTGTTTTGTGTGTGTTAATTGTGGTAAACAGAATATAACTCGGTGCCTGAAGCGAATTCCTTCGTCGAACAAACGCACAGAAGCCAGTCCCACGACCCTCTATTTATACCCAACTTTTGTCACCCCTTGCGCACCGTAACAATATAACCCTTACGGTGCGCAAGGGTCACAAAATGGCCATCTGCTTGCCACGTTTGGGAGAAAGCCTGTTGAGTCGACGATTTGATTAAATTCAATTTTTATAATATCTTATAAGGATAATCGTTGAGTAGGGAATGCCCCCCCTGAGTTTTAGTGGCCCTGATCCTGATTCTGATAGTTCTGAAATTTGTAGGGTTTGTGCAGAATCACTTGGGTGTCACAATTAGGGTTTCCTATTGGATAAAATAATGAAATAAATAGGACTTTTAATGAGGGTCGTTACATTCTCCCCACCTTAATAAAAATCTCGTCCTCGAGATTTACTGAAGTAAGTAGGAATACTTTTTCTTCATCTCAGATTCCAGTTCCCAAGTGTATTTGGGTTATGATATTTCTTTTAGACTTATGTCACATTTTAGTTAATAAAAATAATATTAGGGTAGATGACACAGAATTAAATATCAAATTTTGTGAATACGAGTTGTACCATAAGTAGGATTCAATGGTTCAACTGAATTAGTTCAAGAAATCGATTATCAAATGAATGAGATGAAATGATATAATTTCCAAAGTAACTAGGTTCAAGCCAAAAGATATATGATCAATAGATATTTAAAATAAATGTGAAGGACTTTTAGAATCAATAAAATTCTTTGTCAAAAGAAAGCTTACTTTGATTGACAACTGGGGAAGATTTTTTTAGAATTGACAGGTTTAAAATGAAATAAAAATATGAAAAATGATTTGTCAAATATTTATGATATGAGAAAATCAAAGTGTTGATATGAGTGAATTACAAAGATACACCAAAAGACAATAGAGTTAATGTATCCTTATTTCAAGTTTCAAGTTGTTTTAATTGTGAAACAATGTGATAGTACATTATTAGTGACCATATTTTTCATACTATATCCTAGAGATTGAAATATAAAAAGCATAAGTTGTTTTGACATGACCAACTATTATACTACATTTTGTAAAGTAACTATAATATATATTATTGGTGTTCCTATCTGAATCATATCTTACATATCAAATATAAATACTATGTAATATATATTATTTGTTACACATAAATGGTTACTGCTTTTAAATAAATATTATTTTAGTATTTTACTATACTATGTAAAATAACTTATTTTTACTATGTAATATATATTACAAAATTCCGTAATGAAGTTATTATATTTACAAAATATTTTAGTATTTTTGTAAAAGAAATCATTATTATTTATAATTTTTTATTTGTCCCTTTTATTTTATGAAAATATGTCTTCTCCAAAGTATATATATTTTCATATATAATTAAAATTTACTAAATAAGTATGATGACTTAATTTATATATGTTAACTAGTCATTATCATGGTGAATATTGGTTAGTGCTCCCTTGTTTAAGCATAGCTGATCAGTCCATGCCTAACTAAGGCTAAGCTATTCAATATCTGCCCCTGATAATAACCCTAGCATTTTAAAATAATACCAACACTTCTGTTATTATTAATAATAAAACTAAAATTAATTATCAATAATAAATAACTGAACGTAAACTTAAATGAGAATATACTTCAACATAAATTTTTATATATTTATATATAAAAATATAAATTCTTTACCTCAATGGTTTAACAAGAATATAGTAATACTATTTTGTAAATTAGGTAATCACTTATGTAAGTTTCCATATAAAATAAATTTTATATAATGTTTTTCAATTGAAGATGTTAAAGCAATAATTTATCATGAAAGGCTTGATTGATGTCGTAATAACTATTAAGAGATATACCGAAATATGAATTTGGGTATCATTATCTGAGCACATGATTATTTTAAGATTCTTTGTATAGAATAAATCAACAAAGTGGATTTAATATAAATAATTAAATGATTAAATCCGAGATTAGCGCAATCTTCAGATTTTGTGAAAATGTCACCTCAAAGTGATTGTGATCATAGAAATGATTTAGTGAAATCGAGGATCACACCAGCATGTTATAGTTCAAGAGAATTGAAATGCTTGTTAGGATTATTTTGAATATGATGGTTTTTAATTCATCATATGGAACTTTGAATTGAATATGTAATGCGAGCAAATTCAAACAATTGAACTTGGTTTAAACGAAACGAGTTTAAATAAAAAAAAATTCGGACATGGTCATAACAGAAACCATGGATGCCAAAGAAAATTGAGTTTTTCAAAAATTTATTGACTTGATATTAAGAGTCATTGTTTAGCAATAATGCGGTTCACCGTGCCAAAATCAAGTCTAACTAAAGGATATTTGAGTTTGGATAAAACGACAATTTAGAATGAAGCCCTTCAGTGGAATTCAGAAATTAAACGAACCACATGCGCAACAAACGGTGCGTGTGTAACGTGTGGATTTACCAAGAAATGAAATGAATCAATATTCGCTATTATGAAATAAATCCTCCTGGTATGATGACCGTTAGGAAAAGTAAAAATGCGAAAGTCAAAATTTCAACGAAAGAAATATAGGAACTTCTATCTGGAATTTCGAGTGATAACCGTTATTAAATGACATTACCATGGAATGTCAAATAAAATGAAATAGGGAATTTGTAAAAGTATATGACTCCTTTTTCAGTGCTAATACTTATGACTCTGATTAGACTGTGCACCGATGTTTTTGTAAAATCTTGTTCTAGCGTACCTCAGTGATATTCTTGTCGCTTGTAGGATTGTGTGGCAAAGTGCTTCTTTTAATAGTTCTTCTACTGACGGAATTAGCATTGGTGTCATAATGCCCAATTATATTTTCCAAAGGTCTTGCCTTGGAAGTCGTGTGTGATATACTTCATCTTCTGTGGACTTATAATTAAATTTTCAGGTATTTTCTTGTACATTATCACAACTTTACATGCTTCTTACTTGCGTTAATAGTTTATGATAATGCGTTAAAAATTCTTATTGATGGTGTTTTAACTTAAAGGATTTCCATTGTTTATTTTATCACACGAACTACGAGACAAATGATCAAACGAAATAATGTTTGATATCGGAAAAGAGATTCCTGATAAAGAAATCTAGACACAAATACTTGTGTTTTATTCCAAATTAACTTTTGGAATTTCTTATAGATATATATATATATATATATATCTATATAATCATATATTTCACATGCTGAAATAAACATACCATCTATCATGTCAATGTATTTAACATATTCATATTTCAAAAAAAACTAGTCAGATATCTGGTCATGATACTATTTAGGGAAGTCTTGTCACTCGTTTGACATATTATATACCCCGTCTTATCCGATTCGCGCCGGAGCGGTAACCTCAGTATATCCGGACAAACTGGAGAGTCTGCTACACCATACCCAGTCTTGCCGGAAAATTTTTCTATTTCCCATAAATAGTATCTTTTAAAAGTGCCTCTTTTATTAGGCTTTTATCCAGAATTAGGGAAATTTATATTTCCGTAACATATCTTATTATTATATTGACCACTAGACGATTCCTGTGACAGTGTCAATTTACTATTGATCATTCTTTCAACTAGTGACTCAGGTCATATTACTGTTGATCATTCTCTCAACTAGTAATTGTGGTCATATCACTGTTGATCATTCTTTCAACTAGTGACTCAGGTCATATTACTGTTGATCATTCTCTCAACTAGTAATTCTAGTCATAACACTGTTGATCATTCTCTCAACTAGTGTCTTTTGGTCATGTCACTGTTGATCATTCTCTCAACTAGTGACTCTGGACTTAGTTGTCCCGTGACATTACTTCAACAATTACTTATGGCACACCAAAATCCATCATATTTATTTACACAAATACTTAGCTTATCGTGAAGCTAATACTAAGGCATCTTTTCTTAAGTTCAAGTCTAAATGCTACCAGTTAAAAGCAATCTCCTAACTCTTTTATATAAATTTAGGTATTATTATCACAACACCTAAAGGCTTAAAGCAGTGGCTCTGATACCACCTTCAGTCACGGCCCCCGACCCACCCTGGACGGAATCGGGAGTCGCGAACAGCCCAGTGGTACCGGTGATTATTTTGAAAACGTTGCAGCGGATATTTCATCAGGACCGTGAGTTAGGAAAAATATCAGAGTTTAGAAAACACCGGATTTTATTTATTAAATAGATGGGATAAACCCATGTTTTACAATGGTAGCTTTAATAAAGATAAATTTGATTACATAAAACAATATTTCTTAATTTTGATTTATTTAATAAAATAAACCACTTCTTGATGCCTTTCAGTGCCGTATCCAACGCTTACTTCAACCTACTGTAATTACCTGAAAAGTATTTTAAAAAGGTTTTGTCAGCGGGAAATACTGAGTGAATCATTCTTTTATAAAAACGACTCATGTATTATAATTCACAGTATTAAGAGAGATTACAATGTTTATTTCAACCAAATACCCACAGTACTTGTCATCGACTCGTTTCGGTGACTGTGGTCATATTACTATTGAGTCCGTTCACCCAATAGTAACGAGTATCATTAATTAGGTTCGCCCACCTAAATTGATAAAACAGTAATGTGCACAATACCCCACATACCGGCTGTAATTTGGTGACTACATATACTTAATCACTGTAATTATAATCTTGAAAATAAACATACTTTTGTAAACAGATTTGATAAAAAGAGAATGACTCACATTATAAGTATGCAGATTGATACAGCCAAAGTTTAGTCTACAGATAAGCCTTGATATATTGCAGATTTATACAGGCAGAGCTTAGCTTATTAATTTAGCCTTGTAACCTAGTGCACACGAACTAGGTAAATAACTAATACAGCATTTACGATAACTCACGAGATTAAAACCCTCACAACGAATGACAAAGTGCGATACTTAAACATCCATCAGATTCACAACGAATGACAAAGTGTAATCACTTAAACATCCATCGGAATCACGACTAATGACAAAGCATAAACCCTAATGTGGGCAGCACTTAAACATCCATTGGATAGTTCCAATCGATCGGACATTGAATCGTAGCAGCGATTGAGTTAATACCCGACATCGTAGCAGCACCCCCTACTAATTAGTGTTTTGTGTGTGTTAATTGTGGTAAACAGAATATAACTCGGTGCCTGAAGCGAATTCCTTCGTCGAACAAACGCACAGAAGCCAGTCCCACGACCCTCTATTTATACCCAACTTTTGTCACCCCTTGCGCACCGTAACAATATAACCCTTACGGTGCGCAAGGGTCACAAAATGGCCATAACTATAGGGAATTAGGCAAGACTCGACCTAGTCCGGGTCGATGTCTTAGAAATGACCTAGTCTATAGTCTAAGTACCAATAGAACGCCTTGTGCGAACCCAGTAGGGGTTCCGTGCGAGCCTATTTCTATTACACTCTTCCGAATTCATTCTCGCGTACCGCACACTACAGCTTTGCACACACGAACTTTTCCTAAGGTTCAACATCTTTCGGCCTTCCCTAAGGCTGAAAAATGCGCGTCGAGCATTAAATTTTTACTATAAACACGAGAATTTGCGTTGAATCAGGAGTGATATCCATACTTCAATGAAATTCTCTGATAAGTAGAGAGTGGAACATCCTCAGCTCTATCTCGTGATTTTACCACAATTACAAGAACGAAGTCGTTAAGTTAGGGGTGAAACCCGCATCTTAATGACTAGTTCCAATCTCTATTTGGTTTTACAAAACTCTGACCAAAGTCCCGGTGGATTCCAATGACTCAATTCACGTATTAACCGAAAGGATGCGTGCCGTTCACCGTGTGTCGGTGAGAGAGCACAGTCTAGTAGGCTAAAACGTGTACTCGAAGTCGTTAGGAATAGTCGAGTCACTTTGGGTAGTCAATGTCTCACACCCAGACACTCTGTTTCGATTCTGAGCTCGCAGTCGCTGACTCTGTGATTTATCGATTTTTTGTGTGATCTTATGTGTTTTATGTGGTTTTATGTGTTTATATATTTCGATTTTGGAGATTTATTTTCTTTTCGCTTCGATTCATACGCACAACTCGCACTACACATTTATCTCAAAACGTTAACAAATCGCACGCTATACTACTCGCTATATTACTCGTTATTCGCACTCGCAACTCTCGATCGCAATCGCGGCTTTGAAAGATAGGAGAATACGTGTGATATATGTAGGTGAATACATGCAAAATATAGTTGAAGATGTGCTTATGTGGACTACGTGCTTCTGTCCTTACGTGATTATGTGCTTCCGTGGATATGTGACTACATGACTATGTGTTATATGCCGACGTGTTCCTGTGCTTTATATAAAGTAGACTTGGGTGATACGATAGACTATACTCGATTTAATCAAATTGTGTCTGAATCCTATGACGATGTCTGTTGCAGACAATGTCGTCATTTAGATCACACACTTCTCGCGCTACTCGCCGCAACCACGCTGACAAACGCATCGCCTTGCTAGTCGCCAAGAAAATGGCTAAGGTCATTCCGCAAATCGTAAGCGAAATCCATGAAATTGGTAGCAAGTCCTCTGAGGAATCTAGGACCGACTCGCCCAAAGCTACTTTTAGCTTCAAGCAGTTCAAGGCCTGCGGCCCCAAAGAATTCACTGGCGAAGACAATCCCAACGCCATGTTTCAATGGTTCGATTCGATTGAAGTCACTCTGCGCCAAAGCGGTTGTCCCGATAACCTCCGCACTGTCAACGCAACTGGCGTTTTCCAGTACAGGGCTCTGGATTGGTGGACCGCCGAAAGGAACAGGCGAGGGAACGACGTAGCCTATGGGCTTTCTTGGGAGGAATTGAAGGAAATCATGATGAAAGAATTCGGCCCTCCCCATGAGCTTCAGAAGTTGGAGGACGAGTTTTGGAACATCAAGCAAGAAGGTGGCGACAATTCCGGACTAACTGCTCGCTTTAAGCAGCTTAGCATCATCTGTCCCAGCCAAGTCTCAACTTCCGGCATCACAATCAAGAAATATATCCGCGTTTTACCTGATTGTGTTGCTGATTTCGTGCAAGCCGCCAAGACGACCACCATCGAAGAGACTTAGCTACTTGCTGCAGAAATCAATGACAAGCGAGTTAGGGCTGGTTATTTCAAGAACACAACCAAAAGTCTCCACCAAGTCACCACTACTCCTGCATCTGAAACCGCTGCACCGCAAGGGTCGAGATCTTCACGCCACAAGCGCAAGAACAACAAGAACTATGCCGTCACAACCGCTCCTCTCAATGTTATCCCTGCTCAACCCCAGAACCCGAACCGCCAAGTAGCAGCACCAGTGACCAATGCACCTCTTGCAAAACGTGCATACACTGGTCCGCACCCTCTATGCCATACCTGTACTTATCATCATCCTGTTGGGATCGCATGTTGATTTTGTTTTCACTGCAACCTTTACGGCTACTTTACTGCCAACTGCCGTACTGGTCCCCGTCAAGCTCAAGCTCAAGTTCCTGCACTGCCAGCTCCTCTTCCCGCTCCTCAGGGACAACAAACAGCTCCTGCTCCCGCTGCCCATGCAAGAGTCTGCTATGCATGTGGTGATCTTAACCACTTTGCAAATATCTGCCCGAACCGAGTAGTGAAGCAAGAGCCACAACAGCAACCAGCGCAGCAACAACATCAACAGCAACAGCCTCAGCAGCAGCAGCCAGTGCAACAAAGAACACACGGACGAACTTTCAACATTAATGTCTGCCAGGCTCAAGCTGACAACAATGTTGTCAATGGTACGTTTCTTGTCAACGGTATATATGCTTCATGTTTGTTTGATACTGGAGCCGATAATTGTTTTGTATCGTTAGAATTCGAAAAGCTCCTAAAACTTAAACGCGCTAACCTCCCTACGACGTTCGACGTAGAAATTGCCACTGGAAGAACCGTCACTGTTAGTTCTGTTCTACGTGATTGTACGCTTGAACTCAACAATCACGTCTTCCCTATCGATCTTATCCCGATGCAGCTTGGTATTTTTGATATCATAGTAGGCATGGATTTTCTTTGCGAAAACCGTGCTGAAATCGTTTGTTTTGATAAGATGATTCGTTTCTCTCTTACTAATGGCGATCATCTCTATGTCTATGGCGAAGTACCTTTGAAGGATCTCAAACTCATGTCGTGCATACAAGCGAGCATGTATCTCCGCAAGGAACATAAAGCTTTCTTGGCACACATCGTAGTAGCGGAGAAGGAAAAGGAAAAGAAGGCAATGGATAAGGTGCCTCTGGTTCGTGATTTTCCTGCTGTCTTTCCTGACGATTTACCTGGTTTACCCCCAAGTCGTGATATAGATTTCTGTACCAACCTCATTCCTGGAGCTAATCATGTTGCTAAAGCTCCTTATCGCCTCGCTCCGTCCAAAATGCGCGAACTATCGAGTCAGCTCCAGGAATTGCTTGACAAAGGCTTTATTCGCCCTAGCACCTCTCCTTGGGGCGCACCTATCCTTTTCGACAAAAAGAAGGATGGATCGTTCCAGATGTGCATCAATTACAGAGAATTGAATAAGCTGACTATCAAGAATCGCTATCCCCTGCCTCGAATCGATGATTTGTTTGATCAGTTACAAGGTGCTACGTGTTTCTCGAAGATCGACTTACACTCAGGTTATCACCAGTTACGAGTCCAGGAGGAAGATATCCCTAAAACCGTTTTCCGAACCCGATACGACCATTATGAATTCGTCGTAATGCCCTTTGGTCTAACCAACGCACCCGCGGTTTTCATGGATTTGATTAATCGCGTGTGTAAACCCTTTCTTGACCGATTCGTCATCGTGTTTATCGATGATATCCTTATCTATTCGAAATCAAAAGTCGAACACGTGCATCATCTACGTTTGGTTCTCGAGTTACTCCAAGGGAATCGACTCTACGCCAAGTTCTCCAAGTGTGAATTTTGGCTAGAGGAGGTTCAATTCCTCGGTCACATCATCAATAGTCAAGGTATACACGTCGATCCCGCGAAGATTGAAGCAGTCAAGAGTTGGATTACACCAAAATCACCGCCCGAAGTTCGTTCGTTCCTCGGATTGGTGGGCTATTACCGTCGATACATCGCAGACTTCTCAAAAATCGTTGTTCCGCTTACCTCTCTGACGCATAAAGACAAGTCCTTTGTTTGGGGAACCGAACAAGAGCAAGCCTTTCAGACTCTAAAGCATATGCTCTGCAATGCTCCTATCCTCGCGTTACCCGATGGAAATGACGACTTCGTAGTCTATTGCGATGCCTCTAACCTCGGTCTTGGTTGTGTCCTCATGCAACGAGACAAGGTTATCACGTACGCCTCTCGTCGGCTCAAGATCCACGAGAAGAACTATACAACCCACGATCTCGAGCTAGGTGCAGTTGTTTTTGCGTTAAAGATTTGGCGACACTACCTTTACGGTATCAAGTGTACGGTCTTCACCGACCATAAGAGCCTACAACATATCTTGAACCAGAAGGAACTGAACATGCGCCAATGCCGATGGGTTGAACTTCTTAACAATTACGACTATGAGATTCGTTACCACCCTGGCAAAGCAAATGTCGTTGCCGACGCTCTCAGCAGACAAAGCTATCTGCATAGCGTTCGTAATACTCACGCCCAGCACGACCTCGAAGCTTTAATTTGTGACGCTCAGCACGCCTGCTTCATTGAGAATACCTTGATAGAGGAAATGAAGAAGTGTGGTACTGAAACCCAGCTTGTCACCAAATCGAACGGTATCTATTACTATCTCGATCGCATCTAGTTTCCAAGTCGCAATAACCTTCGGGAGATATTGTTGACTGAAGCCCACAGGTCTCGGTATTCCATTCATCCCGGTGCCGACAAGATGTACCATGACCTTTGTCTACGGTATTGGTGGCCTGGAATGAAGAAGGATATCGCTATCTATGTTTCGAAGTGCCTGACTTGTTCGAAAGTCAAGGCTGAGCAACAAAGGCCCTCTGGCTTACTCGTACAACCCGAGATCCCTATGTGGAAATGGGAGAGTATAGCTATGGACTTCATAACGAAACTTCCGCGAACGCCATCAGGTCACGATAGCATTTGGGTTATCCTTGATATTCTTACAAAATGTGCTCATTTTCTGCCGATACAAGAAGACTTTAAGGTAGAATGATTAGCACGAATCTATACCGACGAAGTTATTTGTCGACACGGGACACCTCGTGATATCATCTCTGACCGCGATGGTCGGTTTACCTCGCGTCTTTGGGAAATGTTTCAATCTGCTCTCGGTACTACTCTTAATCTAAGTACCGCTTTCCATCCCCAACCAACGATCAGACTGAACGCACGATTCGCACCCTTGAAGACATGCTTCACTCGTGTGTGATAGATTTCGGTGGTAATTGGGATTCGCATTTACCTTTAGTCGAATTCTCGTACAACAACAGTTATTATTCTAGCATTCAAATGGCACCATTTGAAGCATTATATCGAAGGAAATGTCCACCCGACTTTCCATGTCTCGAACCTCAAAAGGTGTCTAGCAGAGCAGAATTTACATGTACCTCTTGAGGATCTACAAGTGGACGAAACATTACACTTCATGGAAAAGCCAGTCGAGATCATGGATCGAGAAACCAAGAAGCTCCGACGCTCACGCATTCCCATTGTGAAGGTTCACTTGAAGTTTTGGAAAGTTTCAAGGAGAATCGGTGTCAAGGAGAATCAGTTTCAAACGAAAGGCCATCCGACCGAACGATCATCCGTCTGGATGACCATCCGACTGGATGACCTGATATTTAGAAACACTTCACAGTTTTTATAATGCTACAACAAAAACTTCAAAGTTCAAATAATTCACAAACACACCCCTCCCAAACGAACGACCCTCCGACCGAAGGGTCATCCGTCCGGACGACCATCCGATCGGATCACTGTTCGTCACTCAGCGCACTGTTTAACACGTTGTTCAACGCTTACATTATCGTTCTTTGATCAGGCTAACTCTCCAACGCTCCTTTCAATCCAAGACTGTATTTATTCATTAAACACGATCTGTGAGTATACTCGATCCCTTTTTGCTTTACGCACTTTTGGATGTTACATACGTTACTTATATCAAATCACATCGATCACACAACGCAAACACATTTTATACGCTAACCGCCCTCGCATGTTATACGTGTTATTCAATGAACGCTTGTATGTTATGTTTACACAGTGATTGTTGCCTGACACCTTAGCAACGATAGTACTATAGTTTGGACTCAGCACCTGTCGTGGACAGAGGTTGTTAAGGGTATTTCTTCACGTGTCACAGTGGTGATATGTGTTGCGCATTCTACGACTCGCAGTCATGTCTGTGCATATTTCATTGTCGATAACCTACTTGCTTCACATTTCTACGTGTTACATGCGGGTTATACGTAAATCGCTTTCGCTACAAGCTCTTTGGTCCGTTATAATCAATACAAAGCAATAAACATGCCTATTAATGAATCCGAATTAAGATATGTTTGTGTTCGTTCAATTAACTTTACCCGAAGCCAAACACGAACATGCATAATTAAAGGAATATTGGATTTAAATAAACCCAACTTTCACCAATTGACCGATATCACTCCCAATTTTCGATTTGTACCACACCACTCCCCACTTTCAATTTATTTTCCCCTGCCACTCCCAAACTAACTAAACCCTAACCCAACTATTTTTTGCTGATGTGGCACTTTGTTTGGTGACATAACAATTTTGGTGATGTGGCAGTTGACATGCCATTTTTGATGACGTGACAGGTGATGTGGCCAATGACATGGCAGTTCGATGACGTTCCATTTGACATCAGCTAACTGAGTTAGGGTTTAGTTAGTTAGGAGTGGTGTGATACAAATAGAAAGTTGGGGGTGATATCGACCAATTAGTGAAACTTAGGGTTATTTAAATTCAATACCCCTAATTAAATGAACTGATCTTTTTCTTCGTGTTCGTTCATTAAGAAAATCCTAGTTATTTATGTTCATTCGATAACACTTTGAACTAATAATTCATGAACAAAAATGAATACAAACGGACATAAATAAACAAAATCAAAGGAACGTAAATGAACTTTTGCATCAATATCTAAACTGATAAACATATACAAACGGATGTTCAGGGACATAGTCTTGAACGTATGAAACATGCGTTCGGGACTTCGCGTTCGTTCATTTAATTAATTGAACAAAAAATCTTGTTCATGTTCTTTCATTTAATAAAAAAAATGAACTTTTCATCAAACTATTTATTAATAGTTCAATTCGTTTACAAACCTACCTATAAATCATTGTAACCTTTTCAACACTCTCTCAACCCATTAATGAGGTTAAGACGGATTTTAAAATCAGATTCTCTTAAAAGTTATTGACTTGAAATATAGAGTTTGAAGAATTCTCGTCAGAAAGAATCATAATATACGGGGATTCTTTACATGATCATAATATATGAGAATATGATAACATAAGCTTTGTTTTGTACATATTTAATGTCTAAAAACTAAATGAATCTAATTCTAAAGCATCTATGTAGTCAAGTCCTAAAAAAATTTAAGGCCCTTAACGTAGGAGTCTTAAGTTTCAACTTATTATTATTAATATTATTTTTATTACAATTATTATAACCAAGGTGTCGTTAATCTTTTACTTTAATTTTAATTTAATACATTTATCTTATGGTTTATTGTACTTTTTATTTATCTCTTTCGTTTTTTAACGGCTTAAATTACACTAAATTCGCTTTTGACAGGGCTTGAACCCTTGACTTCAAGAGGAGCAACACCTTAATTTCAATAACTTTGCTAATTGGACTCAATCCCCACGCTATCTCTTTCGCTTAATCAGAATTACTTTATATAAGTTTCTTATTATTATTAGATCTTCACTTATTAATTTAAAAGTTGCCAAAAGTGTTTTTTTAGTGGCATAAACTTTATGTCTTTGGAACACGAACATGGTCTAACGCAAAAGGTTTTTCATTAAATTAAAACAGATATTTAGAGATCATACATATTATTATTCTGAATTTAAAACACAAATTATTTATGTTTTAGTTGGTCCACATGGGAATATTATTATTAATTAAAGTTTAACTAGTGTGTTTGTTTTTATAACAAAATATCACAACCAACGGCTGATAATTAGTTCCACCTTAATAAATATTCCCATGTCACTTGATTACTTTAATTAACCACTAAGTTATGTACGTTCTCAAATTGTCATCGACTCATCATTACAAGTTTATAATTCATAAACCGTCAACAAAATATCATGACAAGATACAAAGTTTTAAAAGTTTTCATTATATACATAGATAGTGTAGGATGTACCGAATTCAAAATTATTTGATAGTTTTTGTGAATGTCAACTTAGTCTTATAAGTAAATGTTTCTGGTTAATCCTTTAATAATCAGCGTCATTTTTTTTTTGTTAAAAGATCGTTATGACTTATGAGTCGGACTCAATTAAATTTGATCAATCCTTAGTGAAATAGGATGGTTAATACAAATCAACTTTAAGTAAAAAAAAGTGAGAAGTGCATAACTTAGTGAAATAGGATGGTTAACACAAATCAACTTTAAGAAAAAAAAAAAGTGAGAATTGCCTAAATATGTATATGTGTTTGCTTTAAACATGAGGGTGTTAGGAGTGGTTAAACACTTAAGAGTGGCAAACTAAAAAATCAACCAATCAGAGTGTGCCACGTCAATCAGTGAAAAGTGTTTAAACTTTGGTGAAAAGTGTTGGCAATGGTTTAGACATTTGGTGAAGTGGTAAACTTTTTTAAAAAAAAGGAAAAATATGTGATTGGTTGAGATTTGAATGGACCCCACCCCACAATACCCTCTCTCTCACCTTCCTCCCTTCCCCGCGTCGGCATGCACTCACCGTTTCGTCCCCCATTTCGTCAAACATGCATGCGGCAAATGGGTTGGCATTAGTTTGCCGCATTGCCGATTCGGTGAAATTGGTTTGCCGCCCCCCACTCCTAACACCCTGATAATGATAAATAAGATGGTTTTTATTGACTTTCTTTTCTCTCTCAGTACATGTAATTATTTTTTATGCGGTTATTACAATTCTATATTTAAAATTAGTAATGAATTGAATACATTATTGATAACTATAAATTGATTAAGTGGCTCCTGTAGTCCTAGTAACACTTAAATCCGGTTATGGTTGACGTGTCATACAATACAAAAAATCAGAGACATCATAAATGGTGGAATTAAATTAAAGTACTTAATCAAATTTAAAAAAAAAAAAAAACAACACCGAAATTTTGTTTTCAATTAGACCTGAACCCTCTCTACTCAAAATAGACACCAATTCAATACCTTGATACCATTAGTTTACAAGTCCTTTAAAATTAAAAAAACTTACATAGTGGTTGTTTGGTATAGCTTCAACAAAACAACTAAAAACTACTAAAGGTCACTAATAGTCTAATACCATAAGAGGTACTAAATGGCCAATAATTTTATCAATTTAAAACGAAGAAACTGACTAAAAGTTTAGCAAAGAGTTCGTTATATGTGCTTACCTATGTATGTATGGTATTTAATTGAACACACTCAAAACAGTCAAACGTTCATGAATGTACATTAAAGCTCCAAATTTTTGACTAAATACTTGTAGTTATACTTTCTGAACAACTTTGACTTGGCTTCGTAGGTTCACTTCTTAGCGTTTTTTCGATTTTCAACGCTCTTACTTGTTTATTTTATGTGTGTTGTAGTAAGTTGACTTTGTAAACTGCACAATATATGGTAGTTCTCAGTCTTACTATACGAAAATCGTTTCTGAGTTTTGGTCATGTTCCATTTGTGATTGTTTCACCCATTGTTGCTGCTTGAATCTATGGTTGAAATAGAGTACTTCTTTGGTATCATAGATTGCATTGAGCGTCAGTACGTGATGGTGCACTGGTACCCTAACGGACCGAACAAATTCCGATCTAACAGCATCGGTACCAATATTCATTTTTATTATTTTTTTATCGATGTAAAACATATGTTGGTATCCTTTAGGCACATCATGAGTTCATTTATTTATTTACCTTTTCTCTTTTGGTTTTTATAGTGAGTGTCGACACCCGAACCAATACCGACTAAATTCTCGCCACGTGACAGAAGGAATCCCACTAGTTAGTGGCAATTAAGTACGTGATAGCAGTTAATTAAGCAATTTAAGTTGTAAGCTTCTACAGAGAAGTATTTATATTTTACGCATGTTAGAAAATTCAAACCCTAATCATGTATGAACAAACATCACATAATCACACATGAACAACACATATAATCACTCATATCCTAATCACGCATGAACAAAACATCACAAAATCACGCGTGAGGAAACCTAATCGCGCATGAACAAACATCAGAAAATCATGCATGGGTATACCTAATCATGCATATTATTTTGTGGTCGCACGCTTCGCACTTTAAGAGACTTTTGTATTTTAAATTTTTTTTATAATTTATAATGTCTTTGATATATTCATATTTTATTTATAATTGCTTACACACTAACAATAACTATCCACTGAAAATTAACACGTAAGTTATGAAGACGACCTAATGGGTTTTGTAAGCCTTGCAAAGGGACAATCGAATCTTGTAATATTATACATGTGGTTCTATATTTTTTTGAAATATTAAATTGGTTGATTACGACCATGAGTTTGTTAACATTTTAGTTTTTGTTACTTATTGGTAGACTGAAAGGGACATGCTAGATATTAGAAGATGACTCAGATCGCAATTGCTTGTACATACTAATCTTCGCATAAAGATAGCCAGTAGTGACTACTTGTTTGTCAATGATAAATAGTTAAGGATTTTTGTTTTTGTTTTTTTTTTTAAGCCAGCTCGATAGTAAGTTTGAGTTGGGTTAACATCAACTTAGCCTAAGTTTATACCACTTATCAGGGTTGTCTCTAAGAATTAGAGTGTCTCGTACCACTATAAAAAATGGTCCCAATAATATAAGTGTTTATACATATAAAAATTCAATAATAAGACGATAATGGTTATGACAATAAACAAAACAAAACTATTGTAGCAGAAATACACAATGATATATTTTAATTAGGTTTAAAATATTAAGCATTTTTATTAGGTTATATCAATGAGTTTAAATGGGTAAATGACAATTGTGTTTAGATGGGCAAACTAGTTAAAGTGATTGAGTTTTAAAACTGTTTTAGTTGAGTTAGTTTACAAAAAAGGTTAATGGGTTTTAAGATTTATAGATTTTTATTTCAAATAATTATGTATATAATATAAATATTTTTTAAATTTGGGGTCTTTGAAAAAACGGACTCTGCGATCCGCAACCCCCCAATCCGAGCCTGCCAAATACAGATCAAATAGACTCAAGTTAATATTTTTAACGCCAAATTTCTTTTATATTGTTGTTTGTAAGACTTGAACTCAAAATATTCCCTTTTAATGTGTTTAAAATTTTTGTCTTTGCCAACGGACCACTACTCCATTGACAGACTCGAGTTAATATGTCCAATCCAAACTGGAATTGTCCTAGCTCGTGTTCATCTCGAGCCAACTTAAAGTTCAATATTTAGTTTTTGAGTTTTGATGATTTGTATATCTTTTTTTTATTGTTTTCAAATTATAAATTATTTTATATATTATTGTCAACAATAAAATTGCAAATCATACAAACCTTGAATAACACAGCTCTAGATTTCCAATATAGACATATTATCTTGAAAATTTATGCGAGTTAAAAATTAAGTAATGCGATAAACTTAAAGGAAAACAATTGCGTATTCTTAATTATGAAAAAATATAGAGTTAGTTACATAGTTAGTCATTGTGGTTTGCACAAACTAACATATTTAGATACTAATAGTTTAAAATCACATTCTAGGGTATTAACTTTTCATTTTGTAACGTTTGAAGGTATTAACGTTATTTGTAAGTTTAAAATCATATTCAATTAGTACCTAAGTATGTTATTTTGTGCAAACCATAGGGACTAACTATGTTAATACCCTAGAAGTTAATATCTCCAAACGTTACAAAATGAAAAGTTAATACCTTAGAAGGTGATTTTAAACTATTAGTAGCTAAGTATGTTATTTTGTGCAAACCACAGGGACTAACTATGTAATTAACTCAAAAATATATTATTGGAACAAGCTACTTTCAGCTATTAAAGCTTCTATACAATTTTGGTGCATGCGGAAGGCTGGGTTACCGGGTTTTTCCTAGAATTGGTGGTGGACTCAGGTTACTTTCGTAGTACTCCGTTTATCCAGTGGGTACCCAGAAAATGCTCGAGATTGATTCTGTTGGCCGTTAAAAAAAAACTTCTACACAATTTTTAAGTCTCTTTCAAAGTTGTATTTTTATTACACACTAAACCAGTTGCAAATTCTTTATATATTTAGAGTTCAAGTAGGATAAAAATAGTGTAGTATGACTCATAGTTTTAAATATTAAAATGAGTAAATTACGTTTTTGGACCCTGTGATTATATTACTTTTACTATATTAGCCCAAAATAAGATTTTTTTAACATATATGCCCCCATGATCTCTATAACTAACCATTTTAGACCCTATGGTCTCTATAACTAACCATTTTTACCTCCATAATCTTTAGACTTAGAGGGTAAAATAGTTAGTTATAGAGACCATGGGGTAAATATATTAAAAATTCTTATTTTGAGCTAATATAGTAAAAGTGATATAACCACAGGGGTCAAAAACGTAATTTACTCCATTAAAATTGATATTTTGAGAGACTTGACTTTAGGTGTAAACTGTAAAGTGTAGACGGCGCATTAAATCAACCTTCACGGGAGTCGTTAGTTTGCCCATGTGTTATTTGTTTTATTTTGACAAGATATCATGTTTGTGATAAGGTTGTAAACAAACGGACAACCGCAGAGATTTCAATTGAATAACAGAACGAACATAAATGTTTAAACGCTTATTGTAGAAATATACTAGAGTTAAAATATACATGATATTTTTATATATATTTGTTCGTTTAGTAGAGTTACACGTATGGCCCCTAATTATATATATATATATATATAGGTAAAGAGTACTGTACAATATTGCTTATCGTACATTACGTACGCTTCAATCTCAGCCGTCAGATCATCTTCACGCATTTTAAAATTGCATGTTGTTTTTTTTATAACAATTTCGCATGTGATAATTTTTGATAAATTCGCATGTTTTTATGTACCAATTTCGCATGTGATAATTTTGATGAAATAGCATGTTTTTTTTATAACAATTTCGCATGTGATCATTTTTTATGAATTCGCATGTTTTTTTTGTACCAATTTCGCATGTGATAATTTTGATGAAATATCATGTTTTTTTTATAACAATTTCGCATGTGTAATTTTGACGAAATCGCATGTGTTAATCTGTGTGTGTGTTACTGTTCATCTTCTTCGATTGCTGGTCGATCATTGTCAGTCTTCTTCCGTTTGACCCTTACAACTCCCAAATTAGTAGTTCTTATTATCGATATCGCACCAAAAGGAACGAAGGGAGGTTGGGGAAGAAGAATTTCAGGTTTTTGAATTTGATTTAGGGTTTGATTTTGAACTATCATCGGTCAATTACAGAGATTTATGACCTCGCAATGACGTTTTTAACCTTCCTGGTATGATTTAGATATATTAAAATGATTAATTTAATCATTTAAATAGTTTCGCCCGCGTTTGATCGATTGATGATCGTACGGCTGAGGGCATCGCGTACATAATGTAGGATAAGAGGTATTGTACGTTAACCGACCTCTCTCTCTCTCTCTCTCTCTATATATATATATATATATATATATTAATAGAAAGAGGTGATGAATAGTGTTCTTTATTTTTTAATATTGTCTTTTTTTTCTAGATTTTTATTATTATATGTTTTATTAGTTTAATTGATTTAAATATATATTTTTCTAGGTTTTTATTACTATATTGTTTTATTAGTTTAATTGATTCAAACATATATTTTTATATAATTTGTAAGATACGATCAAAGTACCAATTATCAAACAAGAAATCAAAAAAATGAATGTATACTGGTACTGATGTTGTTCAGTACGGTATGGTAGCGATACGATATTAATTCATCAAAAACAGAAAACACTAAAAATAAATATTCATACGCATACAAATGTTATTCAATCGGTTTTGGTTAAATTTGGTATGATAGCGACACAATATCCGTTTAAAAAATATACATCGTAATGTTGAAATAAAAAGAGGGGAACAATTGTTTTATTTTTTATTTTTTTCAATATTGTTTTTTCTAAGGTTTTATTATTTTATTGGTTTATTACTTTAATTGATTAAATTATATTTTGTTCTCTCATATAAATTTTAAGATACGATCAAAGTACCCGTTATCAAACAGGAAACAATAAAACAGAATGTATACCGGTACCGATGATGTTCGGTACAATATGGTAGCGATAAAGTATCAGTTTATTGAAAGAAAAAAAAACTAAAAATAAAAAATATTGGTACCGATACAAATGTTGTTCAATTGGTTTCGATTGGACTTGGTACGATAGCGACATAATATCCGTTATCAAAAAAATATTATAATGTTGAAATAAAATAAACATAAAATGCAAGCGAACCGAACAGATATCAACTGAACAACATATATGTGTTTTCTTGTTTTCGATCGATGTAGTGCTTTCTCTTTCAATTACTATATCGAGTGCAGGTACTGTAACAAACCAAATTGATATCGACTTAATCCCCACCGTGAAGCGCGGGGAAATATCACTAGTATAGTATTATATGTAACTGAAGTTCTAGAAGGTTTGACAAAATATATATATATATATATATATATATATATATATATATATATATCAAACAATTTCTTTTTGTTTCATTTAACTTCCACTGCATTGGTTTGACACATATATTCATTTTAGTTACATGATCTTTTATTTTTTTTACTTATTAATCCAAAAGTTTGATTTTCGTATTAGTTACAATCCAGCTCATTAATCCCATCTAATTTATTCTATTAAGTTTGTGTATAAGAATTATAATAGCTTTTCGAGACCACGATTAATGTCACGAAGCCTGATTGTTGATGCTCTAACAAATTGGTTTAAAAATATCACGAGAAAAAAAGAAGAGTAAAGACAACTCAAATCTCGTAAGTAAAATGTTATTTGAATACCTACATATGCATGCGAAATTCTATTATGAGAGTTGTGTCATGGGGACACAATAATTAGCTTTAAGAACATATATCACATAGGTAAAAGTGGAATTTGAAGTAATATACTATATGTAGTGGCTTTTAATTGTAGTGTTTTTTTAAGTTTTACCAATAGAGGTAATATATCATATAAAATTGTGGAATTCAGGAATCAACACTCTATTGAAGATATTTTAGATTCTCGATCCTAGGCTAAAAACCGAACCATAACCGAATTAACCGATAAAACGGAACCATAACCGAATTAACCGATAAACCGAACCGAAAAACCGAACCAAATCAAAAACCGGTGGGTCGGTTAATGTTTTTTTTTTAAAACCGAATGTAGCGGGTCAGTTATGGTTATCAATGTTTCCATACCCACCATAACCGAGTCGAACCGACATGTAATAAATCTTTGTATGATTTAGGACTTTTTACCAGTTTTTTTAATATTTGATGTTTTTGATTAAAGATTTTTAGTATTTACGGGTTATTTTATATCGTTTTGCGGGTTTGGTTGAATATTTATTTGAATTGTTTTAAATATATATTTTTCTAGGTTTTTATTATTATATTGTTTTATTAGTTTAATTGATTCAAACATATATTTTTATATAATTTGTAAGATACGATCAAAGTACCAATTATCAAACAAGAAATCATAAAAATGAATGTATAATGGTACTGATGTTGTTCAGTACGGTATGGTAGCGATACGATATTAATTCATCAAAAACAGAAAACACTAAAAATAAATATTCATACGCATACAAATGTTATTCAATCGGTTTTGATTAAATTTGGTATGATAGCGACACAATATCCGTTTAAAAAATATACATCGTAATGTTGAAATAAAAAGATAGGAACAATTGTTTTTTTATTTTTTTCAATATTGTTTTTTCTAAGGTTTTATTATTTTATTGGTTTATTACTTTAATTGATTTAAGTATATTTTGTTCTCTCATATAACTTTTAAGATACGATCAAAGTACCCGTTATCAAACAGGAAACAATAAAACAGAATGTATACCGGTACCGATGATGTTCGGTACAATATGGTAGCGATACAGTATCAGTTTATTGAAAGCAAAAAAAAAATAAAAAATAAAAAATATTGGTACCGATACAAATGTTGTTCAATTGGACTTGGTACGATAGCGATAGAATATCCGTTATCAAAAAAATATTATAATGTTGAAATAAAATAAATATAAAATGCAAGCGAACCGAACAGATATCAACTGAACAAAATATATGTGTTTTTTTTGTTTTCGATCGATGTAGTGTTTTCTCTTTCAATTACTATATCGAGTGCAGGTACTGTAACGAACCAAATTGATATCGACTTAATCCCCGCCGCGAAGCGCGGGGAAATATCACTAGTTCTTATTACTCAGAGTCAGGTCATATACTCATATGTAGGGGTTAAACCCGAACCTAAAATTTTAGACGAACCCGAACACGACCCCAAATATTGATGGGTTAAACCGAGCCTGAACCGTTCAACCCGAATTTATTAATTTTTCAAATTTTTTTCGGTAAATTAATATATTAAAATTAAAATTTAATAAAAAAACACAAAAGTATATAATACAACTATATTAAAATTATAAAAATCTTATGCTAATTTCTATTTTTCGGTAAAACATTTTGAAAAGAATATAATACAATGCAAATGGGTTAAACAGGTCAACCCGGTATAACCCGACCCTTTTAGCCAAACGGATTCACGGGTTTTAACCTAAAACTGACCTATACTTGCTTAGACAAAACTCAAACCCGTGAAATATCGTGTTAGGTTTTCGTGTCGTGTTTTCGAGTCGTATCAGGGATTCACACCCCTACTCATATGTGGATATCCGTTTGAAAAATGTTAACAATTAAAACATGTGGTGTAAAATTACCAATGCTAAAAAAATATAGAGTTAATTGTCATTTTAGTCTCTGTGTTTTGGGGCCATTTTGACAGTTTAGTCCAAATGTTTCATTTTTAACATCTGGATCCAAAAAGGTTTCATCGTTGCCATTTTGGTCCAATTGATTTAACTCCATCCATATCTGTTAAGTCTGCCAAGGGCATTTTTGTCATTTCATTTTTCTTTTTATTAACCCTTTTTTCTTAATTGTTTTTTCTTTTAATTAAAGCTTTATTATTTTATTATCTTCGCTATAAATAACAGACCTCAGTCACCTCCTACATTACATTGATCACAGCACACACACTTCCCCAATATTAAAACCCTAACAACGAAGACGATTGATCAAAGGTGATTAAGCTGTGAACGAGCATTGTGCGGTGGTTTCTGAACGATGAATGAGCCTTGGTGTGTTCGTAATCCTGATGAAGTATTCAATCCAGAAGAGGCATATGGTAAGTTCATGTTAAATACTCAACATTTTGTCTAAATTTTGCCTTTTTAAAGTGGATTGATCACTTATTTGAAGTTTATATGTTCATTGATGCTGTAAACTACCCTGAAAACTTTTCAATCGAAATACACCATGGGGGTGAATTTACAGAGTATCCTGGAATGACATATGCGAAGGGTAAGGTTTCTTATGTTGACAATGTTAACTTTGACTACTTTTCAGTCATTGTATTGAAGGATATGATGGTGGATATTGGGTATAGAGATGAGGATGAAATGAGATTTATGTATAGATTGCCAGGAGAGGATATGGATTTAGGGCTGAGACCATTGTTAAGTGATGGCTATATTCTTGATCTTTTAAAGCTATCTAGAACTACTAAACTGATAGATGTATTTGTAGAACATATTAGACCTGATTATGAAGGTTTGCAGTTAAGAAACAATGCAGAGTATGATATCAATGAAAATGTAGATGATGTGGATGGCAGTAGTGCAGCTGATTGGGAGCACATTTTTGAAGAGATTGTAAGTAGTGATGGATCTGAAAATAGTGGTAGTGATGAGTCAGATGATAGCAATTATGAACCTAAGGCAGGTGATTATGAGCAGGATGATAGTAGTGATATAGGTGAGGTTTCTAATGTAGGAAAGGCCAAAGTAGATGAGGTTTCTAAAGGAAATGCCAAAGTAGATGAGGGTTATAATGTAAGAAAGGGCAAAGCAGCCGAGGGTAATGTAACACCTCGAAAATTCACGTCCTATAATGTATTGACACGTGTCATAAGCTTGAACGTGTGAAAGAATACTCTAGAGGGACTAAAGTTGACAAACATGAAAAGTATGTGAATATAAGGGTTCAAATTGTCAACAATGAATAAATATATTGTACATTAACCCTACATAATGCTCATACCTTCAAACGAATAAATCATGGATCATACGAAGCTAAAAATGAAAGAAAGTAAGAGATTACAAACTACAGGGGTTAAATGTGTCAACATGTTTAAGTTATACCTCTGAGTGACCTTTTAACAAACCCGAAGCTTTGTAACGGTTAATTATGCTCACTAGAATGCACGATATAAATTTCATAAAGTTTCGTTATCGTATGAGAAAGTTATGATCAAATTTGTACGCGAAGGGTTAAAAGCGTCAACGTTGAAAATTAGGCCTTTTCGGGTAACCATAAAGTTAACCGAGGACTAAACAAAGTGGGTAAATGTCTTAAAACCCTTATAAGACAATTTAGAAGGCTCATAGTGCAAAACAAGACGTGAAAGCGACCTTTAGAAGGACCAGGGACCAAAACTGCAATTGATGGAAATTGTTTTGGCAAGATCACATAGGCTCGCGTAGCGCGAGCACTCAACACCTTGCCGTCGCGCTACGCGACGGCCCTATCTGAACAACCTGCTACGATTTTGTAGGAGCCTTGTCTGCCATAGCCTTTGCAATCGACTTTAACCGATTTTCCACATCTTTCTTGACCCCTAAACAACCCCTAAACATCTAGGGACGGTTGTGGATGAGTTATGGTCAGTAGTAGACTTGTGTGTCAACATTTTATGGTGATTAAATCACTATATAAGGCCATGAAGTTGTAAACATTCTTCACACCTTCATTCTTGCATTCTTGATCACTTCTGGAGCTCAAGACTTCTCTCAAGTGATCTCTGGTCATTCATAGGACTCTTGTAAGTTTGCTAATCCTTCCTTAGTTAAGTTTTTACTTAGTTATAGCTTAAAAGTCAAACCGTCGCAATTAACGGTTGACTTTAAGATTAATCACTAATGGTCCAGTGATTAGTCGAATCAAAAGTAGTTATAAGTTGGTAATTATATGGGTAATAAACCCTTAAAAGGGTTCCCCCTGATTCCCACTCTAACTAGGTTAAATGTCGGGTCAAACTTGTTAATAAAAAGTCAACAGGATGCTTAAATTCTAATTTATGCATGATTAGCAATGTAGAACACATACAACCTATTTGATCATTAATATAACTTGGTAATTAGTGTAAGAACATGTCTAAACATGTTCAACCCGACAATTTACTGTTTAGACCCGGTTCGGAACCGAAAGTCGCAAAGCTTTGAGTTCAGTTCTGACCCGTTTTGGTATGATTTAGAAATACCTAAGAGCTTCATTTAGACCAGGTTACATGCTAGTATAACCCTCTGTGATTATACACCATGGTTCATTAGTTAACCAATTAATACGCATGATTCCGTTAATTGCTCATATGTTGACCATTATGCCCTTTTCACCTTAAAACGTGATTTTTGAAAATGTAAAAGAGTAGAAACCTTAATTACTGATATTTAAATTTGTATGCAAAGTTTGACATCAGTTTGAGGTGTAGATTGAGAGTTGTGCTCATTAGCGTAATTAAGAAGCTTTGTGTTAATTAAACGGCGTAATTAGCGTATAGCCTAGTTAAGTCTACTTTTAGATATCAAACTTATTACCCACTGATGTAATATATTATTTTGGGATTTTTGAAGATTTTTGATAAATTTTAGGCTGAGCATAACTTATAGTCATAGGCTTAATCCAGAAAATGTCGGTTTTGCCTTTACGGGTCATAAAATGAGTTTTACACATTTAAATGACTCCAAACCTTTTGCTACTGATCTTAAATGATAAATAAATTATTTTAAGCCTTCTGGAATAATAAAAATATCAGATTTCTATATAGAACCCGAAAATGGCTTCTAATCGCCTTATTAAGCGTTTTTAACGCATAGTATGTACTAAAACTATTTTAAACATACAAGGGTTGATACCTACTGATATTTTGGGCAAATTGTAATATTTTAACAGTAAGCAAAGGTTGATAAACTCAGACTTCAGTTTTGAGCTTTTCGGCTTATGTGAAATTACCAAAATGCCCCTACGGTGCACAGTTTGGTTATAATTGATAAATTTCACATATATACTTTACCCTACTGTTATAACTTAGTAAACTAAGTATTTTTGCTGATCACATCAGACCTGCAACTCAGGTTAACACTTAAACTTTTTTATAATCTTTTAAATGACCAAACTACCCCTACGGGGCATAGTTTGTGTTTAAATTCGTTTCGGGTATAATAAATGATATCTTACTGATGTCACAACATATTTGGAGCATATTAACATAGGAAACCTATAAATGGCTCTCATTATTACCCGTTACGCTTATTACGCGTTCGGTTCGGTTTATGTAACTAGTTTACATAAATTAACCAAAACGGGTCAAACCTTATCAGTTTTATCTCAAAATCCAGAGTGTGTATGAAATACCCATATTAAGCAAGTCTCCAAACTTGTCAGGTATAAATCACATTCTATCCGGTCTTCGCTTAAATCGTGCGTACGAACCGTATCTTTGAAACTAACCGGTCTAAGCTTAAGCTTAACTAAAGACCCGTTAGGAATCTAATAGGTTATTAAAAACCTTCGTTCCAGATTAGGAGCCCAGTAAAAACTATCTGTACTTGCTGATTTGATATACGGCTGGGATTGAATTTATATTTAGCTATGGTAAATACTTTTAACTTATTTTCCCTATACGGGCTTGGGTTACGGTATATAGAATGCCGCTTGATCGGGCATCAAATCTTCCATCGTTGGGTGGTTAATTGAATAATTTGATCGGCTCGTTTAAACAGTCTTGTTTACTTAAAGCCTTTGGGGGGTTAATGACCATGTCCCGGATATCCTTGGCATCATTTTACGAAATGGCCACGACTTAAGCGCGGGGTGTAGGCGTACACCCGTCAGTGCACAAAAGAATAATGTGGTGTGTCTATTGATCTTTAACCCGGACACGATCCGGGCTACTGAACGCATAAGGAACATGTAATTCGTTCACAAGATTATATATTTAAATAATTCTCCCAAGTTATAAAAGGTTAATTTTACCTTTGTGCATTTTAATCAAGTATAAAAGATTAATTTTGCCTCTGTGCATTTTAATCAAATTATAAAAGATATTTTGTGCCACGTGCATCCAAATCAATTTTCTTAAACCATTTTCAAAATGAGTCAGTTAATTGTATTTACCAGTGTAAACTGACGTATTTTCCAAAAAGGCTAAATGCAGGTACTATACGTAATAGGCTGGCTACTCCAGGCATCAAATATCAAGTCTCGCAAGCTTTAGATGTTAAAGTCTGTTGAACAATATTTCCTATTTATTTTGATCCGCCTGTGGATCTTTTACTTTCCGTTGTAATACTGGATATTACTGTATATTCGGATTGTAATATATTTACCTTTTGCTTCCGCTGTGCATATATATATTGTGTTGTTTGACTATTATGTTGCCAACCACGTCACGATACTCCCCACCGGGCCCACCGGTGAAACGTGGAAATATAG
The DNA here is from genome assembly GCA_030545235.1 of Helianthus tuberosus. Lineage (NCBI taxonomy): Eukaryota > Viridiplantae > Streptophyta > Magnoliopsida > Asterales > Asteraceae > Helianthus > Helianthus tuberosus. Next base: position 20,465,109 of record CM060405.1, read on the forward strand.
GGGTGTGACAGGTAATTATGTATCTGATGAAGACTCAGACTATATTATGGATGTTGATAACATTGTTGAGGAGTATGATGTTGATATGGATGAGTTTAGGGCTGCAGTAGATTTTGATTTAAGTGATGATGGGGCAGACTTAGATATTGGAGATGATATCAACATGGATGTTGAGATTGACTTAGAAGAATTTGATAGTTTGAGTAATAATGAGAATGTCACAAAGATGTAAAAGAGCATGAGGGCTCATAGGAGGAAGCATAAAAAACCAAAAAACTGATGGTTGTCCTTTTTATCTTGGTCAAACCTTTAGTAATAAGGAACGAATCAAAAGGTTACTTAAAGAACATGCAGTGAAAAGTAGGAGGCAACTGATGATAGTAAGAAATGATACATCTAGGTTTCGTATAGTGTGTAAGGGGTTCAATCCTAAACTGGTCAGGGGTGAATCAGAGGCAAAAGATGTGGATGTTGCTGAAGATGTAACAAACATTAGGGGTAAAACAAAAGCAAAAGAAAGGGGTGGTGCTGAAGATGTAACAGTTGGGGGTATATCTGGAAGTTCATTAAATGCTGGGGGTACATCTGTAAATTCAGCAAAAAGTGCAAGTGGGCCTAAAGTTAAACCTAAACCTAAAAAAAGGGATATAAACCCTACATGTCCTTGGCTGCTGCACATATCAAAGAGCAAGAGTGTCGGCTCTTGGGTAGTTAAAACCTTCTTGAAAGAGCACATATGTTTAAACACAAGGAATATTAGATTGTGCACAATCGGTTGGTTGGCTAGGGAGATAGAAGGTACTATTCGGATTAAGCCTACTATTCCACTCAAATCCTTACAAGATATGATACAAACGAAGTTCCAGGTAGAAGTTACTGTAATGCAGATGTTTAGGGCTAGGTCTAAGGTAACAAAGAGAGTTCAAGGTGATTATAATGTTCAATATACAATGCTTATTGACTACTGTGAAGAATTGCTTAGGGCTAATCCTGGCACAACAATAAAAATAGAGGTTGAGAGGGAGCCTAACCCACATACTCCAACAAGGCAGTTTAAAAGGATATACATTTGTTTAGCTGGTTTAAAAAAGGGATTTCAGATAGCTGGTAGAAATTTATTGGGTCTAGATGGATGTTTCATGAAGGGGCCTTATCCAGGGCAGGTCTTAACTGCAGTTGGTATAGATGCAAACATTGGCATCTGCCCGGTAGCTATGCATTGGTGGAGTCAGAATCTAAAGCTTCATGGACATGGTTTTTGATGTGCTTGGGAGATGATCTAGGGCTGGAGCCCAACTCATATTTCAGCTTTATAAGTGATAGGCAGAAGGTATATATCATAAACTGTTTGCTTATGTAACTGATTTAATTGTTTGCTTATGTAACTGATTTAACTGTAGGGTATAATACCAGCAATAGAAAAGGTGTATTTAAATGCTGAACATAGGTTCTGCGTAAGGCATATACATGAGAATATGAAAACAAGATGGAAGGGTGATGTCTACAAAGATTTGTTATGGAGCTGTGCTAGTGTCCTTACACCAAGAGGTTGGGAAATTGCAATGAAGGCAGTTGAGGATGAAGATAAAGACTTACATGACTGGTTGAAACAAATTCCTCCAAGGCATTGGTCTAGATCACATTTCAGTGGTATGACATATATAGCATAAACTTCTTTATTGTAGTGTACACCTTAATAACATAAAGTTATGCATATACATGTAGGGCAAAGTGTGATGTACTCCTGAACAATATGTGTGAAGTCTTCAATAGGCAACTGGTGTATGGTAGGGACAAACCTATCATCACTTGTCTTGAATTCATTAGGGAATACCTAATGAAAAAGATTGTGGTTATCAAAAAGCTAATTGCCAAGTGTAATGGTCCTTTAACCCCTATTGCTACTAGGATTTTTTATGCAATCAAGTCTGAAGCCTCACAGTACACTTGCATTTGGACTGGAGGAACAAAGTATCAGGTCAGTCATGGCTTAGATCAAAGGGTTGTTAATCTTGGTGAAAGGACATACTCATGCAGGAAATGGGACCTTACTGGTATGCCTTGCAAGCACGCAGTGGCTGCAATCTGGAATCAGGGTCTACATGGAGGTAGGGAAACCATACCAGAAAGGTGGGTTGATCAAGCATACTGGTATGAAACATGGAAGCTGGTTTATGAGTGTACCATTGAACCAATCAATGGTATATGGATGAATGGCTAAAGTCGAGATGCCCCACCACTTTGTTACCTCCTAAACATCATAACCAGATAGACAGACCAAAGAAAAAGAGGAAGAAGTTAGCAGAGGAATTAACTCAAACACAGACCCAAACACAGAATACTGAAACATCCATTCCAGATGCGGGAAAGTTGACCAGAAAGGGAAACACTGTAACCTGTGAGATTTGCAAGGCAAGAGGCCACAACAAGAGGACATGCAAGAAAAGATAGAAAAAACAAGATGTAGATGCAAGTCAAGATGGTGCAGGTCAGCTTGGTGCAAGTCAAAGTGGTGCAGGTCCAAGTGAAAATGTTGGTGCAAGTCAACGTGGTGCAGGTCCAAGTGAAAATGTTGCTTAGGTCTTATGTCCTTTGATATGTATTTTGGTAAAACAATTAATGGTTATGTATTTTGGTACTTGTAATCGGTTATGGTTATGTATTTTGGTAAAACAGTTTAGGTTTAGGTCTTTTGGTATGTAATCTGTTATGGTAAAACAGTTATGTATTTTGGTATGTAACGTGTTTAATGGCACATCTTTGGTATGTAACCGTCAACTGCAGTTTAGTTTAGTAATGGGTCAGTTTGTATTTTGGCAGTTTAGTTCAGGTTTGTAATGTCTGCAGTTTAGTTCAATTTAATGCAGGTTTGTAATGAGTCAGTTTATATTTTGCCCCATTTCTTATAATGGCTGCAATTTGTACAATATAATCGGCTGCACTCTATTTGTATTTTGGCTGCAGTTTAGTTAAGTTTTTGGCCAGTTTATTTTAATGGCCACTTTGTACGATACAATCTATCGGCAAATTTACAATCGCTTTGGCTGCAACTTCACTTAGTACAGAATTATTATAACACCATAAATCAGCCAATTTACAATCATTTTGTACATCCTTCAAATAACACCATCAACATCATTCATATAATACCATTAACATAGTTCCATTAACTAAACCAAAAATCTTACATCATTCATACCATATTCATGAACTATAAACACTCGAAATAACCTAAATACGCATCATTAACTACACACATAGTACAACATGAATAAACCCTAAGTAACACACAATAGCCACTTTAGTCTCTTGTTCTCTTCTTCAAGCCTGCGGATGGAGTTCAACTGCCCTCGTATGATTCCTGCACATCTTTGACACAACTCAGCCTCAGCCCAAGCAACGAATCCACAACCCCTGCCCCCTATTAACAAAAAATGACAAAACATGAACAAATCGCAGGTTCAAATGAAGATGATGAAAGAAAACCAAATACCTGTCTATTGCAACAATAAAAGCGTCTGCCGGGGTTCAAAGAGGTCCACGAAGTTCGAATTACAATATGGGCACCACATGGACATTGCACCATTGATGAAGATTGAAGGTAGGTAGGAGAGATGATTTGCTCGAACTTAATTAGGATTTTAGGGTTTCAGGTCTGGTTATATATAGGATGAAAGGGCGCAAAAATGAGAGGGAAAACAATAAAGAAAAAAGGGTTAATAAAAAGAAAAATGAAATGACAAAAATGCCCTTGGCATACTTAACAGATATGGATGGAGTTAAGTCAGTTGGACCAAAATGGCAACGATGAAACCTTTTTGGATCCATATGTTAAAAATGAAACCTTTGTACTAAACTGGCAAAATGACCCAAACCACAGGGACTAAAATGGCAATTAACTCAAAAATATAGAAAGATTAAAACAAAACTAAAAAATAAAAACAATTAAATTCCAACCCCTACCCACCCATTTTTCTTGTTCATCTAGATTGCTTTGATTTCTCATCGGATTTCTTCTTCAATAGAATTGGCCGCTTCTTCAATCTTTGCTTGTGTTTTATAAAAAATTAATCATGTCGATTTGTTTAATACATAAAAGCAATGTTTTAAAAACCGGTTTAAACATGTCGGTCGAACCGGTTAAACCGGATGCTGGAAGCTTGGCCAGCACAAATCATACAGGTAAACTGAGGGAACGACAAAGAAATGTACCTCCGGTAAATTGGGTTATACCGGTTTAAACCGGTATAGGGCCAATGTTAAAATTTGGACTTTAATCTTTTATGCGGAAAGGTGACGATTTATCTTCATAGTAAAACTTAGTGCCCAAAAAGGTACCAATGTTGAATTTTTGGATTATAGATTAACTTTTGAAATATTTTTATTATGGAATGATATAGTATTTGATTATTTTTTAAGTTTTGGAATACTTTTATTATGGAATGATATAGTATTTGATTATTTTTTTGAGTTGAAATTGTATATAATGGATTTATACGGTTAGTTAGTCTACCCAGTTAAACCCCCGGGTACAATGAAGTTCACCTGGTTGAACCATATCTAAGTCTAACCGGGTACAATTTAAAAACCAGTTTTTAAAACATTAAATGAACTTCCCATCAAACTTGTTTTGCTAACAATCTTGATTTCCCTTGTACAAAATTATATCTTGTATAAAATCACATCCTTGTAGAGATCCGAAGCATGATCGACATGTTTCACAAATCATTTGTAAGAACATAAGACCCAAAATAAGAAAATCGGACGTCTTACAATCATAGGGAAAAAAATATAATGAACTACATCAAGACAAACTAGCTTAAATGACACATATACAATATTCCGGACATAAGAAGATATTATTGCTAATAATAAAATAGTTTTAACACTAATTAAGTATATTCCAGACAATAAGATGTAAGATTAAATATTTATTTATTTATATTTAATCTAGTAGCCATCATTATCATTTATATAATATAGATCAAAATATATTAATAACCTATTATTAATTAGTTGGTAATTGTTGATGGACCATATTACCCTTATTAACTAATTGGGTTTCCTCTTGGGTGTATATATAAGGAGATTATTAGAGAGGTTAAGGGTTAGACAAACAACCTAACAACATAACAACATCAAATTCGTCTCTCTCTCCCTCAACCGAAACTAACCCTAATTTCGGTTTCATCACCATCATAACTTTACACCCTAAGGAGGAACCAGATCACCCTGACAAAGATGTCGAACACTGTGGCTGGATCTCTGACTGGATTCTCTACTGATGCAACCAAAGGTATGTTATTCCATGTTTTCCATTATGCTTAAATCAGAACTGATCAACATGTGGTATCAGAGCATATGTTGATAAATCAGTTCTGGTTTTGTATCCATTATTCTCGGATCGAAAATCTGGAAAACGAAAGTTTTAAAGCATTAAAATCAAAAACTGTTTTCGAGTTGTTTGTGACCGAAATCCCTGTTTTTGGATCCTGCTAATTGATAAACCGACTCGAAATTATAAAGGATTAAACTTATTGTCACGAAATCCATTACAAAACCATTAAAATCAGGTTTCGGATTTCCAGATTATGTTCTTATTTTTTTTTAGGGTTCATCATTATGTTCTAAGGAAATTCGAAAATTCCATAAATTTTGGAATGTAATTTGGATTAGTGGGTGTTTTAATGATTTTGATCTTAATTTTATCTATTAAATTTTCGAAAACTGTTAAAGGATTTACAGTTATTATTTTCGAAATCTTTTGATAAGATTAGATCAGAAATAAAATAGAAACACTATCCCACAATCCCTTAAAAATCGAGTTTCAGTTTTATCACAATCAGCAGCTGTTAACAGAGGACCAGAGACCATCGGATCTCGACTAGAGACCACAAGGTCTCGACTCGAGACCATAAGGTCTCGACTCGAAATCATAAAGGTCATCAGAAACTTACAACTCGAGATCAGAAGTCTACAACTCGAGACCATCAGGTCTCGACTCGAGACTACAAAGTCTCGACTCGAGATCATAAGGGCTTAAAACTTCACAACTCGAGACCACAGTCTCGACTCGAGATCACTGCGTTTTCGACTAAAGGCAGTCGAGACTATGGTTGCGACTATAGATCTCATTATGGAGTCGAGATCTCATAAAACATACTGACTCGAGACCCAACTCGAGACCTCATTATTTAAGCTGTTTAATGTGACCTAAAAGGTTTGCTATTAAATACTTGGTTTTGTTTATACTTAATTAATTAAATACTTGGTTTTGTTTATACTTAATTAATTAATATGGATCAAATAATGTTTTACAAAACCAAAACTAGTTTAACTTGAATGAGCTTCTGATGTATTAATTCTGGCCAAAGCTGATTTAATACATCTATTTATTGTTCAAGTATTATAAAAGGCTATGTTGAGTATGCATTACACACGTGAAATGTCTTAATTCTGGCCAAAGCTGATTTAATTCATTTATGTTTAGCATGCTTGACAAGTGCATAACTAAAGTGATTGTCTCATTTCTGGCCAAAGCTGATTTGTCACGATTACTTTGCACACATACTTAAATGATTACACTTCTGGCCAAAGCTGATTTGTCTTTGTTTAAGTAGAATTTTACTAAGTCTATTATTTTGATGTTAGTAATAGACATATCACAATCTCTTCACATCATGATCCTTATATTAATGATCCTTAATTAATTTTATGATCATTTCGTCTGTCTTATTTTTAGTACCCATAATTTTTACTCACTATAATTTACTTCTACATATATCTCATCCACTTTAATTCCTAAACCTAAAATGTTTGCTTTATTTAAAGTTTCTATTAGAATTAGCTCTTAAACTAAATCCTTGATTATTTCTTAAGACACAATAATCCTATTGCTCTCTTCTGATAAAGATTATAAAGAAGAAAATTAGAGCATGATGATTAGGACAAATTGAACATGATGTCTCTTGTGATAATCAAGAACTTTCTAACATAATGCTATCACTAAAGTTATTTCAGATTAAGTCTTTCCTAAGGCTAATCTCTTATATATGGAATAATCACTAGAACTCCTAAGATGCATGCCTTAATTTTAAAACTCTAAACTATAAAGTTAAGTGGTATATGTGAATACATAATAATGTACAATACCATGACCCATAAACTTAGGGGCTTACGCATGAAAATAAGTACAATTTTTCAGTACATTACATACTAAGATTTTCACTTGTACAATTTGATGCCTTATAAATCAACTATAACACTCAAAAATACCAAAGTATAATGAGTGTGTTGATAAGCAACATATGTACAAAGAAATAAATGTTTGAAGCTGGAAAAATAAGTTGTTACTCACCTTACAACCATTTAAAACCTTAAAAAAGGATTGTTCTAAGGTCTATAGACAAATTACAACTGTTAATTCCACCTCTAAGGTTCTTCAAGGGAAAATCTCACTGCATCATTATGTCATTAGACTAGACATAAGCAACGAGACTATCCATTATTCTAAAGAACAGTTGGATGAATTAATTAGATAGTCATTTATTAAAGATATTTAAGTCTACTAATTATAATATTCCTATTAACACATGATTAGTTGACTCTAGTTTTTTAAATGTTCCTTACCAGAAATCAACAAATAATTAACATAAGAGTTAGTGACAAAATTAAATGTTAAGGCTATAAAAACCATAATAAGCAGTCTTCTAACAACGTTTTTCGATACCTTATATACTCTGAAGATTAATCAGAATATAGTATCATAATTAAGCAATGTTATGAAGGTTGTGAGGTTTGCATAGTCAACATAAAGTCACACTTATCTTAAACTCTCATTTTATTTGTTCTAAATATCTGGATTGAAACATTATTAAGATAAAACTAGATGATACCTCACATTTTCACAACTTTTGTCATCATGAAAATGAGAATTTGACAAAAGGAAAATGAGACTTACAAATTTCATCCATCATAACCAAAATTCATGAGAAATCATGACATGGTTAATGAGGATGATTTCTTATCTAATCTCATTCTAAGTGATTTTAAATCATGACGTTATAGCCCTAAATATTACTTGGCTTAAGGAATAAGTATGGGTCCATCATAAGTCATTCATTGACATTCATGGAACTTATTTCAAAATGGAATATTCAGACATAATTCATTTATCATTTAAAGACTATCTACTTGTATCTAACTTTTGTCGCATATGGCCCACAGTCTTAGAAGAAATCTATTCATATATGTACTTAATAAGATTTCTATTAAATATGTCCCTAAGTTTCTTATGATATCTGGACATTAAAGAAATCAAATAAAGTCTAACATATATGTGATGGGTTCCTACGTCACGTAGCTCATTGAAACTTCTCTTGTAGCATTCTAGAGATATTAAAGATCAGTGGGAGCATTAAGTGTCTTAATAATAACTTGCAATAGTTGCAAGAGGTGGGGAGTGAAAATTTTACATTACCTAAATTTGCACCTCTTGTACAAGACACCGCTCCATCACGACACTGTTCTATCAAAACTTATCTCCTTAAATCTAATGCTACTCTTACAAAAAGTTTCATTGTTGCTTAATTGTGGACACACTTATATTTCTTACCTAAACTAACATAATCCTCAACAAGAGAAACTACAATGACTAACGTCATTAATATGTTCATTAATATGTTTTCTCTATTAGAATTTGTTTGGTCATTAAATATTGACCCTAAGCATGCTGAGTTCCTAAAGTTTTCTAAGGTCAGTGGGAGCAGTTAAAGTCCTTATCATGACTTGCAAGGAATACAAGAGGCGGGGGGAAGAGTGTCATTAAATTTTCACTCTAAATTTAACTCCAATTACACCTCTTGTACACCATACTGCACCAACATAATCAAGAGCTAATCCATAAAACTGAAACTTCTAACTAACCCAATAATCAACTCAGGAGGTCATCCAGGTTTAAAAACCTACTAACTTTGATGATTACATAACCTCCCTAACTGAAGTTGAAATGGATTATTTATGGAAATGGATTTTGGAAAAGTTTATTGATCCTATCTCTCCTAATTAAGCCATTAGCGTCAATTAATCTTCTAAATAGAATAAAACTGTTTTCTAGTAAAACTGTTTTATGTGTTCGTATAACGTTTGGGATTTGATTGAATAACCTAAGAGTGTTCATAACTAAACCAAATCTTGATATAAACGTTAAGACACAAAGAAGTATGATTGATTGTCAAAGGCTGTACTCAGGAAGAGATAAATTATTAAAGAATCTTTCTTACATATCTAACAAAAGATTTCTTTTAGGATCATCACTGTTCTAGTAGCTTATAATAGTTTAAAGCTACATTAGATGAACATTAAAACATTTTTCCCTAACAACTGGCTGACATATTTACATGTTCATAAAACAACCTGAAAGTTCTAAACTTAAGGTTAAAAGAACAGTTTGTCTATAAGCCAATAAAATCCATGTATGGTTTAATGCAAACATCATAATGTGATGAAATCTTAACGCAATTATTTTCATCAACAACCAAGTGGAATAATGTACATACCTCAAGATGAGTGGGAGTAACTAAGATAAACTTGTCTATATAGATGATATTCTTTTGACAAGTAGATGTTACATAAGTCAAAGCATTGTTAACACAAACTTTGATATAATAGATCTCAGAGATATCTCTTACATAATAGATATCATAACATGTTGAGATAGACCAAATGGGACATTACTTCCGTTCCATAATTTTAACATTAAATTGGTCCTTACATATGTAACAAACAATACTGCTCTCCTTTAGAGGATAATAGGATAAATGAGATTATTTCTTACGCTTCATTAATTAGAAGCCTTATGTAAGTTTAAGTCTATACTCGTTTAGATATTACTCACATTGCAACACACTAGATATGTCTAGATTAATGTGAAGCATCTAATAGAGTATTACAATATCTTTAAAAGAAACGAGAGGCTATAATTTAAAGAAGAAGTGAGAACTCAAACCGGTTTATTACTATAACTTTGTAATATTCAAAGATGACAAATGTAATTTCGGGTATATCTTTATGTCAACAGACAAAACCTATTTCATGGAGGAGTCATAATAAACTGATAACAACATAAGTTATAACGACATAATATATTGTTGATCACAAAGCAATAGTTACTAAATGTTGTTGGAAATTTATCAGTGGACTCATAAGTTTATTAACTCCATATAATTAATATTTTGAAGACTTATTGTGATAAAGTCAGCTACCATGTCTCCTTGAACAGTAACAGTTCGAGAGGTGCTGCATTAAATTTCGATACACAATTAATTATTCGTTTATGAACGAATTGAGGAAACTAAATCTTTGTATCGAATGCATTCATGATATGCTTAAGGATCCTATAACTAAAGGTCTATTACCCATAAGTCTTATTAAGAGTGCACATAAAAGAGACGGGTTTTAATTAATGACCATGTACAACTGCATATCGTACTATGAATGACTAACTATTAATTAATTTTCCTCGTCAGTTTGATTTTGTATGTCTCTTACATATGTTCTGCCGGTGTAATGACATATAGACAACTATAAATACAAATCAAACGTTAAAGGGCTTACATATTTTGATCATAACTGTTAGGTTTTAAATTAAGGCTATAGTATGACTAATGGGGTCCTGAGTCGCATAATGATTCAACGGCTGTATTTCTCTGCTATAGTACTTGTTTAAGGCTAAAATGAGTATTAACTTCTGATCAGACTAATCTAATACTCATGATAAATGATTATTCGGCTAAGTGGGAGAATGTAAGATTAAATATTTATTTATTTATATTTAATCTAGTAGCCATCATTATCATTTATATAATATAGATCAAAATATATTAAAAAACTATTATTAATTAGTTGGTAATTGTTGATGGACCATATTACCCTTATTAACTAATTGGGTTTCCTCTTGGGTGTATATATAAGGAGATTATTAGAGAGGTTAAGGGTTAGACAAACAACCTAACAACATAACAACATCAAATTCGTCTCTCTCCCTCAACCGAAACTAACCCTAATTTCGGTTTCATCACCATCATAACTTTACACCCTAAGGAGGAACCAGATCACCCTGACAAAGATGTCGAACACTATGGCTGGATCTCTGACTGAATTCTCTACTGATGCAACCAAAGGTATGTTATTCTATGTTTTCCATTATGTTTAAACAGAACTGATCAACATAAGACAATAAGTTGGTATTACTGTTTCCTCTATTAGTCAACAGTTGCACACTTGGTGAATGAATAATTAATCTTATTTAAATGGATTTTTCAAATGATAATTATAATTAAATGAAATTGCTCATACGTTGTAGTATCAAATCTGCATGATATACAATAAAATATGGAATTATTGTATTGAATAATTAATCAAAACCTATATAAAATTCAATAAAATAAAATACTTAAATTTAGTTATTATTAAATGATAATTAGTGAAATAAACTAATAAAGAATGAACGTCTGCCCCTTGGGTTGCTTGCAAAACCATTGAGATAGTGAAACATGAACCTATGCCGCTTTAATGTCAGCAATGAAGACAACAATATTGTTGAGTCGAGCTAGAGTTAGATCGGGCTTAAAATTATATACTAATACAATTACCAACTTGAGTTACACCCCTTGGTTTAAACATCATGTCTCTACATACCAAAATCAAGTGACATTTTGGTGACATTGTAACGTTTACAAGACAACACGTTTCGTCGGTTTTTTAACAAAATACTGTTTCCAAAGAAAAAAAACATGACGGTTCAAAAGTCAAGCGGTTGTGTCTAGAACTAACTTTTTTAGGGTATTATTTTCCCTATCAATTAATCAACGCCACCATCTCCAATATCACAATACATTTAGCCATCCATAACCGTTTGTACAAAATCTTCTTCACCCCCACCAGTATCAATTACGCATTCTTCATTCCTTTAAATTTACTTTATACGATTGTGTAGTTTAATATCTTGACGACCTTTTTTCATTAAGAAACTTTGAAAACCCGTCGGATCTTCTATTCTAATTAAGAGTTGATGTTGATATGTTGCGTTAAGATAAACGAAAACAGATTTGAATGGATTTTTCATCTTTTGATCAATTGTGTTTCTCAAAATTAGTCAACCCCTGTTTTTTAACAATCGGCTAAATTCGTATTTATACTCAAAATAAATCAATGGTTTTATTTGATTTCTTTTTCGTGTGTAAAAAAATGAATGAACATCAGTCGCTTTTGATCCAACGGTTACTTCGATAAAATTTTAATAAAAAGCAGCACTAAGATTACGATATCATGGATGTGATCATGACGTTAGCGACTAAGATTACGATATCATGGATGTGATCATGACGTTAGCAACTACGGTTTAACGTCATATGCGAATCAACACAATTCATTTTGATACGACGTAACGAATGGCGCCATATGCAAATCAAGACATTTCATTTTGATACGACGTAACAAATGGCAAGCAGGCGTTTCTCTTCAATGTGAACGGATGACACCAAAATATAATACCAGAATAAACCATATTGTTAATGGAAGAAACCCCACCACAAGAGCAAGAAATTCCCTACGAAGAACGAACGTGGAGGGTTATTTGGGCAAGCACGAGCGACATTTGCCGACGAGTTAGACACCCGTAGATGTGACGGCGCCTGTCAGTTGCTATGTATTTGGGCAAACACGAGCGACATTTGCCAACGAGTTTGACACCCGTAGATGTGACAGCGCCTGTGGTGGAGTACAGTTGTGATGGGTCTCTCCGCTTTAATCAATAAAGAAAGGCAAATTGGAAATAAATAATCCCAACTTACTGTTATTGGCCAATAATAATCTCAACTCATTTAATCACCAATAATAATCCGAACTATTGACTTTTGTTTGTAAAATACTCTCACGTTAAAAAAACACTAACTAGGTTAAAATATTGTTGATGTGGCTTAACATGTGTGGACTGACGTGGCTGGTTAACATCTTATCCGTGTATAAAATGATTATCAGCCTCATTTGCACACACAATCACACTCTCCTTCAAAACCCTAATTATACAAATTGGGCAAATTCAGTCGATTGTGTGTGCAAATGAGGCTGATAATCATTCTATACACGGATAAGATGTTAACCAGCCACGTCAGTCCACACATGTTAAGCCACATCAACAATATTTTAACCTAGTTAGTGTTTTTTTAACGTGGGAGTATTTTACGAACAAAAGTGAATAGTTTGGATTATTATTGGTGATTAAATGAGTTGAGATTATTATTGGCCAATAACAGTGAGTTGGGATTATTTATTTCCAATTTGCCATAAAGAAAATGGAAAACATAACAAAATTACTGGATTTCATTTTCAGCGCTGGCCGCCGGTGCCGCTACAGCAGCTGCCTGCTGCTCTGCTCTGGTTCTCTTGATTTCCCCCCTTAATCGACCATTGTCACAAACAACCAATTAAACAACTTTTCATTTAAGACAATGTATCTGTATAGAATTTTTCTCATTAAAATACATGAATAGAGTAGATGCGTAGAGAACTTTTGACCAAATAATATGCATTAACTAAATTCTATTCGTTCCTTCATTGTATTTAGCATTATCGTTGATGAGAAATGACGTGACCAAGCATGTTTTGAGTAACCAATAATCCAATATATATTCAAGGTGATCTTAATCTAAGACGAGCAACTTTGCAAATGATGGGCATCAACTCGATATTCCTAATCGACAACCCGCCGCAACGCGCGGGTAGACGTAAACTCGTATAAATATATAATACAACTTAGCTCAAAACCCTCCAACAAACTAGAATATTAAAGAGAAGCCCATTTCAACCGTCGCTACGTTTGCCGGTGCGCATTTTTTATATACATTTTTTCTTAGCACCAATCATCCTCATATTCATCTTGTGTTTATTTTATGTACTTTTAACCTACATGTATATATTTTTAGTTATTGCCATAAACGGCGATTTTTCTGAAGTCGTCGCTTAAGAGGTCGCCACTGTTGCATTATTGCATATTAGTATAATGCCATGGCATTAGTTTTATAACTAATTACCGAAAATACTTGAGAAACAACGTGTGTCATCATACTCGTGATAAAAACATGACGAAAGGAAAATAGGAGAAAGTAAATATTTATTTAGGATAAGTAGGAAATAACAACTTTAACCCTTGTTACACAAGAATGACTCATTTACCCTTCGAACCACCACGAAGCCCATCAAAATACCCTTTTGGATTGCTCTCAAAACTAGCCCTTGATATATATGCTCCCCCACCACCAGGAGCCTTCATGTAACCAGACCATCCACCACTTGACCCGGTTCCTTCACTTGACCCGGTTTCTCCACCACCACTTTTGCCCCAACCCATGCTTAGTATGCCACCCATGCTTAGTTTTTTATTTGTAATGAACACTTGTAAACTTACTTGATGATATACTTGTATGAATTATACCACATTACAAGGTATTTATAGTGGAGCTTTTTTTTTTTTTTTTTTGACAGAAAGTAAAATAAATTAGTTATTAAGATCAAGCTCTTGAGATTCTATGAAACTGTTTACAAAAACGGCAAAACCCCTTGAGTTTAATTTCTAGATAATTTCAATAACACGTTAATATCCTGAATGAAGGCATTAATTAGAAAATGGTTAATGGCATAATCATATTTACATTCTTTTTTATTGTATATTCGAGCAAAAGTTAACTTTAATCCTATATTATGACTCTTCTTTTCTTTAGGTTAGTTATAATTAATTCACCCAAAGTAAACTATCATTCTTTACATTGTTAATAGCATCTCTATCAAATTGTTTTGTTAGTTTTAAACAAATTGATAGAGATACTATCAACGTTTATATATATATATATATATATATATATATATAGAGGCCGGTTAACATACATTACGGCTTAACGTACGACCGGTACGTCACGAAATAACGCACGTTCAACGGAAAATCACGCAAGTTATAAATCTCAGAAAAAGTAATCACGCATGTTGGACATATGAAATCACGCACGTTAGTCGGCATTCCCCTACTCCCAGATCAAAAATCACAACCGCTTTTTTACGTTCTGAAACCACTGTTACTGCCCTCTAACTCCAATCGTTTCAATGTTTGTTCATGTTCCCACATCCTCTGTTCTACAGTCTGAATCAAAAACTTTGTCGTGTTCATCCTCTGTTCTACGGTTTTTAATTTCATGTCGACGTTTTGCAGAAACTTTTGTAAATCAACGATGAATTTGACCACATTTCAATGAAATTGACCGAACACTGGCCAATTATAACTGAAACGAAAAGAAACTTGAACCGAATTGGAACACAGATTGAGTCGTGAATTACCTGGAAATTCTGTGTAAAATCACGCATGTTATGGTATGTAATTATGCTAGTTGTCGTACGTAATGTACGTTAAGTATTAATGTACATTACACTTTCTCTACATATATATATATATATATATATATATGAGAAAGTGTAAAATACAATTGATCTTAACGTACGAGCGTACGCGATGATTATTCCGCATGTTATATGTTTCCGAGTTTGTTAAGCCGCACGTTATAGGTGTCCGGGCTTGTGAAGTAGTGTCCGGGTTTGTAAAGTACGCATGTTATATAGTGTCCGGGGTAGTGAATCCGCATGTTATAGGTCAGGGTTTAGTAAATCCGTAGGCTGTCAGGATTTATGAATCCGCATGTTGTAGGCTGTCAGGGTTTAGTGAAGCCGCATGTTATTGGTTGTCAGGTTTGTGAATACGCATACGCATCGTACGTTAAGAGTCAATTGTACAAAAATCGGTCTCTAAAAATATTATTATAAGGATTTCAAATATATAGAGGAACATAATCATAGTTTTATTAATAAAGACGATGCTCAAGGTTGACTTACACTAAGCATGATATGTGGTTTGTACAATATATATAAAATTGGTCATCTTCTTTAATTTCTTTGTGTCGTGTATAAGATGTATATTGATATTGATGATCACAATTGGAATGTTACACAAGGTGTTGCTTTGTTGGGTTCGAAGACCACTTAATCATATAAGTGGTTATAATTGAGGGCGTTTAAAAAGTCATTTGGTTTAGCGCAACAAATTGCGCGATGAGTTTAAGAGGGAATGGGCGTGTAAAAAGAAATACTTTAATATAACAGACGATTAAGGGTTGAATGACGTTTTTGAGTTGAGAGATGTAAAGATATATGCTTACCATAAATATGAGAGTATGTAGTGTTTTATGCATATATCACCAAGACTACCGGGAATTACTTGTTTTTTTATGTAAGCTTGATTACTTATCGAGTTTCTTAACCATTTTGAAAGGATGATGCAGTCTCAAAGGCATATCGATTGCAAAAATGACCATGAGACCAACATACATCACAAGACATTTTTACGAATTTTATGCTTGAGGAACAAGCTGAACATAATATATGTGCACGAACTATTTTCTTTGATGTTTAAGGCGAAATATATGCATGTGTACAATGGTATGTGTGAGCAAAACAACATTAAGGGGCTGTTTGGTAGCCTCTTAATGACCATTCAGATGCTACCTCTTAATGGTTTAAAACCTTTGAATGAATAAGAGGTAACATCAAGTCTGAATGTTTAAGAGGTAACCTCTGAATGGTAAATCATCACATGTCACATTCTTCTACCTTCTCATTAGTAAAATTCTTAATGGTTCCATTAAGACCGTGGGGTATGGTGGGGCTTGGGTTGGGACGTGGGTTGGACATTGGTTAACACATGGAATGGGGTGGCAGACATGGGCGATGCCGTATATTCCCCTACGCGAGCCAGAACTCCCAGCTGAAGGCGATGCCGTTTCAGATCTAGATTTTTGAGCACGCCTTCTTGATGCATTTCTTCCATACTCAGGCCGGTTTGGGCTTGGCGAATCATCCAAAAGGTCCTCCAACTCTTGATCTTGTGCATCAGATTGGGCTTGGGACGAGGCCCTTGACCTTTTGGAAGACGAGTTAGTTTCGCTACCAATGGGGGTAGTCGCCCACTTTGGATGGAACTTACAAATCTCCCAACAATGCATGAAACGGAAGTCGGTCTTCACACTTGATTTGAATGCGACCACTGCATTTGTCAAAATGTCGGCTTCGGTTTCACCACTTTTAGGGTTTTGCTTTGCTTTATTTAAAAAACCACTAAATTTTGTAAGTTTGGTGCTTATCTCGCTCCACTTTGAGGATAAGCTATCGTTTTCACGATAACTCTCCCTACCCATTTCTTCATGGAATAGTCTACTAACCGATTCCCACAGGGCGGTTCGATGTTGCGAATTTCCTATTTTAATAAAAAAAATTAATTATTACAA
Source organism: Helianthus tuberosus (assembly GCA_030545235.1). Classification (NCBI taxonomy): domain Eukaryota; kingdom Viridiplantae; phylum Streptophyta; class Magnoliopsida; order Asterales; family Asteraceae; genus Helianthus; species Helianthus tuberosus. Next base: position 20,482,490 of record CM060405.1, read on the forward strand.
ACTTATATAAAAAAAACCATTAATAAAAACAAAGGTTAAGAATACCTAAAGTTGAATGTTGAGTTTGTTCACACCAAGCCCTCGCCAATGCAACTTCTTCAGCAACGACTTCAACAACGACCCATTTTTGTTGTTTTTGTTTGGCGGTTTCAGCTACTTTATCCTCCTCGGTTTTTTTCTTATGACTTCTTTTTTTGATGGGTTTCGATGCGGAAGGACCATGATTGGGTGGTTGAGTTTCGGGAACGGATTCGTATTGTGATAGGTCGATGGGCGATTGTGAAAACGGGGTAGGTATCGAATCGTCGTTGTGTGGGAAGTTAGTAAACACACGATTCCCGATATACGATGCATAACCCGCCATGTCGGGTATAGAAGAGTGTATGAAAAATGGACGAGCTATTGGACGAGTGGGTGGTGGGCTAGGATTATTTTCTTGCAATCCATACGGGTTGCTCGGGTCATAAGCACGGTTGTAAGGATGCATTTTTTCGTTTTGTAGAAGGAGAATGTGAGTTTTATAGTAAAGATGTGGTTGAATGTGGTAAAAAATGGAAGAAAAATGTGAGTTTTATAGTGAAAAAATGGAAGAATTTTTTTTTTTTTTAATATAGCCGTTGGCCAACGGCAAGCCCAACGGTTCTTTTCTTTTGGCCATACACAGCCCGCCATGTCAGCTCACTTCCCCCGCCCCACGCCCGGCTTGAAAGCCAAGCCCCAAGGGCCACGCCCCAACCCAAGCCCACCCGGGATGGTGGCTTGGGCGTTTTCCCCCAACCCACGCCCAAACCCAAGCCCCATACCCCATGGCCTAAGAGGTAGCCTTTTAATTACCATTCAGATGCTACCAAACAGCCCCTAAAAGAACCTAAAACGAAATAACCAACAAAAATGAACCAAAAATAACCGAGCAACACTCACAACCAGCAATTTGGTTTTGTTTTTAACTGAAAGTTATGGTTCGGGTTCAGTTATGCCTAGTTCCAAAACCAAACCAAACCAAACCGTAGGAAAACCAAAGCTACCAAACTTGTTTGTTATTGGATTTATGGGCCCAAGCTCATTACATCGGCCATAAGTTTTAGGCCCAAGTTCATTAATAAGTGGTTTATAATGATATGTGCCTCCCCCACGTAACCCATGCACCACCCACGTCTCTGTTTATTTTAATTTCGCATCTCCTTTATTTTAACTTATGTTATTTAATGTTAGTGGGTTAGTGTAGTAGTGGTCTAGTTAGTTAATTCTTTCAGTTTCTTTTGTTAGCCTATAAAAGGCATGTGATGATTTGGTTTAATGTTATGTGAGAAAGTTACTTCGAAACATGTTCTGTTACTAATTTCTATCTCATTTCTTGCTTATCTATCTTTGATAGATATCATATATAGGCAAAAGATCAAATACAAATAATCTTAACATACTAAACATACACATTGAAGGAAAACCCAAAAAGACAAGGTGGCATTTTTGTAATTACCACCAACTATCAAAGTTACAACCAAAAATACCTAAAAAAACACAAATTTTTTTTTAACATTTTTTATTAAAAAATCGCTACATTTCGTTAGCAAAAAAAAAAAAAAAAATTTTTTTTTTTTGCTGCTACTAAAAGTAGCGATTTTTTAATAAAAAATGTTAAAAAAATAAAATAAAATAATTTGTGTGTTTTTTTTTATTTTTTTTTAGGTTTTTTGGGGGTTTAGTTTTTAGCATTTTAGCTTGGGTGGGGGGGTTAGGTTTTTTTTAGGTTTTTGGGGGGTGGGGGGGTTAGGTTTTTTTAGGTTTTTGGGGGGTGGGGGATGGGGGGGGGGGGGGGGGGTTAGGTTTTTTTTAGGTTTTTGGGGGGTGGGGGGAGTGGTTAGGTTTTTTTTAGGTATATTTGTAGAGTAACTTTGATAGTTATTGATAATTACAAAAATGCCACCTTGTCTTTTTGAGTTTTCCTTCAATTTGTATGTTTAGTATGTTAAGATTATTTGTACAAGAACTTTACCCATCATATATATACTATTGGCTAAAAGTTCTGAACCAAATTCATTATTTTGGCCAATTTTTCACCCCCAGACATTTCAAGCCCACTTGGAAAACCAAAAATCAACCCATACCAAACAAACCCATACCCAAAACCGAAAAACCAAAATTTCGAGTAGGGTTCAAACCAACCCATGACACCCCCTATGCCATGATCATCTATGCCGGGGATTTTGCAAATATTTAGGTGTTAAATTTTTTAGATGATATAACAAGATCAAGCAACTATAACAAATATGATCAGTTTGGCTTGTTATAACAACATATTTTCCATGTATTCAGAATATTTGATATAAGAGAATTTCCTATAGAGCTTAGGTTTTTTTATAACTTATTGTATTACTGATAGATTTATAGAGAAACGGCTGGGATATCATACTCGCAATTAAAACATAGATAAGAGAAAGTAAATATTTATTTAGGAAGCATAAGAAACGACAACTTTTTTTTTTTTTGGGTAAAGAAAGAAACGACAACTTTAACCCTCATATATCGCTTGTTACATTAGGGTGACTTATTTACCCTTCGAACCACCGTTTATTTAGGAAGCATAAGAAACGACAACTTTAACCCTCATCGCTTGTTACATTAGGATGACTTATTCACCCTTCGAACCACCGTGAAGCCCATCAAAGTATCCTTTCGGGTTGCTCTCAAAACCAGCTCTTGAAATATATGCTCCATCACCACCAGGCGCCTTCATGTAATCCGACCCTCCACCACTTTTACCACCGCCACCACCTCCTTTACCTGACCCGGTTCCTCCACCACCACCTTTGCCGCCACCGCCACCTTTACATCCACCGCCACCACCACCACCTTTGCCACCACCACCTTTGCCACCACCGCCACCACCACCTTTGCCACCACCGCCACCTCCTCCTTTGCCGCCACCCATGCTTAGTATGTTACTTTACATGAACACTTTTAAAACTTATTTGATAAAAAATGGTATGAATATTCCACATTAAAAGGTATTTATAGAGGATTTATCAATTGTTAGAGCCCTTAGAGGGTTAGGGCTGACGTGGAGGTTTGGGGTTATCCGCTTTTTACAGGTGGCATGTGATACGTTTTCCACGTGGAGGACAGACGACGTGACACGTTACCGAATTGTCAGTTGTCAATTTGGATGCATATAGTGACTCGACTGTGAATGTATAATTCCCAACTACTACAAAAGCAAGTGTCGGCCGCCGACACGGTAATAGTAGTGCCCTTTCATTGGGCTAAATGGGCGGCATGGATAATAGTGTCACCTGACACTTCCCTATTGGCCCAACAAATTTACGATTTTATCCCCCTTTAAAATTACGATTTTGCCATCAGTTAAAAATTATGTTTTCGCCCTCGCTTAAAAATAAATTTACGCTTATGCTCCCAGCTAAATATTTCAATTTTGCCCCCGGTTAAAAATTAAGATTTTTACCCGTTTCAATTTACTGTTTTGCCATTAGTTTTTTTTCATTAAAATTACGATTTTGCCATCAGTTCAAAGTTATGTTTTTACCTCCACTTAAAAATAAATTTACGCCTTTGCTCCCAGCTAATAATTCCAATTTTGCCATCGGTTCAAAATTACGACTTTGCCCCGTATAAAATTATACTTTTGCCATTAGTTTTTTTTTTTCTCACGGCCAAGTTACGATTTTACCCCCAATTTAAATTTACATTTTGCCCATCGTTTTTGTTTGTTTCCCTGGTGAAATTACAATTTTGCCCCCAGTGTAAAGTTACTGTCACGCAGCAGCTTCCTGACACTCCCCTGTTGCTCCATTTAGTTTACAATTTATCCCGAATTAAAATTATGATTTCGCACTCAGTTAAAATTACGTTTTTCCCATCGTTTTAGTTTTTTTTACCAAAACTATAAAGGTTTTTTATTTTAATTGGTTTACTCGATTTAATTTTTTCCCGTGTCAAGGAGCTGCCTAACACTGGCTCATTAGTCCTGAAAAATTACAGTTTTATCCTGAGCCTGAAATTACGGTCTTATCATCGTTTTTGTTTTTTTTTCTAGCAAAATTATAGTAGTCTTTTTTTAATTGGTTGAGAATTATTCGGCTATCGCCCCGCAACGCGGGCGGGGCATCTACTAGTTACCTACATATATAATCTCAAGTTGAGGGAATAGTGCCACATTGGACCAACCAATTTTTAATTTAATTTTATCTTTAGTTTAAAACTACGCTTTCGTCCTTCGTTTAAAATTACGTTTTTGCCCCCAGCTCAAAATAAAATTATAATTTTGCCCCTAGCTCAAAATTACGCTTTTGCCCTCGGTTCAAAAACTCATTTTTAATTTTGTTCACAGTTTAAAATTATCAGGCAGCTTGCCTGGCACTTCCCTATTGCACCAACCCATTTTTAATTTAATTTTATTCTCAGTTTAAAATTACGCATTCGTCCTTCGTTTAAAATTACGTTTTTTGCCCCCAGCTCAAAATCAAAATAATTATTTTGTTCCCAGTTTAAAATTACGGTTTCGCCCTATCTCAAAATTACGCTTTTGCCCTCTGTTCAAAAACTCATTTTTAATTTTGTTCCCAGTTTAAAATTACAGTTTCGCCCTCCGTTTAAAATTACGTTTTTGCCCCCAGTTAAAAATAAAATGTTTTTTTTTCCTCTAGCTCAAAATAACGATTCTGCCTTCAGCTCAAAATTACGTTTTTGCCCACAGTTCAAAATAAAATTATGTTTCCCCCCTAGCTCAAAATTATGATTTTGCTCTCAGTTTAAAATTATGATTTCGTCTTTGGTTCCAAATATAATTACGATTTTACCCTCTGTACAGACATACATGTTATGAGAGAGAAATATTCGGCTTATTGCCCCGCAACGCGGGCGGGGCAAAAACTAGTTTTGTATATTGATTGTATATTGGAATATTGATATTGATGGTGATGGATATTTTTATTAGGCTGCAGCGTGGGCGTCGGCCTGGGATCGTTGATGACCGGCGCCGCACCTCCGCCCATTCCCCCCCCCCCCACCGGCGTTGTTCCACCCGTCCTCAGCTCGACGTTGAAGCCGCTCCACTACAAGACAAAAGCATACACACACACATATACATACAACTCATATATATATATATATTAGGCTCATCCCCAATTTCCTTACCTCCATCCTCTTTGCCACGCCCACACACCCGATCTACGTGCCGCTTACGTGACAGATCATCCTCCAAGGATGAGCCATCACCATACCGCATAGCCTTAGATATTTTTATAGGATATTTTGGGTGTTAATTATTTTTCAATCAATGATCATTTCAGAGTAAAATCGAACCGAATTTATAATTGGATGGATTTTGTTCCATCAAATCATTCTTTTCGAATCAAATTCACTGGTGTGTTATTAAACCTGGTGAAACAAGGATGCTCCGTGTGGGGCTCGTCCCTGGGGCAGGTGCAGCGACAAGCCGGAACAACGCCCCCAGGTCGTCTCCCACTACTAGATAATTGGATTTTTGCTACCGCGTTTCTGGTCGTAAAACGGTGGCAATTGCCTTTTTGCCACCGTTTTGCCACCATAAACTCGGTAAGAAAATTTTAGGGGGTAATAGAGTGTCACACCCTCAAAATTTCCACATGCGAAGTATTATCGCGAGGCGTGCAACTGCCCAGGATCCAGCCACTAATTATTTTGAACCGTTTACAAAATGTGTAAATTATTTCAAATGATACAATTAGTGATTTAGTTTAAAAGTTTTAAAAATGTAATTTAAGTTTGTAGCGGAAATGTAAAATAAACTTACCACGGTTAGAAACCACAATTTAAACAAATGTACAAACGTACCACTTTCCAAACCACTCAAACTTCATCCGGTTGCAACGTCCGTCCGCAGTCGTACCTGTAGATCTGCAAACATGCAGTAGTATGTCAACATAAAGTTGGCGAGTTCACAGTTTACCAGTGTTGTTCCAAAAACGTAAGTTTGTTAAATTACTCTGTTTTATAAAACATGTTGTCACACCCCCAAAATCCACAAGCGGAGTATTACCGCATGGAGGCGCGACTGACCAGGATCAAGCCACCAATCATATTGAACAACGTAATTAAGTAAACAAAACCAAACCCAATATAATTGGTGTTCAAAAGAAACCAACATGTTTAAGTAATCAGCGGAAGCATAGTAATGTTAAAATAACCAAAACATAGTTTAAAGTTCAAATGTTAAGCACGGGACATAACAGTCCATATCCCACAACGACCTCTCCTCCTCGTGCAAGCTCCATAAGCATCTAACGACCTGCAAGGCATGCAACAACGAGTCAACAACAAAGTTGAGCGAGTTCACGGTTGGTTGTTTAGTTTTAAAAGTTTGTTTTGAAAACCATAAGTTGTTTCGTAAACCACGAGTTAACCAGTATCTTGTTTCCCAAACCATATCCATAATCAGTGGGGGCTTCCCCATGTGAACCACTAGACCGTTACCATTGTCTTGGGGGCATGTCTCTGACACCCGCTGCATTTTCTCAGAACCTTCACTGCGTCTAGATGCATCCCGGGCCAGTAGTAGCCTGCGTTCATCACCTTTGCTACTACCATTCTCGGTCTGGCATGAATGCCGCAGATCCCCTCATGCACTTCTCTGATCAAGTAGTTTGCGTCTTCTGGGTCGACGCATCTTAACAATGGCCCAAGGTATGATTTTTGGTACAAGATCCCATCTACCATCTGGTAGTGCTCGGCCTTATATTGAACTTTTCTTGCCTCAGCTTTGTTTTCTGTTAATATCCCAGACTTGAGGTACATGATTATGGGTGTCATCCAAGACGTCGTTCCCAACTGAATAACATTCACTTGCCTCAACGGTACCGATGGGTTGCTCAAGACTTCGATGCGCACATCCTTGGCCAAATGCTGGAAGCTTGTAGATGCTAACTTACTCAGTGCGTCGGCTTGTTTATTCTCACTTCGATTGATGTGGTGCACTTTATAAGAGCCGAAATTCTGCAGCAATGCTTTCGCTTGGTCTAGGTATAACGCCATTACATCCTCTTTGGCATCATACTGGCCATTAATCTGCCCAGCTACTAACATGGAGTCCACATGCGCCTCTATGTGCTTGACTCCCATTTTTATCGCTAACCTCAGACCGGCAAGGAAGGCCTCGTATTTGGCTTCATTATTCGTGCTCTTGAAGTCTAACCGGATGGCATACGTAAACTCATGTTTGTCTGGACTCACCAGTCTAAGCCGTGCGCCTGCGCCGTCCTTGTTGGACGTGCCGTCTGTATACAGTAGCCACGGTTCTTCCGAATGTTGCCTTTCAGCTCTTTATATTGCCTTGCACTCCCGATCCTTGTCATCAGGCACTTCTGTCATGAAATCGGCTAACACCTGGCCCTTAATTGCTGGTCTTGGTCTGAAAACCACATTGTGGCCTCCCAGTTCTATCGCCCACTTTGCTAGTCTTCCAGAAATCTCAGGCCTCGCAAGGATGTTGCCGATGTTGTAATTTGTTAAGACATAAATGACGTGATTGGCGAAATATCTGCGCAGTCGCCTTGACGCATGAATTAGAGCCAACACTAGTTTCTCCATTATAGCATACCTCGTCTCTGGATCATTGAGAGTGCGAGACACATAATAAACTGGTGTTTGTATGCCTTGTCTGTCTACGAGCAGAACTGCGCCGACTGCTTTGTCAGAAGCTGACAGGTACATCACTAAAGGTTCTCCTTTTACTGGTGATGTCAGTGTTGGTAACCTTATGAGGCAGTCTTTCATATCACGGAATGCTTTTTCGGCCTCCGGAGTCTTTTGGAACTGACTTTTCTTCATGCAGTTTCGGAGTGTCTTGATAAATGGGAAAGATTTGGCAGCGTGATTGGCTAAGAAACGGTTGAGTGCTGCTAACCTTCCAGCCAACTTCTGCATTTCCTTGATCGTCGAAGGTGAAGGCATGCGTTCGATTGCTTGTACCTTATCAGGATTTACTTTGAAACCGTCTTTTGTGACGATGAAACCCAGGAATTTTCCCTCTTCCATGCCGAAAGAGCATTTCGCTGGGTTTAGCTTGATACTTACTCTGCGCAATGTGTCAAACGTTTTTTGGATGTTCATCAGTATCGTATTCTCTTCTTTGCTCATGATGACTAGGTCATCCATATACACTTCGATGTATTTGCCGATAGCATCGTGGAACATTTCATTCATCAGCCTCTGATAAGTCGCGCCCGCATTCTTTAGACCGAAAGGCATCTTGGTGTAGCAGTATAGCCCTGTCGGTGTGCGAAATGCGGTTTTGTCTTCATCTTGCACAGCCATCTGTACCTGGTGGTACCCCTTGTAACAGTCAAGGAAACATTTCCATCGGAATGTTGCCAGCGAATCAGTCTTCTCATCGATATCTGGTAAGGCGTAACAGTCACGTGGACATGCCTTGTTTAGATCCTTGTAATCTACACACATCCTCCAACTGCCGTTCCCTTTTTGAACCATGACGGGGATCGCCACCCATGTTTGGTACCGGACTTCTCTGATGATGCTTGCATTCAGTAGCTCTGTGACTTGTTCTTTCATGGCATCGTGTTTTATGTCTCCTAAATGACGTTTGTCGTGTACTACAGGTTTGGAGGCCTCAGAGACGTTAAGTCTGTGCTCCGCTATATGCCGTGGAACGCCGGTCATGTCAGCCGGTGTCCAGGCGAACACATCCATGTTTTCAAATAGTAACCTTTTTAGCGCTGCGCGTGTGAGGTCAGACATTGCGGGGCCTAAGGTGATTGGTTGTTCTGGGTATTTGCTGTTTAGCACCCATTTTTCAGTCTCTGCGCGTGGTACTAATTTGCTTGCCTTTGCTGGCCTGATTTCGTCTGTTGCCAAGACTTCTTTGCTTGCATATATCAGTTCTACCCCTGTCTCTGTTGGGAATCCCACGGCTGAATGTAGGCCTGAGCAAATCATGCTAAAGTCTCCTTGGGATTCTCTTCCCAACAGAACGTCATGCCTTGAATGCACTGGTAGTACCATGAACGTAACCTCTTCCGTTCTTGAATTTCTTCCATCTGATAATAGCACTGGGAACGATATCTGGCCTAGAGGAAAACGGCTTTATTGTAGAAACCGGTCAGCGGGTAATCTACCGGTTCCAAGCGCGCTTTGTCCTCTTGGTCAAATTGATTAAAACATTGTTCGTAGATGATATCTGCAGTGCTCCCTGGATCTATAAAGATGTAATCAGTTTGGTAGTGACCAATTACCCCGGATATGACTATGGGTCTTCTTTCTCTTTGACCTCCTCTTACAACCGGGAAAACAACTTGTCTTTCGCGCCATGAGTCATCTTGTGTGCGCTTGTTATAATTTTTTCTTGGCTTTCGTGGACCCCCTTGAACCATGTGGGTTTCTAATTTCCGGAGTTTTTTGCTATCTGGCCCTTCTTCTCTTCTTTGAATCTGGCGGTAGTCGCACTTTCCACCTTTTATCAGATGAATGAGCTTTCCGTCTCTTAGGGCCCTTTCGATCTCCTGCTTAAGGCTGAAGCAGTCGTCGGTTAAGTGGCCTGTGTCTTTATGAAATTCGCAGAAAAGATTTGGGTCTTGGCCCCTCTTGTTTCGCATTTGTAGCGGTGGTTTGAACTGGTGGTTCTCAGTTGACAAGACTTCTGAAGGGGTTTTCGTTAGAGGTGCCCACTGTTTTTCTCTGTTTTCTCTTTTCACTTCCTTTCGATGGGCTATCTGATTGATTGTATGACGCACGTCCTCTTTTGCTGGGCTTCTTTCTCTATGACCGGATGCTTTCCATGTTTGGCCTCTGCCCTTCTTGTTATGCCGGTCGTTATGATTGTATCCGCGCTGGCGGTTGTCATCACCGGTCAACTGTTTGTCAGTGTGCGCAATGGTTTTTGCTGCCTCAATGAAGGTATCCCAATCTTTGGGCCCTCCATCTCTTCCCTTCACACGCTTGATCAAGTCGTCGCACTTGACTGCCCTCATAAAATGCGCGCGCATCATTTTTTCGCCCACATCGCCGATCTCCAAACATTCTTTATTATACCTCGTAATGAAATCTTCCATGCTTTCATGGTCCTTTCTCTATATATTCAGACAGTCTGCCGGATCTCTAGTATATGCCTGCGCTGTTGAGAGAAGTGCGCAAGGAACTTGTCTCGAAAATCGATCCATGACTTGATTCTTCCTGCTGGTAGGCTGTCAAACCAAACGTGCGCTGCGCCGACGAAGGTTTGAGCGAAGAGATGACACCAAGTTGGTAAATTCCATCCACCTGTTGCTCCAGCATCGTTAAAAACTTAGAGGTGATCATCTGGGTCTATCAAGCAGTTTTATTTGCCCACGTTGTGTGGCAGTTTCGTTTTGTCGATAGCGGCTGTGGCAATCTCTTTGATGAATTTTGAATTTTCAGCCATGTCGTCTGGACGATAGCTCAAGGTGTAATCATGCTCTGCTTTTGGGTTATAACCTGCGCGCTTGTGAGGTTTGTATGCTTCATGTTCTGGCGGCAATCTGCTGAACACTGTGCTTTCTTTGTACGTCTCGTCGTCTTCGTCTTTATAGTTATCAAGCTCGTCGTTTATGTTGCGCGGACCTAAATGACTTTGTATTGGCTTCCTTGGTGGGTGAGAATACTGCACGTAGTTGCTTTCCGTTTCGCCGTAAGTGTCGCGTGTGTCCTGCGCACTTGGTTTTCTGATGTTTGGCACAGGTCCTTTTTCTGGACGCAAGTTCCATGCATTGGTCCGCTGAGTTGTGTGCATACTCAGAGACCTTTGCGGTGGAGTAACAAATGCGGATTGGTTGGCTTGCGCTTGGAGCAAAGCTTGTTGCGCGCTGAGTTGTGTATAAACAAGATTTATAGACGCCATTTGTTCGGCATACCAGGAAGCCAGAGTTTTTCCTTCGGGTAGCCCTAAAAGTGCAGAAAAGTTCAGTTGTGCTTGTTCCGATGGAGCTGAGGGGCCAGCTCCATGGCTTGATGTTTGCACTGGTGGGGGTGTTTGTTGGACTACCCCAGACGGAGGTTGGAAAGTGGCTCCGTTTGTAGTCTGGGTGATGATCCTAGGTGGAGGTTGGAAAGTGGCTCCAGTTGTGGTTTGGCTAACAACCCTGGATGCACTTCCAAAGATACTAGGAAAATCGTTATTCGTTTGTCCTTCTTGGATGATTTCGTTCCTTTGGCCCCTTTGGACGTGCGCGGTGTCCGAAATGAGCTCAAAAGAAGAAACTTCTCCGTCCACCTGGTGGGAAGGGTTTGTTTCAGTCATTTTGAAGAGTGTTTCAAACGAAAAGGAGACGAAAAAGGTTTGCAAAAACTGCGGTGGGCGCCAATGATGAAACACTGGTTAACACCTGTGGTGAAACTAGCATGTTCGTCTCTTCTATGGGGTTCAATCTGCTTCGTTACTCGCTAAATGACGGGTCCTGCAAAACAGCAACGTCGTTAGCTCGTTAAGAGGGGAATATGGGGGTTTCCCTCTTAACCGGGCTCCGGCGTGAGAATAAGTTCTGTTCTGAGGAGATAAAACAGTGTGTGTTAAGAGTGAGAGAGTGGAGAATCGAATGGAATTAACCTGAATGATGAAGAGTCCTATTTATAGCCGGAGGGTGAGAGAGGGAGGAGCATCCTCGCCAGCTGGTATAGGGCGCCAGCTGTTCGACCAAGGGGAAACTCCTCTTGGTCTCCTCTGCTGTGTTCAGTGTAGTGGTACACGTGGCGCACCTATATTTGTCCCTGCTGGAGACGTCGTACTGGTATTGTCGGTCTGCTCCTTGATTTGCTGCAGGTCTACATGGCGCTCGATGGGTGGTGACACGTATTGTCCTTTATGTCGGAAGGAGCATCTTTGGTGCCACCTTGACGTATTCCAGAAGCTCTTAGAAGCTTCTGGATTCGCTCGCTGATGCAGACGCCATGTAGGATTAAAAAGTGGTGTGGTCCTTGCCATGTAGGCAAGGAATTGGGACCATACCTCTTCAATAATTTTATTAATAAAGACGATGCTCAAGGTTGACTTACACTAAGCATGATATGTGGTTTGTACAATATATATAAAAATAGGTCATCTTCTTTAATTTCTTTGTGTCGTGTATAAGATGTATATTGATATTGATATAAGTTCTTTCAAATTTTTGTAGATGTTGTTGGTGATTATTCAGTCGATTGAATACTTTTAATTAAATGTGTTGCAGATTTACCAAAAGTTGTTTATTTATGGAGGGAAAAGATCAAATAGGAAGATTAATTTCCCTAGGAAGGATAGGAAGCAATAAGGGGATGACATGTGGCAACTATTAAAATAAAGAAAAAGGGTATTTTAGTCAATCCAACCATTTCTTCTTCATTATCAAAACCCAGTAACTTCAAAACCCACCATTTTCAAAACCCACCATCTTCAACCATTTCTTCACTTTCTATCTCAATAATCACTCACATTATAGTGCGATTTTCATCACCAATCAATGATTCAAACACCCGATCAACGTGTTCTTCAGCTTTTTTGAAGAAAACCCAGTTTAAATTCATATAAAATCTCATTTTTTCCGGTGATTTTGAAGATAATTACTCGATTCGTTCGATTCGAGAGCTGATAAGTGTTTCAATCATTCAAAATTCGTCAATTGTTGAAGAAATCACTTCGATCCAGGTAACAAATTCTTTAATTTCATTTTTACGAACTGGGTTTTTGATTTAGTCATTGCGTTTTACGATCTTGGCGGGGGTCCGGGGGCGGCAGCCCCCGGTAGCGGGGTCCCAGGGGCGGCAGCCCCTGGCGGGGTCCAAGGGGCAGAGCCCCTGGCTGGGGTTGAGCTGTACTAAAAACGCATCAGAAATATTAATTTTCCAGAAATTGGCTCATTTCGAAGACAGTAATTCGTACAGTTCACAGACAGTTTCTCAGACAGTTTTATGTGTCCATTGCGTTTTAGAAATAAGAGAGTTTTATGTGTTTTCTAGCTATTGCGTTTTAGAAAAAACACATTTTAAGTGTTTTTAGTTATTGCGTTTTAGGTAAAACACATTTTTGAAGTGTTTTTAGTCATTGCGTTTTAGGTAGAACATATTTTTAGGTGTTTTCAGTCCATTGCGTTTTAGAATGAGTATTTTTTTAAGTGTTTTCTGGCCATTGCGTTTTACAAATAAGACATTTCTTTGTGTTTTTTGTGCATTGCGTTTTAGGTAAAACACATTTTTATGTGTTTTTTGTGCATTGCGTTTTAGGTAAAACACATTTTTATGGGTTTTTAGTCCATTGCGTTTTATAAAGTACATTTTCTTTTGAGTTTTTAGGCTATTGCGTTTTAGAAATAAAACATTTCTTTGTGTTTTCTGGCCATTGCGTTTTACAAATAAGTCATTTCTTTGTGTTTTTGGTGCATTGCGTTTTAGAAAAATGTCATTTTTTAGGTTTTTTTTTTCATTGCGTTTTACAGTACTGGGGTTTTTTCTATTGCGTTTTACGCAACTGGGTTTTAATTTTTTTTTTTCAAAATATAGCAATAGTATACTCGTTTTAAAGATAAAAAAACGCTCGTTTTTTTGGTGCAATTTTTATAAAAAAATAATGTCGTATGAAAGAGTTATTAACGTTTAAAAATTGGGGGGGAATTGGAGGAGAGAGAAACTATTGGCTTACTTGACTAGAATGCCCCTGAAATAAGTCACGCGCCTCTTTTCTTACTTTCAATTTCCCTGATTTAATCTCAGCCCTTGATTAACTTAATGGATGGTCAAGATCACTTCCTAGCCTTCCTAGCCAAATTAACTTCCTATTGTATCTCCACCCTATTTATGGATTGATTTGAGAAAAGTTGAAAAAAGATAGCCTAAATTAATGTTTTTTAAAAAATTCCCTATCAGTGTATATATTTGGCATGCGGACCAAAGAAAGGTTGCACAATTGGTAAGTAAATTTGTGCTATTAATATATTTGTTATTTTTGTTCACAACACTGTTTGAACTAAAAAATTTGTTTTATGTTTTTTAGATGATATCGACATCTGAACAAAAAAAATGAACATGGAAGTCAAAGATCCAGAGTGAGCAATTGATGATTCAATTGAGAGCCAAGATATTCTTGTAAAAACTCAAACAGGAAGTTTTAGAAAAAGATGCTAAAGTAACCAATAAAACAACAAATGTTGTATACAAAGAAGTCTTTTGAGATTTGTGAGTTATAGGTATATACTTTTACTTTTCAGTCTTATTGTTTTTTTAATAGAAGTTTTTATTTATGCCAATTTTGAGTTGTATATAATCTCATAATTTTGTTTTACATTCCCATAATCTAATATTTTTAATTTGTGATTGTTATTGGTACGATCGTTTTAAATTTACGTTTGTTATTGGTATGAGTATTCAACTTGCGTTACAATTTATTAATTTTATGATTTTATCAGTTTTATTGTTCAACCCGTGTAATACACGGGTTACTAACCTAGTTTTATTAATAAAGACGATGCTTAAGGTTGACTTACACTAAGCATGATATGTGGTTTGTACAATATATATATATATAGGGTTGAGTTTATTTCAGAACTCTAAATAACTACAGAACTTTCAGAGCTCCTAATAAACAATCATTTTATATATAAGTTTTTGTATTTAGGATCTTTTTATCATCTATTATATGTATTTCTTTAATTACATACATGTTAAAAGTAGTTTACATATGTTTAATTGCCAAAATTATATATATATATGTCATAACTAATTACATATATGTAAAAAAACTAGTTTACATATGTGTAATTATAAAATTACTTATAAAAAATGATAAAATTACTCTTAACATGTATGTAATTGTAAAAATACACATAATAAATGATAAAATTATGCTAAACATAAAAATATATAAATGAAAAGATTGTTTATTAGGAGTTCTGCGAGTTCTGTAAATATTTATGGTTCTGAAATGATCATGGCCCTATATATATATATAGGGAGAAGATCATGCGAGAACCACCTTTTATTGCGAAAACCGCGAGAACCAATGTGAACACACCAAAAATGCCTAAAAATAGCTAAAAATCACACAAATTTTTTTTTTTTTGATTTTTTTAATATTTTTTAGGTTAAAATTGCTACTTTTCGAACCAAAAAAAAAAAAATTAAATTTTTTTTTTTTGGCTTCGAAAAGTAGCGATTTTAACCTAAAAAATATTAAAAAAATCAAAAAAAAAATTTTGGATTTTTTTATATTTTTTTAGATTTTTTTTTAGATTTTTTTAGGTTTTTTGGGGGTTTAGTTTTTAGCATTTTAGCTTGGGGGGGGGGGGGGGTTAGGTTTTTTTTTTGTGGGGGGGGGGGGGGGTGGGGGGTTTAGGTTTTTGGGTGGGGGGGGGGGGGGTTGGGGGTTAGGTTTTTTTTAGTTTGTTTTTAGGTTTTTTTAGGTTTTTTTTAGCTTGGGTGGGGGGTTTAGGTTTTTTTTTTTTTTTGGGGGGGGGGGGGGGGGGTGGGGGTTAGGTTTTTTTAGCTATTTTAGGTTGTGTTCACATTGGTTCTCAAGGTTCTCACAATAAGGGTGGTTCTCGCATGAGCTCCTCCCTATATATATATATATATATATATATATATATATATAAATTGGTCATCTTCTTTAATTTCTTTGTGTCGTGTATAAGATGTATATTGATATTGATGATCACAATTGGAATGTTACACAAGGTGTTGCTTTGTTGGGTTCGAAGACCACTTAATCATATAATTGGTTATAATTGAGAGCGTTTAAAAAGTCATTTGGTTTAGCGACACAAATTGCGCGATGAGTTTAAGAGGGAATGGGCGTGTAAAAAGAAATACTTTAATATAACAGACGATAAAGGGTTGAATGATGTTTTTGATTTGAGAGATGTAAAGATATATGCTTACCATAAATATGAGAGTATGTAGTGTTTTATGCATATATCACCAAGACTACCGGGAATTACTTTTTATTTTTTATGTAAGCTTGATTACTTATCGAGTTTCTTAAACCATTTTGAAAGGATGATGCAATCTCAAAAGGTATATCGATTGCAAAAATGACCATGAGACCAAAATACATCACATGACATATTTACGAATTTTATGCTTGAGGAACAAGCTGAACAAGATCAAGCAACTATGACAAACATGATCAGTTTGGCTTGTTATAACAACATATTTTCCATGTATTCAGAATATTTGATATAAGAGAATTTCCTATAGAGCTTAGTTTTTTTTACAACTTATTACTGATAGATTTATAGAGAAACGGCTGGGATATCATACTCACAATTAAAACATAGATAAGAGAAAGTAAATATTTATTTATTTAGGAAGCATAAGAAACGACAACTTTTAACCCTCATCGCTTGTTACATTAGGATGACTTATTTACCCTTCGAACCACCATGAAGCCCATCAAAGTATCCTTTCGGGTCGCTCTCAAAACCAGCTCTTGAAATATATGCTCCATCACCACCAGGCGCCTTCATGTAATCCGACCCTCCACCACTTTTACCACCGCCACCACCTCCTTTACCTGACCCGGTTCCTCCACCGCCACCTTTGCCGTCACCGCCACCTTTGCATCCACCGCCACCACCGCCACCTCCTCCTTTGCCGCCACCCATGCTTAGTATGTTACTTTTTATGAACACTTTTAAAACTTATTTGATAAGAAATTGGTACGAATAAGGTATTCCACATTAAAAGGTATTTATAGAGGATTTTTTGTTAGTAAAAGTAAATGAAATCAATTGTTAGAGCCCTTAGAGATTCCATGAAACTAGTTACCAAAACCCCTTCAATTTTCTGATTAATTTCTACAATAGCAAATTAATATTCTGATGTTCAAAAAATGACCCATTGAGACAATAATTCTAGAATAGTAATAGCTTAATTATATTGACATTTTTTTTGTACATGAAGTTATAACAAAATAGTATTATTAATATATATAACTATGAAAAATAATAATGGTACCTCAATCTTTCTTCAAATGTTAATTCGGTACAAGTTGCAGAACTCCAGATATTTGATAAAATAGGTTTCTATAGTAGTTTAGATGACAAAATATTTATGAACTATAAAGGTTACAAGTAATGTATTTGACAATTTCATACCATCTTATTTGGAGGAAAAGTGTGGTCTCGTAGGGAAAACCTGGCCCCAAAGGTATTGGTTTTCGGTTTTCCCATTAGGTTCGGGTTTTCACGTCATCCTTAAGTGTTTAAAGATGCATAATGAAACCGAATTATGGTTTTAGAAGGTTTAATACTAAAGTGTAGTTTTAATGTATAATCCGAATAATGGTGGCGCGGTTTGTTGCTCGTCTACATGCTATTCTTATATAATTTGCCCTGGTGATAATTGATGTATAAACCTACTAGATATTTTCCAAAAAATCAAATTATTACTGAAGTAATAAAAAGTTTGTAACTATTTTTAACACACTAATTATTTATTTATTTATTGAAAAGTAGAGAATTTGGTGAAAATAGTGTTCCAGCCGGTAAACATGTACAAAAGAATTACTCTTACGTTTTTTAACGGCTTGTAGACCAACTGGTTGGGCCTTCGCACCAACTTCAGTTGTACATGAGAGACCGGGTTCAAAACCAAATGACCCTTCATTTTGGGTTTGGTACATCCTGACCCTCAATTCACCCGTGGATAGAACACCACTAAGAATGGATATCATAGGCATTTAATTCTCACCGTAGCCCGTTCCAGGAGGAAACCACGCAACCATGACTTGTGTAGAACCTACTGGCCTCACCATGTTGTGTCCCATGGGCGGACCTAGCACTTTACGAGCCGTAGCACGGGCTACGGCTCAACTTCGTATCGGTAGTATGTGTGTGTGTGTGTATATATATATATATATGTGGTTTTGTACAAAAGATACCCCTAACCAACTACGAGGATACCCTAAAAAAGTTTGTAAAGCCCGAAAGCAGTTTATATCTTGTGTAACACCCCAACCTGGAAGGCTGACATGTCACAATAACAGTATCATAAACAAAAGTAATAATTCCATTTATTTATTTATTGGACAAGGATACAACAACAACTAAACTTAAGGTTAATATACAAACAGAGACATTCGACTTAATTAACTAACATCTTCAGATTTATTCCTAGGCTTTATTCTTCTCTCTCTTTCCCGCCCAAAGTAACCTGCTGACCTGTATATACAAAAAGTTTACGGAATGAGCCGAATGCTCAGTACGGAATAATAGGCTCAAATAACAAATAACGCTTTATGCGAAAATGATACGATGCAAGAACATAATTTCATAATCATATCTTACGGATGTACCCATGAGCAACTTAAAACGTGACAATACACAGGTAGCTACTCCTGCATAATTATCACATGAGATGGCGAGTTGGCATACCCGTTATCCACCTCCTTATACTTAAATCCTAGGATCGATCCATACGCCTCCTAATAGCCTTATGTACCACACTTGTACTTAAGAGACGCCGTGAATTGATCTCTTCGTCACGGATGGAGCACATGATGTCGATGCCGCAACAACATGCTCGTGGGACACTCCACGAGAAGCGATACTCAGGGTATCAGAGTACAAATGGTCTTATTCACATAACTTATCAAAATATGTAACATATATTGGAACATGCGATAATGAGTACAACTAATATACTATCACATGACAGGAAAACTAAATCCAAAGTTATGATTTAGAATAGGAATTCAACGGACTGTCAAATGAATCGATAATCAAAGACGTGAGGAGTTTTAAAGAGATATATGAATTTAATGGGTTTATAACAATTTGAATATGAAGCAATAAGGAGTGGGGTAAGGATCCGTACCTTAAAAATTCCAAAATGAAGCTACCTTGTGATAATATTTCAGATTTATACGGGCAGAGTTTAGACTACTGATTAAGCTTTTAACCTAAATTAAATAACACGCACACAAACTAGGTTAGTAACTTAATACAGCATTTACGATAACTCACGAGATTAAAATCCTCACAACGAATGACAAAGTGCGATACTTAAACATCCATCGGATTCACAATTAATGACAAAGTGAAATCACTTAAACATCTATCGGATTCACAATGAATGACAAAGTGTAAACACTTAAACATCCATCGGAATCACAATTAATGACAAAGTGAAATTACTTAAACATCTATCGGAATCACGACTAATGACAAAGCATAAACCCAATTCGAGCAGCACTTAAACATCCATTGGATTGATTTCAATCAATCGGACATTGAATCGTATCAGCGATTGTAACACCCTAAAGTTTTATCCTTAATTTTTAACAAAATTAGATAAAAATTACATGGCTTTCATTAACGAAGTTCATGAGTAACAAGACCTTAGTCAACTAATGACTAAATTACATCATTTCAAAATTTGTTTAAACGTGTGTTTATAATCCATACACAAAGACTACAAAAGATTTAAAACATTGCGGAAGCTTCTAAATCGAGTGTTCGGTTCTTCACTTTATCACTTGATCGCCATCCGTAAGCTTCACTAATTTCCTATGATCAAAACGTTAAACTCGTTAGTTTTGATCGTTATTGTAAAACGAAATCACAATGATAAACATCACACTTGAAATAATAAACATAGAACAACTATTCTGGGTTCACCGTAAATTACGGTCTCACCGTAATTTACGGTGTGCCTTAAGAATTCTTGGTTACCGTAAACCAGTAGAGATGCACCGTAACATGTCTAACCATTACCGTAAATTACGGTAAGACCGTAATTTACGGTAAGAACTGGAAATCAATGTTTTGTTTTATTAACTCATCTCATTCACACAATTCTTGTAATTTGCTTTTCTATCAACCCATATCATCCAATTTCTAGTATTTCTAATAATGTGATAAATATCAACTAATAACATAACACTATTCATCATATTCCGGAGTATACATAAATCATGTTCCTCTTGATTAATTGACCCGTTTGGCTCGTCTAAGGAAATCCTCCTATATGACGACTACCAACGCGAACCAACTGAATTTTAATAAATCAATCAATGTAACAACTTCAATGCTTAATTCGAAACAACTCTTATTCAAGATTAACTTTCATATTTGAATCATCCGAGAAATAAATGTAACGGGTCAAGTTACATACCTTAGCGCACGCCCTTCAACCGTGAGTCCCCACCGGCTTGTCCACTTGACGTTCCGGTATCTTGTCCTATAAAGTTCAATTGCAATACATGTTTAGAACTCTTTGTAACCACATTTCACAAATTAGTCAAAACATCACGATTAGGTGTTTTAACTACAAAATTCTAGTTTTCAAGCTTTCTTTGAGGCATTTCAACAAACACTTCATATGCAGAATTTTTATATCTTTAGTAATCAACTTCTTAGCTTACTAATTAGCTAACTTGACAACAATAGAGCCCTCCTATAGTGTTTTTAATCATCATATCATTCTGGAATCACTTTCAACAATCAAATTACACTAGAATAATCATCCTTAATCCTAGTGTTCATCTTGTAAAACCCATAACCCACCTTCAAGGTGTTCATGCAAATTTCCTGAATTTGGACATGATTTCACATGTGGTTGTCTAGGTTTCACTTCTAGACACTACATTATCTCTAATCAAATCAAACAACACACATGCAACATCTAATTTTAGATTTTCCAAAATCATGAGAATTTCAAACAAGGGATTAACACAAATTTTTACATACCTTGTAATCCTCTTGTGATGAGGATCACTATTCTATGTTCAGATTTTGTTTTTGATCAGATTTGAGCCCTCAATTTGATTGTTTTGTGAGATTAAGGTTTTTGGAATGGGGGTGTCGCCCCCTGCCTCTTCTTGATCGACCAACACCCTGGTTTGGGGTGTTTGGTTTATTTTTATTTGTTAAATTTTAATTAAGTTTTAGAGTTAACAACTATGGTCCCTCTATTTTGTTCAACATATAGTTTGATAGCTTTTTAATCACTCTATAAGCTATTTCTAGACTAGTTAACTAACTAGGTTAAAATTCCTAGTTAGTAAACTCCCATTTATTTAGGCTTTATAATTCTGATATAATGTTTTATATTTTCGGGATGTTACAAGTCCATCCCCCTTAAAAGGGTTTCGTCCCCGAAACCAAAATACGTACCAAATAATGTAGGGTGAAGACGTCGCATCTCCTCTTCGGACTCCCATGTAGTGTCCGAACCTTTCCTATGCTCCCATTTGACTTTGACTTGGTCAATTTGTTTATTTCGTAAACGTTTGACCTTTCTGTCTAAAATTTCAACCGGTCTCACCACATAATTTAGACTATTATCCACTTCGATATCGTCGTAATGGATATATGTCGTTTCGTCTGCTAGGCACTTTCTTAATTGCGATACATGAAACGTGCCATGGATCCCACTCAGCTCCTCCGGTAGTTCAAGACGGTAAGCTACCTTGCCAACTCTTCCGATAATTTTAAATGGCCCGATAAACCTTGGGCTTAACTTCCCCTTCTTTCTAAATCTAATAACACCTTTCCATGGGGACACTTTTAGCATGACCCTGTCACCGACTTGAAATTCAATTGGCCTTTTCCTTTTATCAACATACGCCTTTTGCCTGTCTTGAGCCGCTTTCAAGTGTGCCCGAACTTTATCGATCTTTTCGTTCGTGGCTCGTACTATGTCTTGGTGGGCAAGTTCACGTGGACCCACTTCACCCCAACAAACCGGGGTTCGACACTTCCTACCGTAAAGCAGTTCGTATGGTGCCATTTTAATATTAGATTGGTAACTGTTGTTATACGAAAACTCGACTAACGGTAGGTGAACATCCCAACTGCCTCCAAAGTCGATTATGCATGCCCGTAGCATGTCTCCCAATATTTGTATCGTTCTTTCACTTTGTCCATCTGTTTGAGGATGGTACGCAGTGCTAATGAACAATTTGGTCCCCATTTGTTCTTGGAAATCACGCCAGAAATTCGAAGTAAACCGGGTATCCCTATCAGACACAATGGACACCGGCACTCCATGACGTGCTATGATTTCATTGGTATAGACTTCTGACATCTTTTCTGACGTATAAGTCTCACGAATCAGAATGAAGTGAGCACTTTTCGTCAATCTATCCACCACTACCCATATTGCATCAAAACCACGATTCGTCTTAGGCAACTTGGTTAACAGGTCCATTGTAATATGTTCCCATTTCCAAACCGGAATTTCTAACGGTTGGAGTTTGCCATAGGGTTTCTGATGCTCCGCCTTGACTTGTAAGCATGTCAAGCATTTTTCCACATACTTTGCCACATCCCTCTTCATTCCGGGCCACCAATAATTTTGTTTCAAATCATTGTACATCTTGGTCGCACCCGGATGAATTGAATAACGGGATTTATGAGCTTCATCAAGTAGAAGCGCCTTTACTCCACAGGTATGTGGGACCCATATCCTTCCGGATCGAGTCTTTAACCCGTGATTTCCATCCGACAAGTCTTTCAACTGCCCAATTATTCTTTCCTTCTTCCAATTCTCTTCTTTTACTGCTTCTAATTGTGCTTCTCGAATACGTTCAAGTATACCCGAGGTTACCACGAGTTGCATCGATCTCACTCGTATTGGGACATAGTCCGCTTTTCTGCTTAGAGCATCCGCTACCACATTTGCCTTTCCGGGGTGATAGTGTATCTCACAATCATAATCCTTCACCGTTTCCAACCATCGCCTTTGTCGCATATTTAACTCCTTCTGATCGAAGAAGTATTTCAAACTTTTGTGGTCGGTGAATATGGTGCACTTTACCCCATACAAGTAGTGCCTCCATATTTTTAATGCAAACACTACCGCCGCCAACTCGAGATCGTGTGTGGGATATTTCTTCTCGTGTATCTTCAATTGTCTCGAGGCATAGGCTATTACCTTGCCCCGTTGCATCAGCACGCAACCGAGTCCTGATAGAGAAACATCAGAATAAACCACCATGTCTTCGACTCCGTCCGGCAATGTCAGTACCGGAGCTTGAGTTAGCTTTTCCTTTAGCGTTTGAAACGCTTTTTCTTGATCGATTCCCCAAATAAACTTTGCTTTCTTTTGGGTTAGCTTTGTTAGCGGTGACGCAATCTTGGAGAAGTCTTGGATGAATCTCCTATAGTATCCCGCGAGTCCCAAAAAGCTTCTAATTTCAGAAGGATTCTTTGGAGGATTCCATTTTGACACAGCCTCAATCTTTGACGGATCCACCAAAACTCCGTCGGCATTTATGACATGGCCTAAAAATTGAACCTCTCGTAACCAAAAGGCACATTTAGAGAATTTTGCATATAACTTCTCTTGTCTAAGTGTCTCTAACACTTCTTGTAAGTGGTGTGCGTGTTCAGCTTCACTTTTCGAGTACACCAAGATATCATCGATAAACACGATGACCGATTTATCCAACATTGGCTTGCAAACCCGGTTCATGAGGTCCATGAAAGCCGCGGGCGCATTTGTTAGCCCAAATGACATCACGAGAAATTCGTAATGTCCGTATCTTGTGCGGAAAGCCGTCTTCGGCACATCTTCTTCTTTGACCTTTAGTTGATGATACCCCGATCTAAGGTCAATTTTGGAAAACCAATTCGCACCTTGTAGTTGGTCGAATAAATCATCTATCCTCGGGAGCGGGTATCGGTTCTTTACCGTGAGTTTGTTTAACTCCCGATAATCAATACACATACGCATGCTCCCGTCCTTCTTCCTCACGAACAATACCGGTGCGCCCCAAGGAGACACACTCGGCCTTATGAATCCCTTATCAAGCAGGTCTTGGATTTCGGACATCAACTCTTGTAGTTCCGACGGTGCAAGTCGGTACGGGGCTTTTGCTACAGGTTTCGTGCCCGGAATCAATTCGATCCCGAACTCTACTTCCCGTTCAGGCGGTATCCCCGGTAATTATTCCGGAAAAACATCTTCATAATCTCGTACTACCGGTACATCTCCAATCTTTCGTGATTCTTTCTCGGTCTCATTTGCATAAATTAAGAATGCCTTGCATCCTCGCTTCATGAGCTTGTGAGCTTTCAACATCGAACATACTATGGGGTTGCCTCGTTTTTCGCCATAAACGGTGACGTGTTTTCCGCTTGGAGATGTTAGTTTTATCTCTTTGCGAAAACACACGACCTTTGCATGGTATTGAGATAGCCAATCCATCCCCACAACTACTTGGAATTCTCCCATCGACATTGGGATTAGGTTTATCAAATATTCTTCATCATCGATGCTCAGTTTACAATTTTCACATACATCACAAACAATAAAGCTTTTGTTATTACCTATCTCTACTTCTAAAGGCACAGGTAATTTAGTTAGAACAAATGAAGGATGTCGAATAAACCCATATGAAACAAAGGATTTATTCGCACCCGTATCAAATAACACGTGTGCGGGAATTGAATTTACGGCAAATATACCTGAGACCACGTCAGGTTCAACCTTTGCTTCTGCAGCAGTTAGTTGGAAAGATCTTGCCTTTGCTTTCGGGGCTTCACCTTTCGGTTCTTGCCCATCCTTCTTTCCAACCAGTTCCGGGCATTCCGACTTCTTGTGACCCGTTCGATAACAGTTGTAACAAACCGTCACTTTCTCCGGGCATGACATAGCCATATGTCCCGTTTTCTTGCATATAGGACAAGGCTTATCCTTGTAACGGCATTCACCCTTATGATTTTTCCCACAAATTTTGCAACCTGGTGTACTACCTTTAGCATCTGACTTCTTTGCTGTTTCATTAGTTCTTGCTTTCTTGGTAGGGCTTG
This sequence comes from Helianthus tuberosus, assembly GCA_030545235.1. NCBI lineage: Eukaryota > Viridiplantae > Streptophyta > Magnoliopsida > Asterales > Asteraceae > Helianthus > Helianthus tuberosus. The sequence goes on from CM060405.1 coordinate 20,507,236, forward strand.
GATTCACATCTTGTGCCCTTCGTTCACCCCGTTCTATACTCTTTTTCAATTCGATCTCCCTTTCCCGAGCAGCATTAACAATCTCGGTAAGGGTCTCGTACTTTGAAGGGGTTATGAATTCTCTATACTCCGTGCTTAGCATGTTATGATAATAATAGACCTTTTGCTCTTCATTCGTTATCAAATCATCACAGAACTTCATCTTGTCCATAAACATCCCCGTGATCTTGTCTATGGATTCACCTTTGTGTCTGAGTTGCATGAATTCTTCCTTGATTTTATTTATGACTGCCTTGGGACTATGGTGTTTAAGAAACGGCGTCTTAAACTCCTCCCAAGTCATGGCCTTAGCCGCTTCACTTCCAATCTCCTTCTTTTTGTTATCCCACCAATCTTTCGCTTGACTCCTTAGTTGACCCGTACCAAAGGCTACGTAGTCTTCTTCGTCACAATGGGTTCTCTCGAATACCCCTTCGATGTCACTTAGCCATCGTTGGCACACTATTGGGTCAACCTCCCCATTATATGTTGGTGGCTTACAAGCCATGAATTCCTTGTATGAACAAGGCTTTCGTCCTCCACGCTTTTCCTTTGCTACATTTGAATCATCTTCCAGTTTCTTGATTCTATCTTCTACTATTGATAAAACCGTGTTTTGGATTTTATCAATAAAGCCCGACAAACTGTTTTCGATCGCCTTTCCAACCTCTTCGGCAATCACTTCCCTCACTTGTTCGGTGACTCTTGGCACCGCATTATCATTGCCTCCATCAGCCATCTCGATTTCTGAAATGTTTACATAGATTGTTAAACATTCCATTTATAACACATGCTTTACTTGTTTTTTATTTAATCAAGTTCATAACTTGATTTAATCATTCTTGTCTCAATTCAATCAAGTTCGTAACTTGATTTAATAATTCTTGTTTCTATTCAATCAAGTCCGTAACTTGATTTAATAATTCTTGTTTCTATTCAATCAAGTCCGTAACTTGATTTAATCATTCTTGTTTCATGCATTTCTTGTTTTTGAGTGAGCTTACTCGCTCTTTTCATGCATATTTGTTCATTTCTCATTTTATACATAGTACATAATTAGTAACAAAACAAGTTAATTCTTACCGGACGATCGATCAAGCTTGAACCGAACACTTATTGACAACCTTGAGCTCTGATTACCAACTTGTAACACCCTAAAGTTTTATCCTTAATTTTTAACAAAATTAGATAAAAATTACATGGCTTTCATTAACGAAGTTCATGAGTAACAAGACCTTAGTCAACTAATGACTAAATTACATCATTTCAAAATTTGTTTAAACGTGTGTTTATAACCCATACACAAAGACTACAAAAGATTTAAAACATTGCGGAAGCTTCTAAATCGAGTGTTCGGTTCTTCACTTTATCACTTGATCGCCATCCGTAAGCTTCACTAATTTCCTATGATCAAAACGTTAAACTCGTTAGTTTTGATCGTTATTGTAAAACGAAATCACAATGATAAACATCACACTTGAAATAATAAACATAGAACAACTATTCTGGGTTCACCGTAAATTACGGTCTCACCGTAATTTACGGTGTGCCTTAAGAATTCCTGGTTACCGTAAACCAGTAGAGATGCACCGTAACATGTCTAACCATTACCGTAAATTACGGTAAGACCGTAATTTACGGTAAGAACTGGAAATCAATGTTTTGTTTTATTAACTCATCTCATTCACACAATTCTTGTAATTTGCTTTTCTATCAACCCATATCATCCAATTTCTAGTATTTCTAATAATGTGATAAATATCAACTAATAACATAACACTATTCATCATATTCCGGAGTATACATAAATCATGTTCCTCTTGATTAATTGACCCGTTTGGCTCGTCTAAGGAAATCCTCCTATATGACGACTACCAACGCGAACCAACTGAATTTTAATAAATCAATCAATGTAACAACTTCAATGCTTAATTCGAAACAACTCTTATTCAAGATTAACTTTCATATTTGAATCATCCGAGAAATAAATGTAACGGGTCAAGTTACATACCTTAGCGCACGCCCTTCAACCGTGAGTCTCCACCGGCTTGTCCACTTGACGTTCTGGTATCTTGTCCTATAGAGTTCAATTGCAATACATGTTTAGAACTCTTTGTAACCACATTTCACAAATTAGTCAAAACATCACGATTAGGTGTTTTAACTACAAAATTCTAGTTTTCAAGCTTTCTTTGAGGCATTTCAACAAACACTTCATATGCAGAATTTTTATATCTTTAGTAATCAACTTCTTAGCTTACTAATTAGCTAACTTGACAACAATAGAGCCCTCCTATAGTGTTTTTAATCATCATATCATTCTGGAATCACTTTCAACAATCAAATTACACTAGAATAATCATCCTAAACCCTAGTGTTCATCTTCATCTTGTAAAACCCATAACCCACCTTCAAGGTGTTCATGCAAATTTCCTGAATTTGGACATGATTTCACATGTGGTTGTCTAGGTTTCACTTCTAGACACTACATTATCTCTAATCAAATCAAACAACACACATGCAACATCTAATTTTAGATTTTCCAAAATCATGAGAATTTCAAACAAGGGATTAACACAAATTTTTACATACCTTGTAATCCTCTTGTGATGAGGATCACTATTCTATGTTCAGATTTTGTTTTTGATCAGATTTGAGCCCTCAATTTGATTGTTTTGTGAGATTAAGGTTTTTGGAATGGGGGTGTCGCCCCCTGCCTCTTCTTGATCGACCAACACCCTGGTTTGGGGTGTTTGGTTTATTTTTATTTGTTAAATTTTAATTAAGTTTTAGAGTTAACAACTATGGTCCCTCTATTTTGTTCAACATATAGTTTGATAGCTTTTTAATCACTCTATAAGCTATTTCTAGACTAGTTAACTAACTAGGTTAAAATTCCTAGTTAGTAAACTCCCATTTATTTAGGCTTTATAATTCTGATATAATGTTTTATATTTTCGGGATGTTACAGCGATTGAGTTAATGCCCTGATCTGCAGCACCCCGCTATACTTAATTAGTGTTTCGTGTGTGTTAATTGTGATAATCAGACGATAACTCGAAGCCTGAAACGAATTTCTTCGTCGAATGAATACCAGAAAGCGAGTGCCAATGTTCTGTATTTATAGTCGAAATTTACCCCCCCCCCCTTACGGACCGTAACAAATAACCCTTACGGTCCGTAAGGGTTACCTACATTTTATAGAGTAGCCACGGTTGGGACTTGGCCTGATGACTTGACACATTCTCGAAATTCAATTTTAGACAGCAAGATTTTAGGATAATCATCAAGTAGGAAATACCCCCCCCCCCCCTGAGTTTTAGGGGCCCTAATCCTGATTCTAAAAATTCTGAAAATTCTAGGGTTTGTACGGAATTACTTGGGTGTCTTAATTAGGGTTTCCTATTGGATAATTTATAAATAAAAATAATAGTTTTGGTTGATATACAGAAAGATGGATCATAAGATAACTGTTTAGTTTATTATATATTATTAATAGTTTTGGTTGATATACAGAAAGATGGATCATAAGATATGGTTATTACAACTATTACCCCCTTAAAAGAAATTTCGTCCTCGAAATTTTCAATAAGAATATAACATATCACATAAGTAACGGAAACGGAACTTTTATAGCAGAGTTACTATTAATACTGACATCTCTTACTTAAATATGCTTAATCATAACTAAGATATATTCACATAAGGCAAAGCATGAATGACCGTAAACAGAACAATTGAACAGATATCAAAGAGTAAGATTTACCGATACTTCGACTAAAATTCTATTTCTAGAATATATTAGGGTATAGAGAGCGAATTGATTCTTCAGATTCCCATGTTGCTTTGTGTTCAGAGTGATTTTTCCAGAGGACTTTAACAAACGGAATTACTTTCCTACGCAAAACCCTTTCTTGTCGATCTAAGATGGCTTCTGGTTCCTCTTCGTAGGACAAATCTTCGTGAATTGTAAGTAACGGATAACTAATGACATGGAGTGGATGATAATTATATCCTCTTAACGAGGAGACATGAAAAACGTTATGAACGTGAGAGAGTTGAGGCGGTAAAGCCAGTCGATATGACACTTCTCCAATTCTTTCAAGGATTTCAAACGGACCGATGAAACGGGGACTAAGCTTTCCTTTAATTCCAAATCTACGAACGCCATGCCAAGGTGATACCTTTAAGAAAACGTGGTCGCCAATTTTAAATTCGAGTGGTCGTCTATCTTGATCTGAATAGCTCTTTTGTCTGCTCTGAGCTTCTTTCAGTTTTTCTCGTGCCATAGTGACTTTTTCGTTTGTAATCTGAACTAGTTCTGGCCCTTCAATAATCTTTTCTCCAACTTCATCCCAGCATATCGGTGCGCGACATTTCCGACCGTATAAAAGTTCAAAAGGTGCCATGCCAATACTTGCTTGCCAACTATTGTTGTAAGCGAACTCAACAAGGCATAGATATTCATCCCAGTTTCCAGACCATTCAAGTGCACATGCTCGGAGCATGTCTTCCAAGGTCTGAATCGTGCGTTCTGACTGCCCATCTGTTTGTGGATGGAAAGCCGTACTAAACTTCAGTCATGTACCCCAAGCTGCCTGAAAACCTTTCCAAAATCGTGAGGTGAAACGTGGGTCTCTATCTGAAACAATGGAACATGGTGTGCCATGGAGTCGAATAATCTCTTGAAGAAATATTTCAGATAACTTATTAACCAAAAATCCTTGCTGAATCGGTAGAAAATGTGCTGACTTCGACAATCTATCGACAACAACCCATACAACATCATTCTTCTTGAAAGTCTTAGGCAAACCTGTAACAAAATCCATTGTGATCTCATCCCACTTCCATATGGGAATATCCAATGGTTGCAACAGACCACTTGCTCGTTTGTGTTCATTTTTCACTTGTTGGCAAGTGAGGCATTTATTTACGTATCGAGCAACGTCTTCCTTCATGCCATTCCACCAGAAGTTCTGTCTTAAGTCTCGATACATCTTGGTAGATCCTGGGTGAATTAAAAATGGTGAGCTGTGAGCTTTGGCTAACAATGACTCACGAAGGGTGGAGTCATCGGGTACACAAAGTCTTTTGCCGCACCAAATCACCCCCCTGATGGTCTATACTAAATTCAGATTGCTTACCCACCTCGAGATTTTGCACAATTGCCCAAAGTTCTCCATCTTGCTTCTGTGCAACTTTGATCCGTGATATGAGGTCGGGTTCAATCTGCATTCTAGCTAGATATCCATCAGATTTACTAACCTGAAGCCAAATGTTCATCCTTTCGAGATCCCTCATAATACGAGGCTGAATTTGTAAGCAAGATATAGTCCCGGAATTCTTTCGGCTCAATGCGTCAGCTACAACATTGGCTTTGCCTGGATGGTATTGAATATTTGCGTCGTAATCTTTTAAAAGTTCTAACCACCTTCTTTGCCTCATATTTAGCTCCTTCTGTGTGAATATGTATTTGAGGCTCTTGTGGTCGGTAAAAATGTCACAACTCTCACCATACAGATAGTGTCGCCAAATCTTAAGTGCAAAGATGACTGCGTCTAGTTCTAAATCATGTGTAGGGTAGTTAACTTCATAAGGCTTCAACTGACGGGAGGCATAAGCGATAACCTTCCCATGTTGCATTAGCACACAACCTAATCCTTTCTTTGAGGCATCACTATAGACTTGGTAACCTCCTGATCCAGAAGGGAGAGCGAGTATCGGAGAGGATACGAGTCGTTTCTTCAATTCTTCAAAGCTTTTCTCTTGTTCCTCATTCCATGAGTACTTCACCCCTTTTCTTAGGAGTTTTGTAAGTGGTAAAGCAATTACCGAGAATCTTTCAACAAATCTTCGGTAATAGCCAGCAAGACCCAAGAAACTTCGTATTTCGGTAACAGAAGTGGGTCTTGGCCATTTTGTAATAGCTTCAACCTTTGTTGGGTCTACCATAATTCCCTCTGCTAATATGACATGTCCAAGAAATGCCACTTGGCTAAGCCAAAAGTCACATTTGGAAAACTTAGCGTACAACTTCTCATGCCGCAAGGTTCCAAGTACTGCATGTAGATGTGCTTCATGCTCTTCACGACTCTTGGAATACACTAGAATGTCATCGATAAAGACAATAACGAATTTGTCTAGGAATTTGTGAAATACGTGATTCATCAAATCCATGAAGACTGCGGGTGCATTAGTTAGCCCAAAGGGCATAACCAAAAATTCGTAATGACCATATCGAGTACGAAAGGCTGTCTTGGGAACATCATCATTCTTGACCTTTAGCTGATGGTACCCGGACCTCAGGTCGATTTTTGAGAAGAACTGAGCCCCCTGAAGTTGATCAAAGAGATCATCAATGCGAGGCAGAGGATACTGATTACGAATAGTAATCTTGTTCAGTTCTCGGTAGTCAATACATAAACGCATACTACCGTCTTTCTTCTTCACAAATAAGACCGGAGCACCCCAAGGTGAAACACTGGGTCTTATGAATCCCAGATCTAACAAATCTTGCAATTGTTCCTTCAACTCCTTCAGTTCCATTGGAGCCATACGGTATGGAGCTTTAGAAATAGGTTCGGCACCAGGAATCAAGTCGATGGTGAATTCTACCTGACGGTCGGGTGGTAATCCCGGTAGTTCATCCGGAAATACATCAGGATATTCACGAACAACGGAATGGCTATCGATACTCTTAACACTAGCAGAAGTATCCTTAATTGATGCTAGGAATCCAGCACAACCGTTTGATAAGAATTTTCGAGCCTTAAGCGCAGAGATAATTTTAAGAGATTTATGAGCTTGAGTTCCCTGATATATAATATCAGGATGATGAAGATTACCGAAAATAACACGTCGGAAATGACAATCTATAGTTACGTGATGTCGAGACAACCAATCTATCCCTAGAATAACATCAAAGTCACACATATGTATTGGAAATAGGTCTGCCTTACACACAATAGATTCAATACAGATCGGACAATCTTTATATACGTAAGTGATTACGGATGAATTTTCCATGGGAGTGGAAATGGTTAAGGTATGATTTAAGAGAGTTGGTCTTATCGGAAGGTACTTAGTAAACGAATGGGATACTAAAGAATGGGTCGCTCCTGTATCGAATAACACATAGATACTACGTTCACCAAGCTGAAGGGTTCCAAATACAGTACCTGGGGCATTAGCAGCGTCAGTAGCAGAAAGTGCGAAAACTCTTCCTCCAACATTGGGTTGGTTATTCTTCTTAGTGTCTTTCTTTGTACACTCCTTGATCATGTGTCCAGTTTGGCCACATCTAAAGCATGCTCCTGTACCTCGGTGACATATGCCCTGATGTCTCTTACCACAAGTATTACATAGAGGATATGTAATCTGATTCGGTTTTACATGTTGATTCAGTGGTTGAGCTCTAATAGGTTCTGCATACAACTGAATCTGGTTTTGAGCAGGTCTCGGGTTTTGCGGTCTAGGTTTCCATGAACGTGCCTGATTTTCAGAGTTTTGATTTCCTTGCACTTTACGGTCTTGATGCTGTGGCGTAGTGGATGATTGCCCAATTGCCTGCTTAAATTGTCCTTCCCTGTTTCTCTTCTTATTATCCTCAGTTCGAGATAAAAATTCTTTCCTCTCGAATTCAAAAGTTTTGATTGCATCAGCAACTTCGGTGATATCCTTAAATTTCATGTACATGATCGACTTCCCAATTCGATCATTGACTGCCCACTTGCATTTTTCTGCCTGGGCTTCTGCTGATCCTACAACGTCTCCTACAATACTAGCCAACCTTGCAAATCGAGTAATGAACTCAGAGGCTGGTTCATCATTCCCCTGTCGAATTATTGCATACTCCCTGATATAAGCTTCTTTATTAGCGGTAGAAAAATACTTGTCGTAAAAGATGGTACGAAAGTCGACCCATGAAAGATTAGTGTCGAAGTCATCCCCTCCTTTGACTTGCTTATATCCTTCCCACCAAGTTTGTGCGTTATCTTCAAGTTTGTAGGTAGCCAATCTAACTTTGTATTGCTCCGGAACTCCAAGAACTCCGAAGATCTTTTCAACATGAGCTATCCAGTTTCTTGCATCGACTGGATTAGTAGCGTGACTAAAGGATTTCGGCTTTTGTTTTTGAAATTTAGCGATCCAAATGTCTATACTATAGGTAGTATGGTTCGTGGTATTCTCATGAATTTCTTCACCAGAGATTGGATTCGTGTTATTACGTTCTGGATGACGAGTTTGTTGAATAACGGCCTCAGCTGTTTGAGCAACAAGGTTTGGAAGCAACCCGGCAACAGCCTGGTTGATAGCATTAATTACGTTTGGATCAACTGGAGTCTCATTCGAAGAAGTGTTGTTACGTGCATGGTTAGTACGAGTACTCCTACGTAGCGGACGACGAGGAGGCATCTATAAGAATAGACATAGGAATTAAACCAAATAAGAGACCAAGTTGAATCCTATCATAGATATCTACCCATTCCTCACAGGTTTTACTTACTATCTTCAAGTTTTCTACAGGAAAGAGCCTTTGCTCTGATACCATAGCTGTAACACCCCAACCTGGAAGGCTGACGTGTCACAATAAAAGTATCATAAACAAAAGTAATAATTCCATTTATTTATTTATTGGACAAGGATACAACAACAACTAAACTTAAGGTTAATATACAAACAGAGACATTCGACTTAATTAACTAACATCTTCAGATTTATTCCTAGGCTTTATTCTTCTCTCTCTTTCCCGCCCAAAGTAACCTGCTGACCTGTATATACAAAAAGTTTACGGAATGAGCCGAATGCTCAGTACGGAATAATAGGCTCAAATAACAAATAATGCTTTATGCAAAAATGATACGATGCAAGAACATAATTTCATAATCATATCTTACGGATGTACCCATGAGCAACTTAAAACGTGACAATACACAGGTAGCTACTCCTGCATAATTATCACATGAGATGGCGAGTTGGCATACCCGTTATCCACCTCCTTATACTTAAATCCTAGGATCGATCCATACGCCTCCTAATAGCCTTATGTACCACACTTGTACTTAAGAGACGCCGTGAACTGATCTCTCCGTCACGGATGGAGCACATGATGTCGATGCCGCGACAACATGCTCGTGGGACACTCCACGAGAAGCGATACTCAGGGTATCAGAGTACAAATGGTCTTATTCACATAACTTATCAAAATATGTAACATATATTGGAACATGCGATAATGAGTACAACTAATATACTATCACATGACAGGAAAACTAAATCCAAAGTTATGATTTAGAATAGGAATTCAACGGACTGTCAAATGAATCGATAATCAAAGACGTGAGGAGTTTTAAAGAGATATATGAATTTAATGGGTTTATAACAATTTGAATATGAAGCAATAAGGAGTGGGGTAAGGATCCGTACCTTAAAAATTCCAAAATGAAGCTACCTTGTGATAATATTTCAGATTTATACGGGCAGAGTTTAGACTACTGATTAAGCTTTTAATCTAAATTAAATAACATGCACACAAACTAGGTTAGTAACTTAATACAGCATTTACGATAACTCACGAGATTAAAATCCTCACAACGAATGACAAAGTGCGATACTTAAACATCCATCGGATTCACAATTAATGACAAAGTGAAATCACTTAAACATCTATCGGATTCACAACGAATGACAAAGTGTAAACACTTAAACATCCATCGGAATCACAATTAATGACAAAGTGAAATTACTTAAACATCTATCGGAATCACAACTAATGACAAAGCATAAACCCAATTCGAGCAGCACTTAAACATCCATTGGATTGATTTCAATCAATCGGACATTGAATCGTATCAGCGATTGAGTTAATACCCTGATCTGCAGCACCCCGCTATACTTAATTAGTGTTTCGTGTGTGTTAATTGTGATAATCAGACGATAACTCGAAGCCTGAAACGAAATTCTTCGTCGAATGAACACCAGAAAGCGAGTGCCAATGTTCTGTATTTATAGTCGAAATTCACCCCCCCCCCTTACGGACCGTAACAAATAACCCTTACGGTCCGTAAGGGTTACCTACATTTTATAGAGTAGCCACGGTTGGGACTAGGCCTGATGACTTGACACATTCTCGAAATTCAATTTTAGACAGCAAGATTTTAGGATAATCATCAAGTAGGAAATACCCCCCCCCCCCCTGAGTTTTGGGGGCCCTAATCCTGATTCTAAAAATTCTGAAAATTCTAGGGTTTGTACGGAATTACTTGGGTGTCTTAATTAGGGTTTCCTATTGGATAATTTATAAATAAAAATAATAGTTTTGGTTGATATACAGAAAGATGGATCATAAGATAACTGTTTAGTTTATTATATATTATTATTATTCTTTTATTTCTAGAATAATGATTTTTAAATTTATGATTATTACATCTTGTGTCGCCATAGATTTCTTAAACGGCTTTGGCTTTAATTCTTTCAAAAAAACCTGAGGAAGAAGATAAGGTAATAAAAGGGTAATAAATGAAGAGACTGCAATAAATGAATGAATACTATTAATGCCTATACATCCCTAATACTTTATTTTGTTTTGTTTTATTATTTCAAATATACTATTTCTGAGAAAAATTGTACCCTTAATTTTTATTCAAATCTATACTATATAATAAAAGAAACCATTTTTGAGACACTTATCATCATATTAGGGCATCTCTTATAGATAATTATTATTTTAATTTAATATTTTCTAATTAATTATAGATAACCCTCCTATTAAATATATTTAGTTTAATATTTTATAGATAGTTATTATTTAGTTTACTCTTCTTCTCATTTATAATATTATGAGTAAAATGCAATTTGCGTCCCTGTGGTATGACCCAAACATCAGGTTGAGCCCCTAAAAACAATTTTTTGCATTCTGAGCCCTTGTGGTATTCATTTCATAACAGTGTGAGTCCCTGCCGTCAGGGTTCCGTCAGTTTGACCGTTTGCCAGTTGTGAAAAGTCCATAATACCCCCCACCCTTTAATATCTACACTTAAAGCAGATATTGAACAACAGATCATCCTCATCATCAACAATTGCTCTCAACTCCCAATATCATCATCATCATCAACAGCTCTCCTCTCCCAACTCCCAATATCATCATCATCATCAACAGATCATCTTCATCATCTTCATCGAACATTGAACAGATCAGGTTCATCTTCATCCTCATATTGGTCATTCGATGATTCTGTGTTTATGTGTTTATATTGTGAAAAAACAGAGCGATGATTCTGGGTTTGATTTTTTGGTTCCATTCGATGATTTTTGGTTCCATTCGATGATTTTGGGTTGATTTTGAAAAACAGAGGGTTGATTTCATTCGATGTGTTTATGTGTTTATATTGTGAAAAAACAAAGGGTTGATTCCATTCGATGATTTTGGGTTTGATTTTGGGTTCCATTCGATGTTTTTGGGTTTGATTTTGGGTTCCATTCGATGATTTTGGGTTGATTTTGAAAAACAGAGGGTTGATTTTGGGTTCCTCATTTTGAATGTGTTTGAATGTGTTATTTGGGTAACAGTTATTGATTCGATGTGTTCCTCATTTTGATTGAATGTGTTCCTCATTTTGATTCGATGATAACAATTATTTGGGTATGATTTGAATGTGTTATTTGGGGTTAGGGTTTAGGGTTGAAAGGATTTTTTTTTTGGTTTGATTCTTGTGGGTTTAGGGTTGAATGGATTTTTTGGTTTGATTCTTGTTCAAAATGCATCAAAACTGATCGGATGTGTTTAGGGTTTTCGTTTGAATGTTTTGGTTTGAATGTGTTTAGGGTTTAGGGTATCAACTGAGTATTAACAGAATGTGTTTTGGTTTGAATGTGTTTAGGGTTTAGGGTATGAATGGATTTTTGGTTTGATTTTTGTGGGTTTGAATGTATTAACAGATTCTTGTGGGTTTAGGGTTGAATGGATTTTTGGTTTGATTTTTGTTGTACAGAATGTGTTTTGGTTTGAATGTGTTTTGGTTTGAATGTGTTTTGTTGTACAGAATGGCTGCGGATGTAAAGATACGCAAAACACCAACTACGAAGGCGAGAACACTTGACAACCTCCTAGAAGATGCGGTGCACATAAGGAAGTGATTGATATGAATGAATATAACCCTAGTGGAGCTCTTCGATTTTCCTTGAAATTCCAAAGCTCGCTAATTACATATCTACCATTGGGATTATATTCATTCATATGAATGAATATAACCCAAGTGGCAGATATGTAATTAGAAACACTGGGGTTATATTCATTCATATCTGGATCAGCTTCCCGAAGTGCACCCGTCAGTAAAAATCCACAATTGCTTGTGGTCGTATGACGTTGTGGTCATATGTCGTTTTGTCTCTGTATTGTATGTTACGGTCTTTTGTTATCGAGTCTGTAAGTTCCGTCAACTCTACGAAGTTGGTATGACGTTTTGTCTCTGTATTGTATGTATAAAAAGTTTACATTTAATATACAATTTAGGCTTTAATAATTTGTTAAATATAGTATAAATTTAATTATTAGATTTCTTAACAAAAAACCAAGAAAAGAATTTAGGGGCTCAGGTTGATATTTCACTCATACCATAGGGACGCAAAGTGTTATTAATATATGCAAAAAGACGGTCTTACCCCTGCCTCTAACAGTCAACCTGACGGCAGGGACTCAAAGTGTTATGAAATGAATACCACAGGGGCTCAGAATGCAAAAAATTGTTTTTAGGGGCTCAAGTTGATGTTTGGGACATACCACAGAGACGCAAATTGCATTTTACTCTAATATTATTTAGAGAAAATTATGATTTTGGCCTTTATAGTTATATCACTTTTCCCTTTTAGCCCAAAAAGAATTTTTTAACATCTGAGCCCCCAACGTCTTCTTTTCTAACTCTTTTGGCCCCTAACACTAACCCCATCCATTAAATGTTAGGGGCCAAAAGGGTTAAAAAAGATGTTAGGGGCCAAAAATGTTAGAAAAAAGACGTTGGGGGCTTAGATATTAAAATTCTTTAGAGAAAATTACAATTTTGGCCCCTGTAGTTATATCACTTTTACCTTTTTAGCAAAAAAAAAAATTAACATCTCAGCCCCCAAAGTCTTCTTCTCTAACCTTTTTGGCCCCTAACACTAACCTCATCCATTAAATGTTAGGGGCCAAAAGGGTTAAAAAAAGACGTTAGGGGCAAAAAATGTTAGAAAAAAAGACGTTGGGGGCTTAGATGTTAAAAAATTCTTTTTTTGGGCTAAAAGGGTAAAAGTGATATAACCAAGGGGCCAAAATCGTAATTTTATTATTTGATGTATTAAATTAGATTTATTCAATTCGCACAATACACGAGGTTTTTTAAGGATATATATTTTTTATTATTTAGTACATAAAATTACATTTATTCAAACCGTGTAATACGCATATTTTTAAAGATGTAATTTTTTTATTATTTAGTATATAAAATTACATTTATTCGACCCGTGTAATAAATGGGGTTTTTAAGATGTATTATTTTATTATTTGGTAAACAATATTACATTTATTCAACTCGTGTAATACACGTGGTTTTAAAGATATAACTTTTTTTATTTTGTATATAAAATTACATTTATTCAACTTGTACAATATTGTTCTTAACTTTTTATTATTTAATATATAAAATTATGTTTATTCAACTTATGCAATAAAGAAGGTTTTTAAAGATATATTGTTTTATTATTTAGTATATAAAATTTATTTATTCAACCCGTTTAATACACGGGGTTATAAGCTAGTTAATAAATAAAGTAGATTTGTTTAGGTTTAAAAAAGTGTAACTGAAATTAGTTTTATATTGTTCTTATTGATTGATAAATTCATATATTGTTTATTAAATTATATAATAACAATTTTCGCATTTTAAAATATAGAGAAAAATGCAATTTGCGTCCCTGCGATATATGCCAAACATCAACCTGAGCCCCTAAATTCATTTTTTGGTTTTTTGAGCCCCTGACCTTATAAATTCATAACAGTTGAGTCATTCTGTCACACTGCCGTTTGTTTGACTGTTTGAGCCAGGGGTAAAACCGTCTTTTGTCATCTATTCCCTTCTAAAAACCCCAAATAACTTTATTAAGCCCTAATTTAATACATATAAACAAAAACAATCCTTTCTCTCTCTCCCTCTCTCTAAACAAATCCTTCTCTCGTATGTGCGAGAAGCAAATGTGAACACTGCAAAGTTCTTTCATAGGTTTCAATAAGCATTGAGCTATTGCTCCGGTGTCTAACAAGCATTGAGCTATTACTCCGGTGTTTGAGACTGTTGACTACGGTGATGGTTGGGAGCTCCCCCGAACGCACAGATTCAAGGTAATTCTTGGAGTAACATACTCGTCTTCATCTTATGATCAAAAGACCCAACATCTTAATTTCTAACTATGATTATAGCAATCGAATTTTGGATTATTATAAGATAGCGGTTCTAGGGTTCTTAATGGGGAAGAAGACAAAGTGAACAATTGGTTCAAATATTTTTTAGTTTCAGCTTTAAAACAAAAAAGACAATCCAGGCCTACTTGTTCTTCTTCCTATAGACGACCCTGTTCGAGTCCCTCGTGGTCAAATGTTTTATTTTATTTTCTTATGAATCTGGGTGGTAAATGGGATCCAAGTCTGAACCACAGACCTTATTTTCAAATACAATAAAGTAAGTATGCGTGTATATTAGTGAAAAGTAATTATCATGGAATATAAAATTGCCATAAATAACACCATCAAAATCTTCTAAATGTTTAGTCATCATCATTTTTTTCCCAGATCGTTCAACAATTATCCTTCACACTTACCCTAAAACAGTCAGCACCACCCAGTGTTAGTGGTTTGTCGGAGATGAAGGTTGTGGTGCTTTTGGAGATGGTGGTGTTGGTTGCTCAAGGTTGAAGGAATGAAGGTGGTGGCCACACGATGGTGGTGGGATAAAGAGAGGGATGAGATATGGTGGTGTTGATTATTAAATCAATGATTTCTTAACAAAAAAAGCAAGAAAAGAATTTAGGGGCTTAGGTTAATAATTCACTCATACCATAAGGACGCAAAGTGTTATTAATATATGTCAAAAGACGGTCTTACCCCTGGCTCAAACAGTCAAACTGACGGCACACTGACGGAGGGACTCAAAGTGTTATGAATTCATAAGCTCAGGGGCTCAAAAACCAAAAAATGAATTTAGGGGCTCAGGTTGATGTTTCACACAAACCACAAGGACGCAAATTGCATTTTTCTCTAAAATATATATAGTCAAAAGACATTTGTCATAAACGTTTTTTAAATATGCATTACATAAAGAACTCAAAACTTTTTTTAAAGTATTGAAAATGAAATAATTAACAATGGTTTTCAAAATACGACGACTTAAAGATTATAAATTTTGGTTGATATATTGATTACTAAAGAAGTAACTAATATATTTTGGTTGATATATTGATTACTAAAGAAGTAACTAATATATACGGTCAAATGAAAGTAATGTTAAAAGAATCTGGTTTATCATTTTTTGTGTTTATAACGCACTGAGACCATGTGTAGTGGTTTACATGAATAATGCATCCACCTATGGGCATTGTGCGACACGTGTCATCCCAGTCAGCAAAGGGGCATTATGGGCGTTTTTCACAAATAGGCGTAGTGGGATAATGCCCAATAATGCTCCATCAATGATTACCCAATTATTTAAAAAAATAAAAAATAAACTAAATAATATTAGTTGTAATATTCTTATTGGCCAAACACATCAATGGTTACCCATCAATGGCGTGGTTTTAAAAACGCCAAAACAAAATTTGGCCAAGAAAACGCCCGAAAACACCGGGCCGTAATGGTTATGGGGCGTGTTTCGGCGTTTTTTTTTAATTTAAAAAAAAAAAACGCCCCACTACGCGGGGTCTGATTGTTAAAAAAAGTTGACACATGATTGTGAAACAAAATATAAGTCAGATCATCCACTTAAAATGTTTTTCCACCACTTTCTGAACTAGTGGCAGAGCTTGAACGAAAACTCGATGGGGGTCGGACTCTCAAAATCCAAATAGGTGGGAGACGGTTTCTAAAAAATCCAATATTTTTTATTAAAAGAAATTTTCAATAAAATTAACACTACAAACAAAAATTCAATGGGGCTGGGGCACCACCGGGCCCAAAGGAAGCTACGCCCCTAGCCTGAATGTATGAAAAAAAAAATTATCCGTTTTATGCATGTAGGTAAAAAAAATTCGAGGATACATCTGAATTTTTCTTCTAGATCCGCCACTGTTGTGTCCAGTGGGGATCAAACCTGAATCTCTCAAGAGAAATCCGGTCCACCAAAGGCCATAACTAAATTTAAAACCCAACTAAAAATAGTAATAATAACTTATTAATTTTCGGCCAATTTAGGAACTCAGTCATCATCATATTACCGACTTTTTTATGTATTAAGTTTATATTTAGAAGCCCCTTTTCTAGTCACTCTAAATTCTATGTGAAAACCGTGGAATAAACCAAATATTTATTCGTGAGTGTATTTTAATTAAACCAGAGAGACTCATGCAAGAGTGATACGTTTCATTAAATCATATGCAAAATCTTAGAATTCTAATATTAAAATCGGACTTCTAACAACCATTTCACTTGTCATAGAAAAAAAACACAATAAACTAGGCTTAGACAAATATAGCTAAAGTGACATATATTACAAACTAGAGTCAAGTTGGGTTCAAGCTAAAATTTACGAGCCAACTTGACTCGGAAATCTTCTAACAAACTGAAAATTTAAGAAAGAACTCGACTCGTTTACTATTCAAGCTCGCGCCTTGAAACAACCCATTTCACCCCCACCTTTGTGGTCACCTTTTCTTGATATGCAAGTTCTCTAAGCACATTTTATTTTAATTTAAATGTAAGACTGATAACTAATAAGTATTTTAACCTTTGCAATGGTATTAGTTTGATTACTAATTAGTGAAAATATCTCTTGAGAAACACCTTGGATATCATACTCACAATTAAAACAAAGATAAAAAGAAGATATGAGAGAGTAAATATTTATTTAGAATATTAGGAAATCACAACTTTAACCCTCGTTACATAAGAAATAAGAATGGCTCATTTTCCCTTGGAACAACCATGAAGACCACCAAAATACCCTTTTGGGTTACTTTCAAAACCAGCCCTTGATATATATGCTCCCCCACCACCAGGAGCCTTCATCGATCCACCACTCTTGCCACCGCTACCACCACCTTTACAACTTGACCCGAGTCCTCCACTACCACCTTTGCTGTTAAAAATGACAGTTTGGGCTATCATTCAAGTTATAAAATGTCATTAGTTGGGCTTGTATATGTGAATGGGCCCTGGTTGGTTTAATTAATGGTTTGTTTGTTAGGTTGTTATAACAGCTTGTCAAGCAGTTGAAATTATGGGGGGTTATGTGGAAATATTTGAGGACCCCGATCATCTCTAGCCAAAGTCTTGGACTAGAGTATAACATATGAAATGGCAGTATATAAAATAGCTGGGTTCTTCTGGACGGTCATTAACCCTTCTTCAACATTGCACATATTCCCCAAATTCTCTCTTAATTATTCACCTGCAACAACAATTAGAGGAAGTCTGGTTCTCCGGTGATCAGTGTCCGGTGATTAAAGAAGTTTTGATTCTTCAGCAGCTCATGTGGTTTAGCATTATTTTTCTATTTCAGTATTTCCTACAGTTTGTATTATGATCTGTTGACTGTAGATCATCTTGTATCACTCTCTGTTTGTGAGAGTTTGATCTGCAATTGTTGATGATCATCGAGGTATTGTGATGTACTTTGTCTTTGATTTAGATCTTACGTATGTAAGATCTAGGGTTTGGGGGGTGTTTTTTGGTTTGGGTTAAATAATAAAGTTTTACGTCACGTTTTGTCGCTTCTCTTGTGTTTTGTATTGTTTTTCTGTTGTTTCTTTGTGTTGTGTGGAACAATCATACCATTTGACATGGTATCAGAGCACATGGTTGGCTCTATCTAAGTTTTCTAAGGTTCCATTGATACGATCTTGGTTTTTAGTTCATAATTGCTGTGTACTACGGTTTCTGGTCAAAATCCGTCTGAGGTTTTTTGTTTACTGATTATTTTTAAGTATCTTGGGTATAGTTTCCGCTGAATGCATCTGGTTAAAGAATCTTCATGTCGTTGATAGGGTTCTTGGTAATAAAAAAAAGGAAGTCTAGGTTTTCTTGAAGAATAAACCGTAGGAGTGTATAGACAAAGGAAATTCGTTATGCTCTTGAAGGGGTGATAAAGGATCGATTAATTCCTGTTCTAGTTGTGGTCATCCGTTGTTGCTCATAAATTCTTTGTTACTTATTTGATGGTCGCAATCTCAGAAAGTTCTTGGTGATTAGGTTGGGTTTGACCAGCCTGCGCATATGCCAATCAGTTGATTCTAAGTCGACTATTAGAATTCTTGGATTGAGGCCTGTGTGGTGTTACAAGATCAGGTTATTTCTCTCATTTTGGTGTTAGGGTTGCTGATTGTCTGTTCTGCGCTCTTTGAGATCTTGGGGTTTTATGATTGTGATTAAAGTTGTGTTTTTCGCTACTCTGGTCTGAAAGTCATGATACGGTAGTCAAGACCTGAAGGACGCTAGTTGGCTAGTAAGTGTTCTAAGAAGATCGGATACCTCATAACACGAAGTGAAGGCTACATGCTGCTAGGTTGCTTAAAAATCTCGTAACCCTTAGTGAAGGTGTATTTACCTCTATTGGAATAAAGCACTGTGAGATCTTCCTTGTTCCCTTTTTATTTTTTGTCACACACTTTTGTACTGTTAGGCATATCTTGGCTGGGTTAGGTGGACCAACAATTGGATTTGATAATAGGGAATGCCATACCCTGTTCTTATGTGTTTGCATATACATGTTGCATATCTTTGTGATAGTTATAGTTACAGTTGATCACATTAAACACTTATTATATGTTCATCACTTGTGTGATAAGTTTTTATTGATTGTGTGTTCGCATCAACTTTAATTAATCTTTGATATGCCACTCTGAGTAGTGTGACTACCTGCATCTAGTTCTGGTTGATTTGTTGTGTACCTTCATACTATAGTTGGAGGATTGTGTTGATAACAAATGACTAAAGGCGGATCTGATGTAATAACTGAAACACTTGTTATTAAAAAGATGCTTGTGGTCTGTTATATCTTCATGCTAAAGTCTAGTTGTTTAACTGTGGTAAAGAGTCAAACTAAAGGGAATTGGAAACTATATTGTATGGGTCAATACTATGAATTTGAATTGCAAGTTAAAATAAAATTAGCTTTATTGATAGAACATGTATAAAATCTACCAAGAATGAGGTATTTTTTACTAGACAATGGGAAAGATATTTTATGTTCTCTCGTGTGATTCTCTCAAGCCGTTTTCATTGTTCTAGATCCATATTTTTTGTTGTTGAATTGGTTTTGTTTACCTATTAGATCAAGTTGTGTGAGCTATAAGTTTTTTGTTGAGACTTCCAGTTTGTTTTGATCAGATTTATTCATGTATATCGTTCAGTTTCAGTTGCGTTTCTAAGTGTTAGGGTTTGGTGTTAATTGGTGAAATGTATCAGATCTTGAACTTCAGTTGTACAAGATTGTTGATCCTTATTAATTCTTCATGTATTTGGGACTGATATAGTATACTGTGTTGAATTTCCGTTGTTGTCTTGTGTTTAGATCAGTTGTTTGTTTTCTTTTTCTCGTCTGTTCTGTTTTGTTTTTTAAGTGGTTGCAGGTATAGATCTTGTAAGATCTGTTTGGATTTTGGGTGACGCAATCTGTTTGGTGTTTGGATACTGCAAGATCTGCAAAGTCTTGTAACATCAGTTTGGTGCTGAAGAAGGAGTTCTTCTGTCAATTGCTTATTGAAGACCTATGTTGGTCTCTAAAACCCTTGAAGGTTTTAGGGCAAGCCAACCAGGGATATTTTGCTGTGGCTTGGCTAGTTTTTTGTAGTTCTTGAAAACTACAGTTGTGATCTCTGTTGATATTATACGCACCCTCTGTAAGATCTTTCCTATCTTGTCACTGTTTTAATTTTTGTTGTTGTTGGTTAGTTGAAGTCGGGGTAGTGAGGACCGACATTGTTGATTGTTATAGTTGATTACGTGACTATTTTGTGTCTTAGATTGTGGCTCATGTATTAAGACCTGTCCAGGCACTATAAGTGATGAACCTGGAATCTGGAAACTGATACAGCTTCGCCTTAGGATTTTACATCTAATTTTTTTTGTCTATTTGTGTTTATTGTTTGTTCGCCATTGGTTGTTGACTTAGTTTTATAGTTTGTTGTTTGTTTACATGATGATATTTGTAAAAGAAAGATTCTTGAGTTGTTTGTTTGCTCAAAGTTAAAAAATGTCTTTTTGATACATGAGTTGTGTGTGATTTTCCCTTTGTGTCTATGTGGTTTGTAGTATAGAGGTGGTTTAAAAATCTGTCATTATATGACTATTAAATTTGTTGAATGGAGCTTTCTTTTAAATACCATAAAAGGTTAATAACAGAGTTTGTTTTTAAAATTCAAGGGTTATCCAGGATCTTAAAATTTTGTGTTATAAGAACCGTGTCTACTGTGTTTTGCATGTCTGGTCGCTTGATTATTGTAACACCTCGAAAATTTATGTCCAATAATGTATCGACACGTGTCATAAGCTTTAAACGTGTAAAAGATTCCTTTAGAAGGACTAAAGTTGACAAACATAGAAAGTATGTGAATATAAGGGTTCAAAGTGTCAACAATGGATAAGTATGCCTTTCAATAACCCTACACGATTTTATACCCTTAAACGAATGAATCATGGATCATACGAAGCTAATTGTGGAAGAAAGTGAGAGATTACAAACTACAGGGGTTAAATGTGTCAACATGTTTAAAGTATACCTCTGAGTGACCTTTTAGCAAACCCGAAGCTTTGTAACGATAAATTATACTCACTAGAATAAGTGATTAAAATTTCACCAAGTTTCGTTATCGTATGAGAAAGTTATGACAATATTCGTATACGAGGGGTTAAAAGCGTCAACGTTGAAATTTAAGGCCTTCCGGGTGATCACAAAGTTAACCAAGGACTTAACAAAGTTTGTATATGTCTTGGAGCCTTTAAAAGTTAAGTTAGAGGGTTGGAAATGCAAAATTGGAAGTTAAAACCACGCATACAAGGACCAGGATGCAAAGATTGAAACTTGTTTGGCCTGTTCTGGATGGCCATACCGGCCGCGTAAGACCACACATGTCCCTTACGCGGGCCGCCTAAGCACCCCAGTATCAGAAAACGCGCACAGGTGTCTGTCCAGGCCTGTTAACCGACTTTGGAAGCTTGTTTTGCATACCAGGGGCTGCCCCAATGGTATTTCATGCATAGGGGCACTTGTCTTGATCTGGAAACAATTATAGACCTCCTTGGCATGATCTTAGATGATCAAAGTGAGTATATAAGGAGCTTCAAGTTGCAACATTTCACACTTCAAGTTGCAAACTTTCACAAGACTCATTTCTGGAGCTCCACTGATCAGCAACAAGCTTTCTTAAGATCCCTAGTCGTGCTTAGGACTCTTGTAAGTGTCCTTAACCCTTCCTAATTCAGTTTAGCTTAGTTAATTAGCTTAAAGTCAAACCGTTGTAATTAGAGTTTGACTTCGTGATTAATCAATAATTGTCCAGTCAAATCTCGAATTGAAAGTACCTTTGAGTTGGTAATTATGTGGGTAATAAACCCTTAAAAGGGCACCATCTGATTCCCACTCTAACTAGGTCAATTGTCGGGTCAAAGTTAATCTTAAAAAAGTCAACAGAAAGCTTATTTTCAAATTAAAGCATAATTAGCAATGTAGGATCCATGCAACCTGTTTTATCAATAATATAACTTGGTAATTAATGTAAGAACATGTCTAAACATGTTCAACCCGACAATTTTCAGTTTTGGCTCGGATCGGAACCGAAAGTCGCATAAATTGACTTTTACTTTGACTTTCGATTCTGACCCAATGTAGCATGTTTTATAAATGACTTAGAGTCTTATTAGGACCAGGTTTCATGTTAGTATAACTCTCTGAGATTATACAACTTGGTTCATTAGTTATCCCATTCATATGCATGTTTCCGTTAAATGCTTAAATGTTGACTATTATGCCCATATGACTTTAAAACGAGATTTTTGAAAATGTAAAAGAGTAGAAACCTTCATTACTGATTTATAAAGTTGTCCCTAAAATTTGACATCAGTTTGAGGTCTAGATTAGGAGTTATGCTCATTAGCGTAATTAGAAAGCTTTTTATTAAATAAACGGCGTAATTAGCATATAGCCTATCTAAATCCAATTTTTGATACCAAATTTTTACCCACTGATGTAATATAATATTTTAGGATTTTTGAAGATTTTTATTTAATTTTAGGCTGAGCATAACATAGAGTTCTAAGCTTAATTCGGTAATTGTCGATTTTGCCCTTTTGGGCTATAAAATGAGTTTTACAAATCCTTTTTACACCAAACCTTTTTCTATTGATCTAATATGATAAATAAATTATTTTTAGCCTTCTGGAATAATAAAAATATCAGCTTTCTTTTAAAAACCCGGAAATAGCTCAAAATTGCATTTTAAGCGTTTTTAACGCATAGTATGTATTAAAACTATTTTAAACATATAAGGTATGATGCCTACTGATATTTTCAGTAAATTTTTATATACTAATAGTAAGCAAGAGTTTTAAACTCAAATTTCCAGTTTTGACCTTTTAAGACTATGTAAAATTACCAAAATGCCCATAAGGTGCATAGTTTGGTTTTTAATGATAAATTTTACATATATGTAATACCCTACTGTTATAACTTATTAAATTAAGTATTTTTACTGATTATATCAGACCTGTAACTCAGATTATTATTTAAACTCTTTTATAACCTTTAAAATGACCAAAATACCCCTGCGGGGCATAGTTTGAGTTTAAATCCATTTCGGGCATAATAGAAGATATCTTACTGATGTCACAACATATTTAAGGCATATTAACTTAGGAAACCTGTATATGGCTCATTTGGTTACCCGTTACGCATTATTCGCGTTCAGTACGGTTTATGTAACTAGTTTGCATAAATTAGCCGAAACGGGGCAAACCTTATCATCTTTGTCTCAAAATCCAGAATGTGTTTAGTTTACCCATATTATACAAGTCTTCAAACTTGTCGGGTCTAAATCACATTCTATTCCGGTCTTCGCTTAATCGTGCGTTTGAACCGTATCTTTCTTTAAAACTAACCGGTCTAAGTTTACGCTTAATTAAACACCCGTTAGGAATCTAATAGGTTATTAAAAACCTTTGTTCCAGAATAGGAGACCCGGTAAAAGCTATCTGCACTTGCTGTTTGTGATTATATTTTGCTCAGGTAAATACTTTTTAACTTATTTTCCCTATACGGGCTTGGGGTACGGTATATAAAATACCGCTTGGTCGGGCATTGAATTTTTAATTGTATGAAGATTAAATTATTGAAATGTCCCGTTTAAATTGTTTTGTTTGAATTAAGCCTTTGGGGGGTTAATGACCATGTCCCGGATATCCTTGGCATCATTTTACGAAATGGCCACGACCTAAGTACGGGGTGTAGGCGTACACCCGACAGTGGATAAATAAATAATAAGGTATAACCGCCGGTTACGGGAATAACCCGCCTCGGGACTATATCATGTGGTGTGTCTGTTAATCTTTAACCCAGTGTCAATCTGGGCTACTGAACGTATAACGAACATGTAATTCTTCAAGTTTATATATAAATAATTATCCCAAGTTATAAAAAGTTTTGTGCCACGTGCATTCAAATCAATTTTCTTAAAACCTTTTCAAAATGAGTTAGTTAATTGTATTTACCAGTGTAAACTGACGTATTTTCCCAAAAAGGTTAAGTGCAGGTACTACGCGTAATAGGCTGGCCTCTCCTTAGCATCGTTAAGAGTCTCGCAAGCTTGGATGCATTTTGAGTCTGTTGAACTACGTTTTCTGTTTATTTGATCCGCCTGTGGATCCGTTTCAACTACATTGTGATACTTAATATTACAATTTTATTCAGTTGAAATAAATCTATCTTTTGCTTCCGCTGTGCATTTAAAATTGTGTTGTTTGACTATGATGATATCAACTACGTCACGATACTCCCCACCGGGCCCACCGGTAATACGTGGAAATATCGGGGTGTGACAGGTTGGTATCAGAGCCAACACTGAGTGAATTAAACACTAGCCTTTTTGTGTTTAATCTCAGTTACACAATTGCACATTCCTAAATTTTCGAGTCTAGACAAAGAACTTAGGACAAATCCCGATTTGTTTTTATTTTTGCCCTTTATATATATTCCTTGTTGTTATCTTTGTTTATATTGGCAGGTTAAAAGATGCCACCAAGAGTAAGAGGGAGAGGAAGAGGCAAAGGGCCAATTGTTGCCCCGAATGACCATGAGGCCGGGCCTTCGCACCGGCGAACACCATCAGATTCACTTAACCCGAGTCCTCAAGATAACTGGAGGACCTATACTGAACCAGCAAGGCGCTCAGTTTCGTTGAGCTCCTCCCCTTTGCTTCAACACTCCTTTGGGCCTCATTCTGAAAATGAGCCCCATAATTCCCACCAATCTTACATTCCTCTTCAGGGCCACAATTCACCTTTTGATGACCCAACACCCTTCTTCCAGAGCCGGTTCAACCCGGCAAACTACCTTGGAGAACCAGTGGGTTTTAACCCACTAGGACCTGAAGACCATTTCTCAGGAGACCATGCAATGGACATGGATGAGGACACCGATCCTGCAGAGCCACCGTCCGGAACCCATAACCACCCCATCGAAATTTCGGATGGGTCACCTTTCGTGGGATCACCTTATAATGGTCCCGACAGTTATGAAGAAAGGTTCTGACAGATCGACTGGGTGTTTACTCCCAGTTATCACAACTCTCCACAGCAGCAGCAGCAGGACCCCTCTGAGGATTCTCGTTATGTCGCGGTCACTCCGCCACCACCACCACCAGCTCAACAACAGCCTCCAGAGCCACCGAGGCGAAGGAGAACAACCGCACGGATGTCCGTGCGAGGAGGAGTGCGTATCAGCACCCCTCAACCTTCAAGTGGCACCCGCTACTCGCCACTCCATGAAGACCCGCAGATGGGTGGACCTTCAAACCCCGTCTCGGAAGTAAACTCTGCGCCTGTCGCGCCACCACCATTGGGTTTTGGAGACCCAATTCCTACATACACTGGTGCGGCAGCATATAACCCCTTTGAGCAGCCGGTCCACACGAACTACAACTATGCAGAGGCCGACCCTTACCTTGTAGCAGCGGCAAACTACAATGCCCATCATCCGGAAGGATCCTTTGGGATCTCATATCAAACCGGATACTCACATTATGAGTACCCACCATATGGGTATCATCAACCGCCACCTCCTCAACCTCCACTATATCAGCAACCCCCGCAGCCGCCAGCAATGTCTCCACCGCAGCATCAGGAGATCCTTCAAACGATTAATGAGGTGCCGCATGAAGTACGGGAAGACCGTAGACAAAACTAAGGGATGTTCAATAGTCTGGCAAACTTAATTAAAGGAAAAAGCAAGAAGGATCGTTAAATCCTTTATTTGTTTGTTATTAATGTTGTAATCATGTCCCTGCGTGGACATTTGTTTCTGTATTCTGCCCCTGCGTGGGCATGTGTTTCTGTATTCCGCCCCTGCGTGGGCATGTTTTTCTGTTTAACCCCTGCGTGGGTATGTTAGTTGGTTTCGCCCCTGCGCGGGCATGTTATTCTTGTAGAAGTCCCGTTTAGGGCAAATTTGTACTTGTTTACATTTTTGAAATGGAATGATTTAATTTAAATTTTCATTCTTATTAAATTATATACATAAATATAATATGTAAAGTAAATGAACATATAACATTTCTTTCTAAAACCTATCATTATAATAAAATGATAAAAATCTAAAAAGGGACAAAACCTAGCCGTGTGTCATTATAAGACAGGGCCAAGATGGTAATTCCTCAAATTAGATTCAAGTCCTTATTAACACCTCAATTTAGGGTTGTTCTACGTTAAATATTAAAAAGAATCTTAAAGGTAAAACCTAGTCTATATGTCGTTGCAGACATGGCCAAGATGGTAAAACCTATTCAAAAGGTTCCAATCCTTGTTAACATCTGAAAACATGTTAACACTCTTGACAAAATATGATTCGATAAAATCGCATGAGTCATCCTTATATTGGATTCTTCCAACTACTTTTAATTAAATTAAAACATCCATTAGGGATATAACGCCTACGGGCTATACTCATTGTCATATAAGACAAAAGACAGTCGTGGTCTTCGACCCCCTGTTAAGAAGAGGTAATGAATTATACTTAAAAACCTCAATACCATGACCCTATAAGATCATGATTAAAGATTTAAAATTGTCCACGTGACTAGGCCTTTTTGCCATTAATATATTTTAAACTAAGTATTTTTATAAAATCCTGAATATACATATGTTTAACAAATTAATCGAAATGGTTCTTAAATACCATGATTAATAAATCTTCTAGAATGATAAAAACTGTTACAGACCTCTGAATGAGTTAAAAATAATTATTGTGTGTAGCAAACAAGCTACATGGCCGGGTCAGACGAAGCCAACAGTCACCCCAGAGATAATCATGACACCTCCAGAGTCAACATAGCAGGAGCAGAATTACAAGCATTAATAGATAATGCTCTGACGCGAGCTTTGGAAAGGCAGTTCAATGAATCCAGTGGTACCCATGTAAGGACCCAATCTGTACCACACTCTAAACCACCCTCAAAGACTCATACTGCTCACAAGAGTGATTCTCATCACTCAACAAACCAGCAGAGTGTTCCATCTAAGAGAGTTGTACTGAACCTAGAACCACGTACTAAAGGTTGCACCTATAAGTACTTTGTTTCATGCAAACCCAGGGATTTTACTGGGGAGAAAGGAGCAGTTGACTGCATGTCATGGTTAGATGAGATGGACACGGTAATAGATATCAGTGGTTGCGCTAATAAGGATGTAGTAAAATTTGTATCTCAGTCGTTCAAAGGCGAGGCATTAGTATGGTGGAGGTCTTTGATTCAAGCCACTGGGAAGATCCCATTGTACAATCTGACGTGGGATCAGTTTGTTACCCTCATTAAGGAAAACTACTGCCCTCAGCATGAGGTTGAAAAGATTGAGTCAGATTTCTTGTCTTTAGTTATGAAGAATCTGGATTGTCAAGCCTACCTTACAAGCTTCAACACCATGTCAAGACTGGTTCCGTATCTGGTAACTCCGGAACCCAAGAGGATAGCTCGTTTCATCGGGGGTTTGGCCCCAGAAATCAAGGCCAGTGTGAAAGCCTCCAGACCAGCTACTTTTCGGTCTGCAGCTGATATATCATTGTCCCTTACTTTGGACGCGGTCAGGCAGAGATCGCTGAGAAACACAGACGCTAAGAAGAGAAAGCGTGAGGATGACAACTCACGACGTTCAGACAAGAAGCATAAAGGAAACAATGACCACAAAAAGGGTTTTGGAAATAAAAAGGATGGTCATCAGTCGGGTGATAAGCCCAAGTGTAAAATCTGTAAGAAGCACCACTTCGGGAAGTGCAGATTTGAGTCAAAATCCCAGTCGCAGCCAAGGCCTTGTGGGATTTGTAAATCTTCTGAGCACAAGACCTTAGATTGTAAGAAAATCAAGGATGCTACGTGCTATAGTTGCAATGAAAAGGGGCATATCAAGTCCAACTGCCCAAAGTTTGCTAAGAAAGCTGAGGAAGGGAAAAAGACCAATGCTAGGGTCTTCCAGATGAACGCAAAGGAAGTTGTCCAGGACGATAATGTCATAACAGGTACCTTCCTTATTAATGACATTTATGCAAGGGTGTTATTTGATTCAGGAGCAGATAAGTCATTTGTTGATGATAAGTTTTGTAAGTTGTTAAACCTACCTGTTAGAACCCTAAGCATAAAATATGAGGTTGAATTAGCCGATGGCACCATAGAAACCGCGTCAACCGTGTTAGATGGATGTTTCATATCCATTAGGAACCACTCTTTTCCTTTGTCCTTACTTCCTTTGAAGTTAGCCGGTTTTGATATAGTTATAGGCATGGACTGGTTATCGCATAACCAAGCCCAGATTATTTGCAACAAGAAGCAAGTGGTGATCAAGACTTCGTCTGGTGAGCCACTTACCATTCAGGGAGATACCCAGTATGGACTGCCTGAGCAAGTGTCTATGCTCAAGGCATCTAGGTGTTTGAAGAACGGGTGTGTCATTTATATGGCACAGGTAATTATTGATGAGCAAAAGCCTAAGGTTGAAGATATTCCCGTCATCTCTGAGTACCCTGAAGTCTTCCCGGAGGAACTACCTGGTTTACCACCAGATAGACAAGTAGAATTCAGAATTGACATCATCCCTGGAGCAGCACCTGTCGCAAGAGCGCCTTACATGTTGGCACCAACAGAAATGAAAGAGCTAATTTTCCAGTGTCAAATCAATTTTCTTAAAACCTTTTCAAAATGAGTCAGTTAATTGTATTTACCAGTGTAAACTGACGTATTTTCCCAAAAAGGTTAAGTGCAGGTACTACGCGTAATAGGCTGGCCTCTCCTTAGCATCGTTAAGAGTCTCGCAAGCTTGGATGCATTTTGAGTCTGTTGAACTACGTTTTCTGTTTATTTGATCCGCTTGTGGATCTGTTTAAACTACATTGTGATACTTAATATTACAATTTTATTCAGTTGAAATAAATCTATCTTTTGCTTCCGCTGTGCATTTAAAATTGTGTTGTTTGACTATGATGATATCAACTACGTCACGATACTCCCCACCGGGCCCACCGGTAATACGTGGAAATATCGGGGTGTGACAATTATCATGATAGAGGATGTTGTCTAAGTAAAAAATTGTTTACTAACTCATACGTTGTTTAGTCTGAAAGTTTGTCTTCTGATTGTTGAATCATGTGGTTCAGAGTATTGGTTCAAGATTGTTTCTCGAGTGTTTTTATAGCCATGTGTGTGGGATATTAAATCATGTGATTTTGTATTTCATTATTTTTTAGGCTGTAATTGTTGATTGGTATAGAAGTGTGTACTTCTTGTTATTTTTCAAACTTGTTTCTTGAGTCTTGGTTCTCTCTATAACTAGTTTGCTTCTCATGTACTCATCATAGTCTTAGGATTCTTGGTTAGAATTCTGTTAAATTTGAGGAGAGTTGTATCATGTGGGAGTTTCTGGTTGTATTTGTGTATCATTTCTTGCTGCTACTAGTTTAGTGTTGATCATTGTTGTTTGATGCTCATGTTTACAAGTCTTGTCTTAGTCATGAAAGTCGTGTGACTTTATGTTTGTCAGATGTGTATCTGATAGTGTTATGCATTTGTATGCTCATGTGATAATAAATATTTGGTATGGCTCTTGTGATTTTGTATTTGTTGTGAAGTTGTAAAAAGCTTTTTTTTTTTTTTGCTTTATTCAAGTTAGTCTTTGAGTTCTTCACAAGTATTGTCTTTTGGACTTGGTTCTGAATTCTTAGAATCGTATGATTCATTGTTTTCAGTCTTTGTTCCGAGTTATGTTGTCTCGTGTGAGATATATTGTTCTGGTTACAAATTGTGTAAAAATTGTGTAATTCTGTGTTTAACCAGGATTTGTTTGGCTGTGTCTTATAGTCTTGGTTCTTGAATGTATGTGATGTTAGTCTTGTATTTTTCTCTTGTGTAAGAGATGTGTTTCTGGTTGTGTATTTTGCCAGAATCTGTGTAGGCTATCATCATTGTCTGGTGTTCTTAGTCATGAAAGTTTAATCTGTTTTGTTGACTGTCTGTTATAGAGAGTTCTTTGATTTGTTGTTGGTATTTGTGTTTTCTTCAAAGAATCTCCTGTCTCGTCTTGTAATTTGTCTGAATTCTTAGTATGTCTGAGTTAGGATATTGGTTATAGAAATCCTATTCTCTTGGTTTGTTTCTCTAAGTTGTTGTATATATATCTTTATTACTGGTGGATCGAGTGGTATTTTGCATTGTATAGTTTTGATAATTACTTGGTGTTAACTACAATTTACTTGTTGAAGCTTAGTAAGAGAGTGTCATATCAATTTGTATGAATTCTGTTTTCATGAGATAAGTTAGTGATGGTATTATTGAACCTGAAAAGATCCATAGAGATGTTCAGATTGCAGACATTTTGTTCAAAGGGGTTGTGTGTTAACCAACATCAATCTCTTTGTAATGAACTTGGTATTTTAGACATGTTTGCCACCTGAATGAAGGGGGCATGTTAAAAATGATAGTTTGGGCTATCATTCAGGTTATAACATGTCATTAGTTGGGCTTGTATATGTGAATGGGCCCTGGTTGGTTCAATTAATGGTTTGTTTGTTAGGTTGTTATAACAGCTTGTCAAGCAGTTGAAATTATGGGGGGTTATGTGGAAATATTTGAGGACCCCGATCATCTCTAGCCAAAGTCTTGGACTAGAGTGTAACATATGAAATGGCAGTATATAAAATAGCTGGGTTCTTCTGGACGGTCATTAACCCTTCTTCAACATTGCACATATTCCCCAAATTCTCTCTTAATTATTCACCTGCAACAGCAATTAGAGGAAGTCTGGTTCTCCGGTGATCAGTGTCCGGTGATTAAAGAAGTTTTGATTCTTTAGCAGCTCGTGTGGTTTAGTATTATTTTTCTATTTCAGTATTTCCTACAGTTTGTATTATGATCTGTTGACTGTAGATCATCTTGTATCACTCTCTGTTTGTGAGAGTTTGATCTGCAATTGTTGATGATCATCGAGGTATTGTGATGTACTTTGTCTTTGATTTAGATCTTACGTATGTAAGATCTAGGGTTTGGGGGGTGTTTTTTAGTTTGGGTTAAATAATAAAGTTTTACGTCACGTTTTGTCGTTTCTCTTGTGTTTTGTATTGTTTTTGTGTTGTTTCTTTGTGTTGTGTCGAACAATCATACCATTTGACAGCCGCCCATTGCTCCGCCACCACCACCGCCTTTGCCCGCATCGCCACCACCACTTTTGCCACCACCCATGCTTAGTATGCTATTTTTTATGAGCACTTGTAAACTTACTTGATAAGAAATTGGTATGAATAAGATTTGTCACATTACAAGGTATTTATACCGGGAATTTTACTACATAAAGTAAAAGAAATCAGTAGTTGAGAATTTAAGATCGAGCCTTTAGATTCCATGAAACTATCTACCAAAACCCCTTGAGTTTTCTAAATCATATTTATAATACCAAATTAAAATGAAACCTTTAATTAATAATCTAAATCATATCTATCTCTTATACTAAAGCAAAATAGTGTTGACTATTTGACTTTGATGTGGCTATTCTCTTTGGCCAGAGAATTGGGTTTTTAGGCGCCATTCTCCTTTTCTCTCTATTTTCCTTCAATTCTCTTGGCCGCCTCTTTCTTCGTTCAATGTGTCTTTGGATTATATATGGTAGGTTGAAAACTTAATCAATTATCGGAAGTTTTTTTAGGAAATTATGGAACCGTTTCCAATTCTACAGCCTATATACAAATTATTGATTTTAATCCGATGTTTCAAACGACGACCGAAGAAGCTTGATCTGTTTTATCTTCATCATCAGACTTCGAAATTCAAGCATCGGTAAGTTGGATTCCACCTTTGTATTTGATATTTTTGTTGCTATTAGAAAACCCTAATTTTGTTGTATGATTTCTATGATGTTGTTGATGTCAACGGATCCGCTAATTGTTGTTGATATGCGGATTTAACCCGTTCATTGTTGTAATTTGTATGTTTATTGAAGTTGCTAATTCTTTATCCAGAGTTTTGCATCGAACGGTAACAGGCCGCTGGCAAATATGGGAAAGTGTTCTCCTATATCTCTGTACTAATCAAGATTACTTGAAATCTTGAATACAATTGATGAATGAAAATGTTGTTTAAAGAAATTGTTTTGGGTTTTTAGGATTCTTGATATGTTTAAGAAATAAGAACCTGGTGCCATCAATGACTCAGATCATTGGAACTTTTTGGTAACACATCCTATCATTAATGTTCCTCATTTCATCATTTTTTTTCGTAGCGTGTTTTAATTTAATCAAGTATTTGTACAAATCCACCGCCTAGGGTTTAGTTTAGTTTAGTTTTATCGGATTTTTTAGTTTTTTTCTTAATCTTGATTAGTACATAGATATGATGAGAACGGTACAGGTAGTGTACTACCGTTACCGTACTGCATAGTAGGTATCGAAATGTAGCTAAAATCATATGTTCGTTCTGTACCAGTATGGTATGGTACGGTACGGTTAAAAGTCATCGCTTTGGTACTAATACCGAAATTTAGCTAAATTGGTATTGGTATTTGGTTTGAATTTCTTATCCCTGATTATGTATATCTTTCATCTGATTATGTTTTTGATATTTGTATCTAAAAGTATTGCATCAAATGACTTCTTAATCCTTGCACTACTGTGTTGAATCATTATATGTTTACAAGAAATTGCTACTATTAGTTCTGTCAAACAAAGGTTAAAGTGATTTTTGTTCACTGGAAGTAATTGCTTCTAAACTGCTATATAAATGGTATTATGTGCAATTTCTAACGTTTCGAACGGGTAAGAGATTTAAAAAAGAATTACGTATAGAAGCGTGTTTTCTATAGGGTAATAAACCATGGTCAACATTTCACATTATGATAAAAGGGGCCATATATTATTGTATATTGTTGATCAACAGGTGGTGGAATTGAATTCATGGGCTTAGAATCTGGACTTGGGTTTGTGCCTGAAGGCTTAGATATCAACTCCAACTCCGGAAGGTTAGTGTGCAGTTTCTAATGCATAATGGATAAGTAAATAGAGTTGCGTATTATGGAATGGGTCAACAGTGACCAGAAGTGTATTTAATTTAATGCTTACAACCTATTAATCTTTTAATTTATATATATTGGATTAGTAATTACTAACTTAATTTCCTTAATCATATTCGATACATTTTAATTTATATGATTCGAGAATAAAAACAAAAAATGGATGTTTGTGGACCCACCCGAGCAACTTGATTTATTTTGACCTGTATTAAAAGTTATTTGTTATCACCAGAAACCATTCCGACCCGCTACCCAACCAACCCATTTTAGCAACCTCTTATATTATGTTTATGATTAAATTGTTCAGGTCCAACAAGAAGAGAGTTTTCTCATCGACTATAAAAGGTTTAAGGATCTGATATTGTTAGTTGCTGATGTATTCATAGTTGACCAGCTGAAAAGTCCAACTTCTGATGCCAATCCAAATCGAAGGGATAACATTGTGGTTGGGGCAACATGTAATTATGAACTATCGGATGATGACTATACCGAGACTCTGAAGATGGTCAATGTAAACAGCGCAATGATCAGATTGATGTTAAAAAGCATAAAAGGTATAAGTTTTATCAAGATTTTTATGAGTCTAAGAATGGAAGGTTAGTCAGTCCTACTTTAATATGGTTAGTTATGATTTACGGATGGTTTTGAATAGAGAATCTGCTAGGTGCTTAAGAAAAAGAAAAAAAGCATATTTAACAAATCTTGAGCAACAAGTGCGTACATATAAACAATGCTTACCTGCATTATATTTTTCATTATATATGTAGTAAACACCATTTGGTTCTATATATAGATTTGGGTTCTGTCTCATCTCAAACCAGTCAAACTAGAAGTAGTTATAGGTATTTAAAGGATTGTCTCTTTTTGTTTTGAGTAAATTGTCAAAATCGTCTCTGAGGTTTAGGCCTGTTTGCCAGTTTCATCCAAAATTACTTTTCCAAACAGCCCTTCACCTTTGGCATTTTTTGCCATTTTCACCTAAACCACTAACTTAGTTTACTTTTTCTGTTAAGTTGAAGAATATTTGGATGAAACTAGCAAATATAAAACCTCAGGGGTGATTGGGTCATTAATAATCATCTAATTACCTTAATGAGTATTATGTGATATTGGATAGTAACAGAAAGTTTGATTAGTAAGTTCTTATGATCATCTATACCCAATATATATAATAATTGTTTGCATCACGTATCACAATTCTATGAGCTCAAGATTATTTTCCACTTTCTATTATTTCATTTTTCGTATTTTATTTCTTAATGTTACAAAGTTAAAAAAATGCAATACTAATAAAACATTTGTATTATTATGTCAGAACAGGTTCGTGCTGCTGTTTAACAAGGCCAGGGACAAAACGGCGCGTGTCTGCGATTATTATGTCAGAACAAGTTTGGTTGTTTGCTGGGAAGTGGGCTGGAAAAGTCTTGTGCAGTTGGCTGAAAGAGATGAGTTGGAACAAATTCTGGCTATGTTGTGTCAGCAGGTTTTCAATGGCGACAACGACAAGTGGCTGTGGAAAACACGTAACAACAAGGGGGGTTTTCGGTTAAACTGGTGCGCTATATCCTGGAAGATAGTTTTGACGGGGCTACAAGTAATGCAACATTTTCATGGAGTAAATTGGCAATCCTGAAGGTTAATTGCTTCGTTTGGAGGGCCTGTACCAGGAGCATTCCAACTGTTGCGGCCTTGGCAATCCAGAATGTGAATGTTTGTGACGGGATGTGTAATTTGTACGACACTTATCTTGAAACTGCAGACCATCTCTTTGTTTGGTGTTGCTTCGCCAAATTGGTGTGGTGGCTGGTATGTGTTTGGCTGATCGTCCCTACCCCAGTTACTTACGAGTCAGTTGGCCAGGTCTTAAATCACTGCAGAACATTAGGCGTGGAGAAGAACAAGAAACGGGTCATTTACGCCAACTTTCTGTTGACTATGTGGTCAATTTGGAGTGTGCGGAATGATAAGCAATTTAGTAGGAAGTATACGTTGGCTATTACAATTTTAAAGCAAGTCAAGGAGTGTTCGTACCAGTGGATTCTAAAAAGATTCAGCTAAAATCCAGGTACTAATAAGACGACAAATGTAGCTTACAAAGAAGTTTTTACTGATCTGTGATGTTCATGTACCGTAATATTTTAAATTTTTTAGTTAAGTATAATGTTTATACGTTTATATTGAAAAGTTTTTTCATTACAAAGTTCATCTAAATGTCATTAGATATTATATGTTTGTGTTAAGCCACCTGCGAAATTCGCGGGATCTTAAACTAGTTTATTTTATTATATATACATTCTTAGGGTAGGGATAGTGTACATTAATTCAAAAGTGTGAGAAGTGTTTTAATCCATTAGATCTTTGATCTAATGGTTGAGATCAATAGGGACCAAATTATAAATTGTGTTTTAATTATTTGGACTGATTTGAAAATTGTAGGGGTAATAATGTCTTTGTATATTTTCAAATTAGGTAACCTCTCCTAAATTCTAGTGATTCACTCCTAAATTTTAGCTATTCAAATTTAAACTTATTCTAAAATTCGGACATTCTAAAAAATTCAGAAAATATGTAACTGCTACAACAAATATATAACATCATACAACACCGTATAACACTATGTAACACCATATAACAATATGTAACACTATATAACACTATATAATACTATACATTTATCATAGACATGCTATCAGGAAAATATAACACTATAACACTATATAACTCTAAAATAACACTATATAACACCATATAACACTATATAACACTACACATCCATCATATAACACTATATAACACCAAAAAACACGATATAACACTATATAGTTCTGAACGAGATGACACAAATTCCTAGATTAATTCTTAATTTGTATTCCTATAATTAAGGGTGACAGTTATGGAAGATTATCAATTAATTAAATCAATAAAAAAAAATTACTTGTTTACCCTTTTAAATTAATTTAGATTTAGGACACTTGTCATCACCACAATATTTCTCACCCCCTTCTCACACTTTTAGATTAATGTACAGATCCTTTACCTACATTCTTGTTTTAACATTCGTAAGAAAACACGTCTTAGGGGCTGTTTGGCAACATCTGAATGGTTAAGTGCTCAACCAGTAAGAGGTCTGAACCATTAAGTGCTGAACCAGTAAGTGGTCTGAACCATTAAGAGCTTGTATAATGCTTAACCGTTCAGAGACAAATGTCTGACCAATTCAGATTAGAGGTCTTAACCATTCAGACTTTGTATAAATCTTAACCATTCAGAGGCAAATGTCTGAACCATTCAGACATCTGCTCGTGAAACAAACAGTCTGAACCATTAAGTGCTGAACCAGTAAGAGGTCTGAACCATTAAGAGCCTCATTAAGAGGTAAACAAACAGCCCCTTAATTATTTGTTAGCATATACCAATTAAATTTCTCTCTGGACATGACACACTAAAGATATGTGAAAAAATGTATTATTGAATGCTGCGTAAATCAGTATTGATAAACTTGATTGCGGGAAAAAAGGCTTTTTTATATAAAAAAAAAACTGTTTCTATTAACACATTTCTTGTGTAAATGTTACAATAAAAAAATCATATAAAGTAATGAATTTTTGAATAAAAAGGTTACAAGGTAACATCACAATAAAATTTGGTAAAAACATACACATACACGTTATTCTAGAGTAAGTCAAGTAAACTAAAAAGAGTTAAATGCTTGGTTGGTCCCTGTGGTTTGCAAAAATTGCAGACTTGGTCCCAAACGTTTACTAATTACACGCGTGGTCCCCAAACTTGTCAAAAGTGCACTCGGTTGGTCCCCAGCCCTAACCTCTGTTAAATTTCTCAGTTAACTACGTGTGAAATGCTTTATTGGGGCGGGGGCACGTAGTATTAATTTTACCAAAAATTTTCAAAATTTTTGTTGTAGTGTAAAGTATTGGATTTTAAGAGTCTAACCCCCCACTGATTTGGATTTTGAGAGTCCAGTCTCAATGAGTTTTCGTTCAAGCTCCGTTACTGCTGAAAGCCCTTATGACACCCCTTATGGGCGGTGTTTGACATCCTATAAGATGATGTGTCCATGGTGTCACACCCAAGGGCGGACTTTGGCTTAGGTGGGTGGGCGCCCCCCTTGCAAAAAAAAAAGTTTAATTTTGAGGTACTAGCACCTCTTGAAAATTTGGTTGAACCCTTCGTTCACACCCCACGAAAATAATTCATGGGTCCTCCGATGGTCACACCACTGCATACAATATATGCTAAAAATTAAAAACAACAAAAACAAATTACTAAAAATCTATAATTTAACATTGTGAGAAGTGATCTTAACGATCATCAATTATGAAGTTTTCTGTATGATAAAGGATACATATATTATTATTAATGGAAAAATCCTTTTATTTCTTTTGATGAAACTCAGGCATTGGACTGGTTTTTAGCTGTTCAATCCGGACGTGTTTTGATGTATGCTAATTCGGGTCCATTTAAAACTTTGGTGTTTAGACTTTAGAACTTAAATATGATGGCTATTTTGAGACGGGTATTGGTAATCTCAAATTCTGTATATGATTGTAATCGTATTGAGTTTGTTTTAAAACTTTGTTATTGTATTTCTTAATAATATGCTAATATAATTGTACTATTGTATCTTGCATCCGGTGTAATACCCGCTAAGTAGCTTCTTGATAGTCCACTAAAAGATACACTTGTTGGGATTTCTAAGTCTTACCATGCTTTTTATAAGTATATGATTTTATGCTTTTAACAATCAAAAGAAATTATAATATAATAAATCACATACATATCATCATCAATATAAAATGTCTTAAATATCTATTGTTGTAGATTGATTCAGTATGTTTTTAAGAATTTTTGTTGTTGATTGAACAAGACAGCAGCAAACTGTTTGGTATTCATAGGTGTATCTAAACTTTGTTTTGTGTTTAGTAATACATAAGAGAGTTGTATTAATCTTTAGAATCAAACACTGCAAATATTGGCTACATTTTGAGCATTGGCTCTTTTGCATTTTCAAATTAACTCGGACAAACAGTGCATGTTGTTGATCATCTGTAAGCTTGTTGATACCAGACTGAAAACTATAGTTTTATAACTTGACTTGTTTACAACTCAAGTTTGCCCGTTGATACGTCAATTTTCCACCACTGCCTCCTTTGTCGTCGTCACCCATTTTCGATATTTTTAGTTATTGCCATGGCATTGGTTTTATAACTATAACATTCAACAACAACAATCATACCCAGTATATCCTACAAATAGCAAAGCTACTTATAGGTTATGAGGAGGGTGGGATGTAGACAGACCTTGCCTCCATCCCTAAGGATTGAGAGACTGCTTCCAGAGAAACCCCCGGCTCCAAAACCATCAACATACCAACGCACCAAGTTAAAAAAAAATATATAAATAAGAAGTCAGAGAGTATACCAACACACAACATACCAACACACAACATACCAACATACCAAGAAAGTGATCAAAGAGTGACACAATATATGTAAAACGTGTATGATAGCATACGACATCATATGGGTATAAACACAAGAAGGCAATCACCTGTAAAGTCACTTAAAAGATAAGAAAAATCTACGTCCTTAAATATACCTAAGACCCTACTGCAATATCCTCTAGAAGTCTTTAACCCTAATTCTACGCCTCCACGAAGTCCTATCTTTGGCCATGTCCTCAGAAAGATGCAACTCTAATAAATCATGCCTAATTTGCTCATCCCAGGTCAGTTTGGGTCTACCTCTTCATCTCCTCCCCTCCACAGTGAGATTTTCCACTACTCTAACTGGTGCTGTCATTTCCCTCCGCTTCACATGCCCAAACCATCTCAATCTCCCCTCCTTAATCTTATCTAATATACTAGCTACTCCTAATCTTTCCCTAAAAACTACATTTTTTTATTCGATCTAACCTCGTGTTTCCACACATCCACCTCAACATCCTCATCTCTACCAAACCTCCATTTTGCGCGCTTGTGTATTCTTGATAGCCCAACAGTCTGTTCCATATAGCATAGAAGGCCTAATTGCTACCCTGTAAAATTTCTCCTTTAGTTTGGTTGGGAACCTCCTATCGCACAATACCCCTCTGGCTGCCCTCCATCTACACCAGCCAGCCTGTATGCGATGGGTTACATCACTATCTATGTCACCATCTCTTTGTACGAACGACCCCAGATACTTAAATATAGTTGCCTGCGGGACCAATTGATCCTCAATGGTGATTTGGGTGTTATCGTCATCGGCTAGACCACTAAAATCACAGTGTAGATACTCAGTCTTAGATCGACTAATTCTTAGGCCCTTGCTCTCTAAAGCTACTCGCCACTCCTCTACCCTCTCGTTCAGGCACTTTTTAGACTCTGCAATCAACACAATATCGTCTGCAAAAAGCATGCACCACGGAACTGTCTCCTGGATCAACTTGGACAACTCATCCAAGACAACCGCAAAAAGAAAAGGGCTCAACGCAGACCCTTGGTGGAGTCCTACCTCCACCGGAAAGGAGTTTGTATCCCCTACAGGGGCGCGAACACTAGTCTTCATTCTATCGTATGTATACTTAATTATGTCTATATACTTCCCAGGTAGCCCTCGACCTTCCAAAGTATCCCAAATCAGTTGACGTGGGACAGTGTCATATGCCTTTTCAAGGTCAATAAACACCATATGTAAATCTTCCTTCTTCGCTCTATATTTTTCCATCAACCTTCTTCGCTCTATATTGGTTTAATAACTAATTATCGAATATATTTATTGAAAAACAGCTTGGATATCATATTAGCAATTAAAACATAGATAAAAAGAAGATTAGTGAAAGTAAATATTTATTTAGGATAACAGAAACTGACAAGTTTAACCCTTGTTACATTAGAGTGACTCATTTAACCTTATATAGCCCATCAAAATACCTTTTCGGGTTGCTTTCAAAACCAGCCCTTCACAAAGATATGCTCCATCACCACCAGAAGCCTTCATGTAATCCGACCGGACTGACCTTCCACCACTTTTACCACCACTACTACCTCCTTTACCTAACCCGGTTCCTCCACCACCACCGCCTTTGCCTGCACTAGCACCTTTTTTGCATGCACCACCATCACTGCCTTTGCCTGTACTAGTGGCGGAGCTAGGCCAAAAATTTAGAGCTATCCTAAAATTTTTTTGGGGAACAGGGGAATACTTTGTATTAAAAAAATTACACTACTGAAGAAACATTGGTTAAATGACCGGAATCAAATAATCCAGGGGGTTAGGTTCTGCATAAAATGGGTGGTTTCTCCTCGTTCGATTAGAGGTGATGGACCTTCTTCTCCGACGAATACTGCAAAATAGAACACCGTCAGTCTCGCCACGGGGAGAAGGGAGGTTCTCTCCGTGACCACTGTAACACCCTAGTTGCTATTTAACAGTTTTACATGTAAATACCCAAGATTAGATGTATAGTTAAGACTACACATGTTATGAAAATACGGGTTTATTAAAACTTTTACAAATCATAAGTTATTTGTCATAACGTGATCGGATTCGTCGTTTAAGTTACGACGAGGCAAAGTGTGGAAGCATGAATCTTTATCGTATTCGGTTCTTTGTTGAGCTTGATCGTCTTTCGGCATCCAAAATGTACCTACATTTCATAAACATGAAATGCTTTAGTCATACGGGAATTAAAACGTGTCTAAACAAATCCGGGAATTTAAACTAAATAAAATATATTTTGTTACGGTAGCCCCTGAGAGTCTATCCTTCCACCGTAACTCAGTATATAACCACCGTAGCTATATCAGATCCACCGTAACTTACGGTGGCACCGTAAGTTACGGTGGCCCCTGCATTCAGCCTTTCCATTTTGCCGTTTATTGACACGAAAACCTTCGTATCTTTCAAACCGTTTGTCCGTTTGACCTACCGTTTCTTCCTACATGATTGTAATTTGATTCTCCACCTTATGGAGTTAAAATCCAACATTCGGTTTAACAAAATTTCAGACTTTTAAGTCTTTGGCTTACTACCCTTTTTACCAAATTTTAACCCGTTTATGCATTTTATCAAACAAACGTATTTATTTGATTCCTATCTCCCATACACTTCTTCAAATTAATGTTACCTACTATATTAGGTTCTAATCATAGGTTTATTACACAATTTAACTCTTTTTCGCTTGTATGCTTATTTTGACCCGTTAAGGGTATTTAAGCGCTTTCGAGCCTAAAATCGCTTTCGATTACTTCTAGCACTTCATCACCACATTTCTTATCCTATAATCTCCCACCACAACTGTGTTTATGGCGGGTTTAATGTGGTGATCAGTATAAACCAAATTTTACCTCTCGAATCATTATTTTACGGCAAAAACCCAAATAGTACCATTTGGCTAATATAATACCTCTTTCAATTTTCTATACTTATTCTAAGTATTTACCTAGTCATAAAACTCGTTTCCAAACAACCTTTAAGGATTGTTTGTTCCATTTAGCCTACAAGGGCGTTTTGGTCGATTTTTAGTCCTTTTATGACTAAGGACTCTCTCTCAAATTATTCGACCAAAATAGCACTTTTAACTACAACTTAATTACGCGTACCTGGCCCGGATCAACAAGTAGACCCGATTTATACCTTGTTTTCATTATCACACCATCAATGGTGACGAAATTATCCGAATTGCTAATCGGTCCTGTTAACATAAGACTTGACAACCACATTAGTCGATATTGTCAAATGGTGTTATCCCCACCATTCGACCCGTTTGGACTATATGCCCAACATTATTTATTTAATCAAAAACATCGTTTTTGATTTCCAATTCATACATCCATCCCATCCCGGATTTTATAACCATACCTTTTTTCTTTTACACCCTTTTCTTACAATTTCAACCCATTTCGGCTTACACCATGGGTATCCTTTTATCCTTGATTTACATTAGTCGACACTTGACAAATTTCCATATTTCCAATATTATCATTATCACGTTTACAACGTATCGAATAAACGAGTATTCTACATAAGTGTGTAAATTACACTTACCTCGCATCCACGCCACGCTTTTCTTTCCGTACTTGCTCCGTTTGACCCGCTCCCTTTTCCAAGCTTTCACCTAGCTTGTTACGCGTCAAACTATTGTCAAACATTTACAAGGCAGTTAAATTAGTCATTAACAATCACGACTATTCCACCTCACTTATTTTCTATGCCGAAGCTACTATTCGGCTTCATGATTAGTTAACTTAACTTATCTAAAGTTAACTACTTTCAATCACATGTTTACTACATTAAGTCTAAATCAACATAGTATTTAGAACTCTTATCACTTCATATCACGCGTAATTGTCATATCATTCAAATACGCATTTTCACTCTAAATTCAATACTTTAGTTCTCATTTAGGCATTTTAACAAACACCTAATGTGCATAATTTCACATATTTACTAACTAGTTCATAACTAATTATTTTCACCAAGATTCACATCAAAATCAAACCTCTATGTCTAGTGTTCATGAATTACATCAAAAACTTATATCATAACAATCAATATTCATCAAATTAACACTCTAATCCGAGTGTTCATCATATTGTCAATAAACCCATTTAACACACATATAGGTAATCACCAAATCATTCAAGTCATAGCATCATATGCATGATTTTCACTTAGGGTTTCGTTCCTAAGCAAGTATACATCACTAATCTAGCCATAGCTTCTCTAATTCATGCCTAATTCGCGATTAGGATGATTATCAAATTTTTACAACTTCACGAATGTTAGAAATTCAACATACCTCACGATCCCCTTGACTTGGTGATCGTTTCTACGTGTTCATGCATTGATTTGGATCTTGATTCGAGCCTCAATTTGGTGAATTTGTTGATTCTAGGGTTTGAGCTCTCTAGGAGCTTCTCCTGGCCATTCTCACGCACGCACACACACTCTTGTGTGTGTGTTGGGTTTTATTTTTAAGTTTATAATTTCATTTTCAAGTTACCCGGCTTTGGTCCCTCATGTTTGGTTAGTTATTAATTAGGTCACAACCTAATTATTTTCAACAATATTCCCACTTATTAACTAGGTTTAATATTCCTAGTTAACTTAGCGGGTTCGGAAATATTTATGACTAAGTTTATTTTAGGTCCCGTTAACTCAGGCCTTTTATCCATTTTATTACCTTAAAAGCTTTTATTCACTTTTTATTTAATATTAGGATTAATTATTTAAATCCTAATATTTACCGGGTAAATTTTACCACTAACGGTACTTTACCCGTCTTTTAGTGCTAATGTGGTTTGATCACCAAACCCATTTTCGGGGTGTTACAAGTCTACCCCCCTTAAAGAGGTTTCGTCCCCGAAACCTTATTTGCGTAGTTCATTGGTTTAATTAAACGAACCTAGTTTCGGTTTTTAAGGCTCCTGTTTCCTTTGGTCAAAAGTTTTCGTGTATACTGACGCGTACGTCTTTCATGTGTAAGGCCTCGCGGGTCGTTACTTACAGCTTTTGACCCTTTATCTTTATTGACTGAGTTGTCACTTGACCACTTGGTCTCGTTAGTCTTTTAACAGGTCTATCTTGCGCTTGTGTTATATTAACAAGCGCTTGTATTTGTTATGACGATTTCTTATCTTTGGACAGTTTTACCGGCTAGACTAATTAGTCGCCGTCACTTCATACCCCGTAACTCACGTTACAACGTGATCATTTTCTATGTTTCTTTTCTTGTCCGTGAGCGTGTCACGTCACGTTTAAGTTTAATTCAACGTTTCTTTATAATACTTTTTCTTTTCGAATGCATCGTCTCGCACCTATCGATGTTGAGACCATACTCTTTGATATTTGTTATTTCCGAATTCGTCTTATAGTACTCATATTTGTTAGAACGTTGTTTTCTTACTAAAACTAAATTTTAGTTTAACGTCCTTCTCTTTAACTATGTCAATTACTCTCATCGAGGAAATTGACACCTATAATTTATCCTTTTCGTTCTCGTTTACACGAAAAATTGTAACCCGTTCCCTTGCTTCATACTGTCGACCCGTAGGTTCTTTCACTTAGCCTCATAGACTATTTCTTTTAAATTTTTCACCCTTTTTAAGGTGGGACCTCAACAGTTCGTTTCTTTCATTTATGACCCAAGGGTCTTCTCGGTCCCGTAGACCTTGACATTTCTTTGAATCCCGTAGGTTATGATGATCCCATAGATCATCTTTTATCCGTGTCTGTATTCAATTGTTCATATACATATATAGCTTCAAGGCATCTCTTATTATGTTTGGAATCGTTTATTTTCGCTCTTGAACTTCAATTGACCTTGACCGTAGTCTAAGGCTTCATTTGTTTACTTCCGGACTAATCCTCCGACTTTATGACTTCTGACGTTAATTACACGTCAGTTCGTTCTACGCCTACCGTTTCCTGGTTCATTCTTATACCTCTTGACAACCCTTTACATAGGTTTGTTAACATCTCACACTTTTATTTACTCAGTCCGCGCCCACTTACATTAGCAAGCGCCATCATTTATTTAATTCGTTTGACTTGTTCGTGTGAAATTTCATCACTGGTGAACGTTAAATTTCATTCTTTGTTCGACCCGTTCGACTTTTAACTAGTCGAACGTAATTTTTTATCAAAATTTATGTTTGCGAAAATTCTTGTCATCTTTTAGTCATGACTCATATTCCGAGTCTTTTGGCTTTCTATTTCGCGCTCCTGTTTCTCAGTCTACGCATGCGTTTAAATCCTTACCCACTAACCGGGTGTT
Source organism: Helianthus tuberosus (assembly GCA_030545235.1). Lineage (NCBI taxonomy): Eukaryota > Viridiplantae > Streptophyta > Magnoliopsida > Asterales > Asteraceae > Helianthus > Helianthus tuberosus. The sequence goes on from CM060405.1 coordinate 20,552,030, forward strand.
TTTTACGGTATGCATTATGACTTCGTTTCGCTTTTATATTCCTACTTTGTTCTCAAATTTGGTGTTTTACAAAATCGGCCCGTTAAGGGTCATATTTGCATTCTCCGAGTTCGAGTGTAAGCACACCCCTCCCAATTGCATACCTTAATCATTTTACATTAATCTTTGTCCCTTCACTCGGGCTCATCATCCTAATGTAATACGCTTCCGTCACCCGGCTGTGCGTTTACATTATTATCAAATATTTTGCTCCTTTGATTCATTTGGGTACTTTTTAAGTTAGTCCCATTCACCCCACCCTTACTACATCGGACATAAATGTGTCCATCATAAGAAGTTCATGGTACCACGTGTTCACTACTTACTTGGCCAGAGTAAGCGATCAACACCTGGTATACATGACCTTTTTATAATTTTCACATTACACCCCATGTAAGTAATGCCTCTATTTATTTTTCTTGGAAACAATATCCCGGATAGGTTTTCTATTCAGGTTTTTCCAAGTTTTCAATCTACATATGCAGCTTTCAATTTCTATATATTCGTTGCATATTACTTATTTATGCAATAATTTAAAACGTGCACCTGATAATGCTTGCTCTATCAGGCTCTCCTTTTTCCGTTAACCTTGTTCGTGATCGCTACGCGATTTAGATCCTTGATGGGTATGCTTTGCTTGTCATATATCGGACCGTTTCATCCTCGTATCCGTAATTCGTTTGACTCTCGTCGTCTTCAAACGCGAGTGTCCTTCAATTAAAACATTCACAAAAGTTAGTAACATCTACTTCAATAATCGCCCGTATTATAATACAAGGCTTTTTCTACTATACGCGTCAATGCACTTATTTCCGTCAACTATATCAATCATTTCAATTGGGGTAACGTGTATCACACGGTGGCCCTATGTGTTGTTTACAACACTTTAGCATGCTAAACTATTAACATACATGTACTTACCGGATTTACAATCAAGCCTCGAACCGAACACTATTCTTTATCAAGAGCGTAAGGTTTAAGTCCAAGCATGGTTTTCTCCACCATACGTGAATCTCTTAAACCAGGGCTCTGATACCAACTTGTAACACCCTAGTTACTATTTAACAGTTTTACATATAAATACCCAAGATTAGATGTATAGTTAAGACTACACATGTTATGAAAATACGGGTTTATTAAAACTTTTACAAATCATAAGTTATTTGTCATAACGTGATCGGATTCGTCGTTTAAGTTACGACGAGGCAAAGTGCGGAAGCATGAATCTTTATCGTGTTCGGTTCTTTGTTGAGCTTGATCGTCTTTCGGCATCCAAAATGTACCTACATTTCATAAACATGAAATGCTTATGGTCAGTATCTTCCCACTCATTGTTCATGTTGCGCGGCGTGAGCCGGCTATGAACTGGGCCTCTTTGGACCTGCGACGGATAGTCATAATAGCTTTCTGTTTCTCCCCGTGTATCGCGCGTGTCATGCACGCTTAGTCTTCTGGTAGGGGGGGTCTGTTAGCTATGCCTTGGATGTTTTGCTGTGGGGGTATCTGGCGCGCCCCCTGACTCTGTCCCTGGGGAGTAACCAAGGACGGTTCTGCCGTTAAGACTGCTTGCTATGCGATCAGAGATTGATACGCCGCGTTAATGGTGGCAATATTCTTGGCGTACCACGAGGCTGGAGTTTCGCCCTCTGGTAGCCCTAATAGCGCCGAAACGTTCTGAGGTGGAGCTGGGTTTGACGGTCCAGCACCATTGTTTCCTGGGGTTACCTTCTGAGTGATACGGGTGATGCTCCCGCGCGGTCCCCAGTGTTGGTTACTTCGATTTCGCCAATTTCTTCAATGTGTTGGGGTTGGACGTTTTGATTACCCTCTCCCAACGCTGCATTAGAGTTTGCTCCGAAACCAACAAACTCAGGAATGATTTCTTGAGCAGCCATGATCGAAGGAAAAACAACGAAAGCTAAGAAAAAAGAAGATGAAAGTGATTTGTAGAAAACCGGTGGGCGCCAATGAAGAAACACGGAACTAATTATGGGACTAATCAGTTTGGTTTATGTTCCTATCATAGTGGTTAATCTTCTTTATGGCTTTCCAAGCTCCTTAATGACTGGGTTGTCCTGCAAAACAGAACACCGTTACTCGTTAAGAGGGGAATATGGGGGTTTCCCTCTTAACCGGGCTCCGGCATGAGAATAAGCGACCGCTTTTGGGAGATAATTAAGTATTAAGAGTGAGAGTAGAGGGAACGGAATGTTTAACCTGTGAAATGAGGTCTCTATTTATAGCCGGAGAGGTGTAAGAGGGTGTGGGCTGATGGGCCTTGGGCCAGAAGGCGACAACTTAGAGGATATGCTCTTTGTCTCACTGGTGTCGACTGTTAGTGGCCTCTGGGAGTTCGTTGGTGCTGGCGCACCGTGATTGGAGCCACGTGTCAAGGTTGTCGGCCTGGCCGCCCTTCTGCCATCAGCAGGTAAGTGGGGATCGTGGGGCAGTTGTCTCTGCCCTGTGATTGGTACCACGTTGGCGTCCTTGAGTACTTTTTATCTCCTGCATGTCAGACGATCGTGGAGCACGATTGAGCAGGGCCAGGAGGACGCTGATGGGCTCTTTTCTCATGCTACTTTTACCTTGTGTACTATCAGAAACAGTCTTGCGCCGTAGTCGCCCGCGATTCTTGTTGAGCATGTAAGTACCCCGCGCAGGAGTATAGGTTACTGCCTGCTCATTCAGAATACTAAGTGTTGAAAGTGAAGTTTCTAATTGCAAAGACCTCGCGCCGTATCATAGAATGTTTGCTCAGCCCGCGCGAGGTTAGCAATAAGAGAATTAGCTGAATAAGGAGTATGGTCCTGCGCGCAACCTTGAGGAAGGTTTGCGCGGCTTTTTGGGACCATACCCCTTCACAAAGGTACTGTTTTTATCTTCATTTTAAGTTCAATTTTGAAGAATTTGATGGGTTTGATTTGTAATTAATTGAATTGGAAGTTGGAACCCTAATTTTTGAAATTGGGGATTAGTGAAGTTGTAACTGACTAATTGCATGTAAAATTTCACTGAATAATTTCTTTAATGGATTGAATTGGAACCTTTTTTATATAGAAATTGAGGAACAGTGAGGTTGTAATTGGTTGATTGCATGTCAATTTAAACTAAATAAGTTTTTTAATGGATTAAACTGGAACCCTAAATTTATAGAAATTTAGGATCATGAGTTTGTAATTGGCTAATTTCATGTTAATTTACATTTAATAAATTTTTAATTGTTTGAATTGGAGCCCTAAATTTGTAGCAATTGAGGATCAGTGAGGTTGTAGTTGGCTATTTGCATGTCAATTTATGCCAAATAATTTTACCTTAAATCAATATAAATTGTGGATCAATGAGGTTGTAATTGGCTAATTGCATGTTAATTTTCACAAAATACTTTTTTTAATTGATTGAATTGGAACCCAAAATTTATAAATAAATAAATAAATAAATAAATAAAACTGAGGATCAGTGAGGTTGTAACTGGCTAATTGCTGGATTCACACACGAACGAACGAACAAATATTCTTGAGATCGAAGATGAGGTATCATATCTAATCTCCGTTTAATCCATCGCAGTCCATCTTTACAAGCCGAGCGCGAACCTAAAAATAAGTTTGTTTGATAAACAAGCCCGAGCTCGAGCTTCACTTATTGAGCTTGCGAGCCTAAACGAGTCTATTATTTATATTATTTTTATTTAATATATTAACTAATAAATAATAACCGAGCCGAGCCGAGCTTGAGCTCGAATAAGTTAATCGAGTTCGAGCTCGAGCCTGGTCGAGCTCGGGTTCGGCTTGGTGCTTAAAACCAATTTATTCGTTCTGATAGTCATGTTTATTTTTATAAATCTTTTTTTTTTCTATGGCATTTGGCATTTGGTGTTACCAGGATGAATTAGTGAACCTACTGCTAAGTTTTATTGAGTTTATGCACTTGTGTCATTCAGATAGTGTATAATTTTTTATATATCCTTGGGACGAATCAGTGAACCAACTATGTGTATGAAGGAAGAATGTAAAACAAAGAACTCAATGACATTAGTTCACAACAGATGCAGGTATGTATGTACATCTATCTTGCAAACACCATCAGTTTCAACCATATAATTTGCTTAAAAATGTCTACATTTTGACACAACAGGTTTGCTGACAATGTGTATTAAGGAAGAATGTAAAACAAAGAACTCATACCTCCATTGCAGTCCATCTTTACAAGCCGAGCGCGAACCTAAAAATAGTTTGTTTGATAAACAAGTCCGAGCTCGAGCTTCACTTATTAAGCTTGCGAGCCTAAACGAGTCTATTATTTATATTATTTTTATTTAATATATTAACTAATAAATAATAAACGAGCCGAGCTTGAGCTCGAATAAGTTAATCGAGTTCGAGCTCGAGCCTGGTCGAGCTCGGGTTCGGCTTGGTGCTCAAGTTATGCAATGATTGGATTCGAGTGGACTGCTGTCAAATTATGTTGGTTTCTATTTTTCATGTTCTTCAGGATCAAGGACTTATTGATGTCCTGTTCATCCTCATCGGCAAATGATCAGGTGTAAAGAAGTATTAATGATAAATGATGTTCCTCAATTCATCAATTCAACTCTCCATGGTTGGCGATTTGCTGTACATAAATCCCAGGTGTAATATGTGGAATTAAGAAATGTTTGGGTTATTTCTGGGTTGAATAACTGAATTTAATATCATAGTGAACATTAGCTGCCATTTTTCTTTAATATCATAGTAAACACTTGTGGTGTAATATTGAACTTTGAAAATTCTTTAATAAACTTAGGGAATTGGCCTGTAATAATCTCACCTAGACCTTATTGGCCATTAATAATCCCACCTCAGAATATTCCCCCCACCAGTCCCACCTTTCACATATTTTTCCTACAATGGTCTCCCGTTAAAAAAACTTAACGGAGTTAAGTTTTTTTTCCAAATTAGAAACAGATTTTTTAGGGCTTTTGATCAGAACGATGATACAAGTCCATTGATGTAAAACTTACTTCGAAATGGTGCTCCAAGTGACTTGATTTTGGTTAATTGGAAATTTAAACACCCGAATTGAAGCGCCGTTTTCATCGATTGGAGCACCGTTTCGAGGCAAGTTTTACATCAATGGACTCGTATCGTCGTTCTAATCAAAAGCGCTAAAAAATTTGTTTGTAATTTGGAAAAAAGCTTAACTCCGTTAAGTTTTTTTAACGGGGGACCATTGTAGGAAAAATAAGTGAAAGGTGGGACTGGTGGGGGAATATTCTGAGGTGGGATTATTAATGGCCAATAAGGTCTAGGTGGGATTATTACAGGCCAATTTCCCATAAACTTATTCTTGGAAGCTGCCATTTTTCTTTATTTTTCATTTGTCACACTAGCATATTGTTCATTTATATGAGGAAATATTCATGCTGCAGGGATGTGTAATATGCTTACTTCTGGCTGCTGGATGAGCTGGTTCAGCTTATATGAGGTATCAAGTTGATATTTATAATCTATCATTTTTTGACCGTTTACAGTAATTATTGTGCTTCACAAACATGTATCGAAAAACTAACTGTTTTCTTTGCAGGAGACATATCTCAACTACCCGATGTATCTGTTGAACTTGTGAGCTACACACTCGAAGTTTCGTTAGTTCATCAATGGTTTCGTCTTATGTTGGGTTTCGACTTATGGTAGGCTTGAAAGAAAAGATGATTTGAGTTTCACAAAAGTTGGGTGTAAAGGGTAAAATATGTAACTGATATTAAAAAAAGGAAATATGTAAATATTCATTGAATAACTTTATTAAGGGTAAAATAGTAATTAATAATAGAATTTTAATTAAAAGGGGAAATCTATATCTATACTATCTATAATATGTAACCGATCAACTACACTTATGTATTTATGACAAGGGTATTTTAGGCATTTAGCTATGATCAAATACTTTTGTGTATTTTTGACAGGGCCAAGGGTCATAACTTTTGATTACAATATCAAAATAGGATATTAAGGCATGTTATTTAACAGACTCATAGATTAAATAATAATGTGTTTTGAAGTTAAATAGTACTAAAATTAATAATCAAAATAGTAAATGATAGTTCGATTATAATTTTACTTGATAGAGAGATATGTAACTTTGGTCAAAGCATATGGAAGATTATTTAAATTTACTTTATTATCAATTTAGAGATGTATTAATTCATCTATTTACAATTTTATGCATAGCATGTTTATTAATTTATCAAGTATTAACTTTAGAGGTGTGTAGGGTGTCTTACCGGTCGCCAAAAAATTGGGAGAAGAAGTAATTAAAAAGTCTGTGGATAAAATTCAGCCATACCTTAATAAAGCAATGACCGATTTGAACGATTCATTGGCTCAGTACAGTCAAGTTCTAACATTTGTTTGTGAAGGCACTACTCACTTTGCTGAAAATAACGCCAAAAGTGCTTCGGTGCAGAAAAAGGTATAATTTAGGAATTAAAGATCCCCTTTTTTATATATAGGATATAGGATATTTATGTGTTTTCTGTTTCTACAGGTTGTGGATACCGCGCCGGCAGTGGTATCATCGGAAGATGCGGCTCTGGTATGAAATTTGTTAGTTGACGTTTTTTTTGTCTTCATGTTAAACCTTAATATTTGCTCCCTAACATTTGATTGAGGTTTTTTGTTATGAATGAATTGTTGAGTTAGTTTAGTTTGATTTGATGTTGTAATTGGTAATGTGAGTAGACAGGACGTTGAACGTTTCTAATGAAGAAATTGAGAGAACAGGGGTTGACTTTCAGCAGTGGACAGTATTTAGAAAACAGATGTTTGAGCACAACAGTAGTTAGGGGTAAGGAAATGGTCTTTAGCAACACTTGACTTAGGGCAGTAGATTAAATAGCAGCACTTTGTCTTCAGCAGTTGTTGTACACAATCAGTACTTAATGGACAGCAGTTGTAGTATTCAAACAGTGGATGAGGGGCATCAGATGTTATAACCACTGTTTTAACCCAACAGTGGTTTCAAACACTGTTAACCCAAAAGTGGTTTCAAAACACTGTTTTAACAACACTGTTTTAACCCAACAGTGGTTTCAAACACTGTTTTAACCCAAAAGTGTTTTAACAACACTGTTTTAATCCAGAAACTGTTTCAAAACACTGTTTTAACCCAATGCGATTGAAGATTTGCTCATGTTTTATGGTAAGTATTGTTAGTTAATGCTTAATTCAAGTATTTATCATCTAGGTGGTTCTGAAGGCTTATTTGCTCAAAGAACACTTGAGATCACAGATGATGTACTTGCAACCTACAGAAACCAAGGTAACGTACAAGCAAATACAATTTTGTGAATGTATTTCTCTTCTTTAACGTATATTCATTAATGGCTGTGTAATCCTATAAAGGTGTTTATGATCTGTTGGGACGAACGAAAGATCAAATAAGAACGCAAGAACAAGTTGATGCCGCAATGGCTGCATGTAAGGCTTTGAAGTTGGATGGCCTTGTCATTGTTGGCGGTATGCTTGAACTATTGTTTAATGATAGTGAGTATTAGCGTTTTGATATTAAAATTCGTGTTTTCTTATTTATTAACGTTGCTTTTGTTATTGTTTAATGATAGTGAGTATTAGCGTTTTGATAGAAAATGTCTTTAACATTGTTTTATAAAGATATGTAACTAAAGACAAACAATTTAAATGATGTATTATAATCTGTTTTTTAGTATTTGGTTTCGATCATTACTAAACATACCCGTGTGGTTACACGGGCCCTACAACTAGTAATAAATATAGCTTAAAAGAAAATGGGTCAAACGAGCTGAAAAGGGCCCATAGTATAGTTATAATGCATAAACCTACTAGATCTTTTCCAAAAAGTCAAATTATTATTGAAGTAATAAAAAGTCCAACTATTTTTAACACACTAACTATTTATTGAAAAGTAGATAACTTGGTGAAAATAATGTTTCAGGTCAACATGTACAAAAACCTACTATTACCTTTTTTTAATGGCGAGTAGACCAACTGGTTGGGCCTTTGCACCAACTTCAGTACTCGGGTTCGAAACCAGGAGACCCTTCATTTTTGAGCTCAGTACATCCTGGCCCTCAATCCACCTGTGGATAGAAGACCACTAAGAATGGATTGGATATCATAGGCGTTTATTCTCACCACAGCCAGTTCCAGGAGGAAACCACGCAACCATGGCTTCTGTAAAACCCCCTGGCCTCACCCTATGTCTAGTGGGGATCGAACCTAAATCTCTCAAGAGAAATCCAGTCCGCCAAAGATCCTAACTAAATTTAAAACCCAACTAAAAATTAGTAATACAATAACTTATTTATTTTTGGCCAATTTAGGAGCCCAAAATCATCATATTACCGACTTTTTTTTATGTACTTTTTTACGTATAAGTTTATATTTAGAGGCCCATTTTTTTCTACTCATCCTAAATAATAAGCGTGTGAGAAACCAAATATTTATTCGTGAGTGTATGCTAATCAAACCAGATCATAAACTTTCATATACTCACATATTTACAGAGACTCGATGCATTATTGACACGTTTCATTAAATCATTTGCAAAATCATAGAATTCTAATATAAACTAGCGGTACTCCCCGCGCTACGCGGCGGAAATTTGATCGTTAGGGCACCGACTCTCGCCATAACACCCAAAAGAGAAAACTCAAAAATAAAGTTGTGATATGTCAAAAAAGATATCCACAAGTGTTTTTACATTGGTTGAAAACCATAAAAAAGAATAGCGGTACCGATATCGATATTGTTCTGTCAGAATTCGTTCGACTCGTCACGATACCAATACAACAGTCGTATAGGGTACGATACGAAAGCAACTGCCCTATTTGGAGTATTACGTCACTTATAATCATAGTTAACAAAAATATTAATTTGTTTCAAACTTTCATCCTTTGTCAGAACTCATTACTTCCCATCACCACCCCATATAAAATAATGTATGTTTTGTAAAAATTATAAACATTATGACAATGATAATAAAAGGCAATAGATGAGTATGTGGAGGCAACCTTTAACGGCCACATCATAGGCCCAAATGAAAAGCCAAGAAAGTCAGTGGTCAAAGTAAGAGAATTAAGAACTTTCCTGGTGCAAACCTATGTTAGTATTTGATATATATAATAATATCGGACTCTTAACAACCATTTCACTTGTCATAGAAAAAACCACAATAAACTACCCTTAGACAAACTAGCTAAACTAAAGAGACATGTAGTACAATATTCCCGACAGAGTAGTATATTATTTAGGATAAGTAAGGAACGACAACGTTAACCCTTGTTACATACGAATGACTCATTTACCCTTCGAACCACCACGAAGTCCATCAAAATACCCTTTTGGGTTGCTCTCAAAACTAGCCCTTGATATATATGCTCCCCCACCACCAGGAGCCTTCATGTAACCGGATCCACCACTTGACCCGGTTCCTCCACCTGACCCGGTTCCTCCATCACCACTTTTGCCCCAACCCATGCTTAGTATGCCACCCATGCTTAGTATTTTATTTCTAATGAACACTTGTAAACTTACTTGATGATTAACTTGTGAATTATATACCACATTACAAGGTATTTATAGTGGAGGTTTTTGTTAAAGATATGCTTTTGTTAAAGATATGCTTCTTCCACTTTCGGTGGATCACAATAATGTTATCTTCCACTTTGGATAACAATAATGATGTCTTCCACTTTATGTGGATCACAATAATTCACAATACTTGTAATTTACTCAAGACAATAAATCCATACCTTAAGCAACACCTACAACCACTATGCTGGAAACTAAGTTATTCTCAAACGATCACAAACCTACGTATATCTTACATTTATTTTGGTTCTTTTTTTAGGGGGAGGGGACACTTAACCCCTCTACCCTAAGCCCCGCCAATCCCGTCGCGCCACGTCATTTAGACCATCCACTAACCATCTCCTACCCAGTTTACTGGCATCACTATCTTAAAGTACGGACCCCACCATTTTACCCAATCCCTCTCTCCATACAAACAATTCTCTCTATCTCTCTTACATACCCACACACACAAGACTCTCTCTCCGACAGCAACTTAACCCTCCCCCTACCCTAAGGACTGGTGACGGTATGAATACCCGATTTCAAAAGTCTATGTGCCCCGGGTCCCTTTAGGTAGGCCTGTCAATGGATGGATATGGATTGGATCCGATCCATTAATGATCCAACTTAAATGGATCATGATCTGATCCATGATCCAACGTAATGGATCATGATCCGATCCATATCCAAATAATTTTAAATGGATGGATCACTATCTGGATCGATCCATATTAAAAAAAAATATAATAAAAAACTCTAAGAAAAGTCTTTAAAAAATAAAAAAAAAATCTAAAAAAATCTAAAAAAATCAAAAATTCAAAAAAAATTCTAAACATGATCAATATGATCAAAACATAAAAACTTCAATTATAGAGTAAAATGCCATTTTCGTCCCTGAGGTTTTGGCCAGTTTTGCGACTTTCGTCCAAATGTTTGTTCTTTTGCATCTGGATCCAAAAGGTTTGAAATCTTGCCATTTTCATCTGACTCGTTAACTCCATCCATTTTTCTCCGTTAAGTCGGGGGTATTTCCGTCTTTTTTGTTAACTTAAAGGTCAATTCAGTCTTTTTGAGAGGTATTCGATCTTTTTACATAAAGTGAAAAAGACCGAGTTGCCCTTTAAGTTAACAAAAAAGACGGAAATAGCCCTGACTTAACGGAGAAAAAGGGATGGACTTAATGAGCCGGATGAAAATGGCAAGATTTCAAACCTTTTGGATCCAGATGCGAAAAAGCAAACCTTCGGACGAAAGTCGCAAAACTGGCCAAACCTCAGGGACGAAAATGGCATTTTACTCTCGATTATATTATAAAACTTGTGAAAATTTCCAACTACATTTATTACCTTTGCTGCAGGTTCCAAACTGCTAAGATCCTTTGAAAAATCAAGAACTTCAGGTAATTTGTCAGCAAGCATCTACAAGCATCAAACAGAGCTACCATGAACCAAAGTAAATGTAAGCACAAAAGGCAGTGCACTACCGCTTGCCGATTTCTGATTAGGTATTCCTGGAAAAACATTGATGACTTAGAGAAGAATAAACTTGAAGCTAAATCTGAAGATCTTTTCAGCTTATAAAAGGAAAGAAATGAGTACCTTACAGAGGTAATGCATGAGAGTCATTCTATTGTTCCTTGCTCGTGTATCTGCAAGTTTCAGGAGGCTATCTAACCTGAACCCGATTGCAGACCCTAAAACCAATTCAAATTATTATTAATGAAAGTATGAAAACAAAACCAATTTGCATCATAAAGATAACAAACGCATCTTCTAATAGCATGATAATATAAATAATATACCCCTTGCAGTCCCCTGGTTCAAAGCATTTCCCAACTGAAGAATCGTTTGCATGACTCTCTTTAGTTTACCAGAACTCCTGGTCTGAAAGAAACGCATGAATTATATAAGTTTTAACAGATAATATGATCATTGATCACCTGCAAGATCAATGTACCATGAAGAAAACTTGAAACTCGCCTGTTCTACAGCCGAATTTACTATGTTTAAGCTCTTCCTAAGATCAGAAACCTGAATGGAAACAAAGCTTGACAGTTAGATCGAAATCCAAACCTATAACAAGCATAGGATGCAAGTCGTGAATCTATTATCTGACCTGTGCATTGAACTGTAACTTAAAAGAAAAAACTCTAAGCTTAGATTCTGTAAGTGGAACTTTCATTAGCTCCAAGAAGAACTGCTCAAAATATATAAAGATGCGTCCATCAAGTTTGGTTTGATTTGTAGATAAATTTCAAATTAACTTGTTTAAGTTGACAAAATGTGTATTACAAACCTGTTAAGGTAGAACCAAAACCCTTGCACAAGCATGCTTCCTTGAGATCCGGAGGGATAGGGTTAATCTCCATTCTTTCCCTATACTGAGCAATATGCTCCTCAGGATCCGTAGTTCCGTCGTAAAGCTTCATGTTGGGGGTTTGAAATCTCTTTAGGATCTCAGCATCACAGATAGGATATGCAAAACGAGATATCTTGTGGCTGTCTTGGGAAACTTCCGGGATCGGCTGGACCACTCCAGGTACACTAGATATCATGTCCTTCAACTTCTAAAGTTCCCTAGTAAGTGCTGATGTTACACCTGTATCCTGCAAAGATCCACTATTGTTAGTTGCATGAGTATTATTATTATTTGACACGTTACCCGTCGGAGGATTTTGCCCATATCCTGAAGCATATCCTGAGCTCCTCATGGTTGACATCCTGACCGAGGAGGGTATTTCAGGAGTGTGATTCTGAGGAAGGCTGGGGACAATATTCCCCCTGTTATCCTCAGTATACACAGCTGAACTGAAGTTCAAAGTTCTGGGTTGTAATGGAGTGACAATATCCTCAGCAGATCTGCTCGAACCAGACTTCAAGAGTTGTATTTCCCTCAACAGCATTTGGTTTGTTTCCTGTTGCTGCCTCATTTGTTCCTGCACACTTCCAAATAAGGTTAGAATTTCATCATTAGAAGCTAAAACGGGAGCAGATTCCTGAACACCGCGAGTAGGGATAATATCCTGAGGTCGTGAAGAGGCTGGCATCCTTGGAGGAGGTGGTGGAAGCACCGAACTGGTAGTAGCAGAAGTCATAGCAGACACAGTGGAGGAACTCATGTTTGATCTTGAGGCCATTGTAAACAATGCGGTGAAAAGTTTTGAAAATAGAAAACCGATTAACGATTTCACAAAGATTTTTAGCAAAGAGAGCACCACTTGCCCCACGGTGGGCGCCAAATTGTTTTGGTCAAAAATTACCGAAGCAATTAAGTGATCAAATTAGTAAAGTGAGGTAGTGTGCTAGAAAGTGTGTTGAAAATATGCCGGTTAAGTTATATGGAAAATCAGTATTCAGGATACGGCTCAGGATATTGAGTTGTATCTACGATAAAACAATGAGTAAAAAGTAAAGTAAATGACACGAGATGTACGAGGAAAGCCCTTGATCAATCTAGATCGCCGGCATAAAACCTCGGGAGCTGACAATTGCAGCTGACTTGTTCTTCTTATTACTTCAAACTTCAGGATACAGTGCAGGATATAGACCAGATCGCTAAGTGTTACAATGCTTTTGTATGAAAGTGAAAATTGCTAGAGAGCGAGTGTTAGAGTGTATGCAGTGAAAATGTGTAGGATCGTTTCGCGACCTAAACGAGTCGTTTGGAAGAGCTCTTGTACGTTTCAGAGGCGGAAACTAAGAAACGAACATGTACACAGCTTGAAAAGTACTTTAAACCTCTTGTATATTAGATTGACAACGTTTACAGTGAGAGGAAATACCGGCAGCACTTCGGTATCACAAGACCTGATCGTTACAAATGAATTGACATTCAACCTATATATACTACTTCCGGACCGCTCATAGAGCATTACCGTAAGAGCGAACCACATGGATGCCGTATAAGCGAACCTCAACATTGCCGTATAAGCGAACCTCAAAATTGACCATCCATTTTTTCTTGTAAACTTCTATATTGAACTTCATTGGACCTTCTAGTGGTCCAATCAAAACCAACATATGAATTTGTCTTTTGTGTATGATAATGTAAACGGCTATTTCTTGTATCATGACATCACTTGTGATGTCACCTTGGTGATGTCACTCGTGATGTCATACCCGATCGGACCCGCAACGAGATCGAGACTCAATATTAAGACGTAGTCGACAGATGACTGCACCAACAAAATGTGATGTCCTATTCGATCTGGTATACCCACCTATTTATAGTTACAAAGTAGAAACTAAAATTCCTATAAATATGGGATGCTCCCGAATATTCCATAAATAGCCGTTTGGAACCAAATAAAGCGGGCTTAACGTCTTTCCTTGAACAACTTGGACCGAGTCTTCCGCGGAATGAGTCCTTGTGAACGTTGCTAGCTTCTAACCCACGTACCTGCACATAATCCGTTAGTAATCCTGAGGATACCATTCAGGATGTTACCAATATCCTGAACCAGCATCCCGGATGTAAACAGATACTATATACCCAAGATATAAATCAAGATATTTTTCAGGATATGGGCTCAGAATTTCACCCATAACAGCAACGCATCGCTTAACAAACGAAACGAAAGTTGGAAAACTAACTCGCGCACAAACAGCCGATTGAATGGGCCACCGTACAAATGGGCATCCGACCGGATGGCCATCCGACCGAACACCATGTCGCGCAACCGACTTAACTCTTCTCTCACCCTCTATAAATACCGACGTACACCTCCTTTTCTCTGATTTGCACCTTCATCCGCTCAGTCGCTCTTAGTCACTCTCAATCGCGATTCAAGGCTTTTTGGTAAGCTTTTCTCCTCAAATCTTGTACAATCTTCATCTCTAATCACATCTACATCATCTTCTTCGTCAAAATCACAAACAAACACTTGCTTTTTCTCTGAAATCACTGATTTGGACCTCTTGAATGTGGTTTCCACCCGTTTTGCTCCGGAAAACGGTTAAGGAACACCATTTGATCGAGAATGGTTCTAGATCTGAAAGATTTCACACTTTTTAACTTAATCCCAACAAGATTTCGACACCTTATCATCTGTTTTCAACTTTTCTTCATTTTTCTACTCAAAACTGAAGAAATCTGGACTCAATCTGACTTTAGACTCGTTCCTTAGTTTAGAGCCAGTTTGAAAACGGATTTCCACCGGAGAGATGGACCGATTAATGGGTCAGACATGAAACTTCATCAAGAACAGTGAGTCTGATCGAATGGGCTGAGACCATTCGACCGAATGAACTGGATCTGGTAGGTTTTTGTTGTTTGACACGTCGTCATACCGTCTCCGTTAAACTTCAAACTTTTTACTTAGAAAACTTTACAAGTTTTTCAAATAACAGACCGCTCACTCGAATGGCCATCCGACCGGATGACCATCCGCCCGGATGACCATCCGTTTGGATGACCTGTCCTTTATAATTTCCAAAGATTAAACGTTTTGACTAAACTTCAAAGTTTTAACAATTTTACAAACAAACACATCTCATTCGAATGGCCATCCGTTCGAATGGTCATCCAGTCGGGTGACCATCCATCCGGATGACCATCCGCTCAGATGGGTTACACCCATTCGCCCGAATCACCATTCGACACTTAGCACATCCGACATTCTGTTTACGCACTGTTCAACGCTTTGCTCAACGACTTATGCTTCTGTACACAGGCTAACTCAACGCGCTCCCTTCAATCCAATACCAGCTTGTGTTTACTTGTTAAACACACACTGTGAGTATACTCGAACCCATATTCATTTAACGCACTTTTGGGTGTTACATACGTTCTATATCAAAACACAACACACAACGCAAACACTTAAACGCTAACCGTTCCCGCATGCTATACGTGATCTATGAATGCTTGTACTATGCTTATACAGTGTTACACTATACCGCCTCTAGCAACGATAATACTATAGTTTGGACTCAGCACCTGTCGTGGACAGGGGTTGCTAGGGATCACATCACTTTACTTCACGTGTTTGCTGAACATGTTTCGCGCATACTCTACAACGCAGTCTCGTGGTTAAGTTGTAATCATTGTGTGATAGTTACTTGCTTTCGCCCGTTACGTGATACATGTTGGTTATGCGTAAACGCTTTTTATACTATATGCTATGCAAACTTGTGTACTCACCTTTACATTTTATGTATTGACTTTATTTTAACATATGTGACAGGTTGATAGGACGCGATGCTATGATTAATCAAGTTAGGAAGTCTAGAAACCCACTAAATAAATCTGAGTTGTTGGAATAGACTTGTTTTTTAGACTTATTATCTGTAATGACTGTTTTTGCTTTATCTGTTAATAGTATGGGATATTAACATTAAAGTTATTGTCATATAATAGTTGTTATGGATTCTCTTGAACAATCTGTTTCGCTCAGTGCCACGCCCCGATGATTCCACCATCGGTTGAGGTGTGACATAGAGTCTTTTACATCCACTTGAAAATAGGAAACTGTAAATCAAAATCCCTACAATTTCGAATCATCTTCTTCTCCAGATCTGTAAATACATCTCGAAATCATCAACATCATCTGAGATCACAGTCTTCATCATTCCTTCATCATCATCATCATCATCATCATCATCATCATCATCATCATCATCGATACAGCAGCTTCATCATTCCTTCACCATCATCATCATTGATACAGCAGCTTATTCCGGCAACCACCGCACCCTACGTCCTCACCGATCCTCCACGTCAACTCGTTAACACCAACGTTCAATACCTCTGTTCACTTATCTACTCCGATCACCTTCATCTTCATCATCGTTCAATCTGCACATACTCTTCAGCAATCACCTTCATCATTTTCGCAGGTAGTGGCGCCGAAAGGGCAGGGGTACCGGCAAGGTGGTGTTATATACTATTCATAGTGTTTTATAGTGATTTGTAGTGTTATATCTTGTTTTGTAGTGTTATAAACTTATTACAGTGTTATGAACTGTTGAATAGTGTTTTGTAGTGTGTTTAATAGTGATTTGTAGTGTTATATCTTTGTTTTGTTGTGTTATGTACTTATTACAGTGTTATGAACTGTTTAATGGTGTTTTGTAGTGTTTTAATTTTAATAGTGATTTATAGTGTTATATCTTGTTTTGTATTGTTATATACTTATTTCAGTGTTTGAACTATTGAATGGTGTTTTTGTAGTGTTATATACTTATTGAATAGTGTTATATATGTGTTGAATGGTGGTTGCAGTGTTATATATAATGTTGTAGTGTTATACAGAGTTATTCGTAGTGTTTTATAGAGATCTTTAAAAAATTGTATTCCTATAAATAAGGGTGGCGGTTATGGAAGGTTATCAATTAATTAGACCAATGATAGAATTACTTGTATACCCTTTTGAATCAATTTAGATTGAGGACACATGTCATCTCCACAATATTTCTCACACTTCGCACACTTTTAATTTTTTTTACAATAACCTTACCCCATATATAAATATGAAGAATAATAGTGGTAACTCAATCTTTCTTCAAATGTTAATTCGGTACATGTTGCAGAACTCCAGATATTTGATAAAATAGGTTTCTATAGTAGTTAAGATGACAAAATATTTATGAACTATGAAGGTTACAAGTAATGTATTTGACAATTTCATACCATCTTATTCGGAGGAAAGTGTGGTCTCGTAGGGAAAACCTGGCCCCAAAGGTGTTGGCTTTCAGTTTTCCCATTGGGTTCGGATTTTCTCGTCATCCTTAAGTGTTTAAAGATGCATAATGAAACCGAATTATGGTTTTAGAAAGTTTAATACTAAAGTGTAGTTTTAATGTATAAACCTACTAGATCTTTTCCAAAAAAATCAAATTATTATTGAAGTAATAAAAAGTTTGTAACTATTTTTAACACACTAATTATTTATTGAAAAGTAGATAATTTGGTGAAAATAGTGTTCCAGGTAACATGTACAAAAGAATTACTATTACATTTTTTAACGGCTAGTAGACCAACTGGTTGGGTCTTCGCACCAACTTCAGTTGTACATGAGAGACCCAGGTTCAAAACCAGAAGACCCTTCATTTTGGGCTTGGTACATCTTGACCCTCAATCCACCCGTGGATAGAACGCCACTAAGAATGGATATCATAGGCATTTAATTCTCATCGCGGCCTGTTCCAGGAGGAAACCACGCAACCATAGCTTGTGTAGAACCTGCTGGCCTCAAGTGAAATCCGGTCCGCCAAAGACCATAACTAAATTTAAAACCCAACTAAAAATAGTAATAACTAGAATTATGACCCGCCGCAATGCGGCGGGGATTCTTTAGTTATAACTAAGTCGATTTAGGACGCATACGTTATGTTGAACCTGTCAAACAGGGAAGACGATGTAAAAATGTTCACACACACGCATGTTGCGTCGTGTTAACTCGCAAAATTTAGAACGAAACGTAAAAACGCTAAACCAAAGACGCACGTTGCGATGTGTTAAGTCACAAAATTTAGAACGAAGCATAAAGCGAAAAATTTACGGAAAATGAAAACTATAAAGGACCAAAGTTGAAAGTAAATAAGTTGTGAGGATAGATTGCAAAAGATAAAAAGTTTTGTGTTAAAAGTAAAAAAAACAAATAGTTTTGGGTTAAAAGTAATTTATGAAATACTTTTGAGTGAAAAGTTAAAAAAAAATCATTTTTTTAAACCCCCAAAGCTAAGGTTACAACAACCATATGCATAACCATTTTTTCTTTAAAAAACCCTCAAATCCAAGATTACAACACATAAGTAAAAAAAAATCAAAGTAGTTAAATCGCAAAAGATGGAAACTTTTGAATTAGAAGTAAAAAATCAAATTAATCAAAGGGGTTAAATTACCAAAGATTAAAACTTTAAACTTAAATTGTCAAAGATTAAAACTTTAGGGTTAAGAAGGAAACAAAGATTAGAAGTTTAAACTTAAATTGCCAAACATTAAAACTTTAGGGTTAAAAAGAAAAATTTCTATTTTTTTTTAAAGACTCCCAAAGCTAGAGGTACAATCTTCTTTGCACATATAACTTGCTTACCACCCACCGCAATGCGGCGGGTATTCATTAGTTATATATCAAATTAGATAAAAGTCAAATATCTCTTACATGACCGTGAACCTGTGTGTAAAACATAAAAAGAATAACTAAGTTGATATCTGACCCGCGTGTTGAGACAAACTTATCAAACGGGGGAAATAGATGCGTTGCAAAAGGCCTGTCAAACGGGAAAAATAGATGAAAAAACGTTGAAACCGCACACGCACGTTGCGGCGTGTTAACTCGGAAAATTTAGAACGAAACGTTAAACGGAAAACTTGCGAAAGATGAAAAGTATAAGGGACCAATGTTGAATGTTAAAAAATGTCGGGCTTAAATTGAAAAAGATATAAACTTTTAATTATAAGTGAAAAATCAAGCTAATTAAAGGGTTTCAAATTAACAAAGAATGAAACTTTAAACTTATTTTGCCAAATATTTAAACTTTAGGGTTAGAAAAGAAAAATCTAATTTTTTTTTTAAAAACTCCCACAACATATAGTACAAGTTGCATATGCATATATATGTTGCTTTTTTATATAGTTTATAAGGGAAACTTGCGAAAGATGAAAAGTATAAGGGACCAATGTTGAATGTTAAAAACTGTCGGGCTTAAATTGAAAAAGATATAAACTTTTAATTATAAGTGAAAAATCAAGCTAATTAAAGGATTTCAAATTAACAAAGAATGAAACTTTAAACTTATTTTGCCAAATATTTAAACTTTAGGGTTAGAAAAGAAAAATCTAATTTTTTTTTTTAAAAACTCCCACAACATATAGTACAAGTTGCATATGCATATATATGTTGCTTTTTTATATAGTTTATAATAACTTGTTAATGTTAATTTTCGCCAATTTAGGAGCCCAGTCATCATAGTGTTACCGACTTTTTTTATGTATAAGTTTTGTAAGTAGAAAACCGTGAACCAAATATTTATTCGTGAGTGTATGCTAATCAAACCAGATCATAAACTTATGAGTAAACTTCCGTTTTGCTCCCTGTGGTTTGGTCATTTTAACGGTTTTGCTCCAATAGTTTAAAAATAGTCATTTTCCTCCCTGATTTTTCTAACTTATCTTCATTTTACTCCCAGCCTCTAACTCCATCAGGGAGGAAACTGGCGACAAACTTGAAAGATTAGGGAGCAAACTGGCGACAAACTCGAAAGTTCAGGGAGGAAAATGGCTATTTTTAAACTATTTGAGCAAAACCGTTAAAATGACCAAACCATAGGGAGTAAAACAGAAGTTTACTCTAAACTTATATAATAATCACATATTTATAGAGACTCATGCAAGATTGACACGTTTCATTAAATCAAATGCAAAATCATAGAATTCTAATATTAAAATCGGACTTCTAACAACCATTTCACTTGTCAGAGAAAAAACCACAATAAACTAGGCTTAGACAAATATAGCTAAAGTGACATATATTACAGTATTCCTGAAAGAGTAGTATATTATAGGATTATGATCAAATAGAAAGGATCCTAACTGTAAGAAGGGTACAAAGGCTTTTAAAAAAACACACTATACAAAAAAAAAAAAACTTAAATATCCACCACCACCCAAAAACCTAAACCCCCACCCACACCCACCCCACAAAAAAAATTGCCGAGAAGGGGGTGAGGTTGGTGTTTAGCTTTTTTTTTTTTTTTTTTTTTTTTTTGGGGGGGGGGGGGGGGGGGTTAGGTTTTTCGGTGGTGGTGGTGGGGTGGGGGGTTTAGGTTTTTCGGTGGGGGTGGGTGTTTAGGTTTTGGGTGGTGATGTAGTGGGTTTAATTTTAGGTTATTGGACATTTGTTACTCTATAAATTCTTCTTACAATTAGGAGCCTTTTAGAATAATTTAACCCTTATTGCTAATAATATTTAAATAGTTGAATCAGATAGTCCCTCTATATTATATAATATTACAATTGAAGTTTATTTTGTTTTCACTTATCTACGTCCAGATATAAATTTTACTTGAAACCGTGTTGTGAATTACGTTTTAGTTGATATTCGCAATAGAGTATTTCTTGATGTCGTAAGCTACGACGAGTGTCTGTACGATAATCATACTCTGATGTCCCGAACCGATACCAGCCAAACAACATTGGTATCAGTATTCATTTCATGGTTTTCGATCGATTTATAACACATGTTTATATCCTCTTAGGCATGTATTTTTTCGTTTGCTATATTGAGTGTAAATACCGTGCGAAACTAACACAGACCGAAAGTCCACTGCGAAGCGCGGGTAGTTCCGCTAGTATTAGTCAACAGTTACAAATTATTTCAATTTATTTAATAATTATTTATAATTAAATAAAATAGATCATAAGTTGTAGTATCAAATCTACATGATTAAACCAAATAATTAAATGGGACCAGTCGACCATATTTAACGAAGCTTAGTTGTCAGAATCAATTAAAAAATTAAGAAAATATAATGATCATTTTTAAGTGTTATTAACATATTTAGTATTAGTGGAATAAAGTATTAACCCCAACCCCTTGGTTGCTTGCAAAACCATCCCCTAATAGTTGAAATAAATGATCCCCCAGTTGCTTTTGCAACCGCGTTGTTTGCCCAGTTTGTTTATGAGTCGAGCTCAAACCAAACTAGAGTCAAGTTGGGTTCTAGCTAAAATTTACGAGCCAACTTGACTTAGAAATCTTCTAACAAACTGAAAAATTAAGAAAGAACTCGACTCGTTTACTATTGAAGCTCATGCGCAACCCGTTTCACCACCACTGTGTGGTCACCTTTTCTTGATATGCAAGTTCTCTAAGCACATTTTATTTTAATTTAAAAATGTAAGACTGATAACTAATAAGTATTTTAACCTTTGCAATGGCATTAGTTTGATCACTAATTAGTGAAAATATCTTTTGAGAAACAAAGATAAAAAGAAGATATGAGAGAGTAAATATTTATTTAGAATATTAGGAAATGACAACTTTAACCCTCGTTACATACGAAACAAAAATGAGAGAGTAAATATGAGAGAGTAAATATTTATTTAGAATATTAGGAAATGACAACTTTAACCCTCGTTACATACGAAACAAAAATGGCTCATTTTCCCTTGGAACTACCATGAAGACCACCAAAATATCCTTTTGGGTTGCTTTCAAAACCAGCCCTTGATATATATGCTCCCCCACCACCAGGAGCCTTCATCGATCCACCACTTTTGCCACCGCTACCACCACCTTTACAACTTGACCCGAGTCCTCCACTACCACCTTTTCCGCCCATTGCTCCGCCACCACCACCGCCTTTGCCCGCACCGCCACCACCACTTTTGCCGCCACCCATGCTTAGATGCTATTTTTTTATGAGCACTTGTAAACTTACTTGATAAGAAATTGGTATGAATAAGATTTGTCACATTACAAGGTATTTATACCGGGAATTTTACTACATAAAGTAAAAGAAATCAGTAGTTAAGAATTTAAGATCGAGCCTTTGAGATTCCATGAAACTATATACCAAAACGGCAAAACCCCTTGAGTTTTCTAAATCATATTTATAATAACAAATTAATATTCTAAATGAAACCTTTAATTAATAATCTAAATCATATTTATTTTTATTATATATACATTCTTGTTTTAACATTCGTAATAAAACACGTCTTAATTATTTGTTAGCATATATACCAATTAAATTTCTCTCTAAACATGACACACTAAAGGTATGTGAAAAATCTAGACATGACACACTAAAGATATGTGAAAAATGTATTATTGAATGCTGTGTAAATCAGACTTTCCGCCCCCTTGGAACTTTTGGTCAAGCTCCGCCACTGGTTTCTTGATAGTCCACTAAAAAAATACACTTGTCGGGATTTCTAAGTCTTACCATGCTTTTTATAAGTATAATATAATAAGGGTTAGGATATAATAGGAAGTTTATTTGGCTAAAAAGGCTAGTAAGTGATCTTGATCATCCATTTAGTTAATTAAGGGCTAAGATTAAATGATGGAAATTGAAGAGAAGAAAAGAGGCGCGTGAGTTTGTTTAGGGGCATTCTAGTCAATCCAATGTAATAGTTTCTCTCTCCTCCAACCCCCCCCCCCCATTTTTTAAACGTTAATAACTCTTCCATACGACATTATTTTTTTTTTATAAAAATTGCATAAAAAACGAGCGTTTTTTTATCTTTAAAACGAGTATACTATTGCTATATTTTCGGAAAAAAAAAATTGAAAACCCAGTTGCGTAAAACGCAATGGAAAAAAACCTAAAAAACGACATTTTTCTAAAACGCAATGCACCAAAAACACAAATAAATGTCTTATTTGTAAAACGCAATGGCCAGAAAACACAAAGAAATGTGTTATTTCTAAAACGCAATAGCCTAAAAACACAAAAGAAAGTGTACTTTCTAAAACGCAATGGACTGAAAACACATAAAAATGTGTTTTACCTAAAACGCAATGCACAAAAAACAAAAAAAAATTGTCTTATTTCTAAAACGCAATGGCCAGAAAACACTTAAATTGTCTGTTTTCTAAAACGCAATGGACTGAAAACACAAAGAAATGTGTTTTACCAAAAACGCAATGCACAAAAAACACAAAGAAATGTCTTATTTATAAAACGCAATGGCCAGAAAACACTTAAAAATGTCTCATTTCTAAAACGCAATGGCCTAAAAAAACAAAAGAAAGTGTTCTCTCTAAAACGCAATGGACTGAAAACACCTAAAAATGTGTTTTACCTAAAACGCAATGACTAAAAACACTTCAAAAATGTGTTTTTCTAAAACGCAATGACCAGAAAACACATAAAAATGTCTTAGTTCTAAAACGCAATGGCCTAAAAATGTCTGTGAATTGTCTGAACCAGGAAGTAGGAGATCAAAAGGCTGTCTACGAATGCAGTTTTCCAGAGGCAATTTACAGAAAATTAAATTTTTCTGATGCATTTTTATTAAAGCAATTTAATCGAAAAAAATATTTCCGAGCTGACCTGGCAGCTCAACTCCAGCCAGGGGCTCTGCCCCTTGGACCCCGCCAGGGGCGCTGCCCCCGGTCCCCCGCCAAGATCGTAAAACGCAATGACTAAATCAAAAACCCATATCATAAAAATGAAATTAAAGAATTTCTTACATGGATCGAAGTCGGTTTCTTCAACGATTGATGAAATTTGAATAATAGAAACACTTATCAGGGATCGAATCGAACGGATCGAGTGATTATCTTCAAAATCACAGGAAAAAACGAGATTTTGTATGAAATTAAACTGGTTTTCATCAAAAAAGCTGAAGAACACGTTGATCGGGTGTTTGAATCATTGATTGGTGACGAAAATCGCACTATAATGTAGTGATTATTGAGATAGAAAGTGAAGAAATGGTTGAAGATAATGGGTTTTGAAAATGGCGGGTTTTGAAGTTACTGGGGAGAAGAAGGAAGAAGAAATGATAAGATTGACTAAAATACCCTTACTATTTATTTTAAATTTTGCCACATGTCTTAATCCTATTGCTTCCTATACTTCCTAGCCAAAATAAATTTCCTATTTGATCCTCACCCAATATAATAAATCAAAAGAAATTATAATATAATAAATCACATACATATCATCATCAATATAAAATGTCTTAAATATCTATTGCTGTAGATTGATTCAGTATGTTTTTAAGAATTTTTGTTGTTGATTGAACAAGACAGCAGCAAACTGTTTGGTATTCATAGGTGTATCTAAACTTTGTTTTGTGTTTAGTAATGCACTAGTGGGGTGCCTGTGCGATGCGGCGGGAGTGACACTTTGCATAACGACACTTATTTCTGGTAGTCTTCTTATTCGAAAAAGGAAAAATAATTATTTAACATAAAAGTTATTACAAATCAGCAGGTCGTCATGGAACCTTCGAATAATGTATTCTCCAAATTTTCCTATAGAACTAAAAGAAAGTTTATGATACTCCAAAATAACCTAATATAACCATCTAGTGGGATCTAGTTAAACTATACAAAACATGCTTTGCTATTCTACAAAGTTTCCATGGGATCATTGCTTGTCAAGATTTTCTATTAAATTAAGAAAAGTTGGATGAATTTTGAAGATAATAACTTTTTGAAATCGGCTAGAATAATACAAAAATAAAAGTTGTAAAATTAAAGATCAAATTTAGAATAATACAAAAATAACAAATAAATGTAGAGTACATGTGAAACCTTACCTAAAAATTGTTTAAAATCTAATGTATTTCACACATTACATAAAATTTTCTAAGTTTCTAGTGCAAGCCTTCAAATTTGAATATGTGTGAACCTTCAAATATGCCGCCAGCAACACCTCGTTGTTAACGCCTCTTACACATAAATATACAACCTGTATCCTTTAGAGTCTCCAGTATCTCTCCGTTAACGCATCGAAGATTTCAATGAATCATAGGTACTTTCTAATATACATTTGTTTGGCAAAAATATTAAAAAGCATCACTTATAAAGAACATACCCAATAACAACTCCCTTATTTGTACTTCGGTGAAGTAATATGGTGATCCACCAACAAATATAGGGTCGGGTCCTTCAGCTCCACCAATGCCACTAATTACACCAAATATAGCAAACTAACAAGACAACGGTTATATATTTCCATATTTTGATCATTAATTGGGACCAAAAAACTCAATTTAAAAATTAATCAATAAATGGAAACTAAAAACAAAACTTAGATATTTTCATATTTTGATCATTTATTGAAACTAACAAACAATTGTGGCCAACTATTTGCATTTTCTCCAATATCTACAATTATTATTAATATAAACAAACTAAATAGTTAACTAAGTTGACGTTACCTCATGTCGGGTTTGCAAACCGACCGAGTCCAGCTAAAAGTCCTGCTCCCATGTCCAGTAAGTGAGCAGCTTAGTTAAGAACCAAAACCTTGACCCCTTTAACCCGAGTGGCAAAAACCTTGACCCCTCGCCGCATCGTTGCGGCTGTGCTCGCTGAAGTTGCGCTCGCTGCGCCGTTGCGATTGCGCTCGTTAAGCCGATACGGCTGCGTTCATTGCGGTTGCACTCGCTGCGCCGTTGCTCAATGGCATGAATCGACTCCAAACTGATAAAAACCTAGAATAATAATCAAAAGTAACATGAAAGATTGCAGCATTAGAAAAGAGATAGAATGTAAAAAAGATTTACATCAGCTTGCATAGACGAATTAGTCGAACTTCCATGAAAAAATTAAATTTACTTGCACATAGATACATCCATGTGTCGACTTCCATTAATAACCGAACCTGATGGATTATCATAGGTATGTCATTGTGTTTTTTTTCAAATGCATCAAAAATGGTGTTTTCAATGCAAATATCAAGTAAATTACCATATTACCCTTCTGGCTTTTACCGTATTTGAAATTGCTTGAATTATATTGAGTATAACACCAAAATCAGCTCAGCTAAGCTCTTTTGGAATTGTTAATCTCATTGTTTTTTAATGAAAAAAGTTAAAAAAACTCAAACCAAGTAAAAAACACTAATTTTCAAGGACAATTACCTGTTTAATTTTTACATCGACTTGCTTTAAACCAATCTTTCATCATTTTTCTACTCCATCTTTCAATCTATTTCAACCTCCGACTCCTTCCAGCAGTACTCTACCGCCGTCTTCGCTGCACAGCCATTGATTGGATGGCTGAAAAGCTCAAAGACGCAATCAGGATTATCTAATCCAGTGGGTTTCTTTCTCTTCAATTGTCATTAAAAATTGTATTTCCTCCTACCTGTTGATTTGAGGCAGATCAGGAAGAAACCAACGCTGCAGATGAAAGTGGCGGTGTTTGAAATGTACAGTCAAAGAACTCCAACCAGCTAAAACCTAATTAAGCATTCCCCTTTATAAAGCCTTACACATTTGCACTAAAAACACCGCTAATTAAGAGGTCTAGAAAAGCAAATATACATGTGTGTCCGCTCTTTGAGTTCTAACACCATCTCCAGAGCTCGAATCTTCATCTCTTCAACCTATTTAGCACATAAAAGAAAATAAATGAGTTTATACCTCGTCACATCAAGAGCAACAAGTGGAATCAGTCTTTCAGCCACATATCAAGCTTACCCATCTAAATCGTTACCCAAACTGACACATGTAGCCACATATTGGTAGCTTCATAATCAGCTTAAGCTCGAGTAATGTCGACCCACTTGTGAGAAAAAAAACCATTTTGAATAAACACATTACACTTTTTTTTACTCCAAAACACATTTTAAATAGCAAACCATAATTACCAGGGTTAACTGCATTTTCTTTAAGCAAAACCTCCATAATTCAGCAGCTAAAATAGTTTGCCTAGTGGTTTAATGTTCAAAGCCGATCAAAATACATCTAACGTGGTGTCCTAAAAATATAATTTTCATCATATAGAAATAGAATAGTTACCCAAATCGACCAAAAATCAGTAAGAGGGCAGAAAATGTTATCTCTAATGCAAACAAATAAGAATGTATAATTCAAGCTAAACTTTTGCAAACTTGCCTTTTGCTCTTCAACCAGCCATAAGACACTCTCATCAGCTTTTTCTCCTCTATAGAAGTCGTATGCAGAGAACTGTTTTGCATGTCATTCTACATTTCCAAAAGAGGATGTGAATCACATAATATGATAATAACAAAAAAACAAGTTTTTTTTATTAATCTCATTGGAGTTACATAAAAGAGGATGTGAATCACCGTCGTTACCCCAGGTAGAAAGTAGAAACCGCCAGTCCTATGTCGGAATCCGCTTTACATGTGCATCTAGAGTCTCTAGAAATCATACATGCAGAGACAAATCAACAGTTTGCACAGATATTCTCATTGAAGTTGCATAAAACAGTTAAATCTTACCTGAGCTAGAAAGAAATGGGGAGATACACCGGACATCGTCGCATATCTGGTCGGAAATGGCACATGCTGCATCGATGGGTCATGGGCAATGGCTCTCAGCCAGAAAACAACCGAAAACCTATTATAGATGCAACCTGCAACATGTCACTTGGACTGTTATAGCCCCTACCCCCTAATGCTTCATTTTTTCAAAGACTCATTACAAGTTCTTAAGATCTTTAACATAATGAGAAGTTAAACTTCCTTGAAAAAATAACCTTAAAATCCCTAGACAAACTATCAAATTGATATTATTTTAACCACATTCAACCCTTTAAAAATATGACATCTGGAAATCAAATTGATCAATTAGACCATAAACCAACAAAATCCTAATTGAGAACATATAGAGTTTATGTTTATAACCACAATCAGCAAGAAAAAAAAGAAACTCGTACCTGAAGAGGAATAACTAAGCACACTAAAAGAGGAGCGAAAACGTGAAATTATGTTGAAACTACATCCCATAATCGAGTTTTAAGACTTCAATCAAGGAACCAGTCATTTCTCTCCTTCGCTGCATGATTTCTTCGTAGCCGTGAGCAATAGCTAGTCAACTATGATGATTAAGAGCAGATTAGAAATCTTCCATGTCGAATCCCGATTGAGGATGGAGTAGAATTCCATAGTGCGGTGGAGAGAAACTGGGGAGAGACTGAATGAATGAGAGAGAAGAGGGAAGAATGAGAGGAAATAATGAGAGAGAAGATGGACTTTTAGGGTTTAAATTTTGAACTCATCCCGCCCAAGAATTTAGAACTCAGCCCGCCCATTTAATGCTATGATGCTATTAATGCTTGTGCAATATGCTTTAAGATATGTCAAAAATAAGTAAAAAAAATATAAGTTTGTTGTGGATTGTTGAATTGTAACTAATTATCTACTACCTCCGTCCCATTAAAAGTGTCATATTTTGAATGTTCAAAGTCTTTATTTATAAACTTTGACTTTAATTATATATTTTTTGTGTTATATAAAACTTGATGAAAATTAACCCGATAAAAACACTTGTAAAACACACTCAAATCATATAACTTTCATCAAGTATTATCTAACACAAACAAAATTATTTAAGGTCAAAGTTTATAAACAAAGACTTTGAAAATTCAAAATATGACACTTTTAATGGGACGGAGGGAGTATAATTTTGTTGAAACCTTGGGGATTTAAGTGTAACAAGTTTAGGGGCTAAAAAATAAATATTGTTTAAAAGACCAAACTACCCTCATTTTAGGGGTCTTTTTATAAATAAAGGGGGGGAGTTCTTATTTTTTGGGTATCCCTCCCTCATGCATTATAATATAGTATAGATAAGAGTTGTATTAATTTTTAGAATCAAACACTGCAAATACTGGCTACATTTTGAACATTGGCTATTTTGCATTTTCAAATTAACTTAGAGAAACACTGTCTGTTGTTGATCATCTGTAAGCTTGTTGATACCAGACTGAAAGCTATAGTTTATAACTCGACTTGTTTACAACTCAAGTTTGCCCGTTGATACGTCAATTTTCCACCACTGCCTCCTTTGTCTCCGTCACCCATTCTCGATATTTTTAGTTATTGCCATGGCATTGGTTTGATAACTAGTTATCGAATATATTTATTGAAAAACATCTTGGATATCATATTAGCAATTAGATAAAAAGAAGATTAGAGAAAGTAAATATTTATGGGTCAATCTATTTGGACACCCTGCTTGCCTATTTGGACACCTTTAAGCCCTAGACGCCTCGTATAGGCCTATACGAGGCGTATATGATTACATCAAAATCAGTGTCTGACTCATGTCACTTCTGGTTTGACTGCTTCAAGACGCCTCGTATAGGACCCCTCGTATAGGTCTCATATATGACCATTTGCCCCTTATATGCCTTGTATAGGCCTATACTGGGCGTCTTGAAGGGTTTGTTTTTTTGTTTTTTTTTTAACAAACATTTTATACAATATTAATCGTTTTAGCAAACTTTTATACAAAAACAAGTTTTTTTATTTTAAATAATTAATATTAGGACCCCTCGTTGGTTTTTTTGAGTTGAAAAATGGATGTTTTGGTAGGGTAATTTGATTGTTTTTGGAGGGTGATGTTTTTTGAGTAAAAAAATGGGTGTTTTGGTGGGGTAATTTGAGTTGTTTTTTAAGAAAAGTTTTATTTTTTTATAAAGATATTTTACCATTTTCAAGATCGGCCTTTAAAAATATTCGATCGTAGAAATATTACATTGTTTTTAACATATAGTGTAGTATAGGTCTCGTATAGGTCCCTTATAGGTCTTGTATAGGCCTATCGACGTATACGGGCGTTGTATCATATCCTATAGTATCGTATCATATTGTATTGTATTGTATCGTATATTGTAGTATAAGTCTCGTATAGACCTATATGGGACCTATACGAGACTTATACTATACACTATACGATACAATACGATACAATACAATACGATACTATCGTATCATATAGTGTAGTATAGGTCCCTTATAGGTCTTGTATAGGCCTATCGACGTATACGGGTGTTGTATCATATCCTATAGTTTCGTATCGTATAGTGTATAGTATAAGTCTAGTATAGGTCCCCTATAGGTCTTGTATAAGCCAATAGGCCTAAACGGGACCTAAATCACACCTATAGTATCGTATCGTATAGTATAGTATAAGTGTAGTATAAATCTCGTATAGGTCTCGTATAGGCATTGTATGGGCCTATGGATGTAGTATCGTATCCTATAGTATCGTGTTGTATCGCATCATATCGTATAGTATAGTGTAGTATAAGTCTCGTATAGGTCTTGTATAAGCCTATCGTGTTGTATCGTATCGTATAGTATAGTATAAGTCTCGTATAGGCATCGTATAATTAATATTAGTGTTATTATAATTAATATGAGTTTTTTATAATTAATATTAGTGTTATTGATATTAATATGAGTTTTTTTATAATTAATATTAGTGTTATTGATATTAATATGAGTTTTTTATAATTAATATTAGTGTTATTGATATTAATATGAGTTTTTTATAATTAATATTAGTGTTATTATAATTAATATGAGTTTTTTATAATTAATATTAGTGTTATTGATATTAATATGAGTTTTTTATAATTAATATTAGTGTTATTATAATTAATATGAGTAATTATAATTAATATTAGTGTTATTATAATTAATATTAGTGTTATTGATATTAATATGAGTTTTTTATAATTAATATTAGTGTTATTATAATTAATATGAGTTATTATAATTAATATTAGTGTTATTATAATTAATATGAGTTTTTTTATAATTAATATGAGTTTTTTTATAATTAATATGAGTTTTTATAGTTAATATTAGTGTTATTGATATTTAAAAAGAGAAAAAAAAAATAGACGCCCAGTATAGGGCTATACTGGGCGTCTATGTGGACCAAAAGACCATTATACCCTTGAATTAGGCCTATACTGGGGGCAAAACAGGGCTATAATGGTCTTTTGGACCCCTCGTATACGCCAGTATAGCCCTATACTGGGCGTCTATTTATATTTTTTTTGTTTTCTCTTTTTAAATATTAAAAAAAGAAAACAAAAAAAAATTAAAAATAGACGCCCAGTATAGGGCTATACTGGGCGTATACTGGTGTCCAAAAGACCATTATAGCCCTGAATTAGGCCTATACTGGGGGCAAAACAGGGCTATAATGGTCTTTTTTGCCTCTCTTATATGCCTCGTATAGGCCTATACTGGGCGTCTTAAAGGGTTTGTTTTTTTGTTTTTTTTTAACAAACATTTTATACAATATTAATCGTTTTAGCAAACTTTTATACAAAAACAAGTTTTTTTATTTTAAATAATTAATATTAGGATCCCTCGTTGGTTTTTTTTTAGTTGAAAAATGGATGTTTTGGTAGGGTAATTTGATTGTTTTTGGAGGGTGATGTTTTTTGAGTAAAAAAATGGGTGTTTTGGTGGGGTAATTTGAGTTGTTTTTTAAGAAAAGTTTTATTTTTTTATAAAGATATTTTACCATTTTCAAGATCGGCCTTTAAAAATATTCGATCGTAGAAATATTACATTGTTTTTAACATATAGTGTAGTATAGGTCTCGTATAGGTCCGTTATAGGTCTTGTATAGGCCTATCGACGTATACGGGCGTTGTATCATATCCTATAGTATCGTATCCTATTGTATTGTATTGTATCGTATATTGTAGTATAAGGGGGTGTAACAACTCTCATCAAAAGTCCTAATTATTAAATTAATTAGTCCAAAAGGAAACCCTAATTGAGACACCCAAGTGATTCTGAACAAACCCTAAAATTTTCATAATTTTCAGAATCAGGATTAGGGCCCCTAAAACTCAGGGGGGGTTAAACCCTATGGACGATTATCCAAATTGTGAGCTGTAGAAATCGAATTTACGAAAACTATCAACTCAGCTAAGCTAGTCCCAAACGTGGCAACCTATAGCTAGAAAATAGGTCTCACGCGGCCCGCGTGAGAATAAGCCAAAACTAAAGCGGGCCGCGTAAGGGTAAAATTTCACCTATAAATAGTGGGGTTTGGGACTGGAATCTGGGCACAGAAACGACGTAAAATTTCGAAATATTCACTGAGTTACGTTCGAATTACTATCACAGTTCACAAATCAACGCTGCAGAACAGGGTATTAGCACAATCGCTGCTACGATTCATTTTCTGACGATCAATATATCCAATGAATGTTTAAGTGCCGCCCACATTAGGGTTATACTTTATCGTTCGTCATTAATTTGACGGATCATCGTTAATTCGATGGATAAAGTATTATACTTTGTTGTTCGTCATTAATTTGACGGATCATCGTTAATTCGATGGATGAAGTATTGCACTTTGTCGTTCATTGTGAGAATTTGATCTCGTGAGTTATCGTAATTGCTGGATTGATGACTAACCCAGTTTTGTGTGCATTGTTATGTAAATTAGGTTAACAAGGCTAAATCATAGACTAGACTCTGTCCGTATTAAATCAACAATGTGAGTCATTCTCTTTTTATCAAATTGCTTTACAAAACCCTATTTATTTCAAAGTTATAATTACAGGGATTAAGTTTATGTAATCACCATATTACAGCCGGTATGTGGGGTGTTGTATACATTACTTGATAATCTTCACCATTGGGGCAGCCAAGGGGTGATATGACCATAGTCACAGACACCATTGGACGAATGGGCCAATGGGTCGAGTGACAAAGTACTGTGGGTAATTGGTTTGATATCAGAAACATTGTAATCTTCCTTAATACTGTAAATTATAACAAATGTGTCATTTTAGTAAATAGAATGATTCACTCAGTATTTCCCGCTGACAAAACCTTTTTCAAACATGTTTCAGGTGATCTGCTGTAATTCAGGAAAAAGTGCTGGGGAGCATTTCAAGCTTAAAATAGTGGCTCATTATAAAAATAAAGAAATAAGTTTTGTAACATAACGATTTTATAGTAAAATCATACTATTGTAAATTATCGGGGTTTTATCCCGAATTGTGAAATAAAATAATCGGGGAAAATTTTAGCTTTAAACGATCCTGTTAAATAAACTTCCGCTGTTAAACTTAATCAATTAAATACCGCAGTATTTCTGTCCCACGGCTCCTGAAACGGGTCAAACCGGATCGGGGGCCGTGACAGAAAAAGGTGGTATCAGAGCCACTGAGTTAAGCTAATTAAGTATTTAGAAATACTTAATTTTTTCCTGATTACTATTATGTGATTATTTGTGTTATTAACTGATTATTTGTTAATTACAGTATGGGTAAGAAAAAGCTAGCAAGTATCTATCTTAAATTAGACAGATCATCCAATGAGAAGGGAAGTTCATCCCGAACCAAATCCTCGAATCAGGCTGAAATTCCTGAAGAAGGAATATTTGTGCGGAAGGCACAATACGAGGAATCACTTTCTCCTAAAAGGAGGGAGATGATTATTAAGAAAAGTAAAGAGCAAATTCGACAAAAGAAGATTAAACGGGAAACCCAGGAATTAATTGATAAATCACCTTGGGAAGATAAACTAGATGAAAAATGGGCAAATTTATATATGCTAGCCACAGTAGCAGAAAATATAAATCTTTAAGTTTAGCACCCTACCCTCACAATCTAGAAACCCTGTGTGATAAATAAAATTTCAAAACCTAAGTATGTTTTCCAGTTATCTTTGTAATAAATTACACGGTTATTTGTAAATTTTAACTTAGTATTTTATGCATTTTGCATATATGCTACATCAGCATGAGTGGGATATCCGAAGCCTTTCAGAACCTTAATCTTTACCCAGTGACTATCGAAGCTTCCAAAGAATATACTAGATACTTTCCCGATATAGAACAACCGGTAGAATTCAAGGTTCCACCTGTGAACAAGCCAAAACCCAAGAAAAAAAAGTTATGTAGGATGGAGAAAGATACGTAAGAAAAAGCCAGCTACAAAACTGCCCAAAATAAATAATCCTTTGAAAAAGGGAAAAGAAATTATAACCGGAGAAAGTTCCAAACCACAGGAAATGGAAACAAAAGACAAGGAGGAGATTAAGGAGATAGGAATACAGATGGAAGAGGTTACTAAAGAAATAGTAATGGAAGTGGGGCAAGGCTCTAGACCAACTCAGATAGAAATCAGAGAGAGCTCCAATCCAATCCAGGAAAGGACTTTTCAAGATGAGATAGATTTCCTGTTGGCAAGCTGTGAAACAATTCAGCCTGTCAATAATAATAATAATAATATTTTTTATTATCCTCTTGAAAACCAACTCCCTATGAATTGGGAACCAGCAATTCCGGACCCAATAGTTCATTCTCAAACCATAGGAATGGACGAATGGTGGACAAACGATTGGCAATTCCAAAATATTGTCAACGATCCTTACTCTTTTCTTCCACAATTCGATCCAGAACCCCTACCTAATCCACCCATGAGTAATGAAAACATGGCTGAACTTCGCCACTTTGGTGAAGAGTTGTTTGATGCTGGAACTAGAATCAGGGAAATAGGGGGACAGATTGCATGGAAGTACGATGAGAGGGAAATGCGTTTTTAGAACAGCAAATGACTAGAGATAGTAGGATGGTAAAACGGTGTTTGTATAATAGTAATAGTAAAGTCAGTCTGTAAATAACGAATAAAACTCTGTAAGATATTTGCGAGTAATGATGCATATTATACTAGATATAAAATGAAATCGAGAAATCGATTGTTTTGACTATACATGTATTGTAGAATTTTCTGATTGTTTGTATATAATTGTTATTTAGCAGATACTAATAAAATTTATATATATATTATCAGATGGCAAACAGTGGTAATGAACCTATAAATGAAGTTAATCAGTCCGAGCAACATCCCGGAGATCAATATATGACTCGGCAAGATATCGAAAACATTGTTGCTCAAGGGATAGCTAATGCTATTCCAGCATTCGTTGCTGCTATCAAGAATCCACCCGAACCACAACAAATTGTCCCTAGTAAACAGATTACTGAAGATAACTTCAGTAATAGTGTAAATGGAGGCAATAATCATGTTAATCATAATAGGGAACCACATCAAGCTCCATTACCCAAGAAAATGAAAACTGCAACGCCTGGTTGCACTTTCAAAGAATTCCTTGCTTGTAAACCCACTGAATTTGCAGGCAATGAAGGAGCAACTGCATCACTGCGTTGGTTAGAGAAAACCGAAGCAGTTATTGCAATAAGTAAATGTGGTAAAGATGATCAGGTCATGTATGCATCCAATTTGTTCAAAGAAGGAGCACTCGAATGGTGGAACACTGTGTTACAATCAAAAGGAAGAGTAGTAGCTTATGCTATGACTTGGGAAGAATTTAAGGGTTTGGTGGAAAGAAAATTCTGTCCCGAGTATGAAAAGGAACAAATGGCGAATAAATTTTTAAATCATCGGATGATGGGTGTGGATTGTCGTGGGTATACCTCGACATTCTTTGAATATGCAAGAGTAGTACCAACACTGGCTTCGCCAGAACCTGTACTCATTTCTCGCTATATTTGGGGGCTAATTAGCGAAATCCGCAATATTGTTAAAGCTGCGAGACCTCGCACTATTGATGATGCGGTAGAATTAGCCAATACTCTAACCGATGAACTGGTGCGCACAAGAGATGAAGATAGGAAAAAGGAACTAGCTCAAAAGATTACCCAAGGATTTCGGGCGGGTAATAATAATAATTTCAAGAAAAGAGGAACAGGGCAATATTCAAATCCACCTTTCTGTAGAAATTGCAAAAGGAAGCATTACGGAAAATGTAATTTAACCTGCAACCTTTGCAAGGGTATAGGACACCGTGAAGAAAATTGCAGAAAGAAAACCGTAATCTGTTTTAACTGCGGAGAAGCGGGACATTATAAAACAGAATGTCCTAAATTGGTCAAACCAGTAGATAACAAACCTAAGGCGACAGAAGGAACTACTAAGAAGAATGCCAGGGCATTTCAGCTGACCACTCAAGAAGCAGAACTCATTCCGGATGTGATAGCGGGTACGTTCTTAGTCCACAATGTGTATGCAAAAGTATTATTTGACTCTGGTGCAAACCAAAGTTTTATAAATACTTCATTCTGCCAAGCTCTCAGTTTACCTTTAACCAATATTAGGCAAATTTTTACAGTTGAAACAGCAGACGGAAATTCAGTTAAAATAGATAAAGTTTTGCAGGAAGGAAACATAGAACTTTTAGGACATAAATTCTCTGCAAAACTATTGCCGATGAAATTAGCTGAATTTGATGTGGTATTAGGAATGAATTGGTTAATCGCCAACCATGCTAGAATCCTTTGTGATCAGAATTCCATAGAAATTCAATCACCTACCGGAGAAGTGATTAGGATTATAGGAGATAAACCACGTAAGCCCATGAAGTTCATATCAGTAATGAAAGTTGCTAATTATGAACGAAAACAAGGAATAGTGTATATGATTTCGGTAATCATTAGCACTAAGGGAAAAGATCTTAAGGAAATACCAGTAGTCTCAGAATATCCTGATGTATTTCCAGAAGATTTACCGGGATTACCTTCAGATAGGGAAGTAGAATTTAGAATTCATCTAATTCCAGGAACTACACCGATAGCCAAGGCACCTTATCGGTTAGCACCCACAGAAATGTTAGAACTGAAAAAGCAATTAGATGAATTACTAAATAAAGGATTCATACAACCTAGCTCATCCCCTTGGGGAGCGCCAGTGTTGTTTGTAAAGAAAAAGGATGGTTCAATGAGAATGTGTATCGATTATAGAGAATTGAATAAGGTTACAATTAAGAATCGATATCCATTACCTAGGATTGATGATCTTTTTGATCAACTTCAGGGGGCTAGATATTTTTCTAAGATAGATTTACGCTCCGGATACCATCAATTGAAGGTACAAGAAGAAGACATACCTAAAACTGCTTTCAGAACTAGGTATGGTCATTACGAGTTTACAGTCATGCCCTTCGGATTAACAAATGCGCCTGCAGCATTTATGGACATGATGAATAGGATCTGTAAACCGTATTTGGATAAATTTGTAATTGTCTTCATAGACGATATACTTATTTATTCCAAAAGTCAGACAGAGCATTGTGAACATCTTCATGCACTCTTAACTTTGTTAAGAAAAGAAAAGTTGTACGCCAAATTCTCGAAATGTGAATTTTGGCTAAAGGAAGTGCAATTTTTAGGACACATGGTAAATCATGAAGGTATTCATGTAGATCCTGCTAAGATAGAGGCAATTACCAAGTGGAAGGTTCCACAAACAGCAATGGAAATAAGAAGTTTTATAGGATTAGCTGGGTATTATAGACGGTTTATTAAGGATTTTTCCAAAATAGCTGTACCCTTAACTAAGCTAACCTGTAAAGCTACTAAGTTTGAATGGGGACCCAAACAAGAAGAAGCCTTTAGAATTTTGAAACAGAAATTAACCCATGCACCAATCTTAGCCTTACCAGAAGGAACTGAAGATTTTGAAGTATATTGTGATGCTTCAAAATTAGGATTTGGTTGTGTGCTTATGCAACGCAAGAAGGTAATTGCGTACGCATCAAGGCAATTGAAAAAGCACGAAGAAAACTATACGACTCATGATTTAGAACTAGGAGCCGTAATTTTTGCCCTTAAGATTTGGAGACATTATCTGTACGGAAGTAAGTTTACTATCTATACAGATCATAAGAGTTTAAGATATATCTTTGGGCAAAAAGAGTTAAACATGAGGCAAAGGAGATGGATGGAAATCCTAAGTGATTACGACTGTGATATTCAGTATCACGAAGGAAAGGCGAATGTAGTTGCAGATGCCTTAAGTCGTAAGTATTATGAGAAACAACGACGGGTTCGTGCTCTCAGATTAAATCTACAAATAGATTTAATGGGACAATTGAAGAATGTTCAAACTATAGCAATCAAGGATGATGCTGAAGGAATGAAAGGAAGAATCAAGGAATTAGAACAAGGAGCAGATGGAATTTGGAGATTCCACAAAAGTAGAATTTGGGTACCTAAGCAAGGAGACTTAAGACCTAAGATTTTAGAAGAAGCTCATAAATCTAGGTACACTATGCATCCAGGAAACAACAAAATGTATCAAGATTTAAGAAAGAACTTCTGGTGGATAGGAATGAAAAAGGACATAGCCAGCTATGTTTCTAAATGTCTTACTTGTTCACAAGTTAAGGCAGAACATCAGAAACCTTCAGGTCTACTACAACAGTTAGAGATGCCAGTGTGGAAATGGGAACTTATAACAATGGATTTTGTTACTAAGTTACCCAAAACCAGAAAAGGTAATGATGCGATTTGGGTAATTGTGGATCGATTAACCAAATCAGCTCACTTTCTACCTATGAAAGAAACCTTTAGCATGGAAAGACTAGCTAAATTGTATGTAGATGAAGTTGTATCTTTACATGGAGTTCCACTCTCCATTGTGTCGGATAGAGATAGTCGTTTTACTTCCCATTTCTGGAAAAGTTTCCAGCAAGCTATGGGAACTCGACTAAATTTGAGCACTGCATATCATCCTCAAACAGATGGGCAAAGTGAAAGAACGATCCAAACTCTAGAAGACATGCTCCGAGCATGTGTGATAGACTTTGGTGGAAGTTGGGATGATCATTTACCATTAATTGAATTCTCCTATAACAATAGTTATCACTCAAGCATTGATACTGCTCCATTTGAAGCATTATATGGAAGAAAGTGTAGAACTCCAGTTTGTTGGGCAGAAATAGGAGAAAGTCAATTATCAGGTCCTGAAATAGTGCAAGAAACAACTGATAAGATTACTCAAATCAAAGAAAGGCTGAAGACGGCTAGAGATCGCCAGAAGAGCTATGCTGATAATAGATGCAAGCCATTAGAATTTCAAGTTGGAGACAGAGTATTGTTGAAAGTTTCTCCTTGGAAAGGAGTTGTTAGATTTGGTAAGAAAGGAAAGCTAAGTCCAAGATACGTAGGACCATTTCCAGTGATCCAACGTATAGGACCAGTAGCTTATCGTTTACAATTACCAGAAGAATTATCTGGAGTACATGATGTATTTCATGTATCCAATCTCAAGAAATGCTTATCAGATGAATCACTGGTAGTACCTCTTCGAGATATAAAAGTAAACGAAAAGTTAAAATTTGTGGAGAAACCTCTTCAGATAGAAGACAGAAAAGTAAAGTTTCTCAAACACAAACGCCTAGTGCTAGTTAAAGTAAAGTGGGATTCAAAGAGAGGAGCCGAATATACGTGGGAATTAGAATCAGAAATGAAGAAAAAGTATCCTCAATTATTTCAGTAAATCTCGAGGACGAGATTTTTCTTAAGGTGGGGAGAATGTAACAACTCTCATCAAAAGTCCTAATTATTAAATTAATTAGTCCAAAAGGAAACCCTAATTGAGACACCCAAGTGATTCTGAACAAACCCTAAAATTTTCATAATTTTCAGAATCAGGATTAGGGCCCCTAAAACTCAGGGGGGGTTAAACCCTATGGACGATTATCCAAATTGTGAGCTGTAGAAATCGAATTTACGAAAACTATCAACTCAGCTAAGCTAGTCCCAAACGTGGCAACCTATAGCTAGAAAATAGGTCTCACGCGGCCCGCGTGAGAATAAGCCAAAACTAAAGCGGGTCGCGTAAGGGTAAAATTTCACCTATAAATAGTGGGGTTTGGGACTGGAATCTGGGCACAGAAACGACGTAAAATTTCGAAATATTCACTGAGTTACGTTCGAATTACTATCACAGTTCACAAATCAACGCTGCAGAACAGGGTATTAGCACAATCGCTGCTACGATTCATTTTCTGACGATCAATATATCCAATGAATGTTTAAGTGCCGCCCACATTAGGGTTATACTTTATCGTTCGTCATTAATTTGACGGATCATCGTTAATTCGATGGATAAAGTATTATACTTTGTTGTTCGTCATTAATTTGACGGATCATCGTTAATTCGATGGATGAAGTATTGCACTTTGTCGTTCATTGTGAGAATTTGATCTCGTGAGTTATCGTAATTGCTGGATTGATGACTAACCCAGTTTTGTGTGCATTGTTATGTAAATTAGGTTAACAAGGCTAAATCATAGACTAGACTCTGTCCGTATTAAATCAACAATGTGAGTCATTCTCTTTTTATCAAATTGCTTTACAAAACCCTATTTATTTCAAAGTTATAATTACAGGGATTAAGTTTATGTAATCACCATATTACAGCCGGTATGTGGGGTGTTGTATACATTACTTGATAATCTTCACCATTGGGGCAGCCAAGGGGTGATATGACCATAGTCACAGACACCATTGGACGAATGGGCCAATGGGTCGAGTGACAAAGTACTGTGGGTAATTGGTTTGATATCAGAAACATTGTAATCTTCCTTAATACTGTAAATTATAACAAATGTGTCATTTTAGTAAATAGAATGATTCACTCAGTATTTCCCGCTGACAAAACCTTTTTCAAACATGTTTCAGGTGATCTGCTGTAATTCAGGAAAAAGTGCTGGGGAGCATTTCAAGCTTAAAATAGTGGCTCATTATAAAAATAAAGAAATAAGTTTTGTAACATAACGATTTTATAGTAAAATCATACTATTGTAAATTATCGGGGTTTTATCCCGAATTGTGAAATAAAATAATCGGGGAAAATTTTAGCTTTAAACGATCCTGTTAAATAAACTTCCGCTGTTAAACTTAATCAATTAAATACCGCAGTATTTCTGTCCCACGGCTCCTGAAACGGGTCAAACCGGATCGGGGGCCGTGACAGAAAAAGGTGGTATCAGAGCCACTGAGTTAAGCTAATTAAGTATTTAGAAATACTTAATTTTTTCCTGATTACTATTATGTGATTATTTGTGTTATTAACTGATTATTTGTTAATTACAGTATGGGTAAGAAAAAGCTAGCAAGTATCTATCTTAAATTAGACAGATCATCCAATGAGAAGGGAAGTTCATCCCGAACCAAATCCTCGAATCAGGCTGAAATTCCTGAAGAAGGAATATTTGTGCGGAAGGCACAATACGAGGAATCACTTTCTCCTAAAAGGAGGGAGATGATTATTAAGAAAAGTAAAGAGCAAATTCGACAAAAGAAGATTAAACGGGAAACCCAGGAATTAATTGATAAATCACCTTGGGAAGATAAACTAGATGAAAAATGGGCAAATTTATATATGCTAGCCACAGTAGCAGAAAATATAAATCTTTAAGTTTAGCACCCTACCCTCACAATCTAGAAACCCTGTGTGATAAATAAAATTTCAAAACCTAAGTATGTTTTCCAGTTATCTTTGTAATAAATTACACGGTTATTTGTAAATTTTAACTTAGTATTTTATGCATTTTGCATATATGCTACATCAGCATGAGTGGGATATCCGAAGCCTTTCAGAACCTTAATCTTTACCCAGTGACTATCGAAGCTTCCAAAGAATATACTAGATACTTTCCCGATA
This sequence comes from Helianthus tuberosus, assembly GCA_030545235.1. NCBI lineage: Eukaryota > Viridiplantae > Streptophyta > Magnoliopsida > Asterales > Asteraceae > Helianthus > Helianthus tuberosus. Next base: position 20,593,550 of record CM060405.1, read on the forward strand.
TAGAACAACCGGTAGAATTCAAGGTTCCACCTGTGAACAAGCCAAAACCCAAGAAAAAAAAGTTATGTAGGATGGAGAAAGATACGTAAGAAAAAGCCAGCTACAAAACTGCCCAAAATAAATAATCCTTTGAAAAAGGGAAAAGAAATTATAACCGGAGAAAGTTCCAAACCACAGGAAATGGAAACAAAAGACAAGGAGGAGATTAAGGAGATAGGAATACAGATGGAAGAGGTTACTAAAGAAATAGTAATGGAAGTGGGGCAAGGCTCTAGACCAACTCAGATAGAAATCAGAGAGAGCTCCAATCCAATCCAGGAAAGGACTTTTCAAGATGAGATAGATTTCCTGTTGGCAAGCTGTGAAACAATTCAGCCTGTCAATAATAATAATAATAATATTTTTTATTATCCTCTTGAAAACCAACTCCCTATGAATTGGGAACCAGCAATTCCGGACCCAATAGTTCATTCTCAAACCATAGGAATGGACGAATGGTGGACAAACGATTGGCAATTCCAAAATATTGTCAACGATCCTTACTCTTTTCTTCCACAATTCGATCCAGAACCCCTACCTAATCCACCCATGAGTAATGAAAACATGGCTGAACTTCGCCACTTTGGTGAAGAGTTGTTTGATGCTGGAACTAGAATCAGGGAAATAGGGGGACAGATTGCATGGAAGTACGATGAGAGGGAAATGCGTTTTTAGAACAGCAAGTGACTAGAGATAGTAGGATGGTAAAACGGTGTTTGTATAATAGTAATAGTAAAGTCAGTCTGTAAATAACGAATAAAACTCTGTAAGATATTTGCGAGTAATGATGCATATTATACTAGATATAAAATGAAATCGAGAAATCGATTGTTTTGACTATACATGTATTGTAGAATTTTCTGATTGTTTGTATATAATTGTTATTTAGCAGATACTAATAAAATTTATATATATATTATCAGATGGCAAACAGTGGTAATGAACCTATAAATGAAGTTAATCAGTCCGAGCAACATCCCGGAGATCAATATATGACTCGGCAAGATATCGAAAACATTGTTGCTCAAGGGATAGCTAATGCTATTCCAGCATTCGTTGCTGCTATCAAGAATCCACCCGAACCACAACAAATTGTCCCTAGTAAACAGATTACTGAAGATAACTTCAGTAATAGTGTAAATGGAGGCAATAATCATGTTAATCATAATAGGGAACCACATCAAGCTCCATTACCCAAGAAAATGAAAACTGCAACGCCTGGTTGCACTTTCAAAGAATTCCTTGCTTGTAAACCCACTGAATTTGCAGGCAATGAAGGAGCAACTGCATCACTGCGTTGGTTAGAGAAAACCGAAGCAGTTATTGCAATAAGTAAATGTGGTAAAGATGATCAGGTCATGTATGCATCCAATTTGTTCAAAGAAGGAGCACTCGAATGGTGGAACACTGTGTTACAATCAAAAGGAAGAGTAGTAGCTTATGCTATGACTTGGGAAGAATTTAAGGGTTTGGTGGAAAGAAAATTCTGTCCCGAGTATGAAAAGGAACAAATGGCGAATAAATTTTTAAATCATCGGATGATGGGTGTGGATTGTCGTGGGTATACCTCGACATTCTTTGAATATGCAAGAGTAGTACCAACACTGGCTTCGCCAGAACCTGTACTCATTTCTCGCTATATTTGGGGGCTAATTAGCGAAATCCACAATATTGTTAAAGCTGCGAGACCTCGCACTATTGATGATGCGGTAGAATTAGCCAATACTCTAACCGATGAACTGGTGCGCACAAGAGATGAAGATAGGAAAAAGGAACTAGCTCAAAAGATTACCCAAGGATTTCGGGCGGGTAATAATAATAATTTCAAGAAAAGAGGAACAGGGCAATATTCAAATCCACCTTTCTGTAGAAATTGCAAAAGGAAGCATTACGGAAAATGTAATTTAACCTGCAACCTTTGCAAGGGTATAGGACACCGTGAAGAAAATTGCAGAAAGAAAACAGTAATCTGTTTTAACTGCGGAGAAGCGGGACATTATAAAACAGAATGTCCTAAATTGGTCAAACCAGTAGATAACAAACCTAAGGCGACAGAAGGAACTACTAAGAAGAATGCCAGGGCATTTCAGCTGACCACTCAAGAAGCAGAACTCATTCCGGATGTGATAGCGGGTACGTTCTTAGTCCACAATGTGTATGCAAAAGTATTATTTGACTCTGGTGCAAACCAAAGTTTTATAAATACTTCATTCTGCCAAGCTCTCAGTTTACCTTTAACCAATATTAGGCAAATTTTTACAGTTGAAACAGCAGACGGAAATTCAGTTAAAATAGATAAAGTTTTGCAGGAAGGAAACATAGAACTTTTAGGACATAAATTCTCTGCAAAACTATTGCCGATGAAATTAGCTGAATTTGATGTGGTATTAGGAATGGATTGGTTAATCGCCAACCATGCTAGAATCCTTTGTGATCAGAATTCCATAGAAATTCAATCACCTACCGGAGAAGTGATTAGGATTATAGGAGATAAACCACGTAAGCCCATGAAGTTCATATCAGTAATGAAAGTTGCTAATTATGAACGAAAACAAGGAATAGTGTATATGATTTCGGTAATCATTAGCACTAAGGGAAAAGATCTTAAGGAAATACCAGTAGTCTCAGAATATCCTGATGTATTTCCAGAAGATTTACCGGGATTACCTTCAGATAGGGAAGTAGAATTTAGAATTCATCTAATTCCAGGAACTACACCGATAGCCAAGGCACCTTATCGGTTAGCACCCACAGAAATGTTAGAACTGAAAAAGCAATTAGATGAATTACTAAATAAAGGATTCATACAACCTAGCTCATCCCCTTGGGGAGCGCCAGTGTTGTTTGTAAAGAAAAAGGATGGTTCAATGAGAATGTGTATCGATTATAGAGAATTGAATAAGGTTACAATTAAGAATCGATATCCATTACCTAGGATTGATGATCTTTTTGATCAACTTCAGGGGGCTAGATATTTTTCTAAGATAGATTTACGCTCCGGATACCATCAATTGAAGGTACAAGAAGAAGACATACCTAAAACTGCTTTCAGAACTAGGTATGGTCATTACGAGTTTACAGTCATGCCCTTCGGATTAACAAATGCGCCTGCAGCATTTATGGACATGATGAATAGGATCTGTAAACCGTATTTGGATAAATTTGTAATTGTCTTCATAGACGATATACTTATTTATTCCAAAAGTCAGACAGAGCATTGTGAACATCTTCATGCACTCTTAACTTTGTTAAGAAAAGAAAAGTTGTACGCCAAATTCTCGAAATGTGAATTTTGGCTAAAGGAAGTGCAATTTTTAGGACACATGGTAAATCATGAAGGTATTCATGTAGATCCTGCTAAGATAGAGGCAATTACCAAGTGGAAGGTTCCACAAACAGCAATGGAAATAAGAAGTTTTATAGGATTAGCTGGGTATTATAGACGGTTTATTAAGGATTTTTCCAAAATAGCTGTACCCTTAACTAAGCTAACCTGTAAAGCTACTAAGTTTGAATGGGGACCCAAACAAGAAGAAGCCTTTAGAATTTTGAAACAGAAATTAACCCATGCACCAATCTTAGCCTTACCAGAAGGAACTGAAGATTTTGAAGTATATTGTGATGCTTCAAAATTAGGATTTGGTTGTGTGCTTATGCAACGCAAGAAGGTAATTGCGTACGCATCAAGGCAATTGAAAAAGCACGAAGAAAACTATACGACTCATGATTTAGAACTAGGAGCCGTAATTTTTGCCCTTAAGATTTGGAGACATTATCTGTACGGAAGTAAGTTTACTATCTATACAGATCATAAGAGTTTAAGATATATCTTTGGGCAAAAAGAGTTAAACATGAGGCAAAGGAGATGGATGGAAATCCTAAGTGATTACGACTGTGATATTCAGTATCACGAAGGAAAGGCGAATGTAGTTGCAGATGCCTTAAGTCGTAAGTATTATGAGAAACAACGACGGGTTCGTGCTCTCAGATTAAATCTACAAATAGATTTAATGGGACAATTGAAGAATGTTCAAACTATAGCAATCAAGGATGATGCTGAAGGAATGAAAGGAAGAATCAAGGAATTAGAACAAGGAGCAGATGGAATTTGGAGATTCCACAAAAGTAGAATTTGGGTACCTAAGCAAGGAGACTTAAGACCTAAGATTTTAGAAGAAGCTCATAAATCTAGGTACACTATGCATCCAGGAAACAACAAAATGTATCAAGATTTAAGAAAGAACTTCTGGTGGATAGGAATGAAAAAGGACATAGCCAGCTATGTTTCTAAATGTCTTACTTGTTCACAAGTTAAGGCAGAACATCAGAAACCTTCAGGTCTACTACAACAGTTAGAGATGCCAGTGTGGAAATGGGAACTTATAACAATGGATTTTGTTACTAAGTTACCCAAAACCAGAAAAGGTAATGATGCGATTTGGGTAATTGTGGATCGATTAACCAAATCAGCTCACTTTCTACCTATGAAAGAAACCTTTAGCATGGAAAGACTAGCTAAATTGTATGTAGATGAAGTTGTATCTTTACATGGAGTTCCACTCTCCATTGTGTCGGATAGAGATAGTCGTTTTACTTCCCATTTCTGGAAAAGTTTCCAGCAAGCTATGGGAACTCGACTAAATTTGAGCACTGCATATCATCCTCAAACAGATGGGCAAAGTGAAAGAACGATCCAAACTCTAGAAGACATGCTCCGAGCATGTGTGATAGACTTTGGTGGAAGTTGGGATGATCATTTACCATTAATTGAATTCTCCTATAACAATAGTTATCACTCAAGCATTGATACTGCTCCATTTGAAGCATTATATGGAAGAAAGTGTAGAACTCCAGTTTGTTGGGCAGAAATAGGAGAAAGTCAATTATCAGGTCCTGAAATAGTGCAAGAAACAACTGATAAGATTACTCAAATCAAAGAAAGGCTGAAGACGGCTAGAGATCGCCAGAAGAGCTATGCTGATAATAGATGCAAGCCATTAGAATTTCAAGTTGGAGACAGAGTATTGTTGAAAGTTTCTCCTTGGAAAGGAGTTGTTAGATTTGGTAAGAAAGGAAAGCTAAGTCCAAGATACGTAGGACCATTTCCAGTGATCCAACGTATAGGACCAGTAGCTTATCGTTTACAATTACCAGAAGAATTATCTGGAGTACATGATGTATTTCATGTATCCAATCTCAAGAAATGCTTATCAGATGAATCACTGGTAGTACCTCTTCGAGATATAAAAGTAAACGAAAAGTTAAAATTTGTGGAGAAACCTCTTCAGATAGAAGACAGAAAAGTAAAGTTTCTCAAACACAAACGCCTAGTGCTAGTTAAAGTAAAGTGGGATTCAAAGAGAGGAGCCGAATATACGTGGGAATTAGAATCAGAAATGAAGAAAAAGTATCCTCAATTATTTCAGTAAATCTCGAGGACGAGATTTTTCTTAAGGTGGGGAGAATGTAACAACTCTCATCAAAAGTCCTAATTATTAAATTAATTAGTCCAAAAGGAAACCCTAATTGAGACACCCAAGTGATTCTGAACAAACCCTAAAATTTTCATAATTTTCAGAATCAGGATTAGGGCCCCTAAAACTCAGGGGGGGTTAAACCCTATGGACGATTATCCAAATTGTGAGCTGTAGAAATCGAATTTACGAAAACTATCAACTCAGCTAAGCTAGTCCCAAACGTGGCAACCTATAGCTAGAAAATAGGTCTCACGCGGCCCGCGTGAGAATAAGCCAAAACTAAAGCGGGCCGCGTAAGGGTAAAATTTCACCTATAAATAGTGGGGTTTGGGACTGGAATCTGGGCACAGAAACGACGTAAAATTTCGAAATATTCACTGAGTTACGTTCGAATTACTATCACAGTTCACAAATCAACGCTGCAGAACAGGGTATTAGCACAATCGCTGCTACGATTCATTTTCTGACGATCAATATATCCAATGAATGTTTAAGTGCCGCCCACATTAGGGTTATACTTTATCGTTCGTCATTAATTTGACGGATCATCGTTAATTCGATGGATAAAGTATTATACTTTGTTGTTCGTCATTAATTTGACGGATCATCGTTAATTCGATGGATGAAGTATTGCACTTTGTCGTTCATTGTGAGAATTTGATCTCGTGAGTTATCGTAATTGCTGGATTGATGACTAACCCAGTTTTGTGTGCATTGTTATGTAAATTAGGTTAACAAGGCTAAATCATAGACTAGACTCTGTCCGTATTAAATCAACAATGTGAGTCATTCTCTTTTTATCAAATTGCTTTACAAAACCCTATTTATTTCAAAGTTATAATTACAGGGATTAAGTTTATGTAATCACCATATTACAGCCGGTATGTGGGGTGTTGTATACATTACTTGATAATCTTCACCATTGGGGCAGCCAAGGGGTGATATGACCATAGTCACAGACACCATTGGACGAATGGGCCAATGGGTCGAGTGACAAAGTACTGTGGGTAATTGGTTTGATATCAGAAACATTGTAATCTTCCTTAATACTGTAAATTATAACAAATGTGTCATTTTAGTAAATAGAATGATTCACTCAGTATTTCCCGCTGACAAAACCTTTTTCAAACATGTTTCAGGTGATCTGCTGTAATTCAGGAAAAAGTGCTGGGGAGCATTTCAAGCTTAAAATAGTGGCTCATTATAAAAATAAAGAAATAAGTTTTGTAACATAACGATTTTATAGTAAAATCATACTATTGTAAATTATCGGGGTTTTATCCCGAATTGTGAAATAAAATAATCGGGGAAAATTTTAGCTTTAAACGATCCTGTTAAATAAACTTCCGCTGTTAAACTTAATCAATTAAATACCGCAGTATTTCTGTCCCACGGCTCCTGAAACGGGTCAAACCGGATCGGGGGCCGTGACAGGGGGTGTTTGTTTTTTCTTCAAACATCTTCAAGGGAGCTAATGTCTGCAGGCGCGCAGAAGTTACCCTTGAAGACTGTTTGTTTTTTTTTTTTTAAAGATCTGAAGTCAGCTTCTTTCATCTAAAAAAATAAGACACGGATCTCTTTCTTATAACATCTTCACAAAAACCCTACTCCTCCCTCATATCATATACGCACACACAGACATCAGCTCCTCCCACATCTCCCATCTCAGACACTGCTCCGACTCCGACTCCGACCAGTTTTCCGGTGACCTCCCTCTTCTCCTTCGACCAGGTACTTCTTTTTTGCTTCTTGATTTCTTAGACCTAATTTTTGCTTCTTGAAGCTTCTTTTTTGCTTCTAGTTTGTTAGCCCTAATTTCTTAGACCTAATTTTGCTTCTTGATACATACAAAAAATTGGTGTTAAAGTTCTTGAATGTTTATATTTCATTGGTGTTTATATTTCATAGAAGATAATTACATTAATGTTGGACTTGTTGAACATAAGGTTCTTGAATGTTGAACACAAAGTAGATGTTATTGTGCAGTTTTTATGCTTTTTTTGTGCAGTTTTTGTGCTGTTTTTTGGGCTTTTTTTATGCAGTTTTTGTGCAGTTTTTTGAGCTGTTTTTGTGCTGATTTTAGAGTTGTTTTGCTGTAGTTATTGTGCAGTTTTTTAGAGCTGTTTTGCTGTAGTTATTGTGCAGTTTTTTAGAGTTGTTTTCCTGCTATTTTGCTGCTGTTTTTGTGCAGTTTTTGAGCTGTTTTTGACAGCAAATTGCTGCACTTTTTATGCAGTTTTTTACAGCATGTTATATACATATTGTGATTCTTGATTGTCTTGTATGTTATGTGTGATTCAATTATAGATGGAAACTAATGATGGTCGACAACAATGGACGGATGAGGCTGTTAAATGCTTATTAGAAACATGTCTTGAAGAAATAGGGAGGATAGGTAGAAATGGACAAAGCTTGTGCAGGGAGTCTTGGGTTATAGTAGGGAAGAAACTCAAGGAACAATTTCACATGGATTTGACTCAAAAGCAAATTAGAAATGCTTTTGATACTATGAAATCAAAATATGTAGGATGGTGCTATTTGAGAAACAAGACTGGAAATCTATACAACCCAGAAACAAATATGTTCACTTTAACGCCTCAGGAATGGAAAGATTTTAAGAAGGTGTGTATTTGTTTAGGTTTCCAGTATTATGTCACATGTTAAAGTGAAAAGTATTTATTATAGTCCCTATTAATTTGGCGCAGGGTCACCCGAGGGCAATGTCATTAAAAACACGCCCGTTGCCTCATCTTGACCTTCACATAGCTGTGTTTGAAGGGCTTAGTGCTACAGGTGGTAATCAATGGACATCTACTCAAACATCTGGAGTTTCATCATCCCCACATGTCCAAACACTTCAGATACAAGATGGTAGCTTTCATAATCTAGAAAATGATGATGGAGACTCTCATGAACAAAGTTTTCAAAATGGTGATGAAGTTCCTACCAATAACAAGGCTCAAACATCCAATGATAATGAAACTAGGCCCAACAAAAAGGCTAAAACCTCTAAGACCACCATTACCCTAGATGATTTGGCTAAAGATATGCAACAAGCACTCAAGCATATGGTGAAAAGCATGGAAGGACCATCAACTGACGAATGCTATGAGAAGTTGAAATTAGTTGGGTTAGAGCCTATAGATCCCTTGTTTTTGGCAGCATTTAACATTTTTGGTCAGTCTATACAAATGAGACAGGCATGGATGACATTGCCATCGGACCCTGAGGTGTTGAAAGGGTGGATTAAGATGACCGGGACGACATTGGGGATGTTCAAGTAGGGAGGGATATCGGTATTTGTTTTTTTGGTGTGATTCATGTTATGTGACTCGTATTATGTGAACCGTTATTTGCTTTGTATTTTGAACAATTATGTAAGTTGACACCGTTATGTGTATTGTATTGGTAGTTTGGCAAATTGAAGCTGTTTTTGATCTGTTTTTGTGCAGTTTTTGGGTTGTTTTGCTGCATTTTTTGTGCAGTTTTTGTGCAGGTTTTTAGTGCTATTTTGCTGCAGTTTTTTTGCATTTTTTGTGCTGTTTTTTTCAGGTTTTTAGAGCTGTTTTGCTGCTGTTTTTATGCAGTTTTTGAGCTGTTTTTTACAGCAAATTGTTGCAGTTTTGGTGCAGTTTTTTACAGCAAATTGTTGCAGTTTTGGTGCAGTTTTTTACAGCAAATTGCTGTAGTTTTTGTGCAGTTTTTTAGCAGTGTTTGAGCAGCTTTTTGTGCAGTTTTTTGTGCAGGTTTATCATGGATTATAATCAAAAGTTATTGCTCCTCATTGTGATGTTCTTATATCTTCGATACTTTTGGCCGAGAAATCCCAAAAGAAAAAGAGATAACACTTCGGTTATGTCTAGACACCATTTTACTTTAGAGTTGTTGCAAGGGGATGATAGACAATGCATTGAACTCCTACGTATGTCACGTGATTCATTTGTTCGACTTTGCACACATTTTAGAGTAAAAGGTTGGTTAAAAGATAGCAAACACATCTCCCTTGAAGAAAAAATGGCTATGTTTTTTATGATGCTTGGTCACAATCAACGTTTTTCGGTTATTAAGCGTAGATTTCAACACTCGAAACAAACAATTCATAAGTATTTTCATGAAGTATTGGCAACAATGATGGAGTTTGCTAAAGAGGTTATAGTACCAACATATTTTAATCCTAATCCAGATATTCCAGGGCGTAATAAAAGATTACGACGAGTTTTTAAGGTACATTATACAAGTTCTATTGTGATTTCTTTCCATGTATATTATTAACAATTAAATTCTATATAGGGAGCGATTGGTGCACTTGATGGAACTTTGATACATGCTATTGTCCCTGTTCAGAAACAACATTTGTATAGAGGAAGAGGAAAAGGCGAGTGTTATCAAAATGTTTTGGCCATATGTGACTTCAACATGGTATTTACTTTTCTCGTGGCCGGATGGGAAGGAGCAGCACATGATTCTAGAATATTGTCTGAATCTTTAACAAATGCTAATGCACCATTTCCACTCCCTCCTCCGGGTATAAATTTACGATCTCAACTTTATTATTTATATTACATATATAGTTTTAAGATGATGTGTGTATTGTCTATTTTAGATAAATATTATCTATGTGATGCTGCGTATGCACACACTCGTGGATTTATGGCACCATATCGAAATGTGAGGTATTGGCTTGGAGATTTTCGCCGAAATCGTGCATTGACCGACAAAGAAAAATTCAACCACGCACATGCAAAACTTAGAAATGTTATTGAACGTTCTTATGGGGTATTAAAGGCACGTTTTCCAATATTAAAAAAATGGCCCCCTTCTCGTTGCTTACACAACGAAATGTTACAATTGCATGTTTTGCGCTTCACAATTTTATACGGAAAGAGGGCTTAAGTGATGACTTTTTTGATGAATATGATCACCCAAATGTACGCCTTCAAGATGGAGATGAACATGCACAAGATGGTGGTGAAGAAGAAGTAGCTTACCATGGAAGTGCAGCGGACCGTGAATTCATGAGTCAACTTCGAGATCAGATAGCACAAGAATTAATGCAAAACAATGTACTTTGAGTTTATTTCACTATTTGTGTTTTTAAACTTGGTTTTATTATTATATTTTTATGTAATTTGTATGTTAAATGATTTCTATCTAGTGAAATAAGTTTGACAGTTTACATATTTTCAGTTTATGCAGACAGTATCAACTTATAAAAACAAACAGTCTTATATTTTCAGCTTGCAGATCTTCAGACCACATCTTCAGTTGCAGACATAAAAACAGATGAAATCAGCTTGCAGACAGTTTATGTCTGCAAAAACAAACAGCACCTAAGTCTCGTATAGACCTATATGGGACCTATACGAGACTTATACTATACACTATACGATACAATACGATACAATACGATACGATACTATCGTATCATATAGTGTAGTATAGTGTCACACCCCAACCGATGGCGGAATCATCGGGGCGCGGCACTAGGCGAATCAGATTGCTCAAGAGAATCCATAACAACTATATTGCGATAATATTTAATACATTCATTATCCCATACTAACAAATAATACAATCACATAAGTTATCACAGATTTATTGTCCTCTCGAACAATGCAAATCCGACAACCTAGATTTTAGTTGAGTTTCTAGACTTCCTAGCTTGATTTGATATAGTCTGCGATCTAACCTGCAACATACGTTAAAATATTTTTCAATACAAAAGTATTGGCGAGTATACATGTTTGATAAGTATAGCATAATAGATTTAAAGTGCTGCGAATATCCCCATGCATAAACGTAATACACGACATATATACTCACAAAACTGATACTACTAACTAAGTCCTCGATGCTCGAATGTACGATGGCATAACTAGACCCCGTCGGGCGCTATAGTACTATACTAGTCGTGGTGGGACGTCGCGAGTATAAGCCCTAGCACATATGCAACTAGCATCACGTATATCTATGCATAACAGTTATTCGCAAGTGATAATTCGATTGATTGAATATTTCGTTTGATGAGTTCGATTTGTTAGAAACGTATGTTACACCCAAAATTCGATTAAAAAGGGTTCAAGTATACTCACAGTGCGTATTTAGCGAGAATACAACTTGATTGAGTCGGTTGCGAGTACGTCTGTGTTGATCCTTGAAGAATAGAGTAAACGATGTACGGTTAAGCGAGATTAGCCTTGAAAAGTCACTCACTTGGTCGAATGGTGCTCATCCGTGCGGATTGACATGTTATCCGTCTGGATGACAAGTGATCCGTGCGGATGATGTGTGATCCGTGCGGATAATGTGTCATCCGTGCGAAGTAAGTGGTGACTCGTCCGAATTGTCATCCGTTCGAATAAGCGTCATCCGTCCGGATGACATGTATTCCATCCGGATGACATGTATCCGTCCGGATGACATGTATCCGTCCGGATGACATGCTATCCATGCGGATGACATGTTATCCGTGCGGATTACATGTTATCCGTGCGGATTACATGTTATCCGTGCGGATTACATGTTATTCGTGCGGACAACACGTCTGTTTCGCATTCTAACTACTGTTTCTGAGTGTTTATCGGAAGGAATACGTGTAGAGTTACCGGAACAGTGTAATCTCGCACTAACACCTGAAGTTCCGTCAATTCCGACCCGCTCTAACGGCCGGGAATCACCCCGTTCCATCAGATCTGGTCGTTTGTGATGGTTCTTCATGGTTAACTCGAAATCGCACCGCTCCTTGGGTAAATACATAGATTTAGGCGAGATTTGTTACCAAAACATGTGGAAATCACCCAGATCTGAGTCGTTTATGGTGGGATGAGGTCACAACTGGAAGTTCATAAGAACTCTTGGTGACATCACCTCAAAAGCGCCTCAAATCCGCAGATTTCACGGTTAGAAATTCAGTTTTGAAAGATAGAATGATGTAGAATTGAGTGTAGATTGCAGAAGTACAAGTTTTAGGTTGAAATCTTACCGGAATCGCGAAGAAATCGAGGGAAAGGGTCCTGGAGCGTGTTTGGTTGAGTGGGAGCTGTCACATCACTGTTCAAGTGATGTGACATGGTATTTATAGGCAACAGAGGAGAAGAAGGGAGTTCTGGCCCGGATTGCCCATCCGTCCGGATGGCTATCCTGACGCGTTGGACCTCTCCGTTTTCGATTGTTTTGATAGTTTTTGAGGTACGCGCTCTCTATAGTTGAGTTATATTATTATTATATAGGTATTTATATATATAACTAAGGGTCGTATTTACGTATCCATAATCCACAGCTTCGATAATTACTCCCGGTTTTCCTTTCGAGTATGCGATTATTAACGACGTTTCACGGCCATCAAGGAGGGTAGTATAGGTCCTTTCTCGACGTCATCGTGAACGTTGTTGCGAGTTGTGCCACAATGACTGACGGGGTACCATCCACTCGTATTGTCATCATCGTCACGACGACTGGAGCTATAGCACTCACCCGAGAGTCTTTGCTAGCGTTAATTGTTTTATGCTAGACACATCACGGCCACTGAGGAGGGTAGAATAGGTCCTCACTCAATGCCTCCGTGAGTGTTAGTGTGATAATAGTGTAGTATAGCAATATTGTATTTCGAAAATATGCGATTATCCTTCGAATAGCGATGTATACGATATAGTTACATTATGATCCGAATCTCTGGTGTTAGGCGTAACGAGTATATCGAGTGGTAACAACGCACGAAAGTGCGGGTTGTTACATATAGGTCCCTTATAGGTCTTGTATAGGCCTATCGACATATACGGGTGTTGTATCATATCCTATAGTTTCGTATCGTATAGTGTATAGTATAAGTCTAGTATAGGTCCCCTATAGGTCTTGTATAAGCCTATAGGTCTTGTATAAGCCAATAGGCCTAAACGGGACCTAAATCACACCTATAGTATCGTATCGTATAGTATAGTATAGTATAAGTGTAGTATAAATCTCGTATAGGTCTCGTATAGGCATTGTATGGGCCTATGGATGTAGTATCGTATCCTATAGTATCGTGTTGTATCGCATCATATCGTATAGTATAGTGTAGTATAAGTCTCGTATAGGTCTTGTATAAGCCTATCGTGTTGTATCGTATCGTATAGTATAGTATAAGTCTCGTTTAGGTCTCGTATAGGCATCGTATAATTAATATTAGTGTTATTATAATTAATATGAGTTTTTTATAATTAATATTAGTGTTATTGATATTAATATGAGTTTTTTATAATTAATATTAGTGTTATTGATATTAATATGAGTTTTTTATAATTAATATTAGTGTTATTATAATTAATATGAGTTATTATAATTAATATTAGTGTTATTATAATTAATATTAGTGTTATTGATATTAATATGAGTTTTTTATAATTAATATTAGTGTTATTATAATTAATATGAGTTATTATAATTAATATTAGTGTTATTATAATTAATATGAGTTTTTTTATAATTAATATGAGTTTTTATAGTTAATATTAGTGTTATTGATATTTAAAAAGAGAAAACAAAAAAAAATAAAAATAGACGCCCAGTATAGGGCTATACTGGGCGTCTATGTGGACCAAAAGACCATTATACCCTTGAATTAGGCCTATACTGGGGGCAAAACAGGGCTATAATGGTCTTTTGGACCCCTCGTATACGCCCAGTATAGCCCTATACTGGGCGTCTATTTATATTTTTTTTTTCTCTTTTTAAATATTAAAAAAAGAAAACAAAAAAAAAATTAAAAATAGACGCCCAGTATAGGGCTATACTGGGCGTATACTGGTGTCCAAAAGACCATTATAGCCCTGAATTAGGCCTATACTGGGGGCAAAACATGGCTATAATGGTCTTTTTTGCCTCTCTTATATGCCTCGTATAGGCCTATACTGGGCGTCTTGAAGGGTTTTTTTTTTAACAAACATTTTATACAATATTAATCGTTTTAGCAAACTTTTATACAAAAACAAGTTTTTTTTTTATTTTAAATAATTAATATTAGGACCCCTCGTTGGTTTTTTTTTAGTTGAAAAATTGATGTTTTGGTAGGGTAATTTGATTGTTTTTGGAGGGTGATGTTTTTTGAGTAAAAAAATGGGTGTTTTGGTGGGGTAATTTGAGTTGTTTTTTAAGAAAAGTTTTATTTTCTTAAAAAACAACTCAAATTACCCCCACCAAAACACCCATTTTTTTACTCAAAAAAACATCACCCTCAAAAAACAATCAAATTACCCTACCAAAACATCCATTTTTCAACTCAAAAAAACACCAACGAGGGGTCCTAATATTAATTATTTAAAATAAAAAAAACTTGTTTTTGTATAAAAGTTTGCTAAAACGATTAATATTGTATAAAATGTTAAAAAAAAAACCCTTTATATACGCCTAGTATAGGCCTATACTAGGCATATAAGGGAGGCAAAAAATACCAATTTACCCCCAGTATAGGCCTAAATCAGGGGCTAAATGGTCTTTTTTCGTCTAGACGCCCAGTATAGGCCTATACGAGGCAAATAAGACAAAATATGACATAATCAGAGATTCTCTTGGAAATTGAAAAAGGTTATACGCCTCGTATAGGTCTATACAAGGCGTCTTGAAGGGTGTACAAATAGGCAATAAGGTGTGTAAATATGTAGACCCATATTTATTTAGGATAACACGAACTGACAAGTTTAACCCTTGTAGTTGTTACATTAGAGTGACTCATTTAACCTTATATAGCCCACCAGAAGCCTTCATGTAATCCGACCGGACTGACCTTCCACCACTTTTACCACGCTACTGCCTCCTTTACCTAACCCGGTTCCTCCACCACCGCCTTTGCATGCACCGCCACTACCGCCTTTGCCTGCACTAGTGGCGGAGCTAGCCCAAAAAAAGGGCTATCCTAATTTTTTTTGAGGATCAGAGGAATCCTTTGTATAAAAAAAATTACACTACGTAGATAGAGTTGAAGGGTATTTTTACACTACGGAGATGGAGTTGAGGTACAGTGGCTCCGCCCCTGGCCTACGCCACCACATTTTTTGCCTGCACCGCCACCACCACCTTTGCCGCCATCTATGCTTGCTATGCTATTTTTTTATGAACACTTGTAAAGTTGGTAAGAAATTGTAATGAATAAGGCATACCACATTACATGGTATTTATAGAGGATTTTTTATAACTGGAAGTAAATGAAATCAATTATATTTAAGATCGATCCCTTAGACTATGGGTGGGGGGGGGGGGGGGGGTGGGGGGGGCATGGGTTGGAACATTATTTGACACATAGGACCATTAATCTAATGACACACTATCCTCCTCCTTGATTGATGGTGATTCTCATGGATTGAACCACGTCTACCACGGCCTTCCTATTTGATGATTTTGCGACAAAAATAAATTAAAAAAATAAAAGGAATAATAGTTTGGGTCATGACCACCCTCTTAGTGTAGTTAGTTTTAGATGATGGATTAGAGGTGGGTGACATGACGCCTATGTGGAGAGTCATGGTGGTCATGACCATACCCGGCCACATTAGAGGTTCCATGAAACTAGACAACTAGTTACCAAAACCCCTTAAAGAGTTTTCTGGATCTTACCCTCCTCGTATCCTATCTTAGCTTTGCTATTGATAGGATTTACTGAGTAAGATGATGATGATCATTACAAAATAGTTACAGCGTAATTATTTTTACATTTTGATTGTATATTCAAACAAGATTATTTCAGTAGTATATTATGGCTCTTAATTATTGTATATACAAACCCAAATGAAAGTATTTGGTTTTCAATTTTGTGCCAGTTTTACTGTCATCTAATAATAAATGATAAAAACCTCTAAAGACGTATTTCGAGTTTCAGAACATTGCTTTAACTTCAACAAACATAATGGTAACTTACAATTGTCTGATACAATGATACAAAACAATGTTTCTGGGTATGCTACATCATCTCTTTGTATTAAGTGCCTCTTTGACTTCACATGTCTATTATTAAACTTGTTTAACCTGAATATTTACAAGCTGTGACTGCGCAAAATTGCTCCAACTCTGCACAAAATATTCGTCAAAAAATGCAAAAAAAGGGTTTGATGACCACATATAACTAGTGGTGTCATCTTGAACACATTTATGCCAGGGATCGTTTATCTTTAATAGGTCGAACACGTAAATTAATATAGCTTAAAAGAAACGGGTCAAATGGGTTGGAAGTGGTCCAAACTCCGAAGTATAGTTTTAACGCATAAACCTCCTAAAAATTCAAAAAATAACTAAATAAATAAATAAAAATGTAACTAAATTCAACACACTTAACTATTTATGATAATTAACGAATTTGGGAAAAAATTTAGAATTGCCAGTTTTGGCCCATTACCAGGCTCACTCATTTTGCCACCTCTAGTTCATAAAAAGTAATAAAAATATATAGATTTTTTAATATACGTAGTTGAATTTGAACTAGAGGATGAAACCCACGCGTTGCGGTGGATATGTTAAAATTTGCAAGGCTCGATTTCGACAACGAAAAAAAGTTTATTTACATATTATACACAAAAGTTTGTATGATATAACCCATAAAATAATGTCGTGTTTTACATTGATCGAAAACCATAAAAACAAATACCGATACAGATTCCGATAACACTAATACGGATACCGATGTTCAGTCGGTTCCTGATCGGTTCGTCACCATACCGCTATTTCGAATACAACTTCGTTTTCAAGAAAATTTATATTGGAATGTCAAGAAAATAAATTAGATTGTCGAGAAAAATAAATAAGTGCAACCGCGTATATTTTTATAAAAAAAATACTAACAAACGAAAGTTATACGTAAAAAATAAAACTACTGGGTTAAAGACGTATACTAGTTATAGAATAAGGGATAACTGAAACTTAAAAATATAAATAAAAATGAGGTTAAAATAAAACTACTGGGTTAAAGACGTATATTATTTTTTATTTATAAAATAAAAATGAAGTTACTATTCACCAAACATGCAAATGTTATTATTAGAATATAATTTTTCAGAATTGTCATACACTTGACCTGAAAAGTCAACGACAAGTTAAACGGAACGAAACTGTTTTAAGAGACTAACCTTCAACTGAAATACCTGAGCCCTGTATGTTGCTGACAAAACTCTGCTACTATACAACTCTACATTTTCAATATACATCCCAGAACCTCAGAACACCTGTACAATTCCACGGTTCTTGTTAAGCTCGGCCAAATAAATATAAAACATAAAAGTAAGATTGTTATTCGCCATTTTTTACCGGTGATTGTGGCATTATATGTTCCGACTTGATATCAGGCCGAGTTTGTTTCAGCTTTTCATTAGACGCTTCTTTCTCTGCCTTCTTTTTTTCCGCCTCTAATTTTTTGGCGTTTTCTTCATTAGCTTGGTTGAACATTCTCACAAACTTCAGCAAAGTTGTAACAACTGAAAATATTACGGTAATATAGAATGGTAGAGCAAGTCATATAATATGTTGCATTCCAAAATAATCAACGATTTAAATGTGATTCTGTAATACCTTGCTCGTACGGGCAACGTGCTGGGTCCTCACCAAAGTATATGATTAAAGCATCCACGTTTTTACCCTATAAAAACGTGGGATCCTTCGCTTACAAAGTTAAGACATTTAAACAAAGTATTTGTATGTAAAAAGGAAAATACAAGACGTACAACACTAGAATACAGAGAAGCCAATGATCTTGCTTCACCTTCTGCTGAACAAAGGAACTCCTTCAAAGCCTACAAGAAGCAATTTCGACCCATTTATATATCGGGCTGTTATGGGTTGTGTTTCATCTTTATCGGGTCAAATAAAACAGGTCATACGGGTATTCTTACCTTGCGGAAACTTTCAGACACAGGTCCGTCATTTTCAGACATTGATAATTCCTGTCCAACTTTCTCTAATCCTTTGATAATAGCTTGCATTTCCTCTGCCAAAAATTTTAGTTGTATCTGGACACGGATAATCAATATCATCAAAACGTAAAAGTTTCAATTATAGAGTAAAATGCCATTTTCGTCCCTGAGGTTTGGCCAGTTTTGCGACTTTCGTCCAAAGGTTTGTTTTTTTGCATCTAGATGCAAAAGGTTTGAAATCTTGCCATTTTCATCCGGCTCGTTAACTCCATCCATTTTTTTCCATTAAGTCAGGGGTATTTCCGCCTTTTTTGTTAACTTAAAGGGCAATTCAGTCTTTTTGAGAGGTATTCGGTCTTTTTACATAAAGAGAAAAAGATCGAATTGCCCTTTAAGTAACAGAAAAGATGGAAATACCCCCGACTTAACGGAGAAAAATGGATGGACTTAACGAGCCGGATGAAAATGGCAAGATTTTAAACCTTTTGGATCCAGATGTGAAAAAACAAACCTTCGGACGAAAGTCGCAAAACTGGCCAAACCTCAGGGACGAAAATGGCATTTTACTCTCAATTATATTATAGAACTTGTGAAAATTTCCAACTAGATTTATTACCTTTGCTGCAGGTTCCAAACTGCTAAGATCCTTTGAAAAATCAAGAACTTCAGGTAGTTTGTCAGCAAGCACCTACAAGCATCAAACAAAGCAACCATGAACCAAAGTAAATGTAAGCACAAAAGGCAGTGCACTACCGCTTGCCGATTTCTGATTAGGTATTACCGGAAAAACATTGATGACTTAGAGAAGAATATACTTGAAGCTAAATCTGAAGATCTTTTCAGCTTATAAACGGAAAGAAATGAGTACCTTACAGAGGTAATGCATGAGAGTCATTCTATTGTTCCTCGCTCGTGTATCTGCAAGTTTCAGGAGGCTATCTAACCTGAACCCGATTGCAGACCCTAAAACAAATTCAAATTATTATTAATGAAAGTGTGAAAACAAAACCAATTTGCATTATAAAGATAACAAACGCATCTTCTAATAGCATGATAATATAAATAATATACCCCTTGCAGTCCCCTGGTTCAAAGCATTTCCCAACTGAAGAATCGTTTGCATGACTCTCTTTAGTTTACCAGAACTCCTGGTCTGAAAGAAACGCATGAATTATATAAGTTTTAACAGATAATATGATCATTGATCACCTGCAAGATCAATGTACCATGAAGAAAACTTGAAACTCGCCTGTTCTACAGCCGAATTTACTATGTTTAAGCTCTTCCTAAGATCAGAAACCTAAATGGAAACAAAGCTTGACAGTTAGATCGAAATCCAAACCTATAACAAGCAAAGGATGCAAGTCGTGAATCTATCATCTGACCTGTGCATTGAACTGTAACTTAAAAGAAAAAACTCTAAGCTTAGATTCTGTACGTGGAACTTTCATTAGCTCCAAGAAGAACTGCTCAAAATATTTAAAGATGCGTCCATCAAGTTTGGTTTGATTTGTAGATAAATTTCAAATTAACTTGTTTAAGTTGACAAAACGTGTATTACAAACCTGTTCACATTTGCCTAATCTATCCTTCTCTCCTTTGTATCCCTGAGCACAAAAACCATTACTAATTATGAACAAACGAATAAAAGGAGTGCATATCAAAAACACCTAATGGAAGAACAATATCGAAGATACATACTAATCATGATCGGGACCATGCTTAAACTTGCTGCAATATTGGTAAGTGTGCAGAAATATCCTTACTTTTGGAATTAACTGTTAAAGCTTAATTTGTTTTACTGCTGCACCATAAAATGTCGATACAATCTAACCTACATTAGTGTAGTGTACCATATACAAGAAATATGTATCCACAGATTCCAGTGAAGAGTCACATGCTATTTATAAAAAAAATAATTTCGACATAAAGTAAAGGTCATTTAAGGTATATAAGAACTTTAAGGCTGAATATTTCTAACTCTCGAAACCAGTTGAGAACCTGGAGTGTGCAATGCACTTGCGTTTTTATTAAATATTTCTAGAGGTTCTTTAGCAGTTGGGTAAACATTGCGAAAGCAAGAAACATCGATTCCTAGTATGCAGCAATCAGATTCCAAGGACTTAATTGACATATTTCTAGCAGATCAGGGTTTATTCTGTCTGTTAATCTTTTAAACAGCTCAACTAACAGTTTACCTGAAGCAGCTCCATCTCCTCTTTTGTTGGATAAAACTTTATGAGGTTGTCCACTTGATCAGCATCCATTGCTGAGTCTTCCAAAGCTAGAACATGTTCCTACAAATGTCACAAACTAATCACTACTGGAAGACTGTCAAATCTTAATTACAAATTATAATATATATAGTATTATAGTTGACCGTACCATCAATTCATTCAATGGTATTTTGACCTTTGAAAGCATGATCTCACAGTTATATGCCCTCCTGTGATCAATCTGCAACATGGGCAATCAATAAAACAACTTTTACATGCAAAGAATTGCAAGGTCATTATTCCGTTTGCAAGACAGAATTGCAACGTCATCCCATTAATGAAACATTGCATATTCATGAATATGATGAAGATGATAATATTTACCAGTTGTACTGTTTCAGGCTTATTCGTTACTGCTGCCCGAGATTTTGATTTTGCATACCCTTGTTCTGACTTTGGGTTTGCTGCTGAGAAGAGAGACTCAAGTTCTGATATGTCAATCTCCGGTGCCCTATATGCATGAACCGTAAGAAACAAAGAAAAAAAGATCAAGAACCGGTTAGGACAAGAAACTTACTTTGCAGCTTCACCAGATTTTTGTGTCTCGGCCCACAAGCTTCCTGATACTGCTCTTGTTAGCTTCAACCAATGCAAAGGCTTCAGCTTCTTAGATTGTTGGGCCTTTAAAGAACCTGTTTTTGATAAACTACGTCCCTTCATCATAGGTGGTGGCGGAGAAGGAGCTCCTGCAACGTGGGCAGATCTTGGTGGGGGTGGGGGTGGACCAACACCCTTGTTCACATTTCCTTTACCGGAAAACAGTGGCGGCGGCGGCGGTGGACCTGAGGAATTCCGTGATGCAGGAGGTGGTGGTGGCGGTGGCACCGGTGATACGACTCTTGCATCTGTACCGTCCTTTGCAGGACGAGGTGGTGGTGGTGGTGGTGGTGGAGAGGGGTCAGCTTTCGTAACTGCTGGTGGTGGTGGTGGTGGTGGAGGAGAGGGACCAGCCCTCATAATCGGTGGCGGCGGCGGTGGTGGAGGGGGACCAGCTCTCATAGTCGGCGGCGGTGGCGGTGGTGGTGGTGGAAGGGGGCCAGCTCTCATAGTCGGCGGCGGTGGCGGTGGCGGTGGTGGTGGTGGTGGTGGAGGGGGGCCAGCTCTCATAATCGGTGGCGGCGGCGGTGGTGGAGGGGGAGCAGCTCTCATATTTGGCGGTGGTGGCGGCGGCGGTGGTGCGGTTGATGTTGCTGTTCTAACAGCTTGGTCCTTATGATCTGATTTCTCCTTCTTTAATGAGCTACGATGGAGGATAGAGGGCGAGGATGGTGACTCAGTTAAACGACCTGTTGACAGAGATCCTACAGATTCAAGTGAAATACCTATATTGTCCATCAAAGGTGGAGTTTTAGGGTGTGTTGGAGTAGAAGGTTCAACGGTAACTTCCTTAACCTCCTTTACCGATGGGCTATGAAGATGTGGAGTAAGTTTAACTTTAACCTTATTATCTGCAACTTCCTTTGATTTTTGGGAAATGACGGGTGTCTTCACAGAAGAATTTGAAGGTGACAATGGCGGTGATCTTGCAAAGTCATCAACCTTTGATGAGGCTAACTGATGGAGAACATTTAGGGCAGCATCACTTTTAGGGTCTAGCAAATCCACGCTGTTAAAAATCTCTTGAATTTTATCAAATGCGTCTATTGGGAGACCACCTGCCTCAATACCAGCCAACTCTAACGGACCTGTAGAAGCTGCAGCATCCATATCTGAGAAAAGAAGCTTCACCCAAATATCGATTTATTATATGTCAATGTAAATACACATGTATAGTGGAATAAATTATGGTGAACATACCTCAGCCCTGAAGTCTTTGGGAAATAGATCTTTAGCATCCCAAAGTATGTCGATTTCATCACGACTAAGCATTAAAATATTGGACCGAATAAATGCTGTGTTGAACATGGCACGGTACATCATTTTTTCCCGAGCCAGATCACTATGTAAGCTGATACACTCTAGAACAATGTCACCTTGAACTCGGCAATTGATATCAATTTTAATCAGTTCACATTCTGCCTGCAACAAGTTATATGATGCATTAGCTTTATATTAAAAAGACTAGAGACACGGAAATACATGTATGATGTATTCAGATTAACACATCACAATAGATGACATTTATGGCTGTGCGTATTAGGAAAAATGATTTTGTAGACTAAACATGCGATTTCTTCACATTATCGTCTTTGTGTATAAGTAAGTTCTTCTGAGTTCAAGGATTTATGAACAGCTATCACATTGAAGTTTGAACTAGTGGCCCGTGCATGTGAGAATATATTTGTTAAAAGAACACAAATCCTCACATTGTGTTCTAAGCAGTTAATGCGGTAAAAATCTGATTTCAGTCAAGGACCGATATTTGAGATATCGGTTATCGCGGTGGGATATCGGTAATTTTAATATCATGTAGAATTTTTATATGTAGCAATTTAACACTAACAATTCAGTATACTTTCCTACAATTAACAATTAACCATTTGCAACTTGCAATAACAATTGTAGCAAGTAAGAACTGATTAAGACTTAAAACACAATAAATTAACAGTTAAGACTTAGAACACTAATAGCAGCAATAAGAAGAAAGAGGAATGGTAGAACTAAGAAGAAAGGTACTGATTCGGGAAAATCGGTGATATATCGGTCAATATCGCCAATAATATCGGTATCGATATTTGACCCCGAAATTTTACATGGGGACCGATAGGCGATATATCAGTGATATATAACCGATTCAACTGCATAGGTTGTGTTATTACCATATGAATTTTTGTTCTTGCAACTTTGACCACTCAAAGATAAACGCTTCTCTACCCAAAGTCAACATTGTGTACGCACTTATGTCATGCACAAATCTAAGGCAGTTAAATTTGTAGGACCATTTATTATAATAAACTCCATTTAGAACAACATTAAAATATGCAAAATCCATAAGAGGTAATGGAGGTATAATGGATTCATATGATGAGATACAAACAAAGAAAGATGAATATCAAGACGATCAATAGGATAGCAAACATAAAAATACCTAATTCTGGTATAGAATAGATACAACAAATATCTTGCCTGTTTGTGGTATCGGACGTTCTTGCTCTTTTTTGGGGTTGAAAAAAGAAGTTTGGAAGTTTTATCACCAGAAGAGACAGGATCTCGACCATAAATCCTGAAAATAGGGCAGCAACCACCGTTTCCATCAAAATCAGGAATCGCGCGGATTATCACACAGTCCAAAATTAGTGCCCGGTCCAATGGAGGCCATTCTGAAGCCACATTTCGTCGTGATACATATTGTAAATACCTTAACTGAGAAGGTAAAGGATTTAAAGGTGACAAAAACTGCAACAATTCATGAGGAGCTTGCTTATAAACCATATCCAACGTCTTGTATTCCCCAGTGTAATGTTTTCTGTAAATCAAGAGTGCAGCCAACATGTAAGCTAAAACGGGCCAACCGCCCCGCTCGCAGTGCATCAGGAGAATATTTTGTTGCCCGAGTGAAAGCCAGCTTTCGCTAGATCGTAGAAAATGGTGGATAACCTCCATAGGGAGTAACGGACAACCTTCGTATTGTCTAGGGTAGTCCATAATGGTTAAGTCGTAATCTGACAACGCAGATGCAATTTGGCTTGATTCTTTCTCACCAAAATTAAAAATCAAGATGGAAGCGTCGGGGTAATGGTCCTTAAGCTGAGTAATCGTATTTACCACGTAATTTTTATAATCTTCTTGTTCCCAAGCATCGGTAGTGAGACAGCAGTCGAAAACTAAATACACATCAAACACATGAAACAATAGGTTATTAATAAACATTTCAAGAAATAACGTATTAAATGGCGTCTGTATTACAAGAAGAGTAAATTAAGAACATGTACCCTCCCTACACCAAGACGCTGCATCATATATTCATATTCTTGTATTGTTTATAGGAACCCTGATAACACTCTTGTCATAATGTAAATCTCAAATCTAGGGGGTAATGTAGTATGTATACATCTAACACCTCATCCCTAACTTAACTGAACACACATTGCTAGCCCACACGAATATGAAACATTGGGTTGTTAACAAAATATAATTGCATCCAGTAAACATTTCTAAAAATAACGTATTAAATGCCGTCGGTATTACAATAAAAGTAAATTACGAACAAGTTCCCTCTCTACACCGCGATGCTATATCACGTATTCATATCCTTATTTTTAGAACCGTAATAACATTCTACCATAATGTACATATCAAATCTACGGGGCTAACGGCTGTAGTATGTATACATCTAACACCTCATCTCTTTTAAGTTATTAAACAAACAGACACAATCAATTGGTCAAAATGTATCAAACATTTCATATTTCCAGTGTTTGATCTTATAATCACACAAAGCTTACACACACTTATCAACACTAAACAATTCCAGCTGAAACATTCAAACATCTACTTGTGACCTAATTATACTATCCAAATAAATCAAAGTCAAACCGTGCAATCAGCAGTCATAAAACAGTCATAAAATTCTATACGGAACTACAAACGTACTGAATCACTCTACAACAACAACAACTAATTACATGATTTGCATCAACGAATACGTATCAATTACGAAATAAGCTACCGTAAACTCGTTCTGAGATCTCAACAAGTCCATCAGGCGGTTGCTTGTAGAACAGCTTCCGTAGCAATGCCATAAGAGCTAATCAACGGTTCCGAAACCCTAGAAAACGGTGAAACTGTCGGTTAAATCTGGTAACTGATTGTTATGAGGTTGAGGATTAAGAAGGTAAATCTATGGCGGTTGAATTAGTTTCAAAGTGTTGATTGATTGATTGAATAATTGTTGTGATTTGAGCCTTGAAAGTGAAGGAAAGGTGGAAGTTATCTCTGTTGGAAGCAGGTTAAGGAAGGAGAGTTACAGTTACACGTCAGCTGACAACGTGTTGTTTGACAGGAAGAAGATTGAGACTGTTCCGGACGCTGGTCTTACGCACGTCCTGATCCAAAAAGCCCACATGTATAACGTCGGTCCTAAATGGGCCTAAATAATATAGCATCAGAGTTCATGTGGCTTGGGCCACCAAAACCAGGCCCAATTGGCTGAGTTTTTTTTATAAAAAAAGAGTTAAATGCTTGGTTGGTCTCTGTGGTTTTCGAAAATTGCAGACTTGGTCCTAATGGTTTACTAATTACACACTTGGTCCTAGTGGTTTTCAAAAATACACTCGGTTGGTCCCTAGCCCTAACATCAGTTAAATTTCTCAGTTAACTATGTGTGAAATGACTATATTACCCTTGAACAATTAAAAACCTAAAACTGTATTACCATCTGCATCATCTTCATCACCAACATAATACCCATTTCCCTCTGCTCTCTCTCGATCTCACACCGGTGACCGGCCGGTTTTCCGGCGTCTCCGTTCTCCGGTAGCACCACACCCACCTCCGACAAACCCCCAACAACCACCTGCCATCCCCCTTGTTTCCTTCGAGTTGGTGACCGGTGCACCTCTGGCCGGTTGTCGGTCGACTGTCTTACCAATCGAACACCCAACCCCCACACCAGTTTATACCCTCTGCAACATACCCACTTGTTGCATCCCTCAACAGCGAAGCAGGAGCGGCGCCGCCGCTCACGGCGGCGACGGTGAAGACCGATTTGAAGTGGAATCTTTGTTTTCTTCACCGGCTTCGCTTTCTGGTTGATTTGGTGAGTGATTGAGTGGAATTCAGGTTCTAGATCATCTGATAGTATAGATCTGAAGAAATCCATTGATGATTGAAGTGATTTGAGAAGATGATTTCTAGGGTTTCTGTGTAGATGATGAACTGATGATGATATTATGATTTCTGTGTAGATGATTTCTAGTTAAATGCCTGGTTGGTACAGATTCTAGGGTTCAGTTAAGCATATTTGAGAAACGGCCACCTCTTGAAAGCGGGCTGATTTTCTTTTTTGTTTCTTGTTATTTGAAAAATATTTATTGCTTCCTATGTTGGTCATCTTTCCGGATTTATTCAGCTTATTCTTGCTAGTTTAAGATAAAGGCTTCGTTTAATTGAGTTTCATTATTTATTTCACTTGTCCTACTTCATGCATTATTGTTCCTTTAATGGCTAAGAGTTACTGCAGCTTCGATTGAGTAGAGAAGGGGTGATTATTGGGACATAGTATCTATCTGATCTAGTGGAAAAGGGGCATACATCTCATAATCATGGTAATCGCCTCTGGTTTAACTGTGAATCTGTGATTTAACTAGAACTACCACCATTACATCCTATTTCATGCATTATTGTTCCTTCGATTGGTGTGGGGGTTGGGTGTTCGATTGGTGTGGGGGTTGGGTGTTCGATTGCTACCGGAGAACGGAGACGCCGGAAAACCGGCCGGTCACCGGTGTGAGATCGAGAGAGAGCAGAGGGAAATGGGTATTATGTTGGTGATGAAGATGATGCAGAGGGTAATATAGTTTTAGGTTTTTAATTGTTCAAGGGTAATATAGTCATTTCACACATAGTTAACTGAGAAATTTAACTGATGTTAGGGCTGGGGACCAACCGAGTGCATTTTTGAAAACCACTGGGACCAAGTGTGTAATTAGTAAACCATTAGGACCAAGTCTGCAATTTTCGGAAACCACAGGGACCAACCAAGCATTTAACTCTAAAAAAATAACGAAATTAGTACTAGGACTCTCACGTTGTGACAGGCGTAGAAGCGTCAAAGACACTAACGTTGAAACTTCACGGCGAAGTTGAAGAGGACGTTGACAACATACGTAACTTTATATAAGACAAACAAAACTTGGACGTCGAAACCGTCGCAAACCCGTTCCTTGCAGCTAGGCCGTTGATAATTTTTGAAATTTTATATATAAAAACAAAACCATTAAAAAATAGTCTAAATTTTATATCTAAAAACAAAACCATTAAAAAATAGTGTCGAAACATTGATAAATACAAACATGTCGCAACGGAAACATGATCAAACAGTTAAAAATATTAAGGTATTATATTTTAAACGTTGTAGAAGAAAAGAAAAGGAAAAAGAAACTATAATAAAATTAAAAGCTTTAATTAACTTTGATGACTTGTACGTCTTTGCTTCGATGCCTTGTACATTATGAAACACAACTCCGTTTTAATGTCGTTTATACGAAAAACGTAGATAAAAATAAGCACGTGATAACGGTGTATTCAATATTTTATAAAACATTAAATTTTAAAAGTTATAAGATAAAATGTCACACCCCAACCGATGGCGGAAACATCGGAGTGAGACGAAGAAAGATTGCTCATCACACATAACGCTAATTGTGACAATAGAATTAAAGATAAATTGACTTCTTTCATAAATAAATGTTACAATACATGAAATTTGAAATACAACATGTTAAGTACAAGAAAAACAATACGACAACAAATATGACATTTATACCATGTATTTGACCTAAACGTCTATATGTGTATCTAGGTATCAACGCTACTTCATTTCATGGCATCATCATCCTCAACCTGTAACATGTTTAAAATAAAGTTCAATGCAAAAGCAAAGGCGAGTATACAAGTTTGGTACATACATAGCAAAAGATAAGTGTCGAACAATTCCTCATAGCAAGCATGTGATTCAAGATAAACATTTAAATATGGCATGTGTCTAACATATCAAACCAAGGAAACGCAACATGCTCATGACATAACCACAAGTTACGGGTGGTGGGTCGTTAATCCTATAACGCTACATATGTCACGGTTTGGCTCGTACGAAGTTAATGATAAGTTCAACACATAAGATTCACCCAAGTTTAAAGTATCAAGCCATCACGTATACAAGCATGTTAATAGGAATGTTCATGTGTTTAAGCAAAATGTTCATGTGTAAGTTGTTGATAAGTAAACATGTTACACCCCAAAAGTGGTAAAAGTAAAAAGGGGGAAATACGAGTATACTCACAAAGTTGGCATATGCTTTCCAATTATCCAATTATTGACGAGTTGATGAGGTTAAAAGATTGAATGTGTAAGGGTTAAAGTTCAAGTATGCATAGAGACAAGATTCGGTATTTAAAACAACATAAAATAAGATATGAGAATAACATGTGAAAATAATCATCTTCAACACCTAACACTTGTATGACACTTGGTAACCACAAGGGTTATGATAATGTTTTCATGAGTTGAACACCCATAAGAATCACAACAAGGTTTAGGTCTTAGATGATGTTCTACTACTTTAACATATAAACACAAGTTCAACATCAAAGGTTCGAATGCGTGTATATATATATCTAGGTTAAGTATTACATATTATTTAGTCCAATAGTTCAAGTAGGAGGTAGAAGATTAGGATCTTCATTTAGGCACCTCGAGTTATCATAGATGTCATGTATGGGGTAGGAAGAACAAGCTTCCGTTTAGGAACCCCTTGAATGTTCACCGCTTCACTTGATGTAAAAACAACCAAGGAGGGTCACGAACTAGGATTAGTATATTAATATAAACAATCTAATCTATGAGAAATCATCAAATCATGTGAGGATTGTATGTAGGACAACCCAAGTTGTTCCATAATCACTCATTTATCAAGATCTAAGCTTGACATGATTTGTGGGCTAAATACCCTATCAAAACAGAAAGTATTTGAGGTTTAATCCTCTGATTTCAAGTGTTTCAACCTTGTTTTTAATCCTAACCAACCATAGAAGAGGTTGTAAGCATTGGGACATAGGTATGAGATGTGTTAGACACAAGTTGGATAAGTTTAAACAAGTTTTTGAAGAACATAAAACAAAACAGAAAGTTTTTGGATCATTTCAGGGCATTTCTAGGTCTGATTTCTCCAAGGAGAAGTCAAGGAATCGAAGCCCATGATTATCCAAGCAAGTAGGAAGAAGAATCGAGTGATTTCGTTAAGAAATGAGCAAGTTATGCTCACTTTTGTAAAGGTGTATGAATCTATCCGAAAATGCAGATTTGCAACTGATTTGAGAGTGAATTGTGAGTTGTAGAGAGTTGTGAAAGTGTAAAAATGCTTGGAGAGGGTGTATATTTATAGTGGAAGGGTTTAGAGGTGATTGGAGGTGATTAGAGGTGGCTAAATGGTGATTGGGGAGGGTTAGAAGATGGGATTTCGTGCCATAATCACGTACATCAGCAGCTGAAATGTTTTTTTTCTGATCTGGGCACCCTCAGGCGGCCCGCCTGAGATATCAGGCAAGTTGAAGCGGGCCGCCCGGGCCTTCTAATCCGGGCATAAGTTTCCAAAAGTTACAATTTGGCCCCTAGAGTTGTGGAGGAGAGAGAAACTATTGTGCTGGATTAACTAGAATGCCCCTAACAAACCCACGCGTCTCTTTTTTTTTTTTTGCTTCAATTTCATTCATTTAATCTTAGCTCTTGATTAACTAAATGGATTGTCAAGATCACTTCCTAGCCAAATAAACTTTCTATGTATAGGATTTAAAGTTTAGATTTAGCAAAAAAAGATAGGTGCTTCGATAGTTTTATTGTGTGGATTAAATAAGGTAAAAAGTAAACTCACAACTTTTACACCTACCGTGAGCTACCGACATTCATATCATAAATAAAGTACATACAAATTATTATTAATCATACTTTCACTGCGCATTACGACGGATTTGACGACTAAAATGCAGTTCTAAACAAATATGGGGGCAAGGTAAATAGTAACGCAAACAACTGGTTGTATAATAGTTTTATTCGAGTCTCTTGTTTTGCTTCATAACATGTATACAGCTCAACAATTGCAACTAGTAGTTCAGACTACGTTTGACGAATACTTGCAACCTTCTCAGTCAATTTCGTTATTTTTTTGTTGATCGTAGTCGATGACTTCGTCTACCATTTTTTGTAGACACTGAAGGAGTTGCATTTCGCTTACATTTGACATTCTCTACACCAAATATATATGGGAAAAAAAAAGTTGGAATACAGATTACAAAAGAATTGATGTTTTGAGTTCAACCTAACATGATACTCATAAAAGGTAGGTGATTGTGTCTGCAAATAAAATATATGCCATGCCATAACAATAACCATCAGCCATCTTTTATCATCATTGCCCCAAAGTGAGTCACTGTGTAAAAGCATAAGGCGTAGGAAAAGGTGATTATTATGTATGAAGCCATAAACGTTGTTTATGTCACTCCACGTTAAGCTTAAAAAATAAGAAAATAAAGTGTTATAACATGCGTTTCTCTATGGCCTAAACAAAATCCCATAAAACACCTTACAAACCCGTTAGCGTTAACGACGTTTGATTGTTGTTCGAATCATTGAATCTTAATGTATAGTATAATTACTAACATATAACATACAACAAACAACTTTTGAGAATGCAAATAGTCCAACACCAAAACGTGTCATCAAGGATACTCGGTTCCACACAATAAAAACACACAAAGGAGTTGTACATTAGCAAGTAATGCTAAAAGCTGAGCCATGTTTCACATCCCAAGTTTCCAAACATAGATTGCAAGCATTAATCGCATCAACAACGATTAACCAAACCA
This sequence comes from Helianthus tuberosus, assembly GCA_030545235.1. NCBI lineage: Eukaryota > Viridiplantae > Streptophyta > Magnoliopsida > Asterales > Asteraceae > Helianthus > Helianthus tuberosus. Next base: position 20,624,731 of record CM060405.1, read on the forward strand.
ATTTTGACACAGAGCAAGCATACGTTCGGACTCAAAATCAAGGAGGCAATACATCCGGTTGCTTGTGTAAAGCTATCTCAATTGCCAATTCAAGACACTCATCATCATTGCCGATTATCACTTGGATTAGATTCAACGAAGGGAACTCACATGCTCATATACACATCATTGCCTCGTATAATAAATTAACAAAGTTGTTAACAACTGAGCCTCAAACAACCATCATAGACTCTCAAACTTAGCGATGCATTATAGGTTACAAAATTTCAAAGATACTGATCTAAAACCTATATGAAAACTCGTCAAAGGAAACACCAAAACCCCAATAACCTTAGGTTTACAACATAACCATCATAGTTCGAAAAGTCCAATCAAAGCATTTCATCGATCATCTCATGTGCACAGTTTCTGAGCTAACTCATGTTTAAAATTAAAGGCTCAAACGTCCATCATTGCCTCATGATATTTTTGAAAAATCAAATAAGATGTAACTCATAAGCAAGAGCTTAAAAAACCCAAAACAAAAATGTGGTAAGAAATGAACAAATTCCACCATGAAAACCCAGATCTGGAAACCTTAAGTGAACAAACATCACCGTCTTGGTTCATATCAGGGAAACCTTATGTGAACAAACATCACCATCATCGGCTCATAACGATACAAACCAGCATTCAAGTCGTAGACATTGACAAACACAACAACGATGTACGAATTAACTTGTTCGTTCCAGAGACATAAAGAAAATCACAAACTGACCACAACCGACAAAAAAAAACGAAGTGAAATCGAGAACGACAAAAGGTTTTAAAAGCTGTAACATTCCCCAGAATTTTATTTTAAGTATATATAAAAAACTTATACATCATGGGTAAATTGACCAATGAAAACATGAGATATTTTGGGCAAACGTAAGAACCATTTAATAACTAATTTATAAAAATATATTATATTTGAACCTACTCCGTTTTTAATAAAACTTGGTTCAAAATGTAGACACCACTATTCTCGTTCTTATGACATATTCATTGTTTTATAAAAACGTTATATTTTAGAAGTTATACACACCAAATAAATGAAGCAGTTGAATCTATATATGATAAAATCTAAAGTGAATGAACAGTGTTATGTGATTTACCTTATATTCATTTGAGTAAACTTCCATTTTGCTCCCTGTAGTTTGGTCACTTTAACGGTTTTGCCCCAAACCTTTAAAAATAGCCATTTTACTCTCTGATGTTTTGGTTTTGTTGCCAGTTTGCTCCCTGCGGGGAGCAAAATGGAAAAACAAACAATTTGGATGGAGTTAGAGGCGGGGAGCAAACTGGCAAAAAACTGAAACATCAGGGAGTAAAATGGCTATTTTTAAAGGTTTGGAGCAAAACTGTTAAAGTGACCAAACCACAGGTGTCACACCCCGACCGCGTAAAACAACAAATCGCGGCGGAAACATCGGGGCGTGTCGTAACAGAATAAATTGTTTCATAACCATGGCATACAAAGTTGTATTTTATTTATCAAACAAGGGTGTTACATTGTCTTGAACAGTAAACAAAAGAGTTTATAACATAATTAAACATAGTCTAGCTTCATTTTAAGTCTCTAAGGCACAGGTCCGCCCTAGTGTCATGATCATCATCCTACGGAAAAGCACCTGAAAACACATGTGAAAGTAGGTACGTCAGCATAAAAATGTCTGTGAGATACATAGGTTTGTGAAAATAGGATTCATGACTTGTATTTGAGAAAATGTTTAGTCATGAACCTTGTAATTTACTTTGTCTTGTAAATCATTTGAAAAACAATAAGATCAGTTGATATGTATAAGTAAATGTAAGGTTAAATGAATAACCATGTAAAATGAGTTTGTATAAAATAAACTGTTTTGTAAAAACAATGTCTTGTGAAAAGTATGTTATGTATATAAAATGTATTATGTCTATACTGAAATGATTTAAATAACGTTACGCTATGTAATATTATGCAAACACTTATATATAGGAAGTACCAGCGGCGTATCCACCATGTTTGTATCATATTACACACGTATCGTTACTCAAATCACTTACCCAAACAACCACCAATGTAACTTGTTCATGTACAAACCAATTGTCAAGTGTTATTGTGTAAACCATATCAAAATGTCAATGCCCAATGTAAATCACCAAATGTGTATATCAATGTCAAAATGCTTATGTTCAATGTAGATCATGTAATGTGTAACCAAAATGTCATGTATGGTAAGTGAAATGTATCAACTAAACCATATGTAAAATGCACAACAACAAGGTATTGAAGTAAAACACAGTTTAAATCAAAGTCATGTTGTGTGTAACAAATGCATGCTATACTGATACAAACATTTATGCGGTATTGTTAATATGCATACATCCAAGCCTTGAGACTGTGGCGATAAACCCTTAAACAAATTAAAGGTTCATCTGAGTTATGTATATCGAATTCGGTCATTCCTTTCATCCCCATACCCAGGATGTCCGGAACGGGAGTTGTCAATTCCTATGGTACCACTACCTACTAACGAACGGCGTAATTAATGTTAATGAATGTATTGTTCCATGTTAAACAAACCAAATGTCATAACAAAATGTAAGCATGTGAAAACGATGCACTAAGTATGTAATCAAATGAACATACATAGCGTGAAATGTCATGTAAAACGATGTACTAAGTAATGCACACAATGGGCACACCTAGCATGAAATGTATTGTAAAACAATGTACTAAGTAATGCACACAATGGGCACACCTAGCATGAAATGTAATGTAAAACAATGTACTAAGTAATGCACACAATGGGCACACCTAGCATAAGATGTAATGAAATCATGTACTATAATGTACTAACGAACATAGCATGTATATGATGTGAAAACAGGAAAGCATGAAAGTAACAAGTAGGCACATGTGTTCCACCCCAAAACAGTTTGGAAAACAGTAAAAGAGGGGTCTATGTACTCACTTGATATTGCTCAGATGTCTTAAGATAAACACCAAGTAATGCTAGAGATCTCGGAATCAAACGGCACCTAATATAGGTAACTATGTTAATAAACCGGACCTAAATCGGAAGATAGGGTAGAATGAGGTTTCGTAAACCAAACGAGTATGGAACTCGTGTAATATGGTTTAACAAACCCTACATACTAAAACGAAACTTAACCTAAGTGTTTACGACCCATTACGACTCGTTTAGGTAGCTTATGCTACTTTAACGCGTCGTTCGCGTGAAACGCGTTCGGACCGCCTAACTAGCCCTATGACAAGTGTTATATGCCTAAACATGTTACATAATCAGTTATGTGACAAAGGTTTAGGTTACATATGCTTAATTACCAATTATACATGAAAAGGGTATTCTGGTAATTTACCTAAGGCATATAAACTACCTATCATACAACTACTTAAACGATGTGACCATAGGGTATAACCTCGGAAGGTTATTCCCTACCTACTATGGTCACCTAATGTGTTTGGTCGGATCCTAATGATCGACCAAATGGGTCGGGTTCGAGGTATAAGCGATTTATCAGATCACTTACCCTACGACCCTAGACAACGTGGTAATCAGTAGGCATAGTCCCAAGGGACTATAACCAACGTGATTACACTCACGTTGCGAAGTTCAAACGAACTTCGCATTGACCATTACTGGTCAACGCTGAAAGTCAAACAAAGTTTGACTTTCTGACTCGAAAAGCAATAAAATAAGGAAAAGAACGAAAGAATACTTACGAAGGGTCCCCGAATGCTAACTTCGATTCAAAAATCTCAGGTATGAAACAATAGTTTCAACTTAGAGTTTCTCAAATCAAAGTTCTTGTAATTTTGAAGCATGGGGGGTGGGGTATTTATAGTATTCGGTCCACCGTTAAGATCGTTTCATGGAAAACGTGCCTTAATCCTACCCGTACAAGTGTTGGAAAGTTATGGTGCCTAAAATTGGTCCTTATCATCTGACTAAGCAATTGGGAATGTGTGGGTGAGGATCAAACAGCTGCAACTTGCTGTTTAATACACTTAATCTGGTCAGAAGGACTGACGCGGGCCGCCTAAGGATGTTAAGAAACTGAGGCGGGCCGCCTAGGAGCCACAGATCAGAAAAAGTTTCAGAAATGACAGTTTCAGTCCCTGCACGTGTTTAAGCCCATTTCCGACACTTCTAAGGCCCGTAAAGCCAACTTTAAGGCCCTAAAATGATGCCTAAACATTGTGGACATGAAACATGCTCAAAAATATGTCTGATGTCAGTTCGTTTGGCCGTACGAACGCGATGTTCGCTTAATTACGACGGAATGCGCATAAGCGCGAAAAACGATCCAAATGACGCGACGAATGGATTTTTCTTATGGCGAACACTAAAATATAATATAGTCATGCTTACATAAATTTTTGGATGTCCGGATGTATTCAGAACGTAAGTTATGCGCGAAAATGCAAACTTGTGCACTTTTTGACACTTTTAGTCCCTGAATGACCCAAAAGTTTATTTTAGCATACCGAACCCCTCAAAGCCTATTTCTAAGCTATGTAAAGGATATTTATGGTATGTTTAACTTATGGTCATGTTCCGGAATGTTCGTTACAGTTCAAATTGACATACTTTCGCAGTTTGTCAAGTTTAGTCCCTGTAAGCGAATTAACTTGTTTTTGACATACCAAAGCCTTCTAAACTTATTTCTAAGTTATGTAAAGGTTATTTAAGGTATGTTGAGTATATGTTGATGTTCCGGAGTATTTCTCGCATTAAACTGAGTACGTTTACGCACTAGTTTGCGTATAACTCTCCAGAAAGCGATGTAGAGTTTGAAATTACATAAAAGTCAAAACATGAAAAATGTAAAACACAACCAAACAAACATTGGGATCAAATAACATTGTTTTATTGATAATAGAACTGTTCATAATGATTACAAGCACAGTTGTTACAGTAGGGAGCAAAACGGAAGTTTACTCTATTCATTTATTAGACTATGGGGTATGGGGCGAGGGTTGGGGCGTGGGTTGGGTACAAATGCCCAAGTCACCACCCCGGGTGGACTTTGGTTTCGGTGTGGCCTCTTGGGCGGGAGTTTCTGCCCGGGCGTTGGGCATGCCTAGCGGTCCTCCGTGGCCGGCTCTCATTGGCTGGGTTGACTAGGCCATAACGGCTACGTTTAAATTTTAAAAAATAACCGTTTGGCTACAAATGCCCAAGTCACCACCCCGGGTGGGCTTTGGTTTCGGTGTGGCCTCTTGGGCGGGAGTTTCAGCCCGGGCGTTGGGCATACCTAGCTGTCCTTCGTGGCCGGCTCTCATTGTCTGGGTTGGCTAGGCCATAGTGGCTAGGTTTATATTTTAAAAAATAACCGTTTGGCTACAAATGCCCAGGTCACCACCCCGGGTGGGCTTTGGTTTCGGTGTGGCCTCTTGGGCGGGAGTTTCAGCCCGGGCGTTGGGCATGCCTAGCGGTCCTCCGTGGCCGGCTCTCATTGGCTGGGTTGGCTAGGCCATAGCGGCTAGGTTTAAATTTTAAAAAATAACCGTTTGGCCAAGCCAAACGGTTCACCCAAGTCATTATAAAACCCTCCAACCCCACCGCCTGTCCACATCGCTACCCCAAACCTTCACTCCACCTACCCGAACCCGCTACCCACACTTGATACCAGCACAACGCGATGAAGGGCCGCCAACCCGGTGAGACCCATTACTGGCCGGAAGCTTTCGCTAGCTACCGGCACAACGTGGGGAACGACCGGTACAATTTAAACGCGTGCCAACACAAGTGGCGCGAGCTATGACCGAAGCTCGACCGTTTTAAAGCCTACTACGATAGCGTCCCGGGCGGTGATATAAGTCACGAAGACCGGGTGGCGGTGGCCAACATCCAGTTCCGGGGCAAGGAGCGGAAGCCGTTTGACAAGCTCGCCCTCTTCGAAATCTACCTAACGCTTTAGGCTTTTTCTTACTTTTGTAATCCTTTTTTTTGTAGAATTTTGTAATTTTTAGGAACTTTTAATAATAATTTTAGGCTTTTTTTTTTAATTCTGTGTGTATTTTTTAATTTTAGTTTTTTTTTTTAAATTTTATAAAACTGGCCAACCCACGCGGGCTAGCCACGCCCCGCCATACCGACCCAACACGTCACTTACCAGCGGGGGGCTCGAAGTCCACGTGTCAACCCATGCCCAAACCCCCGCCCCACCATACCCCACGGTCGAAAACACCAATACCTTTCGCGCAACGCGCGTCATTTACAAACACTAGTTAATTATAATATATAAATTACTAAAATAATAATAAAAATAATAACTACTTAATTGTGATATTAAAATACAATAAAACTTACAAATGAGATTTTATGTTAAATGTATGCATATTCTACCTATAAGTCAGGAATGAATCATGATATAATCATGATATGAATAGAATACGTGTACATTTCAATCTTAATTCTTAAGGAATCGTACCATTATATATATCAAAGATGAATACTCATTCCCTTGTCCCTTCTTTCATTCCCCTCTATTCGTATATGTATATTTAGTATTTCACTAATCATACTTCAAAACCCTGCCCATTTTAAGTGTTGTAACTCCTGGTCACCGATGCCCTGTCCGATTGACGTAGGGCCCCGTAATGTATGTCAAGGCTCTGCCAAATTCATTGGGGTTCAGTCTTGTGACGTAGGGATAAAGTAGAAATGGGGTTACTATACTTAGTGTAAGTGCACTATATATATTCTATTAAATAATCCCGGAGTTGTACCAAGATATATCAACCCTCCAAAATATTTCTGACACCCCGTATATGAAAACCGAGCCCGAAGTACAATATAGCATTAAAAATAAATGAAAAACAAGAAATAGTAAGTTGAGGCGGGTCGCGTAGGACCCCACCCCAACCTTACGCGGGCGGTATGAAGGTATAGATCTGATTTCTTTGAATTATAAGTTCAAGCGGGCCGCGTAAGACCCCCGTTAAGTTAACGCGGGCCGCGAGGGACTAAAAAGGTGGCGCAGCCCGGTGCGGCCACGTGTCCCAACACCCGGCTAAGCTAGTTTTCGAATCAGCACAGCTACGCGTTGACCCAGCTTTGACGCGGGCCGCGTAGGCTTTGTGCTTATGTTACGCGGGCCGCGAGAGACCCAGGTTCAGGCACTATATAAAGGAGGCATCGGCTGTCCATTTCAATTCGTTCACAATTCATTCTCAATCTCAAAATTCTGAATTTGAGTTATTATACTCGGGTATTATACCCCCTAATTAGCGAGGTTCTGCTCCGTTGTAAGTATTATAACCCCTGGATACGTATTAGATACGTTGCCCGATTGATTTAGGGTTCCGTAACAACTGTCGTGGTTCTGCCCGACGTTGTCGTTGGAATGCCGTCTCGGGGAGAGTATTACTAATATTACTAATATTACTAATATTAAAATGGGTTATTATACTAACGCGTGTACATTATTTATTTAACTAGATTATAACCAGGAAGCCACAAAGGAAAGACCTATATTAGCAATGTGAGTTTATCCTCTTTTTGTTAACCTTTTTGTAACTGTTTACAAAACCTTAATTGTTTTACAATGCGATTAAGCGGTGAGTGAGTCTTTGTAGCTCTTCAATTACTGCCGGTATGTTGGGGTTTTGTATACAAAATTTACTACCTTGTGAGTAGTAAGTCGGGGATGACAGGACGTTACCATTGGACAAAGAGTTAGCCAATGAGTAATATGACCCACAAGTCAGGATTGACAGTACTGAATGAGCAATTGTGTAGAAATAAACAATGTGATCGCTCTCAATACTGTTTTAATTGATAAAATGTTTCTTGATTAAACTGGGATTCACTCATCAGTATTTCCCACTGGCAAATGTTTTTAAACACGTGTTTCAGGTAACACAATGTGAAAGCCAAGTAGTAAAAAGCCAGCTCGAGAGCACTGACGGCTTGGAAAACTGTGGCTATAAAAGTTATCTAAAATACGATTTTTTTAAACTTAATAAAAGAGGGTTTAACCCTATGTTGTAATAAGAAACTTGGGTTTTACCCATGTGAGTATTAATATCAAATAAGGTGGTTTTACTCTGATAAAATATTTCCTAACTACGGTCCTGATGAAATTCCGCTGCTAAATTAATAACTGATACCACCACAAACGAATGTTCGCGGCCGCCCGTTTCCGGGAAAGATAGGGGGCGGGGTTGTGACAAAAGCCCCTTTTATATCCATGCCGTTCATGCGACAAAAAGGAAACAACACAGAGAATAGAATGAGAGAGAGAGAGAACGACAAAGTGTTTTAAAACCCCTTTTGATACCCACAAATGGGTTAAAAAACGTGTGGAAACAACTAAAGAAAAACATCTATGTAAATACTATCGAAGACTGATGATATCACTATTTTGACCGGGGACTATTTATATTTAATTTAATATGACAATTACCGTTTAATAATATAAGTCGTAAGACTATTCCCATAGATACTCTAAACGTCCTCTTAATGACCATTCAGATGTTACCTCTTAATGGTTTAAAACCTCTAAATGAATAAGAGGTAACCTCTAGTCTGAATGGTTAAGAGGTAACCTCTGAATGGTAAATCATCACATGTCACATTCTTCTACATTCTCATTGGTAAAATTCTTAATGGTTCCATTAAGAGGTAACCTCTTAATGACCATTCAGAGGCTACCAAACAGCCCCTAAATCACTTGTACCTCTAAATAGATGGAAAAAGAAACTTCTGTTTCAAAAGACATAAAACAGATTAAGAGCCCATTAAGAGCTGAAACAAACAGCCGATAAATAAAAAAAAAACAAAATAATAATAATAATAATAATAATAATAATAATAATAATAATGTACATACATGTATAATCGCAAAACATGAAAGACAAAACAATATAGGGACTAGACATATAAAGTTTACTTTGGTACGTATCTAACGAACGAGGGACCGAAACGAATCCTATACAGTATCCTCCACAGGCTCAAAAGAGGGGGGTTTACGCGTAATATAAAACCCCACTGGAATCGGCATTATACGCTTCTCTTTTGAGCGCCACACCCTCCTTTATCTGCTTCCAATGGCTTGTACACTCCCTCATTCTGCAATTCGTCTCAAGGTAATTCCAATTATCTCAATATCTATCATCGAATTGCTTTAATTCAGCTATATTCGTGTGCTCATTTTGGTTTAGGGTAACCTGCACAAGCCAATTCATCGCCAGAGATACGTCTCCTTGTATCCAACAGGTACGAATCCCTCCTTACAGATTATTAATTTCTTTCGTTTGGATAATTAGGGTTTTCAATTTTTGATGTTTTATTGCACTGCACATTATATGTTCGTTAAATTGCATGTGAAGTTTGTTCATAGCAGTTTGTTATTATCATATATTCATATCAATTTTTCATGTATATGTTCCATCATATAAAACACTAAAGTAATTGGTATCAACATGTTGGTACTCAATGAACTTCCGTTAAATTTTTTTAACTGAAGTTAATTTTTAAGTTCTATTTATTACACAAAAAGTCCCTGTAGTTGTAATTTACTAGTTTTAACTATTTTATAAAACAAAAAAAGCTCAAGGGACTGTAATTTACTAGTTTTAAAACAGTTAAAACTAGTAAATTACAACTACAGGGACTGTTTGTGTAATAAATAAAACTTAAAAACTAACTTCAGTTAAAAAAAATTAACGGAAGTTCATTGAGTACCAACATGTTGATAGGTAGGATTATTGTATACCAATTACGTAGGTAAGATTATTATTTACCAACGGGACAAAGGTTGGTTTATTAAAAACCAATTTTCCTTATATTTATTTTAATTTAGTATATTTTTGTATTATACTCTTTTTTATATTATGATTAACCTGGTAATTACCAAATACTCAACATAAAGATAAAAGTAACATTTAAAAAATATGTAAAAAAATCTCATGGATATATTTAAGATGAGTTCAATACTGAATCTTGATTTTTTTAATTTTTTTATTAAATCACAATTTTTTTTACTCATGAGTTAATTAAGTTATTGGGTTTTCAACTAATCATGTAAATACACAATCAAAACTCAAAAGTTCATGAATGTAAATTTAAAATAAACTATAACATTAATTAAATTAAGTTTTATTACATAATCTAAAATAAAACAAAGTTAGAAGATAAATACAACTGAATATTACTGCTACCAGTTTTTTTCTTTTTTTAATTGATTACATTTACATGTTTTTGGTCATAACAATTTAACTGAATATTACATTTACACGTTGGAGATGAAAGCTTTTTGGTGTAAGCATGTTCCATAAAAATGCTATTTTTACACCAAAATGGTGTAAACTTTTAGCTCATACATCAGAGATGCACTAGTAAAGTGTGACCAAGAACTGTGATATCATAATCTTTCTTAAGTATACATGTTTCTTGCATTATAAGTTAATTTATATAGAATTTAATTATGTATTTCTACTCAATACTCATACATTTTTATATCATTAATCTCTGTGTATCTCATTTACTTTGCTATATATATGTACGTGTGTGTATAATTAGTTATTTACTACCATTATATAACTTCAGCATTGACATAATAGTTTTGCTTTATATATAAACATTTTTAACTATGCGTGTTACATTTTTAAATGAACATGTGACATCTTACTATACTTACTTGATTAGACAGGCACATATCATTTGACATGGGAAGCTCTTCCTCAATGCAAAGCCACACACCAAAGGTACGTGATACCCTTGAGAAGGGGTAAAACTGTAAAATCAGTGGCAAGTCCTGTTACAGAACCATTACCAGCGGACGGTGAACAGCAGAGGAAAGAATTGTGTGAAAGTTACGGGTTTAGGCAAATCGGAGAACCACTCCCTGATGACGTAACCTTAAAAAACATTATCGATACTCTTCCCAAAACGGTACTACACTTGTAATTATTATTTTCTGTATGAACTTGTAGTTGAATACTTCATTTTTGAGTAATGAGTTGAGGTTTTGATCCATTTACTTCGTGGGTCAATTCATACACTCACACATGTATATTGCAAATAATAAGCTTATAAGGAAATAATCCAAACAGGTTGAGTCAAAAGGGTATCATCATTTTATGAAAAAAGTTCAGATTTTTATTGAAATATTATAATGTTTGTAATCATATTTGATATAATAATTACCTATATATTAATTTTCAACTTTTGTTTGTGAGTAAAATTTACTAATTAATTTTCTACACTTTTCACCCTTACACCTTTCTTCTTTTACAATTTTGTCACAAACCATTTTTATCCCAACACTTTTGTACTTTTAACTTTGGTCGGTATACTTTTCACCTTTTACAAATTTGTCGTTTTACATTTCGGTCTAAATTTTTTGAGTTAACACGCTGCAACGCGCGTGTGTGGTTCAACATTTTTACGGTTTTTCTTTGCGTTTTATCGGCCCCGTCACAAGTGCGGGTTCTATTAGTTATCATTTTCTATGTTTTACGTTCGGGTCTAATTATTGCAAGTTAACATGCTGCAACGCACATGCGCGATTCAACGTTTTTACGTTTACTTTTTGTTTAGTTTAATCGTATCGCCGCAAAGCGCGGGTCCTAAATACTTATTTATAAAAAATGTTTAGGACAAAAAGGGTTTCGTGACAACCCAAACTACCAAATACATGTTTTGACCCGTAGTTCAAACTTAATATGAGGGTTCTAACTACATGTAATAACAAGATAAGAATAAAAAATTAAATGCTATTAATCCATGTAATCCCGTTACTAAGAGTCAAATTTTAGTATGCATTAGTACATTGTAATTTAACGTGTCATGTCCTCGTATTTCTTCTAATATGTTCATATCTAAAGCTTCATCTAATATTTTCAAAGGTTTTCGAGATAGACGACACTAAAGCATGGAAGTCGGTTTTGATATCTGCAACATCATATGCATTGGGGCTTTTCATGATCTCCAAATCCCCGTGGTATCTTCTTCCATTGGCCTGGGCATGGACGGGAACGGCAGTTACAGGGGTAATAATATTTTGTGTTTTTTGCATTTTCATGTATTATTCAGTTAATCTAAAATTTGTTCCTTCAAAAGTTTTTTGTAATAGGTCATGATTGTGCACACAAATCTTTCTCGAAGAACAAACTGTTGGAAGATATTGTTGGAACTTTATCCTTCTTGCCATTAATATACCCCTATGAACCATGGCGCTTCAAACATGACCGACATCATGCAAAAACCAACATGTATGTATTACGTTTTAGTACATTCTGTAATCTGTCTAAATTTATTGTTTAATCTATGATAATCTTTTTTTAATTTGCTACAATTCTACGACTTCTCAAACTTAACTTCCGTATTTTATTTGAAACTTTAGGTTGAATGAAGATACAGCTTGGCACCCCGTTATGAAAACACATTTTGATGTATCCCCGATTTTCAAGAAGGCAATCATATTCGGATATGGTCCTATTCGCCCCATCATGTCTATATCACACTGGTAATTTTCCACATACACATATGGCATATCATTATTGGTAATTAAAGTAATCCACCTATTGTATCTAATGGTGGCATATCAATCTCATTTACTTGTGATTTGATCGATTTGGGTCGTGTTTTTATCTTAAACTAGTATTTAGAACCTGCGCTTTGTGGCGGGATTGTTAAACCGAACTAAAAGTAGACGTAAAAGCATTGAATCATGCACGCCCGTTGTGGCATGTTAACGCAAAAAAATTAGACCGAAACGTAAAACATAGATAAGAATAACTAAGTCGGCTTAAGACCCGCGTGTTGCGACGGGGAAAAAGACGTAAAAATGTTAAACCACACACGCGTTGCAGCATGTTAACTCGCAAAACTTAGACCGAAACATTAAAACGAAAAAAATTGTAAAAGATGAAAAGTATACGGGACCAAAGTTGAAAGTGGAAAATTGTTGGGGTTAACAATGTAAAAAGCTTTGTGACAAATTTGTAAAAGATGAAAAGTGTAGGGGTTAAAAGTAAAAAGATTGAAAAAAATGAAAAAACTCAACCAAACACAAAGTACAACCCTTAAAGCATAAATAAGTTGGTAGTTAATATTATATATAATATAATACTCTTTCCAACCCGAACTTGTTTTGACCTGTTACCCCACCCACCCAACTTACCACCTCTACCTGTGTCATCAGTGGCGAAGCTTTCCGGAGAAAACGGAGGGGGCTAAAACATATATACCCAAAAATTTCTATAGAATCGGGGGGGGGGGGGGGGGGGGGGTAAAAACGTATATATCCAAAAATTTCTATACGAAAACTACATATATAACACTACTGAGCGAAAAATCCAGGGGGTCGGGCGACCCCCCCGGCCCCCAAGAAGCTTCGCCCCTGTGTGTCATATCAATGGTTCTTATAGTTAATAATGATCTTTTCAGGTTAATCTGGCATTTTAATCTGAACAAGTTTAGACCAAGTGAAATCGGAAGAGTAAAGGTCAGCCTTGCTTGTGTTTTTGCGTTCATGGCAATCGGGTGGCCGTTAATTATATACAAGACAGGGATAGTTGGATGGATAAAATTCTGGTTAATGCCGTGGCTGGGCTATCATTTTTGGGTATATACTACTTTCTTGTCTTAGTTTCGCAAATGAATTTGCGTTAATTAAGGAAACTAACATGTTGTATTCGCAGATGAGCACTTTCACTATGGTTCACCACACTGCACCTCACATACCTTTCAAATCTTCGGAGGATTGGAATGCGGCCCAAGCCCAACTTAATGGGACTGTACACTGTGATTATCCTCGCTGGTATTTTTCTTATACTTCTTTTTAGGGTAGGGTTTGGTAATGGATCAAACTGGATCGAGCGAAAACCGGTTCGGATGGTCCCATAAATGTAGGGGTGCAAACGAGCAGAGCCTGAGCTCGATTAACTTATCAGAGCTCGAGCTCGGCTCATTTATTATCTATTACTTAATATATTAAATAAAAATAATATAAATAAAAGACTCGCGAGCTCGAGAAGTGAAGCTCGGGTCGTTTACTAAACAAGCTTATTTTTAGGTTTGGGCTTGGCTCGTATACAAGTTTAAATAAGCTCGGCTTGGCTCGTTTACTAGACAACTTTAAATAAGGGGTAAATGTTATTAAATATTAATAAAAACTAATATTACGCTAAGGCTTGATAAGCTTGACTAGCTTCACATGCCAGGCTCGAGCTCGGGCTGCTCAATAAATAAATGAGCTTTATTTTAGGCTCAAGCTCAGCTCGGCTCGCTTCGAGCTTTTTCTCGAGCCGATCTCGAGTTGCTCGCGAGCCGCTTAGCTGGTTTGCATCCCTACCCATAATCAACACTTTTTAGATTGTTTTTTGAACTTCATATATAATCAAAGTGTTAAATAGGATTACAAAACTAAACAATGTAAATTAAACAATTTAGAAGGTTTTGTGTATCCAAATACATTTTGTAGATAACCTTTAACCCGTTGAACTTGGCACATGCGACTCCTTTTCTCAGTTAAACCTTGAAGCTTAACCCATTTGACCCGTTAAAAATAAAACATAATCCAAATTGACCCATTTATAGGTCGTGAAAATCCGAACTAAATCTAGGCGTAAAAATCTTTCTTAATTAAATTTTGGAACAATTGTTTGTCAAATTGGCAAACGCTTTCTATATTAGACTTTGTTTATAATTAACATGTTAAATTATTGCAAATATAATCGGATTTTATGCTAAAACTTATGGTTTGTATGATACAGGATAGAGATTCTATGCCATGATATCAATGTTCATATACCTCACCATGTTTCCTCAAAGATTCCAAGCTACAATCTTCGGGCTGCTCATAAATCCCTTCAAGAGAATTGGGGAAAAGTAAGATCCTTTGCCGTTTTTATCTATGTACTTAATCATTTATACTCAACTGACCCTGTTGAACGGGTCGATTTGGGGTGTGTTCATTTCTAACTAATGAAATTAAAAAAATCCAGCTAAAAGTGGAACGGGTCAAACGGGTTGAAAGTCATATGCAATTATGCAGTCAACATGTATATTCCTTCATGATTATACAACATAATGATTGCTCATATGATCTGTGATACAGTATTTAAATGTGGCATCATGGAACTGGCGTTTAATGAAGACGATATTGACAATATGCCATGTGTACAATGAGGACAGAAATTACATCTCATTCGAAGAGGTTGCTCCCGAGATATCCAGCCCTATCACATTCCTTAAAAGGGTAATGCCCGATTATGCATAATACATTTACCCTTTATTTAAATTACTAATCATTAGTTGTCACTTATTTATTTCTCTTTTTATACATCACAAGTTGACTATTTTCTCTTTGTGATTCAATATCCGATATTTTATATTTTGATTATTGTTTTGCTTATTAAATTCAATGTGAGACAAAAGATGAGTTGGGGTTTAGGTTGATCCATAATAATTGTAGATGCCCAAGTTTTTGAACTTATACCTATGATACAAATTATAATTACAATGATAATTATCAACTCATCTATCATCACAATGGTATAGATATTTATATTTATGATTGACTTTTGTAAATTAATTTGCTTTATAACTGTAACATAAACCTATATAATTTTACTATATGTTTAACTTGACTATAGTATCATTGCTTTATATTTTGTTATGCTATTCGGTTCTTACTACTCAGTCATTGAACTATTAAAGTTTTAATTTCCTAAAATATGTTTACTCGCGCACCTTGTGTTCGTAGTCTTAAATTTATATTTTTGTTCACCGTAGGACTAAAACACTCAACCGCTGGAGAATGAACACCATCATTATGTATACATCTTAATCATTATGTTTTCATCTTAATACTGTTAGCCTAGAGATGCACAAAAAACCCGGTTCCAGACCCGACCTGGAACCAGTTCCTACCCTACCCGACTCACGGTCACGGGTACTATCAGTTCCAGACCCAGGTGTAGAAAAAGGAACCAAACCTGACCTGGTTCCACCTCTACCCGGATCCAAACCGGCCAAACTGGTTAAAATCTGGTTCCTACCCAGTTTTGGGTTCTAAAAAAACCCGATTATGCATCTCTACGTTAGCCTCCAAGCCCGTTGGTTGTTTCGATTAAAAAACTTGTCTAATTCTGAAAACATTGTTAAATTTGCAAGAGGTGGTGGCATGATTTCTTTGTTGGGTTGAAATGCTGAACCCATTTGTAAGCCAGCCAGCCAGCCACACAAAAGTGGTTAGGTCTAGGGGTCAATTGCTAACCATACAGGTGTTGAGACACTCATTATTGGTGGTCCAAAGTCATGGGCACCCCAGACAAACAAACAACAGTTGAAAATGACGAGTATGTCTCACCTAAAGGCTAAAGCCGAATCATGTCTTCAATTTTTTCTGAACGGCAAGGAACGACGTGCCAACCACCGTGACACTGGGCGCTGTGGCCAAGGTCGACTACTCGACCGCCGCCAAGACGAACCGGCGCCACCCGTATTCGGCCTTCACCTGGATGCTGAAGAAAATAATGGAGAGAGTGGGAGTCGAATCTGGGTCACAAGGAACACCAAGTCTTTCCCCAACCACCCCACCACTACCTCATTGGCTATATGTCTTCTGTTTACATAAAGACATAAAGTACAAGCATTGTACCGCATTCATCTCTTTATGAGATCGTATTTTTCATTTTAGAAACCCAAAATCAAACCTAAATTTGCATCACCTCTAATGTAAATTTTCAAAAAAGAGCAAAAAAAGGTACTATTTTGTATTGTGAGTTTGTGGCATTAACTTTTCATTTTTCATTTGAAAGTAGAACTTTAGAACAAGTTTAAAAACTCTTGTATTGTTAGGCATTGATTTGGGAATAAGCCCATCAAATTATCACTTGATTTGATTTTTACAAACATCAATCACACTATGCATATCATGTATCCAGAAAAAAAAATGATAGAAGTTTATATAGTTAGTTTTTTTTTTAATGGCCAATGAATCCTCCAAATGAGCTACTGGTGAAATTCACCACATCGGGATATGCTCGCCTCCAAACCAAGGAAAACCCTCACCTAGGGTCGAAGCCCATGAACACTCGCTCGAAGGCATGGTAGTGCGGTGAGGTAAAAGTCACTCAGTCAAGGATCGAACTAGCTATCGCCGCCTGCTTGCCTAGTCTCCCGTCATCGTCATCGTCGTCGTCATCTTCATCATCAAGTGTCGCATAACTAAAGGGGAAAGAATCTCTCCCTTACCACTCCACCAGCTCATTGGCATTTAGTTTGTTTTCTTTAACATAATAATCTTTAATTTCAACCATGTATTTTTTATTATATTCATAATGTTTTGTCACGTTCGACTTTCTTGATGCGACATTCTTCTTGTATGCATTGAGATTGAATCATAAACAAAATAAAAACATGTGCACCATGTATCATCATAGAAAGTAACAATATACACAACAATACATGTTCAACATTGCACGTATCATCTATCCAAGTGATTGTTAGAGTCGTCAACATGATAGCAAAGTTAGCATATTGCCTCAGATCCCAATCTAAGAACGAAGACAATCATGGTGTTATTTCTACGGCCTCTATTTTTTCCTTAATATCTTTTATTTTAAATATCGTGTACTGGTAACGAGTTATACAGGTAGATAAAAGACGATGGCATCTTGACCTAGTGGCGGTAGGCGTTAATTCCCACCATAATGGTGCATGTTTGAGCCCTAAAAAGTGGGCCATAAGTGAATTTTATGAGTAGTTTTTGGAGTCGTTTGTTCACAGCTAAAAAAAAGTAAATAACAAGAAAAATAAGATTTAAGAAGAAAAAAGTTATACAATTCTACTTACTATACGGGTAACCTGTATGACTTACACTACAATACTACATAATAACCTTTTCTTGTTATGGAGACAATACGAGAGAAACTTCCAATACAAAGACATCAATATCAGTCATCAGAACCCACCAACTGATTTGATATTATAATACCATTTTATTTAGGGAAACTAAAGGATCAGCTAAATGTATCTCACCACTTAGTTATTATCGTACGCCATCCCTGAAAACTTAAAATAAAGTTTATTTTTTAATCTTTTTGAGTGAATGGTAGTGAATATTATTGACGTGAGAAGTTAAATAGGACAACCCTTAAGAGCATTCACAATGGATTTCTTAAATTTATATGAGTGAATTAGTTATGTTATAAGGAATATTGTGAGTGATTTTGAGTGGTTGTGACTTGTGAGTGAATGAGAGATAAAATGTTACTTTTTATCTGTAAATATACGGGAACACTGTTCACCCCTTATAATTTTTTTAATATTTTTGTAAGTGGTTGTGAGTGGAGTAGAGAGAAAATGTAATGATAAACGTATAAAATAGATTATTTAACCGGAAAAGAAAGAGAAAAACAATGATTTTTAGTGTAATTATATGGATAGGAGATAAAAAATTCATTATGAATGTTCAAAATAAAGTAAAAAATCACAAAAACAGGCATGTTAGCTAACCTTTTTTATGCCAAAATAAACACTTAGGTTACATAAGAATTTAAGAAAGGAGTTAATATACACACATCGTTCCTCTTTATCTCTCTCTATATATCCATAGATATATACAGAGAGATAGAGTGTAAAAGGGTGTGAGAATAAGATATAGAGATGTGAGAATAGTAGGAGCCTTTAAGAAACAACCAATATAAAACACACCACTTGGTGAAGACGGTTAAGAAGACAAATATTTGGCCGACACAAAAATCTTTAAAATGTACGATGTAGTCCACAAAACAAACCAATAATAACTTAACACATCTAGAGAGTCGACTAAGGGTATGTTTGGCATGGAGCTTTTAGGAGCTTTTAGCTTTTAAGAAAAATCTCATACTCAATAAAAATCCTTGTTTTGTTGAAGGCGCTTGAAGCTTTTGGTTGAACGCTCCTACTAGTAACGTTTAGAAGGAACTACAAGCTTTTAGGAAAAAAAAAAGACTATTTTAACCTCTAAAGATAATGAACATTTTAGTTATGTCCATTTTGGTCATTTTATACATTTTATTAAAAGCTCTAACTACTTTGCCAAACATATATATATATATATATATATATATATATATATATATATAAAGCTACAGTCACCAGGTACCAGCTTCCAGCCACCAACTACTTTTGCCAAACATACCTGAAGGGGTATGGTCCTAAATCCTGCACCGGCTATCCGAGTCAGTCTCAGGTCGCGCGCATGACCATACCCATACCAAAACAATTTGATAACTTTCCCGACCTCGCGCCGGCTAAGCAGGTGTAATCCAAGCCGTGCGCGATGACAAGACCAACACAAGATCAGATTTGACACTTAACTCCTTGGATAAAAGCCCTGCCTTCCTTAACCTTGTGCCGACTGAACGGAACATTCCCGATATCACATGAAGGTAAGAAGTGCAAGTAAAACTCGGGCAAGTACAAAAGGTACAAGTGACAGAGCAGTGGGCCAATGAGTGTTCAACAGGCTGTATCCGATCATGCTGCACGATGGACAATCGTACAGGAGACAAAAAGGTACGTACACGTGGCACCAATCAGTGTGCGCCGACCACTGCTCCATGATCTCCATTTAGCTGCTGATGACAAGCCAGGCAACAAGGACAGTCATCAGGACACGTGGATCCATTCAGCGTGCTCCAGCTTTCCCCTCGTTTGGAATCACTAACAGTCGTGGCAGAGGGGACATAATGGATATTCCTTGTTGTCGACCTTGGGCCCAAAGCCCATCAGCCCATCTACTTCACAAACCACATCGGCTATAAACAGAGAACTTCACCTTCAGGTTTAAGCATCGCTCCCTTGCTCTCTCACTTTATACACACACTATTATCCTCAAAACCAATACTTATTCTCACGCCGGAGAGTGGTTACGAGGAGAACCCCCTATTCTCCTCATTGTAACGAGCTTACGATGTGCTGTTAGTTTTGCAAGATCATCCAACTGTTATTGACGAGACGAAAGAAGATTAACCTTTATTTATCGAGACACTAACCACGAACTAATCACTAGATTAGTTTGATGTTTCTTCAATACCCTAAATCATAACCAGTCTTTTCTGAACCAGCTATTGTAAGTAATATTGTATTGCTTGTATGCTTTTATGGATAGCAGGTTTTAAGTTAGGCTAAAAGTTGATATTTTTCATTTCAATAAAACTACCTTCAACAATTTGATAGCTTTCACATTTTAGTTTAAGTTTTGAATTTGATAAATCAACGGTCCATATTTACCAATCAAACCCTGAAAACGGTTAAAGAGGCACACGTGTAGTCTCACACACTCGGCAACAGTTAGGGTTTAACAGACTCGCTGTTCTTCCTCTTTCTTCTCCTCCTCCTGCCCCTTTTCATTTGATTACAAATCCCAAATCAATCGATCCATTTATATAGCAAATCTCCACACTTTCGAATCGAATACAACCCATCATGACTGAATCTTTGAGCTTGAATACTAATATCACCATCGTCACTCAAACACCCGTTAATCACGAAAACCCAGGTGGTGAATTGACGGAATGTTCTAGAAGGATCGAGTTTCACGTAGCAAGGAAGCCGCCGTTAACTAACGGAGGTGACGATGGGAGTTTTAGGCTTGAAACCCTTAATCCCACCACTACGAGCTCTAAAAATACGCATCAAAATAATCTACGTGTTGGGTCGGATCGTGTCGGGTCTTCGGGTAAGAAAAGAGATGCATCCGAGTTGGAAAATGGGTTGGATCAGGAACTCAGTTTTGGGATTACTTTCAGGAGAATTGTAAGTTACTTTAGTATAAAAAGTTCACTTTTTTTTTTCATTTTTTTCATTTTTGTACTGTTTAATTGTTTCTCGATTGTTTTAGTATAAAAAGTTTCATTTTTTATTTAATTTTTGTACTGTTTAATTGTTTCTTGATTGTTTTAGTATAAAAAGTTTCATTTTTTATTTAATTTTTGTACTGTTTAATTGTTTCTTGATTGTAAATATAGCAGTATGGTGAGTGGATGGTAGGCAGTTAAATGTTGTTTGAGTTAGTGACTTTTCGGTTCGAGTATAGTGAAGAACCGAAGATGATTATTGGATATTTGGGGAACTTTGGTTATAGTAGTCTACACCTCTTTCGTGATCATAGGAAATATTATATTAACATTCAATTATGAGAATTAAGTTTCACAAATAGCTACTGAAGAGAAGTTGAGCTGGCAAAACGCGTATGGCTATTGATCTGTACAGTTTACACTGTCATTTTTTGATAAACACTAACATGGGCATGTGTGATATGCGGGTTACATGACACAATTTGAGTGTAATTAGTTCAATAACATGAATTGCACGACTCGTTTAACACGATTAGTATGAGCAGTTCGATAACACAAATGACATGATATCTGCCCTCTATTGGCTTTTAAGTATTAGAGTAAACTTCTGTTTTGCTCCCTGTGGTTTGGTCATTTTAACGGTTTTGCTCCAATAGTTTAAAAATAGGCATTTTCCTCCCTGATCTTTCGAGTTTGTCGCCAGTTTGCTCCCTAATCTTTCGAGTTTGTCGCCAGTTTCCTCCCTGATGGAGTTAGAGGCTGGGAGCAAAATGAAGATAAGTTAAAAAAATCAGGGAGGAAAATGGCTATTTTTAAACTATTGGAGCAAAACCGTTAAAATGACCAAACCAAAGGGAGCAAAACGGAAGTTTACTCTAAGTATTATTTGGTTATTTGCCCTCAAATGGCTTTAAGTATTATTCGGTTTACGTTTTACGTTGTATTATCATTTGGCAACAGGATAATTTCTGTTTTTAATTTTTGTGGATTTTTTCTTCGTTTCATTGTTCATTTTTGCTTTCTTGAAATGTTTATTCTTTAAATTCCGGTATACAGTTTTCTTATCATTTTGTTATTCTTGTTCAACTTTTACATGTTTGTGTCCTATTTCCTTATGGATGTATGCTTTTTTTTTTTTTTTTTTTCTTTTTAAGATGCTGACCACTTTTTCTTTGTCTTGTGAAATAGTAATCACATGTAAACAAGATTTTTTTTAATCGTTGTTTAGTGATTTCTGATTTTTTTTTTTAAACTTCTATGGCATCTGTCTAGTCAAATTAGTAGAAATGGAAACAATTTAGATTTTTTTAAAGGTAATAAGACGTGCTGTGATGGTACCTGACCGTATCATACTGTTCCGGAATTTGATTGTTTGACTAATAGTGTTATGCGTTGACTTTTCGTGCCTGATAATTTTTTTTGGTAAAAAACTTTTGTTTTTAGTTTACACATTAAGGTTTCTTGTTAAAAGTCACTGGTTAATTTGATTTGACAATATTTAGGGTGCTGGTTTGGAGAATCTCGGGAATACTTGCTTTCTTAATTCAGTACTACAATGTTTAACATACACCGAACCTCTAGCTGCATATTTACAGAGTGGAAAACATCAAGTTACATGTAAGTATCGAACTTATTTTTTTCGTCATAAATAAGATACTTACAAATATTCAACTTACATCTAACTTCATTCTCTTTATATAGGTCGGAAATCTGGATTTTGTGCATTGTGTGCTATTCAGAAACACGTCAGCCGTGCACTACAGTTATCAGGGAGATCATTAGCACCTAAGGACCTCGTCTCAAATTTACGTTGTATATCTAGAACTTTTAGGAATTCAAGGCAGGAGGATGCCCACGAATACATGGTAAATTTGTTGGAATCAATGCACAAATGTTGCTTACCTAATGGAGTGCCTATCGAATCACAAAGCGCCTATGATAAAAGCTTGGTTCACAAGATATTTGGTGGTCAACTTCGTAGTCAGGTTAAATTTTGCCACAATTTTCATTTCTTTAAATGATTAGTGTATCAAAAATGATTATAGAACTTATTATTTGAATAATATTTTATTCTAGGTAAAATGCATGCAGTGCAACTACTGCTCGAACAAATTCGACCCGTTCTTGGATTTAAGTCTGGAAATCTTGAAAGTCGACACTTTATATAAAGCCTTCGCAAATTTTACCGCTAAAGAACAGTTAGATGGTGGGGCTAAGATATATCAGTGCCAGCAGTGCAAGCAAAAGGTCAAAGCTCTTAAACAGCTTACAGTGTACAAGGCCCCAAATGTTCTAACCGTTCACCTGAAACGCTTTGGGTGCCACATGTCAGGCCAAAAGATCGACAAGAAAGTCCATTTCGGTCCTACTTTGGACTTGAAACCGTTTGTCACCGGTCCATATGTAAGTCTGTTTCTTTCATTTCTGCACTACACACTTGACTCTTGAATCGAATAGTTGTACCGTGTTTAGGAATATACGGTCAAGTTACGTAGGGGTGAACAAACCTTAACCGAAATGAACCGATAACCGAACCGCCCCCGAACCAAATTAACCGAAGGTTATGGATAATGCTATTTGATTAACCGATAAGTCGGTTATGGATATGGTTAAAGGTGTCCCATAACCGAACGCTAACCGAACCGAACCAAAATCAATTAAGACATGCTTTTAAAATATATCTATATTTAAAATATAGATGTTCAAGGAAACAAACTCTATATACATAAAAAAAATATATACGGAAGCTTTTTATGTTATATAATTAGTTTTAAAATGTTTAGAAAATAATTATTATATAAAATTTCACTCATTTTATGCAGGTGTATGTTTTTTTGTCTTTTTTTATTTATAAAAACGATTATAACTGAGACAATAAAAGTCTAATATGTTCATTTAGTTTATATTTTAGTTCAAACTTAGATTGGTTAATTAACCAATATTAACTGAAACCGAGTCTCATAACCGATTAACTGAACCGAAATTCGGTTATGGTTAAGGAAATTCCACAACCAAAGCTAGCGGTTACAGATATGGTTAAAGGTGAAAACCGAACCAAGCCGCCATTTGCACATCCTTAAGTTACGGGTCATGCTTTTATTCTTGATAAAATAATTTGTGTATGAAACAACGCAGGATGGTGATTTGAAGTACACGCTTTACGGTGTTTTGGTTCATGCGGGCTGGAGTACCCATTCGGGCCATTATTATTGTTTTGTTCGGACGTCTAGCGGCATGTGGTATTCACTTGATGACAATCGCGTAAGTAGATGACTTGACTTGCTAAATATAGAAAGCGGATAAAACGATCGCTTTTATTTTGTTAATTTTCTAACTTCTTAATTTGAACAGGTCTATCAAGTAAGTGAAAAGAAGGTTTTTGAGCAGAAAGCCTACATGTTATTTTATTTTAAAGATAGAAAGAATTATCCATCGAAAAAGACTAGAGATGTTCATCACAAAGAGAAGATTGTGATTAATGGTGCACCCAATGGGCATGGTGCGCCAAGAGAGGCCCAAACGAAAACGGGCCTAAGTATTCCGTCGTTAAACGCTCAGAGGTTATTGAAAGAAACTTCAGATGTTGCTCAACAAAAGGAGAATATCGTGATGAATGGTACACCCAACGGGCCAGGTGCACCAAGAGAGGTCCAAATGAAAACGGGCCTAAGTAATCCGTCATTAAATGCTCAGATGTCATCGAAAAGAACTGCAGATGTTGCTCAACAAAAAGAGAATACTGTGATGAATGGTACACCCAATGGGCCAGGTGTGCCAAGAGAGGCCCAAATGAAAACGGGCATAGGTAACCCGTCGTTAAATGCTCAGACGTCATTGAAAAAAAGTGCAGATGTTGCTCAACCAAAAGAGAATATTGTGATGAATGGTACAAACCCTATTCTTACTAACGGATCGTTGAATGAGCAGAAATCTTTGGTTTCTGTTAATACACTTGATTGTTCTGGTGCACCAAAAGAGGCCCAAATGAAAACGGGCCCGAGTGATGAAGCATGTAGTGATCAGAAGTCTTTGGCTGCTGTTGGTAACGAGGGAAACGAGCTTGGCCCGGTTGTATCAAAGGAGGCCCAAATGGAAATGGGTCCGAGTGATGGATTGTTAAATGCTCAAAAGTCTTTGGCTGCTGTTGGTAACGAGGGAAATGGGCTTGGCCCAGTTGCACCAATAGATACCCAAACGAACTCCGGTTTAAGTAATGATTCATTACCCGATAGAAAGATTTCTGCTGTTGCTGGAACCGTGATAAACGGTTTCAGTGCTGGTGCATCCGAACCCGAACAGACCCAAACGAATGGAACATCGGTTCCAAATAGCATCTCAGAGCCCAGTAAAACAGAAGACCGTAAAAAGGAAAGTTCTGTGGAGAACAAAGCTATTGTGGGTAAACCGCGTAAAAAAGTGAAGAACTTTCTAAAGTGTAAGTTAATAAGTATGAAACTCAGCTCCAATATTCTTTTGGGGACATCGTTAAATCAGAGAAAGAAAAAGAAACATAAGCGAAACAAACGGGTCAAGAATCTCGCTCAAGAGAATTTGGTCAAAGAAGGCCCCGTCTTCCTCGGTCAAAATTGAAGCACAGGTGACGGTCAAACCTCTTGTTGATCATGAATTCAAACCGAGAGTTGTTGAAGACGGTGCTGTACTTGCAACAAGTGATTTTAAAAGTCAATCAAACCCCAAAGAAACAAATCAGTTGGAAAGCTGCAGGAGATCTTTGTCACAAAAAGATTTGGTTCATATGCTTACCAGAGGTATTGATGAGAGAACAGGTGAGTAAAATTACTTCTTTGCCCTTTCTTTCGCACTCTAGTAATAATATAGTTTAGAGTAAAGTACATGGATGGTCCCTGTGGTTTACCAACATTTTGGATTTGGTCCCCAGCTTTCCAAAAGTACACAGATGGTCCCTGTGGTTTGTATTTTGTAACACATTTAGTCCCCAGCCAGCAAATCTAAAGGTTTTAGCATGTCTAAGTTAGGGACTAAATGCGTTACAAAGTGCAAACCACAAGGGCCATCCATGTACTTTTGGAAAAAGTTGGGGACTAAATGCGTTAGAAAGTGCAAACCACAAGGACCATTTTTCTACTTTTGGAAAGCCAGTGACCAAATCCAAAATTTTGCTAAACCATAGGGACCTTCCATGTACTTTTCTCTATAGTTTATGTGTATTTTGAGGAAAGTGGTTTGAATACTTTTGACCGACACATGTTTATTTTTTTATAAATTTCAGTCCCTCGATGGGACGAGGACGAGTCAGCGTCATTTCATCTATATAGAGAAGAAAGGTCCGATTTCGCTATTGGTTATATCGGAGATAAATGGTGAGTCGTAAGCCACACTTGAACGTTTTAATCGTCTGAAACTTTGATTGATTATAATCTTTATATTTATGAACTTGTAATTTAACAGGGATGAAGAATACGACAGAGGAAAGACGAAGAAAGTTAAAATCTCAAAAACCGAATTTGATGGAAAAAACCCGTTTCAAGATATTGCAAACGAGAGGTTAAAATCACACACAGAAAAACAAAATGTATCAAGAAGGAAAAACAAACAGTTTAAAAAGTCAAGATCTTGCAATGGGCCTTACAGGATATGATGCTGAAATTATGCCAAGAATTTTGTTTTCTGGAATTGACAATCGAGAATGCCTGACGTATTTACCAGGTATTTTCTGGATAATTCTTTCCCGATTTGTAGATCGAGTTCCTGAGGTGTGGGATAAGTTTTGTTTTGATGTTTGAAGTTAGGATTTTGAATCAAGATGTTCTTGTACTAGTCTTGAAAGTGGTTATAAAATGTATGGTTTTTGTATTTTGATTTTGGAGAATATTGAAGTAATGTAATACCTCTAAATGTTTCAACATTTTTTATTGGTGCAAATAGTTTCCTACTAGTTAAAATAATATCGACTTTTAAGTAGAGAACTGCATAAATATTTATATATTTTGCTTTACGTATACATGTAATATGCGGTTATTACGGTCTTTTACTTAAAAAGTGGTTCTGTATGCCCATAACACATAAATGTTCATAAGACTATTTTCATGTTGGTTTATTAAGACTCTTTGTGCTTTATGTATTTTCTTTTTCTTTTGGTGTGGAAAAGCAATGTGTGTTTGGGGCACAATGATTAAAAGCACCACAATTTCCATGATGGTTTTCTTCATCAACAAGCTTCCATAAGTGTTCATGAAATAATATCAGGCTGCTAAAATGACTTGTAATCTTTTCCACACCCCATTAAATGATGTTTAATGATTCTTTATAGATATTCATAATGCTTTATTTTATTCTTGATTTCAGTAATTGGTGGGCTTTATTAAAGAGTAAGTTATATGAATGGTTTAGTTTTTTTTTTTTGAAAAGTAAACTTCATTCACAACCGGCCAACCCAAATCGGGCCAACCAACAAAAACAAGACTATTACATATTTACAAAGGAGACCCACTCCTCCCACGAAATCCCTTTGTGTTTAGACCTATTCGAAAACCATAAAAAACCCAACGCCTTAATTTCACTCAAAATCCTATCAATCCTAACTGAGCTATTAGAGAAAATCAACTTGTTCCTAGCCCGCCAAAGACTCCAGCAGGTTATGATAATCAGGCCGTGAACCGCTTCCCTCTTCTTGTTCGATGCCGAAATGCTATTTTGAAAACAAAGAAGATCCTTTATGGAGAAAGCAAAAATGGCTGGAACCTTGCACCAAACAGGTTTAATTTTGTTTAGTTCTTTTAGTTGTTATACAGTAGTAGAATATAGAAAATACTCAAATAGTCAACGGTGTATAGTAAATTTTTAACCAAAAATTTATGAATCGATTAAAGTTAAATTTATAGCTAGAATTTTATTAAAGAAAGCAGTATAATGTTTGTCCTTGGTAAATTATCTCTACAAAAAATGTAATATATTGGCTATTAAAATCATACAATACGCTAAACTTAGTTCCCTTTTCAAAGAGAGATGTAGAAGTCAGAAAGAAAGACTTTCAATAATACTTGTTCCAACAACAAATACTTTTATAGATATCACCGAAAGACTGATATGTCAGGTAGAAAACGAGAAGCTCTAGCAAGAGCAAATGCTCGGCCTATTCTGGGGGCATCCACATGCTCTTGATCCGGAGGTTGTAGGAAATATGATGCTAATAATACACTTTTTTACCGAACTATATACTTAGCATAGAATTTAAAAACATATCAAATTTGTATATTCACAAGTTATTATGATTTAACTAAAATACACATTTATCTTTAAATTTTAATATTCACAAATTATTATGATTTAACTAAAATATACATTTTTCTCTAAACTTTATTTATTTTTAAAAACCTCTCACATTAGATTCTTTATATCTATTTTAATCTTATTCACAAATACTTATTTTATTGTTTTTTCTTAGTTTTATATATTCACAAAATTATATTTAGAGACGAATAGCGAATCTTAGTGCTTAGAGAACTTGTGTGTCTTCTCCAAACCTTATTTCTGTTTCTATTTTATTATTCTAATATTGCTGTGAAATTTTAATAAAAAAGTACGACTAAGTGAATTAAATGACATAATTTATTACTAAGTAACAAAATGTACGAATTTCGTAGAAGATATATCCTTTTCCAACTTAAATAATTATCACATGTGCACATTTAAGTATTTATGAATCTATTATTATAAATTCCCCACAAACAAACTATTGCATGTGTTTTTAAAATAATATACATGATGGAAAGGTTTTCTAAGGGTAAAAGGAAGCTAAAGATTTTACATATGAATATGTTTTCATCGTGTTATAAATCACATGTGACTTTTGTTCTGTGGTTGAGGTTCATTGGTTTCAATAAGGTCACCTTTATAAAATTTTTACAACTTACAAAATTATCTTATGAAAAAGTTGGGATTACGTTCATGACAAAGTTTAGGCATCTTTCCAAGGTATACATATACATACATGAGTTGTTATATATAAAATCAGTTTTAAATAGATAATTATGTAAGCAAACATACCGTAATTATGAGTTATTAAGTATATGTAACTAAATAATCATATTTCTTTTTGTTTTCACAATACATGCTCAACATTATGTGCAATTTACATATACTTTCAATACAAAATCTGTTTTAAATAAACAATTCAAAAACTACATAAATACATGTACATATTGCTTTAAATATAGTATATAAAATGGTTACACGTAATCAAACAAATGTACCTTTTTATAATTTCTCACAATATCTTACCCACAATATACACAAGTGCTTATGTGATGCGGTTATCTACTTAGAATGTATTCTGTATCAAACACGCCCCTATACATAAATACAAATGATTTTATGACATTATGTTGTTTAAGAACTTGGTTAGTATGTAAATACAAACTTAACAATTTGGAACAAGATTGTTAACTAAGTTTATTTAAGATAGGTGAAGATCATAGAGTGCAAGGCCGCAAGAGAGACACTAGTAAAATTCCGTGAGGATGGATCCTCACGGACCATGAATGTGAGAGAGGTGGAGGGAGGGGGAGTCCGATGATCTGTCAGCTGTCTTGTCAGAAGGTCCGACTCTCCTCTTCTTGGTTGCAAATGCTTTCTAGGAACATGTTATGTTTTTTGACAACAAATTAACATATTTCTAAATACTCTTTTTACCTGTACCATATAAGAGTTGAACCCTTCACCTCTTGAATAGAGGCAAGACACCTTATCACCAGATATGTCCCAAACACATGTTATGATTATTTAACCCGAAATAAAAGACACTCATGACAACTAAGCAATTATATTTACGTCAAACGTTCCTTTTGCTTTCTAAAAAGTTCATTTTATATCCATAATAACATCCAATTTCATCATATAAAAACCTATATCCAACTTGAGTACAAATGATGTATACCACCCCACACACACACAACAAAACACACAGTATGGCATCATTCTGATTATCTCACCAACCCATGACACATTTATCAACTCCTTCCAGTCTTCACAAGCTCCCCACTCACCCTTTCTTCACTCACTAAAAAAACTGCCAAATTCCCTATTCCTTTTTTTTTGTTTTCATAAAAAAATTTGGAGCCTTTTTATCACCCTTTCAACAAAAAGACAAAAACTTGTTTTCTCTGTTGCTTTTTGCTTATATCAGACTGGTATATTCTTGAAAACAACCAAATATTCGGAGGGTAGCAGATTCTGTTAATGTGGTGAAAGTGAAAAAGAATTGATTTTTCTTGAAGGGTTTTGGTTCCACCTTGTTATCTCTTTCTTTCACTAGCTAATTTCAAAAATGGGGTTTGCTTTAGTAGGTTCCATCTTCATTCTAACACTTTTCTTGAAGTCAAACCTTGGTCAACAACAAGAACAATCCATACCCAACTCAGATGAGTTCTTCATCTCTCAATTCTTTGAAAAAATGGGCATGAATTCTTCAAAAAGTTACCATCTTTACAATCTTTCTTCCTCTGTTTGTTCATGGCAAGTTGTGGTTTGTGATTCTAAACAACAAAGTGTCATTGGTCTTGTTGCTCCTAGTTTAAACCTCACTGGACCCATTCCTGATAACACCATTGGCAAACTTAAAAAGCTTCAGTTTCTTGATCTAAACAGTAATCACATCACTGGTTTTTCATCAGATTTTTGGAGTTTAGTGTCACTAAAATCTCTAAACCTTTCAAACAACAATTTTTCAGATAATATTCCAACCAACATTGGTAACTTTGGGTCACTTGAAAAACTTGATCTTTCTTTCAACAATTTTAATGGGAGTCTTCCTAAAGGTTTTGCCACTGCATTTCCCAACCTAAAAAGATTGAATCTTGCTGGAAATTTAGTCAATGGAAGGGGTTCTGACTTTTCAAAAATGGTTTCTTTGAATTACTTGAATGTTTCCAAGAATCTTTTCAAGGGTTCTGTTGTTGAAATCTTTCAGGGTCCATTGGAGATAATTGATTTGAGTAGTAATCATTTTGAGGGTCATATTTCTCAGGTGAATTTCAATACATCTTTTAATTGGTCACATTTAATTTATTTGGATTTATCTGATAACAAGATTAGTGGAATGTTTTTTGGTAATTTAACCAAAGCCCATAATCTTAAACACCTTAATCTTGCAAAAAACAGATTTTCTAAACAAAGTTTCATCCACTTTGATGAACTGCATAGTTTAGAGTACCTTAACTTATCAAAAACAAACATCATTGGTCAAATTGGTGGTCAAACTGGTAATCAAATTTCAAAGTTGACCCATTTGAAAACACTTGATCTGTCAAACAACCATCTTGCTGGAAAGATCCCATCTTTGACCTTCAAAACACTCCAAAATCTTGATCTTTCAAGCAACAATTTAACAGGAGACATACCCTTAACACTCTTGCAAAAGCTCCCATACATGGAAAGATTCAACTTCTCTTACAATAATCTCACCCTCTGTGATTCCGATATTTCACTCGAAACGCTTCGATCTGCATTCATCGGGTCGACAAACAGTTGCCCGATCGCTGCAAACCCGACACTTTTCAAGAAAAAAGTGCATAAACATAGAGGACTCAAGCTTGGTTTGGGTTTAGGGATCAGTTTAATCTGTTTTCTTATATGTTTACTATTTTTTGCATTTGGGTATGGAACAAGAACCATAATGTGGGATGTTAAAGAGTCTTGGAGAGAAGAAAACATCATTTCGGGCCCGTTTTCGTTCAAAACGGATTCAACGACTTGGGTGGCAGATGTAAAGGTTGCATCTTTAGTCCCTGTAGTGATCTTTAAAAAACCTTTGTTGAATTTCACCTTTTCGGATCTTTTATCAGCCACATCAAAGTTCAGTCAAGATACCCTTTTGGCTGAAGGGCGGTTCGGGCCTGTTTACCACGGGTTTTTGGGAGGTGCGGTTCATGTAGCGATTAAGGTTCTGGTGCATGGCTCAACCATGACTGACCAAGAGGCTGCAAATGAGCTCGAGTATATTGGTCGGATCAAACACCCGAATCTTGTTCCTTTAATGGGTTACTGTTTAGCTGGTGAACAAAGGATCATGATTTATGATTATATGGAAAATGGGAATTTGTATAATTTGTTATATGATCTTCCTCTTGGAGTTCATGTGAGTGAAGATTGGAGTACCGAAACGTGGGAAGATCAAGAAACTAATGAAAATGGTATTAGAAACGTGGGGCACGAAGCTTCGTTGATGACATGGCGGTTTAGGCACAAGATCGGGCTTGGTACAGCCCGTGCATTGGCGTTTCTACACCACGGGTGTTCACCACCGATTGTGCATAGAGACGTGAAAGCGAGTAGTGTTTATCTTGATTACAATCTTGAACCAAGATTGTCCGATTTTGGCTTATCGAAAATCTTTGGAAATGGTGTAAGTGATGACTTGACTAATGGGTCAGCTGGTTACGTCATGCCAGATGGTGTAGTGACGCCAAAATCTGACGTCTATGGATTTGGGGTGGTGCTTCTTGAGCTGATTACGGGTAAAAAGCCCATTGGTGACGAGTATCCAAATGACGAAAACCAGAAAGTACAAGATTTGGTTAGTTGGGTTAGAGGACTCGTGCGGGTGAACCGCGGGTCACAAGCCATTGATCCTAAGATTCGAGCCACAGGTGATGAGGGTGAAATGGTGGAAGGTTTGAAAATTGGGTATCTATGCACGGCTGATGATCCATTGAAGCGGCCAAGTATGCAACAAGTGGTTGGGCTTCTCAAGGATATTGAACCTGTGGTATGAGAAGATGAAGAAAGATGAGTTTTTATTGTGTAAAAACTAGTGTTCAACATCGAATTAAGTGGAAAGTTTAAATCATAGTTATTAAAGACGCTACGCGTACTCAAGGCGCATAGGCCTCGCCTAGAGCATAGCCGCAAAGTGCAAAAAAAGGAAGCGCACAATGAAAATTAATACTATTTTTTAAATAAAATAAACTAAAGCTATTATATAACATTTAATATATCTATTTAGTACCAAAATTTCTAAAATATTAGTGTAGGAAAATAGTTTTCGTTAGATAAAAGTAGAAATCTAACTGAAATCTTGCCGGAATTTAGACAATTTGGCAAGAATCTATCCGGAATTTAGAAATCGCACCGGAATCTGCGAAATCGCACCGGAATCTGTGCATGAACCATCACCTGGAGAATTAAAGCGCAATCTCTTGACTTAAGACGCAATTGCCTCACCTCGCCTGAAAAACGGGCCTAGGCGCAAGAGGCGATGGCTTTTAACAACCATGGTTTGATAATATCCGGGGCTTTTTATAAAAAATCTGTTTTCTCAAAAAAAAAAAAAAAAAAAAAAAAAAAAAAAGAAGCTGAACAAAACTATCATTTTTATTCTCTAAAATGTTGTCAACCCCTCGACCTCACAGGGAATGACACCACTATATATAAACATTGATACCATTAAGAAGTTGTCCAGAAATAACAAGTGTGATTAATAATCCAAATTGCAAAAAGTGTTT